>OX419759.1:31425975-32636836 GCA_948567375.1 Lunularia cruciata | reverse complement strand
TGGAGCTTCCTTTGAGGGGATCTACTTCACTATATAATAAAAGGAAGGTGTTCCTTTGGGGCATCAAAAGATTGAGTGTGAAACTTGTGTTTTCTCTCTTGTATCTCTCTTTGAGAGTTCTCTTGTCCTTGGAGTATTACAATATTAGTCTACGCTCTGAATGAATGATTGTATGCTCAACAAATCTAGGAATGACAAATCCTGAGGTAAAAATTGAAGCAATGGACTACAATGATGTATTCATGTGGTCTTAGAATGCATCTCTTTAGGAGTTTAGCCAAAGTCAAGAACGATATGATCATGGACATGTATAGGTTTGGTGCCTCATTGAAAAATACCCCTATGTATGATTGAGCATCATACACCATTTTAGAGTCATGTACCTTGTGCTCTTTAGGAAAGATAGACCATGGTGTTACTATTTTAGTGTTCAAAGTGATGTAAATTCTAAAACCTCTTACTTTGGTTTAATTTGTGCAGCTATGAGACCCCATTTGTACAAGGTGGTAGCAAGTTGTATCTTGTGTATCTTGTGGCAAGAGTACCATATAAATTGTAGCCCCTACACACCACACTTTGGTAGTTTGAAACTAAGACAAACGATTGGTGAATGAAGAGATTCTAGAGCAAAGTGATCTTGTTACAAATGAACCTACTCCTTCTTAGGAATCCCTTAAATTCAACTTTTTAGTACATCAGAGAGGAGATTTCCTAGAATTTTGTAATGTCACTCATTTTGGTAACATTATCTTCTTCTAGGAATGACATTGCCCAAGAGGTTAACCACAAAATAATAGATTGTCATCATTGTGACCCTATTCATGTCATTTTAGTCATTTCCAACATGTATCCTCAAGAGAATAACTGATTATATGACAAGTACATTGATGTTGAGTCACCACAATATTGCTATGACTTGTGATCTTATATTAGGTATCATATTGGGTGTTGTTAGGGTGTTGCTCTATTATTGCTAGCTGTTGGGAAGGTCATGCAAAATGGAAACTTGAAGAGTTTGAAATAGAATAGAAATAATAATTAAAAAACTCATATTCCCCTAATATATAGTAGCAAAATCCAAGCCTTTTGAATTTGAACTTTTTTAAGTTTGAGATTTTCCAATCTTTGGACTTTTTGCATTTTGAGATTTTGCTTTGGTATGCAGATTCATTTTTGCACCAAGTTTGTTAGCACATGAGTAGAGACAAAAACACATGTATAATTAAAAGATGCCTATTTATGTTAACTTTGGAGGTCATACATGAGGTGTTTGATTTTCCAGTTTGGAGTAGAGGAGGAATATTTCACCTTACTATTGGGTGCAAGATTGGTTCCCTTGAGAGATTGCATGGCTTGAGATATTTAGCTTGTCAATAAGCCTATAGATTATGGAGGCTCTTTTTTCTAGACAATAGGATTGCTTCTTATCCCTAATAGGAGGCCAAAGAGGTTCATGGGTATTATGCTCTTAGCATGAAGATGAAGATAAAGTGGTCAAGAGTGGAGTTACAATGGGCTAGAAATGACTATGATTAGGCAAAACTCGTGTTATAGGCCATAAGTACAAAGATGACATTCTTGCATAAGAAAAATCACCATCTTGATGGTATTCAATCAAGGTGATATTTTTAGATTGGTTCCTCTCATTTACTTGTGAAAGGTAGATCTATGATCAAAGATAAGATGTATTATGACACAAATGCCAACAAGTTTTGCTATTGGGCAGATGAAGATGATTGAGAGTCATTTAGCAACTTACTTTGAAAATATATGTTTTTCCAATTATAATGATTCCTTATTTAATAAATAACATTACCTCTTCTTACTCTTGTATATGGTTTTCAAATAGTTTGATATAAGTTTTAAATCAATTTGTGGAGAGGTCACCATGTCCATGTTGATCCTTTAGAGACAAGATTGTAGATGCTACATAAATGAGAAGAGCTAATGTTGTAGATACTATAATGATGAGAGGAAATTTCATGCGTATAAACATCACTACACAACATAAATCATTGTCAACATCATACACTATAGAAGCTCAACTCACATATGTCATACATGAACTCTAAAGTGCCAAAATAATAAGTTCATTCTTCCACCAAAATCAGACTGGTACTTGATCCTTCACTCAACTTTGCCAATAATTGGGCATTGATTATAGTCAAACCACACCCAGTCTAGCTAAGAGACTCTAGGTGTAATACCAAGAGTGAGCCATATGATCTAGATGTGAAATTTAGTTTGGTAACATCAAGAATGATGTTATACACGATGGTCAAAATAGATCAGATAGAAGTATCAGCAAAAGATTACTTCTACAAATAGAGCAAAAACCAAAATGGACTTGAGAACCTTAGAACCAATAGCCAGACATATGATTTAAAGGTGAGAAATGGTTTGGTAACATCTGGAAGGATGTTACACATGATGGAATGAACATATCAGAAAGAAGTATCACCAAAAGGGGACTTCTACTAATAGAGTAGGAATCAAAATATGCCTGAAATCTTTGAAGGCAATTTTGGAGGCCTAAATGGATGAATTAGGCCTCGAAAATATGCATACTCCCCCCTCCCCCAAAACAAAGGAAAGGTTGGCCTCCCCTCCCCCCTAGTTTGTCTCATCAAGTGCTTTCTAATGGTACCTTATGTGATTCTGAGACTTCTACAAGAAGATTCCCTAAAAGATTCCCTCCGGTCAAAGCTTGTTTGACCAACCAGATAAGACCTAGACCAACATGTCACCCATCCAAGTAAGTAATCCAAGGGTGGAGCTTGCTGACATGTCACCTATCTGTATGCTTAATCCTATGGTGGAGCTTCCTTGGAGGAGATCCTCTTTGTCTATATAATAAAGAGAAGGTGCTCCTTTGGGGCACCAAATGTTGAGTGTGTAATTTGTGTTTCTCTCTCTTCTCTTGGCCTTGGAGTACTACAATGGTATCAGAGCAAGTGTCTTAGTCCAAGAGAGTGGATCACACCTCTTGGAAGAGCACAAACTACTGAAACTGAGTAATGTGAGGTGGAGAACATAGAGTAGTTGCTAGACTTAGGAAGGACTTTAGAGAGTGGATGGGATGGATGCATTGGGAGGACAATTTCCCACACCTAGCTTTCCATTCTTGAATCCATTCCACATCAAGGTTATGTACATCTAGCATGAGCTAATGAGGGTATTACTAGTTTATCATTTTAGCATAGAATTCATGGACATGGTGATGAACTCATCAAACCCGGTGATTCTACCTATCGTGATATATGACAGAGAGTGGGATTTGACAATCTACATTCTACTATGATGCTATGGATGGAATATCCCAAATCCTCTCCTTTTCAATACCCAAGTAGAAATCCGTTATGTAGTGAGAGCAAAAGTGATGTTTAGATATTTTGTGGTTAGAAATTTTGGTGAGGAGTATTATCAACGAGTGATAGCTTCTAAGGTCTCAATGGTAGTTCCAATAGTTTGTGCACTTTCTAGAGTGATCATATTGACTCTATATTGAAGTAGACATTAGCAATTGAGTGTTGAAGGAACCATGGATCCGCAATTGCAAGAGCTGGTGCAAGGAATGCAAGGGATGTTGAATGAATTTTGAGAGATTAAGATGACCATGGAAACATTAAAAAGTCAAGTGTAGATCCTTAGGAACGATCAAGCCATGCAAGAAGAAGAGCTGTCTCAAAACTCAGTACTTGCGACCAAAGTTCTTGGAGAGGCAACTATATCTACAAACCCTATCAATGATGAAGCTACATTGCTACTCCGGATGAAGAAGACCTGCAACATTGAGCCTTACAAGGGGCAGCGTATGATGGGAGTAGTGGAAAATTGGATCTTGAGAATGAATCGATATTTCTAGTTGTTCTCAATAGAGACCACGGAGCATGCTGTAGGCGTGTTTGCATGTGGGTACTTGACCGATAAAGCCCTCATATGGTATGATGCTTGGGAACAATCCATGTTGGCAAAGAGAAGGGAGGTCACGTGGACATCAATGCAAGAAGGATTGTTGAAAAAATTCCAATCGGTGGATTCTGTGCAAATGGCTCAAACCCGACTATGGGGATTGAGATAGAAGAATAGCATACAAGAGTGTGTGGAGGCATTTTTGGATCTACAAGTTGCAATAACCGACATGAGTCCAACAGAGGCTCTTGACAATTTCAAATGAGGGTTAAAGGAGCGGATTTGCCAAGAAGTCATGATGCAATATCCTTGTATGGTATTTGAAGCCATGGCTCGTGCACAAAGAATAGCATGAGCATTGGATGGAGGTGAAGGAGTAGTTCCACCTCAACATTATCAGGCAAAAATGCCACACATGGGTGGACCCATACCAATGGAATTGGGCAACCTTTGATTTCAAGATCGAGGAGCACAACCGCTTCAAGAAGAGCGTAGACAGGTAGAAGAACAAAGAGATGGAGTCTCACGAAGAGATGGAACTCAAGGAGAACAACGACTTTGTTACAATTATGGCCGTATTGGGCACATATCTACCAACTATTGCACTCGTTTCCTTAGAGGCATGAGGCCTTCATACATGCAATCTTTGAACAACATAGAGAGGCGCATTGAAGAGGAGGAGATGGAAAACACTTTGGAAACAAAGATTGCCAATAAATGTACCTCACGGCCTTACTGGCTCAATAAGGAAGAAGAAAATCAAGGGAAAGAAGAAGACTAATGTGCAAAGATCCCGAAAGGCAACCTCACAATTGATTGTCGTGAATGGAGTCCTAGAAGGCAATCAAGTGAGAGTATTAATCAATCCGAGAGCAATAGAGAATTTCTTATCTTGCTCTATTGCAATAAGATTGGGAATGGATCTAGAGAAAGATGGGAGTGAAGAAGTAGAGTTGCCTAACGGGCAAACAGAGAGGATTGAATCATTACCTAGACAAGTCACACTCTTTGTAGGAGAATATCAAGAAGCAATTGAGTGGCGAGTGATACAATTAGCTCGTTATAATGCAATCTTAGGCATGCCATGGATGGAGCATTACAACCCTGTGGTAGATTGGAGGAAGAAAGTACTGAGAACCTACCAATGGTCAATCATTGGGGTTAAAGAAAAATCACCCAGATCTGCCTCTATATATCTGCCTCTATATATCACAGGGACAACTATTGTCTGTGAGACCGATAGATGTTTCATGGGTCTAATAAGAGAAGTCCAGAGTGCACAACTTGATGGACAAATTCTTGAGAAATTGAAGGTTGTGGTGGATGAATTTCAAGATATCTTTCTTGATGATCTACCCTCAAGATTACCACCAAAAAGGAGAGTAGATCATAAAATTAAGACACTCCGGGGAAGACACCTCCTTGTAAGGCCCCATATCGCTTATCACCTCATGAGTTGGAGGAGTGTAAGACTCAAATTGAGGAGATGCTGCAAAAGGGGTTCATCCAACCTAGCGTATTATCATATGGGGGCTCATGTCTTGTTTGTGAAGAAGAAGGATGGTACAATGCGCATGTGCATTAACTATCGAGGTCTCAATCAACAAACAATGAAGAACAAATATCCCTTACCTCGCATGGATAACCTGTTTGATAAACTCCATGGAGCAAGATACTTCACCAAATTGGAATTGCGGAGTGGTTACAATCAAATCCAAATTGTAGAGGAGGATGTGTACAAAATTGCCTTTTGAACCAAGTATGACCACTTTGAGTATCTTGTGATGCCTTTTGGCCTCACCAATGCACTTGCCACTTTCATGAGTCTAATGAATGACATATTTTGTCCATACTTGGATAAGTCTATTATCGTCTTCTTGGATGATATCTTAGTATACAATAGCACAATGACAGAACACAAACAACATCTACAAGAGGTCCTCCAGATTCTAAGACAGAATTGATTGTATGACAAAATCTCAAAGTGTGAGTTTGGCAAGTCTGAAGTAGACTACTTGGGGCATAGAGTAAGTGTAGAAGGCATTCAAGTATTGACAAATAAAATAGAGGTCATTCAAAAATGGAGTGCCCTAGAAGATCAGACTCAACTCAAGAGCTTCTTGGGTTTGACGGGATTCTATCGTAGATTTGTCAAAGACTTCTCTAAGGTTGCACAGCCTTTAACAACACTACTTGGCAAGGGGAAGAAGTGGACATGGGGAACCGTACAAGAGTTGGCCTTTCAAGAATTGAAAGCCGCCTTGCTACATGCACCAATCTTGAAGTGGTATGACCCAAAACGTCCAATCAAGTTGGCTACAGATGCATTAGGCGTAGCAATAAGAGTAGTCTTACAACAAGAGTGGCATGATAGATGGCATCCAATTGCATATTTCTCTCAAAATTTGTTATCGGCGGAGCGCAACTACCACACCATAGAACAAGAAGAGCTAGCTATTGTTCTGGCAACCAAGCATTGGAAGCACTATTTGGGTGAGAAGGCATTTGTAGAAGAGATAAACCACAAACCTCTAGTCTACCTTGAGACGCAGAAGGATCTATCTTGTTGCCAGATTTGGTGCGCAGAGTGGCAACAACGCTTCAACATGACAATTGCCTACGTGGAATTGAAGGAGCAACTTGCAAATGCATTCACCCGCATGCCAATGGCAAACAACTTGGTGGTAGAGGTTAAGATTAACCTTGAATTTTGGCTAGAGATTTTGGCTACTACAAAAACTGATCCGCAGATTGTAGAAGCGCAATCATCCAAAGGTGTCACTAGTACCCAAGGACTCACCTTTCATGATGGTAGATTATGGATCCCAAATGTCCTAGAATTGCACACCACCATTCTAGCGGAATATCATGATTTGGCCATTGCAGGTCATGTTGGAGTGGACAAGATCTTGGATGCAATCCAACGCCATTACTATTGGCCTAAGATGAGCAATGAGGTGATGGACTACGTGCACAGTTGCCTACTTTGTCAAAAGAACAAAGCTTCTAATCAAGTTCCTGTAGAGCTCCTTCAACCTCTCCCCACGCATACCCAATGTTGGTAACAAGTGAGTATGGATCTTGTATGTGAGTTACCCAAGACTACCTCAGAGTTTGACTCCATTGTGGTCTTTGTGGACCGGCTTAGTAAAATGATTCATGTATGCCCTACCACCAAGGATGTGACCGCTCCACAACTAGCTTAATTATACTTAGATGCAGTCTTCTCTCACCATGGCTTGTCTAAAGTACTTATCATTGAGAGAGGCACTCAATTCACCAATTTGTTTTGGCAAACACTCTTTGGTTTCTTCAACACCAAGTTGGCCATATCCACAGCTTACCACCCACAAATAGATGGCCAAATAGAGCGGGCTAATCGCACAATTGAAGACATGTTACGCGGCTTCACTTTAGAAGAGCAAGAGAGGTGGGACACCCTACTCCCATTGGTGGAATTCACTTACAACAATTTAGTGAATGTATCCACCCAAGTCACTCCATTCTTCCTCATGTATGGTGAGCATCCCTTCATACATTCTAGCTTGATGAAGATCCATTCAATGGCTACCAAGGTCGATGAAGTCAACACATTTGTTTCTAGAGTTGGCCTTTCAAGAATTGAAAGCCGCCTTACTACATGCACCAATCTTGAAATGGTATGACCCAAAACGTCCAATCAAGTTGGCTATAGATGCATCAAGCGTAGCAATAGGAGCAGTTCTAGAATAAGAGTGGCATGACAGATGACATCCAATTGCATGTTTCTCTCAAAAGTTGTTACCGGCAGAGTGCAACTACCACACCACAGAACAAGAAGAGCTAGCCATTGTTCTGGCAACCAAGCATTGGAAGCACTATTTGGGCAAGAAGGCATTTGTAATAGAGACAAACCACAAACCTCTAGTCTACTTCAAGACAAAAAAGGATCTATCTCATTGCCAGATTTGGTAGGTAGAGTGGCAACAATGCTTCAACATGTCAATCACCTACGCGGAAGGTAAGAAGCAACTTGCTAATGCGTTCACCCGCATGCCAATGGCAAACAACTTGGTGGTAGAGGTTAAGATTAACCTTGAATTCTGGCTAGAGATTCTGGTTGCTACAAAAATTGATCTGCAGATTGTAGAAGTGCAATCATCCAAAGGCGTCACCAGCACCAAAGGACTCGCTTTTTGTGATGGCAGATTATGGATCCCAAATGTCCCATAATTATGCACCACCATTCTAGCGGAACATCATGATTCGGCCATTGCAGGTCATGTCAAAGTGGACAAGATCTTGGATGCAATCCAACGTCATTACTATTGGCCCAAGATGAGCAATGAGGTGATGGACTACGTGCACAGTTGCCTACTTTGTCAAAAGAACAAAGCTTCTAATCAAGTTCCTGTAGAGCTCCTTCAACCTCTCCCCTCGCCTACCCAATGTTAGGAACAAGTGAGTATGGATCTCGTCTATGAATTACCCAAGACCACCTCAGGGTTTGACTCCATCGTGGTCTTTGTGGATCGGCTCAACAAAATGATTCATGTACGCCCAACCACCAAGGATGTGACCGCTCCACAACTAGCTCAATTATACTTAGATGTAATCTTCTCTCACCATGGCTTGTTTAGAGTACTTATCACCGATAGAGGCACTCAATTCACCAGTTTGTTTTGGCAAACACTCTTTGGTTTCTTCAAAACCAAGTTGGCCATGTCCACGACTTACCACCTACAAATAGATGGCCAAATAGAGCAGGCTAATTGCATGATTGAAGACATGTTACGTGGCTTCACCTTAGAAGAGCAAGAGAGGTGGGACACTGTAACACTCTGAGGATAGGAGACCTGAAGAGAAAAACACCAGGAGAAACACACACTTTCACACTCAAACTCCGATGCCCCAAAGGAGCACCTTCTCTTTAATATATAAGCAAAGTGGATCTTGTCCAATGAAGCTCCACCATAGGATTAGGTACATAGATAGATGACATGTCAGCAAGCTCCACCCTTGGATTACTTACTTGGATGGGTGACAAGTCGGTCTTGGTCTTATCTGGTCGGTCAAACAAGCTTTGACCAGAGGGAATCTTTTAAGGAATCTCTTGTAGGAATCTTCTTGTAGGAATCTCAGAATCACATGGGTGAGGTATTGTTGGAAAGGTCTCGACAAGAAAAAGCAAGGGGAAGGGAAGGCCAGCCTTTCCTTCAATGAGGGGGGGTTTGTACATTTTCAAGGCCTAATTCATCTGTTTAGGCCTCCAAAATTGCCTTCAAAGATTTCAGGCATATTTCGATTCCAACTCTATTAGTAGAAGTCCACTTTTGGTGATACCTCTTTCTGATCTATTCAGTTCATCCTGTGTAACATCTTTCTAGATGTTATCAACCCAATCCTCACCTTCAAATCATATGTCTAGCTATTGGTTCTAAGGTTTTCAATCTATTTTAGTTTTTTGCACTATTAGTAGAAATACCCTTTTGGTGATACTTCTATCTGATATATTTTGACCATCATGTGAAACATCACTCCAGATGTTACCTAACCAAATTTCACATCTAGATCATATGGCTAGCTCTTGGTATTACAAACCTCCCTCCTTTTATGACGCAACATCCTCATTGTGCAACTGTTGCTCAAAGGCTTGCACCAACATTGGTGCATGTGTCAAATTGGCAGCGGTTTCTTAAGTTGCTTCTTCTTAGCACTCTCAACCCCTTGTTGGATTCTAGAAACAAATGTGTTGACTGCATCGACCTTGGTAGCCACCGGACGGATCTTCATCAAGCTGGAAGGTGTGAAGGGATGCTCACCATACATGAGGAAGAACGGAGTGACCTAGGTGGATGCATTCATTGAATTGTTGTAAGCAAATTCCACCAACGGGAGTAGGGTGTCCCACCTCTCTTGCTCTTCTAAGATGAAGCCGCATAACATGTCTTCAATAGTGTTGTTTGTCCATCTATTTGTGGGTGGTAAGTATGGACATGGCCAACTTGATTTTGAAGAAACCAAAGAGGGTGCGCCAAAACAAACTGGTGAATTGAGTACCCCTATCGATGATGAGTACTCGAGACAAGCCATGGTGAGAGAAGACTGCATCTAAGTATAATTGAGCAAGTTGTGAAGCTGTCACCTCCTTGGTGGTAGGGCGTACATGAATCATTTTGCTGAGCTGGTCCACAAAGACCACGATGGAGTCAAATCCTGATGTAGTCTTGGGTAATTCACAAACAAGATCCATACACACTTGTTCCCAACATTGTGTAGGAGTGGGGATAGGTTGCAAGAGCCCTATAGGAGCTTGATTAGAAGCTTTGTTCTGTTGACAAAGTAAGCAATTGTGCACGTAGTCCATCACATTGTTGCTCATCTTGGGCCAATAGTAATGGTGTTGGACTACATCCAAGGTCTTGTCCACTCCAACATGACGTGCAATGGCCAAATCATGACATTCCGCTAGAATGGTGGTGCGCAATTTTGGGACATTTGGAATCCATAATCTACCATCACAAAAGGTAAGTCCTTAGGTGCTGGTGACGCCTTTGGATGATTGCGCTTCTACAATCTGTGGATCAATTTTTGTAGCCACCAAAATCTCTAGCCAAATTTAGGGTTAATCTGAACCTCTACCACCAAGTTGTTTGCCATTGGCATGCGGGTGAATGCATCTACAAGTTGCTTCTTACCTTCAACGTAGGTGATTGTCATGTTGAATTTTTGTTACCACTCTACCCATCTAATCTGGCAACGAGATAGATACTTCTGCGTCTTGAGGTAGAGTAGAGGTTTGTGGTCTTTCTCTACCACAAATGCCTTCTCGCCCAGATAGTGCTTCCAATGCTTGGTTGCCAAGACGATGGCCAACTCTTCTTGTTTTGTGATGTGGTAGTTGCGCTCTGCAGGTAACAACTTTCAAGAGAAATATGCAATGGGATGCCATCCGTCATGCCACTCATGTTGTAGTACTGCTCCGATTGCTATGCATGATGCATCTGTAGCCAACTTGATTGGACGTTTTGGGTCATACCACTTCAAGATTGGTGCATGTAGCAAGGCGGATTTCAATTCTTGAAAGGCCAACTCTTGTATGGTTCCCCATGTCCACTTCTTCCCCTTGCCAAGCGGTGCTGTTTAAGGCTATGCAACCTTGGAGAAGTCCTCGACAAATCGACGATAGAATCCAGTCAAACCCAAGAAGCTCTTGAGTTGATTCTGATCTTTTAGGGCACTCCATTTTTGAATGACCTCTATTTTATCTATCAATAATTGAATACCCTCTGCACTTACTCTATGCTCCAAGTAGTCTACTTCAGACTTGTCAAACTCACACTTTGAGATTTTGGTATACAATTGATTTTGGTATACAATCGATTGTCTTAGAATCTGGAGGACTTCTCGCAGATGCTGTTTGTGTTCCGTCATCGTGCTACTCTATACTAAGACATCATCGTCTTTCCAGAAAGACGATGACAGACTTATCCAAATATGGACAAAATATGTCATTCATTAGACTCATGAAAGTGGCAGGTGCATTGGTGAGACCAAAAGTCATCACGAGATACTCAAAGTGGCCATACTTGGTTCAAAAGGCCGTCTTGTACACATCCTCCTCTACAATTTGGATTTGATTGTAACCGCTCCGCAAATCTAGTTTGGTGAAGTGTCTTGCTCCGTTGAGTTGATTGAATAGATCATCCATGCAAGGTAAGGGGTATTTTTTCTTCATTGTTTGCTGATTGAGACCCCGATAGTCAATGCACATGCGCATTATACCATCTTTCTTCTTCACAAACAAAATTGGAGCCCCATATGATGATACATTGGGTTGGATGAACCCTTTCTGCAGCATATCCTCAATTTGATTCTTGCTTCCTCTAACTCATGAGGTGATAGGCAATATGGGGCCTTATAGGGAGGTGTCTTCCTCGGTAATGTCTCAATTTTATGATCTACTCTCCTTTTTGGTGGTAATCTTGAGGGTAGATCATCAAGAAAGACATCTTGAAACTCATTTATGACATCCTTCAATTTCTTAGGAATTTGTCCCTCAAGTTGTGCACTCTAGACTTCTCTTATTAGACCCATGAAACACCTATCAGTCTTACAGATAGCTATTGTCCTTATGACATAGAGAGGCAATTCTTGCCTATGTGATTTTTCTTTAATCCCAATGATCAACCATTGGTGGGTTCTCACTACTTTCTTCCTCCAATCTACCATAAGGTTGTGATGCTCCATCCATGGCATACCTAAGATTGCATCATAACGAGCTAATTGTATCACTCGCCACTCAATTGCTTCTTGATATTTTCCTACAGAGAGTGTTACCTGCCTGGGTAATGATTCAATCCTCTGTGTTTGTCCGTTAGGTAACTCTACTTCTTCACTCTCATCTCTCTCTAGATCCATTTTCAATCTTATTGCAATAGAGCAAGACAAGAAATTCTCTATGGCTCTTGGATCTATTAACACTCTCACTTGATTGCCTTCTAGGACCCCATTCACTACAATCAATTGTGAGGTTGCCTTTTGGTACCTTTGTGCTCTCGTCTTCCTCCTTCCCTCACTTTTCTACTTCCTTATTGAGCCAATAAGGCCACAAGGTACATTTATTGGCAATCTTCATTTTCCAAAGTGATTTCCACCTCCTCCTCTTCAATGCGTCTCTCCATGTTGTTCAAAGATCCCCTGTATGAAGGTTGAGGGCCTTTGGGAAGTTGAGCACAATAGTTGGTAGATATATGCCCAATACAACCACAATTGTAACAATGGCATTGTTCTCCTTGAGTTCCTTCTCCTTGTGGGACTCCATCTCTCTCTTCTTCTACTCATCCCCGTTCTTCTTGAAGTGGTTGTGCTCCTTGGTCTCAAAACCAAAGGTTGCCCAATTCCATCAGTATTGGTCCACCCATGGGTGGCATTTCTGCCCGATAATGTTGAGGTGGAACTACTCCTTCACCTCCACCTAATGCTTCTGATATTCTTTGCGCATAAGCAATGACTTCAAATATCGTGCAAAGATTTTGTACCATGACTTCTTGGCAAATCCGCTCATTCAAACCTTGTTTGAAATTGTCAAGAGCCTCTACTGGGCTCATGTTGGTTATTGCAACTTGTAGATCCAGAAATGCCTCTACATACTCTTGTATGTTGTTCTTCTGTTTCAATCCCCATAGTTGGATCCGGGCCATCTGCACAGAATCCACTGATTGGAAATTCTTCAGCAATCCTTCTTGCATTGCTGTCCATGTGACCCCCTTCTCTCGGCCAACATGGATCATTCCCAAGCGTCATACCATGTGAGGTGTAAAAGACCAAAACTGAGGAGAGAAATAGGAGAATGGAACCTCACATTGGGACACTTGAATGAGGGAAAACTCCGAATGCCTAGCATGAGCTTCGGCCTTGGTATTTATAGGTAGCATACAAGAGTCTTGAAGCTTCTCAAGAAGCTTCCTTGAGCCGCTTTCTTGGAGTGCAAGCCAAGTTAACTAGGAAGCTTCTCAAGAAGCTTCCTTCTAGAAGCCGCTTACTTGGCGTGCAAGCTAAGCTAGTTAGAAGCTTCTAGAAGCTTCCTTCTAGAAGCTACCTGCTTAGGGCGCAAGTTAACTAGTTGGGAAGCTTCCCAAGAAGCTTCTTAGATGCTTCTAGAATATTCTAGGCTATTTTGTCTCATTCTCTACTTTGTAAGCCCGACTAACTTCGTCTCTAAACTTCATATTGTTACATGAGGGCTTTATCGGTCAAGTACCCACATGCAAACACGCTTGTAGCATGCTCGGTGATCTCTATTGAGAACAATTGAAAATATCGATTCATTCTCAAGATCCAATTCTCCACTACTCCCATCGTACGTTGCTCCTTGTAAGGCTTGATGTTGTAGGTCTTCTTCATCCAAAGTAGTAATGTGGCTTCATCATTGATAGGGTTTGTAGGCACGGGTGCCTCTCCAAGTACTTCAGTCGCAGGCATTGGATTTTGAGACGACTCTTCTTCTTGCATTGCTTGATCATTCTTGAGGGTCTACACTTGACTTTGTAATGCCTCCATGGTCATCTTAATCTCTCAAAATTTGTTCAACATCCCCCTTCATTCCTTGCACCAACTCTTGCAATTGCGGATCCATGGTTCTAGTAACACTCGATTACTATACCCTAAACTTCAATAGAGAGTTAAAATGATCACTTTGGAGGGCGCATGAACTATTGGAACTACCATTGGAACCTCAAAAGCTACCACTCATTGGTAATATTCCTCACCAAAATTCCTGACCACAAAATCCCTAAACATCACTTTGGGTCTCACTACATAACAAATTTCTACTTGAGTGTTAAAAGGGAAAGGATTTGGGACATTCAAATCCATCACAACAAAATGTAAATTGTCAAATCCCACTCTCTATCGTAAATCACTATAGGTAAAATCACAATGTTTGGCGAATTTATTACTGTATCCATGAACTCTACTCTGAATTGAAAAACTAAATACACTCTCACTTGCTTGTGCTGAATGTACATGATCTTGATGTTGAATGGATTCAAGAATGGAAAGCAAGGCATTGGATATTGTCCTCCCGGAGCATTCATTCTATCCTCCTAATCTACCAATTACACCAGAATGTCTCTCCTCAAAATTACTCAATCTCAGTAGCCCATGTTCTTCCAAGAAGGGTGATCCGCTCTCTTGGACAACACTAGCTCTGATACCATTGTAACACTCCGAGGATAGGAGACCTGAAGAGAAACACACCAGGAGAAACACACACTTTCACACTCAAACTCCGATGCCTCAAAGGAGCACCTTCTCTTTAATATATAGGCAAAGCAGATCTTCTCGAATGAAGCTCCACCATAGGATTAGGTACATAGATAGGTGACATGTAAGCAAGCTCTACCCTTGGATTACTTACTTGGATGGGTGACATGTTGATCCTGGTCTTATCTGGTCGGTCAAACAAGCTTTGACCGGAGGAAATCTTTTAAGGAATCTTCTTATAGGAATCTCAAAATCACATGGGTGAGGTATTATTGGGAAGCTCTTGACAAGACAAAGCAAGGGGGAGGGAAGGCCAGCCTTTCCTTCAATGGGGGGGGGGGAAAGTACATTTTTGAGGCCTAATTCATCCGTTTAGGCCTCCAAAATTGCCTTCAAAGATTTCAGGCATATTTTGGTTCCAACTCTATTAGTAGAAGTCCCCTTTTGGTGATACCTCTTTCTGATCTATTCAGTCCATCCTATGTAACATCTTTCCAGATATTATCAACCCAATTCTCACCTTCAAATCATGTCTAGCTGTTGGTTCTAAGGTTTTCAATCTATTTTGGTTTTCTACCCTATTAGTAGAAGTACCTTTTTGGTGATACTTCTATCTGATATATTTTGACCATCATGTATAACATCACTCCAGATGTTACCAAACAAAATTTCACATCTAGATCATATGGCTAGCTCTTGGTATTACAAACATCTTACTCCCATGGGTGGAATTCGCTTACAACAATTCAATGAATGCATCCACCTAGGTCACTCCGTTCTTCCTCATGTATGGTGAGCATCTCTTCACACCTTCTAGCTTGATGAAGATCTGTCTAGTGGCTACCAAGGTTGATGCAATCAACACATTTGTTTCTAGAATCCAACAAGGTGTGGAGAGCGCCAAGCATAGATTACAGATTGCACAAAATCGACAGGAGTAGTATGCAAATGCACACCGTAGGCACATGGAATTCAATGTTGGGGATCAAGTGTGGCTATTGACAACGAGCGTCACATTAGTTGGACCTCATAAGCTCAGACTTCATTTTATTAGGCCTTTCTCAATTCTTTGTCGCGTCGGTGCTATGGCATATCACCTTGAGCTACCACCACACATGAAGATCCATCTAGTGTTCCATGTTTCCTTACTACGCAGATATGCTTCCCAATCAGGTTAGGGTAATTCCACATAAGACATTTGACCTTGTCCGACATTCATTGATGGCTTAGAGGAATATGAAGTGGAGCGTTTTCTCCAAAAACACATGCATGGTACTCGCCATCCGCAGGTGGACTATCTAGTACAATAGAAAGGTTACCCCCTCTATGAAGTAACATGGGAGCCTGCTGCCAATTTGACACATGCACCAGTGTTGGTGCAAGCATTTGAGCAACAAGTGCACAATGAGTATGTTACGTCTTAAAAGGAGAGAGGTCTGTAATACCAAGAGCTAGCCATATGATCTGGGTGCAAAATTCGGTTTGGTAACATCTAGAATGATGTTATACATGATGGTCAAAATAGATCAGATAGAAGTATCAACAAAAGAATACTTATACTAATAGAGCAGAAACCGAAATGGACTTGAGAACCTTAGAACCAATAGCTAGACATATGATTTAAAGGTGAGAATTGGTTTGGTAACATCTAGAAGGATGTTACACGTGATGGACTAAACATATCAAAAAGAGGTATCACCAAAAGGGGACTTCTACTAATAGAGTAGGAATCAAAATATGCCTGAAATCTTTGAAGGCAATTTTGAAGGCCTAAACGGATGAATTAGGCCTCGAAAATGTGCAACTTCCCCCCTTGATCAAAGTAGGAAAGTTTGGCCTTCCCCTCCCCCTTGCTTTGTCTCGTTGAGAGCTTTCCAACGGTACGTTACGTGATTCAGAGACTCCTATAGGAAGATTCACTAAAAGATTCCCTCCGGTCAAAGCTTGTTTGACCAACCAGATAGGATCTAGACCGCCATGTCACCCATCCAAGTAAGTAATCCAAGGGTGGAGCTTGTTGACATGTCACCTATCTGTGTGCCTAATCCTATGGTGGAACTTCCTTGGAGGAGATCCTCCTTGTCTATATAATAAAGAGAAGGTGCTCCTTTGGGGCATCAAATGTTGAGTGTGTAATTTGTGTTTCTCTCTCTTCTCTTGTTCTCGGAGTATTACAGAGACCATTCTAAATCTATCTTCATCCTTTGTTTTTGGTTTGCCGCATATAGACAAAAGCTCTAATGTTCCAAATGACAACATGTTTAAAAGATCTTGAGATCTTACAAGCAAGAGAGATGGAACACATTCACAAGAATTTGAACCAAAGTCCTTGCTTGATGGTCTTGATGCACAATGTTAAAAAGATTCTAAAAATTTTACAAGCAAGAGAGGTGGAGCACATTCACGAGAATTTGAACCAAACTTGCAAGGTTTGTAACTCTGCTTGGGAGAAAGAACTCCTAAATCAGGAGGGAATATGCCTTCCATATTTGCTAGCAAACCAACATTGTAATTCTCAACTCTCATGCAAAGCCGACACACTCGCATTCACTCTCGCCCCACTCCCCAAATGCAAGTGCATTAAGAAGTTCCATCACCATCAAGTCTTGGCACCCAAAAACCTATATTGGATTTAACGCCAACTAGATTCTATTCTTCTTCATTCAAAGCAAATTCTGCCTCTCCAATTGAATGAGTAAACAGGGAAACTAACAAAGTAATAAGAAGCACTAAAGTTAACAAAGTTAGCTAGACGAGAGGGGGAGTTATTAATTTTGAAATCTTTTGATTCAAATTCAGGAGAAGGGGTCTTCTCTTGCAACGTAGCACCTATTACTTAGCACTAATTACTTTTGACTTGTTAATTATTATTAGTCAGAGCTTGTGCTTGATTTTGGCCCGTCAAATTTTATTATTTTCCGTAGTTTTACAAGGAGAGTGGAAACGCGTCGTGACGTCGTTAGATACCCACCAACTTTTTTACTTGTTTGCCAGTGTTTCCTTTCCTCTGCAAATTCATTTTACGGGTATCATTGAAACGCCCTAATGTGATTGTATATAAGCCTTGAAAGACGAGAAGACGACACATAGAACACAAGAAGGATGGGAAGACCCCGTCAAGCTGTACAAAGGAGAGACAAAAGAGGTAGGCTAAGCCTTGAAAGCATAAACTAGGAATCCACAATCCCTTCACTTCTTAAGACAAAACCAAAACTTAACTAAGCACATGTATGTCGAAGCAAAGTACGCCATTGCCGAAGTGCATTACCTCATACGTTCCATGAGCGGTAGATATTAACACCAATATGAAAATCCCTACAAAGTAGTTTACTACGAATAAAGCCTTCAAGAAATGAGGGAAATAGATGCTGTTATTTAATAAAAGGAAAAAAATCAAAGTGTGGCAAAACAGCATAGTGTATGCGACAACATGCCCACCCTTAGAAACATCCGAAATTCCAACTTATCCAACTTATGTGAAGAGGTTGATAATCTCCACCACAATAGGATAGTTTTTAACATAATACTAACTTCATGCTACATTTACAAGAATGGATGTACAGGGGCGGCCAACTTCAACAGCAGGTACGGAGTCCGTCCGAGGAAGGCTGTCAGGCGCTGAAGGGGGCAAAAAGAGGAAAGAGAAGGGAAGGAAAGATAGCGGACAAACAAGAGCATGGAATCGAGACCTACCCTTGTTGAAGGGTGTCAGAGGAACTTCGGAAGGAAGGAACGAGGGATGGAACAACAACAACCACGACGAGAGGGCCTTGCACGAAAACAAGAGGGAACGAGAGGAAGGCCCTCACGCTGGAGCAGCTGAGGAAGGACGACGACGAAGAAGTAATACTGAATGAGGAGGAAGAACTGGACGTGAAACAGGAGGAGCAGCAGCAGCAATCATCGGTGTGGTGCTGCGTTTGGTGGTGTAGCTCGAGGGTTTAGTTAGGTAGAGGTCGATTCTGGTGCAATTTTGCGTCGAGGAATGCAGGGATGGGGGAGGACGCGGAGGAGAAGACGACAGGGAATCTGAATATGGCCGATGGAGGAGGAGATCACAACACGAAAATGGTACTGGAGTGGTGGGAGCGCGAGAAGTGGGTACTGCCAGTGGGGAGTTGTGGCGTGGGGGAAATGGGGAAGGAATGGTGATGCTGGAGCAGGGGTGAGGTTGGAGGTTTCGGGAGCATCAGATTGTGGCACAAGTATGGAGGAAAAGGAGGCGTAATGTTTGGCTTCGGGTACCAATATCGGAGCAGGAAAGAGTAGGTGCAGGAGTGTGAATTTCGGGGCGTGCATAGATTGTTGGTGCTAGGGCTGAACTGCTGAGTGGCCCGGAGGAGGGTGTTAGCAGTGCACGTTACCACTGCAGATGTGCGCGAGGCTTGGAGCAGGACTTTTGGGGGTTTAGGGTTTGTTTCGGCAGCAGGCAACATGATTATAGACTGTCTGTGACTTGGAGGCTGAGCTTCTTGGATACAGATGGGTTTTGGAGAAATCCATTTTTTAGGGGAGCCAGTATTGGGTACTTAGCAAGATTTGTGGAGTCGATTAGACTCTTCGGAAGCACGAAAGCAGCGAGCTGTTATTTTTCGAAAATAGGCCTGGACTTACATCTGGTAGCGACCCGGTTGGTTCAAATTGGAAGAGTAATGCACTCTCTCGCTTATCACAGTGAATGGTGCATGGGTGCCAACTTAACATTGTTGATACATATGTATAGATTGGAACTTGCTGATTTGGAGTGCGGAAATGGTCTTTTTAGGCAGTGATAAATTCATCGACGTGATTGGATCGTGCTCACTGTAGTTTGTGGATTTTGCCAATGATATTTGAATTTGAGCCATGAGGTAATTTGCACAGTGGAAAATTGATGCTATTGCAGCTATGGATGAGGGCAACCAATAACTCTTTCAGGATGACTTGGTTGATCCCAGACTGCTTTTTTGCAAGCGGATTGCACTGACAAATATTTCACATGCTTGGAGCAGGATATGTCAAACGAAAAGATGACGTCTTTCTCAGTGGTTAGGAAGAAAACGCCGTTTCAGAAGCACCGGGAAGAAGAAGAGGCTAAGAAGAAGGTGCTTAAAAACATTGCCAATTTTTCTATCGTTATGGCGTTTCTTTATTGTAAAATTGTAGTATATAGAAGAGAAAAGAACTTGTGTCACATAACTACTTGTCCTGCGAGTTTACAGCGTGCAGATGAGGAGGCTGCACGATTGTATGAAGAATTTGTGGAATCCTTCAAAGCGGATGATACACCTGGTGGCAAAGCCTTTGTTCGGGGAGGAACTATCAATCCAAACGAACGCGTGAAGCCTCCTCCTCCCCCCACATGCCCACAGATACCAGAGGATAGGGGTGAGAGTCTTTATTCTTTGACCTGAACTTCAGTAGTTTACTTTCAGGTAGCCGGCTATCATGGGCTTATAACTCCTGCATTTGTTGGACGTCCTGAGTGATTCTCCACAGCTATACATGTAGAGGTTTATCTGTAAATGAGTCAAAAGTAAACTTCTTGTGGTGAAAAAGGCCAAGCACTTCGAGATGGCCCAGTAATGCACGACTATCTATTACCGTGACCCATTTGCATCGACTCTCAAACTGCAAAGTGCCTATGTCTGTCCGTTTTAGCCATCCTCGGTCAATTGGCCGTGATCATCAGAAAAGTCTGTCTGGACAGGCGTCTAAGTACTCAGTGTACTACTTGATGCTCAGGTGCCAGCGCTACTATCAAGGAGAAAGACAATTCGGCAGCGAAGAAACCTGGGAGCAGGTATCTGAACGTAGGACCTTTTTCTTTTGTCCGGGAAGGAAAACCGTGAAATCTGCTAAAAAACCCGGTGGAAATATATTTGCATCCGAAAGGACTGATTATTCCAATCAGTTTCTGTGCGGACGAATAAAGTTGCTCTTTATCATTCTCAATCCAGGGACGCATTCAAAGGGACGGCAAAAGTGGTCCTGTGTATACTACACAATTTACCGTGCATCTAGTTTCGCCAATTGGCATCACTACTAGAGCTTGTATAGAGAGTTTGATGTATTACTGGTTTTCTGATATTTTATGAACGTTTTCCAAATATGCAGATATGTTCCCTCCTTTATCCCCCCTGGTTTGGCTGCAATGGTCAACAAGGAGAAGGAGCCTGACAAAAGAGTACGTACATTGATTGTGAGATCCTTCTTACGACACTGTGTCCAGTTCCTTCACAGTTATACGTCAGTGTCTTACAAGGCAGGATTCTGTGCAGAGAGAGGATGATAAATTGAAAGAAAGGGACAGAGGGAAGTCACGCAATATTGATCACTTCATGGAAGAACTGAAGCGAGAACAAGAGGCGAGGGAAAAGCGCACTCAAGATCGTGAGCATCGTCGGGATGGAAGGGGTACTCGGGCGACTGGAAGCATTGCCGTTGACATGATCACCTCTGACAATGTATGTTTCCAGTATAATGCCATTTACCGGCAATGGAGTCGTTTAAGTTGAACTTGCCGAACTTGAGGTGTACGCTGAAGCTCAGGACGCTTTTGATGTATAGTAGATTTTGAATATAAATCATGTTGAATTATCAGTCACTCCTGTTTGTGCTACTTCTTATGTTCATTTGTCTTGTCCTTTTTTCGAGAAACGAGTTCTAGTTCGTCTGGCCATGTATGGAAGCTATGCCTTTGTGTGTGATATTGTATGATGTGGTTTCAGCCTCCAACTCGATTTGATGAACTCCCTGAAGAGCTGGATGCAAATGGCAAGCTTCCGGGTTCTTTTGATGATGGAGACCCACAAACGACCAACCTTTACGTTGGAAATCTCTCTCCACAGGTATGATTGAACGAGAAGTTTGAAGTCACGTGAGACATCTGGTTAATATCTCCTACTGTGTAGCTTTTTATCGTGGAATAAATCCGTACGTCCCTAGATTTAAATCCGTACGTCATTAGAATAAATCCGTACGTCATTACACCCAGGAAGTTTTGATCAATCTAAGAGTTATGCATTGGAGTGATGCAGGTAGATGAGAACTTCCTTTTGCGGACTTTTGGTCGCTTTGGCCCAATTGCAAGTGTGAAAATAATGTGGCCCAGGACTGAAGAAGAGCGTAGGAGACAGCGCAACTGTGGGTTTGTTGCATTTATGAACAGAGGAGAGGCTCAGGCTGCTAAGGACGAGATGCAAGGTACAGCAGACACCACTAAGCTTTTGTACAGTTTCCATCATGGATAACAAATGAAGTAAGATGAAGTACTCGTTGAAGTTAAGTCCGTGCAGAGTCAGTATGGTTAAGTTTCAGCATAGCATCCTAAGGCAGGCACTTTATATATTAGTCACTGGGCTGTCCACCGCCAATCACAATCAAGGGTCAGTTTCACGAAAATGATATTGCTAGCATGTTTTCCAAGTACTGGAAGTAATTGTAGTTCAAATCAGCAAGGACCTACGAAAATTTCGTTCTAGTGCCCCTTAACCTTCATGTTTAGAGCTTTTTCCTAAATCTTGAGGATGTCGATGATGCGCTCCAGTATAGTCGGCAAATGTTGCACTCCAGAATACTCATACCGCGATGTATGGTCAATATAGGAACAGAAATTGATGCTATAGTTAGTGAGCAAACTTTTGATATATTTCAAAGGGATGGTATTGGTGGCTTCTTACATCCTTACAGGAGTTGTAGTGTATGAGTATGAGCTAAGGATTGGCTGGGGTAAAGCTGTGGCCCTTCCTGCACAAGCCCTTCCTGCTCCTCCGCCTGGGCAAATGGCTGTACGGCCGAAAGAGGTGAGACCCACAACTTCAACCGTTGTCCTTGTGTTTGAACAGCCGAGCAACTTCCAGGATTTGGAGGCAATATCATAACTTGAAAGATGATCCGACCTTGTTAAATAACCTCTTACGTAGATATCTTTTGTCCTTATGTGGGACTCAGCCATTTACATCACATGGTTAGTGCTCAGGCTTTGACACGACAATCTGTTTCCGAAGTCATACTTGGAAGGAAATATATATTTCTCATGTGGCACCGCAAGCTAAGCAATAGTTTTTCCACAACAAAAGAATCTGATTGGAAATGTAGTGCGCAGAGTTTTAGGATTTCCAGTTGATTTCCAAACTAAGGATATTAGATGGATGTCATCTAAACGGCGGGGTTTGTTTGCTGTCTGTTCTTTCCGTTCAAGCTATCCAGTTTAGACTAAACCAAAAATGGTCTCATTCTTACTTATTGGATGTCGCCATGTTCCCGCTAATAGCTGGACTTGCTGCAGGGTGCAACCGCGTCCAACGTTGCTTGGTCTGGGCCAGGTGCCCCACCAACTCCTGTTGTTTCTGGCCAAAATGCTGAAGTGGTAAGTTTTCAGCAATCGGGTACTAGTCCATGCAGTTTGCTTCCTTGTATAACTTTCCTGTTGTGCTCAAAGTGATATTGTAACCTGTTGTCCAAATTCTGCGGCAGCAGATGAGTTTTCCGAATATTTAAACAAGACATTGTCATAATGATTGCAACTTAAATGATTACAATTGATGTGATTCTTAGAAGTTGTCTCCCGGGATTTTACGAGATTTTGAATTAGATAGACATCGCAAGTGCAATGATTGATTACGAGGCTTGTGTATTTAAAAAACGACTTTGATTCCTGTCATGAATGTCTCCTGAGCTCACTTTTCCTTCTTTTTCACGTGGGACGTACAGGTTGTAACCCCAAATGTTCCGGACATACAAGTCATTCCCCCGGAAGATGAGCATTTGCGCCATATCATTGACACGATGGCTATGTACGTACTGGATGACGGTTGTGCTTTTGAGCAAGCAATCATGGAAAGGGGACGTGGTAACACGCTGTTCGACTTTCTTTTCGATCTTGGCTCGACAGAGCATACGTATTACATTTGGCGGTTGTATTCCTTCGCCCAGGTGAGATGATGTTCCCTCGTCCTTTGCTCAGTATTTTGATCTCTATCTTTTTAGAACAAGTTCACCAAGAGCTTAGATACATCCAGATTAAATTAACCAAGTCATCTATAAAGTGACGTCGGACTATATGGACTCATCGGCATCAATTTTTCAATGGGATTTTGAGCTCTGGACTGAGCAGTAGTTGCCTGAATCACCATCTCCAAGTTATCAAGCATGTTGCTGGTTTTACAACAGGTTGAGAAAACACATCTAGAGGGGTTGGTCACCGAAAGGGTAGTAACTGTTTGTAGCGGGGAGGCCAGGACATGCTGATGAGTAGCGTGTTACCGTGAAATGTAGGGAGATACGCTTCAGAGATGGCGGACAGAGCCGTTCATCATGATTACTGGGAGTGGTCGGTGAGTAAGATATGTGAATGTATGGTTAAAGCCTGTGTGCTTGTATCATCTGAGTCTGAGTGCGGACTAAGAGCTCTCGAAGCTTTTAAGGTTGGTCGTGCGGTTTAGCTGCCTGATCTATAACCTTCTTTACTTCATCCAAAGTTTCGGGGTTATTTACTTGAAGAAACTGCGGATATGCACGTGTCAGGTACTAATTTTCTACACCGTTTACTCTACCTAGCAAACTCTTCATTACGTCGTGTCTATGGTGGTGTGTGATGACAGATGGATTCCACCGGCCCTACCGCTACAAGAGTTTAGCAAAAGTCCAGAAAGGGAGAAGGCTTCTGGGACCACGTTTGCTGCTGGGAGGGGCAGGGTAAGTCTTATCTATTCTTGGGATTTATCGGCTAGTACAAGTAGCCATGACGTTGTTCTTCAAATATTAGTGAAGTCTCAGAAGTATGGAGTTTTAGTTCCATTCAGATACACTTCTCTTTACTATTGTTCGGCCAAAGAAAATATGGTGCTTGATTATGGGTAAACCCGTTTTCATTAAGGAAGCAAGTCATAACTGTACTGCTGGTGGCTTCCTCCAACAGAGAACAGATCAAGAGCGCTCATTGACAGACAGTCAGCGGGATGAATTTGAAGATATGTTACGAGCTCTTACTTTGGAGAGAAGTCAGATACGCGAAGCTATGGGTTTCGCCCTGGACAATTCTGAAGCAGCAGGAGAGGTATTTAATTCCCTTCCCTTATGCTTCTCTATACATTTGTTTGCTTTTCTGGATTACTTAGGTATGTTTTGCTTTAACACTTCCATCTACCTCTTGTTGTTCTTGTCGTTGTATGTTTCAAGTTCCGTTAATTTGGACGTTTAGGATCTTAAGTGAAGTTCTTGGTGCCAGAGTATACCTTGAAAAAGCTGTCCGAACTATCAATGGTATCCATCTGTATACTCTCAGCCCTGGTATCGCAACTCAGTTGTTTTGTGCACGTCTATCTCTCCTGAAATGATCAGACATCACCATTACTGATGTGGCAGGTGGTGGAAGTATTGACAGAGTCTTTAACACTAAAAGAAACTCCTATACCTACCAAAGTGGCCAGGTTGATGCTTGTTTCCGATGTACTGCATAATAGTAGTGCTCCTGTCAAGAACGCCTCAGCTTATCGCACAGGATTCGAATCTCGTTTGCCGGATATTATGGAGAGTTTTAATGATCTGTACCGAAATATAACAGGGAGAATCACAGCTGAGGCTTTGAAGGTACTGGCTCCATCTGCTTTTGCTCCTGAGATTAGAGCTCTGTCTAGTCTACGTGAACTTCCCCTTATAGAAGTATAAGCCATGAACTGCGCGAATGTTGCAGTGGGGTTCGATAATACTGAATTCAAGTAATATATTAGCATTTGAGTGCCTTCCATGTCATGGTACCTTCATTATCTGCACAGTTTTTGTCCATCTGGGGCACGACTTGTGGGTTTTATTAAGTCAATATCTAAGTGGGGTCTTTATAGTCTTGCACCTTTCGCATGCACCAAGGAAAAAATTCCTGACTTGAGTTCCAATGGCATCGACTACAGGAGCGGGTCCTGAAAGTGCTCCAGGTTTGGGCAGATTGGTTCTTATTTTCAGATGCTTACGTAAATGGATTGAGAGCAACATTTCTTCGGCCAGGCAACTCTGGAGTTGCTCCCTATCATACACTTTGCGGAGATGTGGTACCAGGCAAAGAGAATGGTGTTGCCGTAGATGGGGATTCCGGAGTGTATGTAGGAGAAGGTTCCGACACAGGGCAAGATGCTGCCCTAGCTATTGGAGAAGGAGCAGCTGCCAGGGAACTTGGTAGTCTACCGCTTGCCGAACTTGAAAGACGGTGTCGACACAATGGGCTGTCAACTCGTGGTGGGCGCGAAGTTATGGTTGCTCGGCTGCTCAGTCTAGAAGAAGCTGAGAAACAAAAAAATCACGAGTCGGAAGATGATATGAAAGCTACCCAAGGTTACGCAGTTCATAGTAAAGGTGCTCCTGTCAAGGACGGAGACGGTGTGTTCAGGATGAGACCAGAAGGTAGGTGGGGTGCAACAGGGGCTTGGACAGAGGTTGGACCTGGATGGAGGGAGATCAACCGGGACGAGAGAGAAAAAGTAGATGCTAATGAGATCGGTGATGGCCAGAGGGATGAAAGAAGGCAGGGTCTTGCTTTGGAGAGGACTTCTGGTCTTGGAGTACAATGGCCACGGTATGAGGAAGATGAGGAGGTGGATAGTACTGTGGGAGCTCCCGGCGAGGATAGATCAGGACAGGGTGCATCAAGAGCTATCTCTTTACCATCAACTCTTTCGTTGCCTCAACCAGAGCTGAAAGGGTTCGGATTCAAGCCCGAGAAGTTGGATCCTGTGCTTCCAGCCTCAAAGTGGACAAGGGAAGATGATGGGAGTGATGAAGATGACAAAGCCGACAGGAAAGGACTTGGTTTGGGCTACTCTTCATCAGGAAGTGATGAATTATATGGCAGTGCTCCTAAACCTGACAAACAGGATAATCGTGTTGACAGTATAGCTGGCACTGCCAATGATACCAGCATGGATGAGGAGCGAAGGTTAGTCCGCTTTCCCCACACTGGGTGCTGAACGGGTGTTTGACTTTCTAGGCCTTCTTCTCTTGTATGTCCCACGTCATTCGTGTCTTTGTAGATTCTCAAAGTTTTGTATTAAGTTATGTGTTCTTTACCTGTAGGCAAAAACTACGCAAGCTGGAAGTCGCTGTGATGGAGTACAGAGAGTCTTTGGAAGAACGAGGAATGAAAAGCACAGAGGAGATCGAGCGTAAAGTGTCTCTACATAGGAAAAGGCTGGAAGTTGATTGTGGGCTCTCAGAAAGTCCTTTGTCCGGTCGAGACCGAGACAGTAAAGGTGGCGATTTGGGATCTGACAGAAGTTTTATGCGCTCATCAGGTAGTCTATGTTTTCTTAATTTCATGCATGAAGCTCTGTCGCTGGTATATATCACAAAGTCGACTTGATCAACGACGTCCAACACACTATATTGTATTTTAACTTGCTATTGCCAGCTCATTATCCCTGTTTTCGAACTAGTATTCATGCATCAATCATAGGAACAATTTGTTCATTGAGAGGCCATCCTGGAGAAGTTGTAAGGCTCACCGCTATATTACAAGTGAAGTACGTTATATTTAAGTGATACCGCTTAACACTATGATGACCCAAGTCCGTGTCTCTCGAGGTTACACTGGCTTGGATCACATGATAATACGCTTGTTAGCTTCGTTCATATCAATGTTACACATGTACGAATCCTCGTCTGCAGGCAAACAAACGTAATTGCATGCTTCAGTTACCACTCTGTAACTGACAGCAATGCAAAATTTACTTCACTAGCTTCCAATGTCAGTGTCACGTCTGGTTCACTGCGGTATGTCTCCTCCAGTCTTACGTGGGTATAAAACCATGTCTAACGAATGGGTACCTTATTCATACACAGTATATCTAGATGGTGTTGGCCAGTCATTAATGGTTGTCTGGCCGTGTTCAGAACGAGGTTCTTTGGAAAGAAAGGACAGGCGAGACGAGAGAAGGGAGTCAGGGTTGTTAAAGAAGCGCACAAGGAGTCGAAGTCGCAGCAGGAGCCCTTCTCGTATGAAAGATCGGTCGAGTAGGGAGAGAGATAGAGAGAAAGACAGAGACAGGGAGAAAGACAGGGAGCGCGAACGAGAAAGAGAACGAGAAAAGGACAGGGGACGAGATAGAGAAGACAAAGATAGAGAGAAGATTCCTTTTAGAGACAGAGAAGAACATGATAGAGAGAGAGAAAAAGACAGAGAGCGGGACAGGAACAGAGACAGAGATCGAGAGAAAGATAGGGAGAGGGAGAAGAGAAGCCGTAGGAGCTAGGTCTTGCAATTAAGATACTGAGTACCCAACAGTGCTATTGGTCCGAATAGGTGAGAACTGATACTGGAATTACTTCAGTCTGAATCTTCCAAGGGAGATTACGATTCACATGATATAATTTTTCAAGGTAAAAGCCTCATTCGACACTTTCTGATATCATCATTGTCCTTATGTTGTTTTATCTACTAGTTCGGATGACCACCATCCTTCCTTACCCTATAGTGATAGACTGTTTAGATATTCGTTCTACACCTTTGATTTGTCCTACATTTCTGCGCATCTTGGAAAGTACCCAGAGAAAATCCAGAAGTGCTTGCTTTTGGTTATCGTGAAACGTAAGCAGCTTTTGGCAGGCATCGTCTGATTTTCTATGCAGACTTCTGTAGATCGTCCAGATACCATCTTAACAGTGATCTGCTCGATGTGCGTCCCAACTTGATATAAGTCGGGGTGCACATTTCACTAACCTGGAACGTGTCTGTTATTTTCGCAATCGGAGGGGAATCTGGAGACATAGAGCTTATGAACCAACTAAGAAACCCGTATTAGCGGTTCAGTTTGTGAGTTTCTTTATCTTCTATGTTGTCTCCGTTTGTTGCCGTGAATTTAAGTTCTCAGAAAAAAGTTGCGAATCTAATTATCGCAGACGGTCAAGAGGTGGCACCTGGTCTCTGAAGAGTGCGACGAATTCAAACGCCACGCAAACAGCAGAAAATGGAGCACTCTCCAGACACCAATATTTGTTTGGTAACCTCTTTTTTTCTATCTAATCAATTGTTAGTATTTTTATACAAGCGAGGAGCACGTCGTATCTAGGTATTATTTTGGAAGTTATTCTTAATCTAGGACCGTGCATTGCAGGTCCTTTGGATGAAGCTCTCCCCATTGTACTCCCTACTGTACCATACGAACTGTCAACATATTTTTATTGCTTTCAGTTTCTTACCCTAGTATTTTCTCCTCTTGGAACTGGACAGCCAATGCTTTGATGAAACCCTTGTCGAGGGAACATCCTTTTTATTCTGTTGAGTTTCTCACATTTCTCTATTCTAATGAGCCTACAGAAGGCATGCACGATAGGGAACGATCATAAAGTCAGCTTGTGTAGGACCTTCGCGTTTGTGCTTGCGGTTTCAAATTGATTCTCCTGCAAGCCTCAGTCTCTTCCACCTCAGTCCGTAAATGTCGACTCGACTTTAAAACTTGGATAGACTCCATATTTCAACATCATTTTGTTTCAAACGGTCTGATTACGTTGTAATTTGCGGGTTTCGATAGCGCTTGTAGTTGGTCCTTGCACTTGAGAGCCGACTATAGACTTTATGTTTTATAAAGTTTCAACTATATACGTTCGTTGAACATTTCTTCATGATTATACCTGAGAATGAGGCCATTATTTGATATTGTACTTCAATGTGGACATAGTCTGATATTGTACTTCAATGTGGACATAGTCTGATTTCTGTTGTTTCTAGTGTCTTTGTGCATTGTAGTCTTCTCGTGGCGAAGTCCGTGTGCAATCTTGGTTGCAGGAGACGACAGTCTTGTAGTTGTGTCGTCATGGAGTTGAGTTAAATAGATCTGGCTACTTCCATCGACCGAAAGTGTAAAGCAGTTCTAGCCCGGACCTAGTATTGATCATGGACAATCATGGTAAATCACTTGTCTTTGAAATGTTTGAGTTTTAATTCGATTCGAAACTGGTCCATAGTAGGTTCATTCTACTAATCCATGATAGGAAGTTTGAGAGATATCTGGTGAGCTTCCCGTAGCATTCGAACGACTGTGTAAACTTTAGATGAACAAAAGTCATCTGCAGTGAACTCTTGACCGTTTCCAGATCCGACAAGAGTGTACAAATACTAGACTAGGGCCTATAACCCCAGACTTCAAGAGTGATAGGTGCGAGAAAATGTGTACAGAAGGAGACCCGCTCTCATACCACATGGGCACCAAGATACAAGTGTTTGATCATATGTCAGATTCTGAGATTTGATACTGGAGCCACTAGACTAGAAATGCTGGGTGATGTGATTTGTCTGGACCAAACCAGCCTCTGCTGTGGTACTGGAAGTCTTCATCAAATTGATGAAGCTGATGACGAAGTCTTCCAGAACATTATACGGAGGCAATCACGTCTCATGTTGGACCGGTGGGTTGTGAAGAAAATAACATCGGAGGTTTCAGAAACAAGAATAATAAGAAATATGGATATTTACAACTATGGTTGTTCTGGACTTGTTCTTTTAACATAATTTCTCATTAAGACCCTAATCAACTCCGCTAGGGCTTTTGAAGTTTGAATCTGCCCTGCTTATCCTCCCTCTAGCTTTCAATCTCTTCATCTCATAGATTGAAATCCTCAATCCAAATCCACTTTAAGTAGAGTAGTTGAATTGATGGAGTCATGAACGTTTGAGAAGACCTGTCACCATGATACCATTTACCGGCAACCGCACACAACTTTGTAAACAAATTGCAAAAAGCATTCGTGGGATTTGAGGGATGAATTAGAGAGTGACTTGCTCGAGGAGGAGATGGATGAGTGGAATGATGATTGGAACCACCCCGGAGAAGATCCCTTAGAATTATAATGAAATTAGTGAAATTTTGCACATGAATCCAGATATTTTCAAGACCAAATTCAATGTGAGCATAAGACCAAATTATTTAAAAATATTTTAATGGAGTGGATCCGATTGCTAGGACAACTAACTAGAATGGATTTGCTTTCTTTCTATGCTTTAGTAAATGCAATCAAAAAACACTTCGTATTTAGAAAATCTTCCAAAAGAACACAAACACCCCTATGGATACAAGTAGCACTTGCTCTTGATAGATTTGTGCACCCTTACAATATAGTAAGTATTGCAAGAGTTTTAAATATATGGGTGATTAGTATAGGATCTAATGTTCAATTTACACAATAAGAAATGAGTGCCATAATTTATGTTTTGTGAAATGAAGTAAAATGGCCCAATGGGGAAGAGAGACCACGATTCTCGTTTGTGTTTTCCCATAAAGGTTTTTCAATGTGGGTGGGTTTAGTTGACGGTAATCTATTCTGATTGTCTTAAATACTTACAATTGATAATGATATTTCTTTTAGTGGGGAAGGATTTTATTCATTTGGCTGGAGGTAAATAATTATTGAGTTGGTGTGGTTTTCATAAAGTATTCATTGAAAATTGTTTCATTATTTAATGGTGTAGGGATGCGTGGATTTTGCTACGACAAGACCTGCCCCAATAAATCCTCAAAATAATGTGATTTGAACATAAAAAGGGAGTGTAATTTGTTTGATAAACACCAATTTTTGATAGAAGATTCTGGTTATATTCCAATGGGACATCTCATACCCTCTTTGAAATAGGTGAAAATCAAAGAGAAAGTTGATTTCCACAAATGTCTTGCTCGAGTACTGCATCCGTGTATTGACATCAAGGTGATATTTACTCAAAGAAATAAGGGTTCAATTCACTGATCCTTGTGGAAATGCAGCATCCGTGTATTGACAGCAAGGTGATATTTCACTCAAAGAAATACGGGTTCAATTCATTGATTCTTGTAGAAATGCAATGATATTAAAATGGGTCACAATTTGTATCACAAAGTTTATAATATAATGCTTTTATCAATCAAGAAGATAGTTGGGTGGAAAAAGACTACAATGAATTACATAGAGCAAATGAAATAAATAGAATAAGAGCCGTACCATAGTGGTGTCGAGTACCATCCGGAAAATAGAGAGTAGACTAGGATGCATGCAATGCGAAATTATCTTGCATAAGAAGAATGTAATTCCTTTCAAAATAATAAATTAGGTTAAATGATTTAATGTGTTTGGGTTTTTCAATTTAGTGATTTAGAGTTTAGAGTAAAGGATAGGATAAGGAGGGGAGGTGTTCGAAGAGGTGGTGTGCTATCAGTGGATGAATTAGTCATATCCAAGGTTACTTGTTTGAATTTATAGAGTTATTTGTTCACATATTCAGTAAAGAAATATTAATATTTCTACACCATCTCCATCGCTCTTATAAATTGGAACCAAGAGTATACATGTTTATTCTGTATGGAGCTTTGTTTTTTCAATCAATTTTGGACTTGCATCTTGGTTCAATCTTCTCGATGAGCTTGTAGTTTTCTGGAAACTGTCATATCGTTTGAACAGGTGGGTAGCATTTCAATGTAGGTTTCGTGGAGAGGGAAACGGTGAGGAAGGGATTGAGTTTTTAATGTTTTAGATTTTGGTGAAAGAAAGCTTTCTATGATCGAGAACCAAAACCAAAGGGAAATCAGATAGACGATCGAAGAGTGAGAGGACTAGAAAAGAGGGAAGAAACAGAAAAGAGAATAAAGGGATCAAAAGGAGAAGGCAAAATAGAGAAAAACGGAATAGAGTGATCGAAGGAAGAGGCGAAGGCACGAAGAATAGCGAATAAAGGGATCAAAAGGAGAAGGCACAATAGAGAAAAACGGAATAGAGGGGTCGAAGGAAGAGCAGAAGGCACGAAGGAGAGTTTAAGGGTCAGGATTCCAGGGAATCAAAGAAGGAGAGGATTCTCAATAGGACCAAACATTTCAAGGAGAATTTTGGGCATTTCGGAGACTTTCCGATACATCAGTAATGGCAATCGCAATGTACGAGAGAGCTTTTGAGGAAGAACACATGGAAAAAACCTCAAAGGGACATTGGCAATGTTAAATTCCATACTTTGATTAGACCGTATGCTAGACCATAGACCATAGATTGATTTAGATGTTCTCTGATTCAAGATTGTGTGATTTAGATACTTCGGACTCAAGATTGGAGCCCAAGTGAGTATTCTGAATTGATTCAATCTTCCTGCCTTTAATCTTTTTGAATTGATCTGGTTTTGTGAATGCTGATTAATGGCACTCCAAATTGAACGCCTCTCAAACTTCATCCATGCAGGCCGCGCCGAAGGCGACACCTAATCAGCATGGCCCGCATAGGCCCCGCAATCCGAGCAGACCGTACAGGCCGGATGCACTACGCAGCCTGCGTTGGCCATGCAGACCCCAGTCCCAGTCAAGTTCTAGCAGAACTTGAAATTCCGGGTTGGGAATTTGGATGAGGAGATAAAAAGTTTCCAATTTTTATCAGTTTTACATCGTATCTGAGCAAAGAAAAGGAAGATAAGGAAAGTCCATTCAATAATTTTTTATAACATAATAACGGTAGATCTCACCTTCACCGTGTTGAGGCATGGATTGGGTACTACTCGCTAGTGTTGTAGGAGATAGGAGCCGTGTTTATTCATTCACACAATTCTCCTTATTCAAACACAATCACCATGAGAGGAAAAAGCACCATTCGAACCATCCTGTCACCACACAAATTGCAAGAAGTACGATTCGAAAAACACTGAATCTGTGGAAATTCATTACCATGCCTCTTTCACATCCGTCTGGTGCGTATATATATGTAGTTAACCTTGACATTTCAATCAATGATAAAGTGCTCACCAATTAAATCCTGGAAATATAAAACTGAAACCCCTCGCGCCGGTAAAGCACTTTGCACATAGGAGACAACTAAAATTACCCTCCGCTTGACTAAAATTACACTCTGTTTAGCCGGCAAAACAGGTCATCGAGAGATCGTCCGTCACATTTGGGACGGCTTATGTCACCTTGTTATTATGCTTGCATGACTGTACCAGGGTCCTCCCTGTTTTAGTCGAGCGGGATGGTAATTTTAGTTGCCCCCAAATTAAACTTTACTTATATCCATATGTACTGGATCTCGGTGCTCCACCGTAAATTTCTACAAATTAGGAATCTGAAACCTCCTATTACTGTTAGTAGGAAAATACAGACTTTTATTATATCAGATCTCTATGAAGCGGGAGATCGAATGTGCCTATCTGTTCAATCGCGTGTTGAATCAGACAAACTGGTTCCATTGGTCCTCGACCCAATCTCATAGTATGAAGAATGCTTCATACGGAAGTTTCCGTCACTTCCATCGGATGATTCGACAATGACAGTGAGCGTCTGCAGATGCTCCAGAATGCAAGCACAAGCATAAGCCAGTTTTGAGCAACTATATCGTGATAAGGAAATGTGAGTTCAAACTTCAAGGACTGGCGGTTGAAAATATTCTTAATTCTACATACACCCAGAGGTTCCGAAGATCACTCATTGGCGACTAGTTTCCTGTGTAAAAGAGAAATTGCTTAGCAAACTGAAGAAAGTTATTGCTTTATCTTTGTGAAAAGTGAACCGTTGGAAGTCTGTATTGTCACCAGAAATCATCCAAACAAAGTGCCTTGTTTTTGAACAATTGCAAAACATGTTTATTCTAGTTTCTATAGACTTCGGATATTCTTAGACATAAGTTACACGAGCCTCCTGCATAATATTTCTTAAACTGCAAAATACCATTGGAATGACTTTAATAGAACAGTAAAGAAATTGACAAAATAGTAGTCAGGACATTTAGACAGCTAATAAAGAAATGAGTTATTTTTGTAGTTGCTGGAGCTGCTATCGAAAAGCTAACTGTAACCGCTAGGAACTACAGCAGCTCCAGGTGAGAAAGTCATATCATTGTACAATGCGTACAATCTACAATCAAACACACTAGAGGGATATGAATCATTTCATACGCTATCGTGCGGACATTAGCTTAAAACCTCACACTAAATATAATGACTCACTAAACTGGAGGCATATCTACCAAACAACTGAAATCTAACTGGCCTCTCAGAACTCGAGATTTTGTCAAATTCTCTATTTCGTTGCATTCAGGGTAAGGGTAGCATGTTTCCTGGAGACTACGGGAGAGATCTTTTCGCGTCTTGAGCGCTGGGAACTACTGCAACCGCCTACGTTTAGTACTGCAGATTTATTTTGTAGCCTCCTGAACACTTGTGCACTTGTGAGAAAATAGTTTACAGACTTGGCCTTCCGTCACGTGCGATTACTAGTTCAGTTTCAGCGTCAAGTAACGAGGAGGAAGGCTCGCAAAACGGGCAAATATTGTGTGCGATCCAAGTGTAAGGGGTGGAGCCCTTTTTTAGTGTTTGACACAAACTCGAGTGCGTTGACAGGATCAATGATAAGAAAAACTGAAAGCGAACACACAAGATCAACTATCTCCTTTAAGATGAAAGGTCAAACGAAGTCTGGATCCTAGCACTAGTACTGTAAGGGGACCATGGGCCGGGTAGATTTCATGTAGAGAGAGCCAGCAATAAAAAACATGTGAGACTAAGCAATCGGATGGTCCCGATCCGTGACGTAAGGTCCTTATGGTTTCTCCAGACCACATCGTGAATGATGATCTTTTACTCGTCGACAATTTGTGCTTTGAGGATTCTGATGTCAAACTACTACGGAATTGTGGATTGCAGGACTGCCGACATCGATACATACGCAATAGTCGGATGGTCTGGCAATCGAGCAGCTCAACAATCAAGATAGTTACACCACCATCAGGTACGTTAATCATTGTCTATGTCAACATTCAGGGGATCTTAAGAGTAGCTCCTGACGGTTTGCAGTCTCAAACGCGTCTCAAATGCTATTGGCAAGAGCTGCCCGCTAAAAATGCTGGGGCCCCATTCTGATTCCTGTGTTCACAGGTCTTCGATTACAGTTCAACGTATTTCCAAGTATCTGAAAGCAGTCATATTGCAGTATTCATATTATGTATGGCCTTAATAGTACAGTTGCAGTTTCTGAGAATAACTTTACAGTTGATGCCAACCATGTTTGGCACAACACTCCCGAGGACATATATATGAAGTTAATTCTCTCCATATGGAATGTTTGCCTCTCAATTTTCATCATGACTTGAGCCTTACTCATCCTTGTGGCTTCGCCATGTGAGTGTAGTTATTCTAGTGATATAATTGTGTTCAAGTACTCGTGTTTAATGCCACGGAAGAATCAAGCGGGCAATTGCAAGTCCAATCAGACCTGATTCTGGAAAGTAAACAACTGAGCACCAAACGTTTGAGCAGCACTTGTTGAGGTATCCCGAGGACTGTCGTTGTCATGAACAATTCAGGTAACAGGATAAGATGCGTAAACATTGAACAATGCATGCACGCATTGAAATTTCACTACAAACTCTACGATCTTCAGCTCCATTAATCTCTCACTTCGTTGAGATGGTCACTGCTGATCGGCCGTTGTACTGCGGAAATGGTCATGCCCATCCACTCTGGCTAAAAGGTGAAACTTCGGTAATGGGAAACAAAAGTCCAGTGATATTTGTCGGGCATTGTTTTAGTGGATTGGCCATACAAAGAATTTCTAACAGCCGATCAAACTCAGAGAAGGAAAACGTTTTGATAACGGTGAATTTGAAGAGGCCTTAGGCTTCTTAGAGAATATCAAAGGAGTATCTTATTGTGGTACACCTCATCGTGGCCATGGATTCCATGAACCAGAGGAGAATGATCCGTCTTGGTGGGAGGTTGGTCCGATACATGCTAGGACATGACGAGGAATTGACAAGGCTTGATCATGATCTTCAACGTCGCTGTGGAAGTAAGCTAGAATAGCTAATAAAATAGATAGCTAGAATCGGTGAATCGGATGGCACAGATTTAGTACCCATTTAATCATTGAGACTAGCTTCATCTTGAGTTCTGGCGAATAAGTATAGCACTTGATGATACCGTGTTGCATCCTTCCTAGGATGCAACACACAGATATCGACATGCTTTCTTTCAATGAGATGAGCTAGAGGGGGCTTGCAGGCAGTGAGCATCTGCATTCCACAAATTTAAAGTATTTGACTGATGACAGGGTGGTGGCCTTGGTGGTGTCAAAGTTCCAGACGCATCCGCAAGATGCCTGTAACTTTTCGCTGCCGGTTAAGATGGCATTTCGTCTCTCGACCTCGAATAAGCGATTCGAGCAATTAAACTCATCTGGTAGAGCATATCGAGAGATTTTCTTCCGAGGTGAAATTCTTACCGTAGATAGTACTCCAACTGAAGCTTAAACATACTAGTGGATATAAAGAAATGAGGACAGATGCCGTTCGAGGAACGGGGGATCCAAAACTCATTAAATACAAATGAGATGCAAAATACGTAAATATACAGGATATGGCAGGCCTCTGATCGAACGATAGCAGAAATAAAGCTACCCTGGAAAACATGTGAATAGTAAAACTTATATACCAATAACCTGCATTTGCACAGCGGAAACAGAACAAATCGTGCCAGAAGAGAAATAAAATCGACTCAATGAGTCAGGAGAGACATTCATATGGACCCAAGTAGAAAAACCATATGGAAGCTAGGAAAACGTAAGTCAAGGAAGAACCTGGAGTCAGCACGCAACGAATGAAAACATAAAAATGTGAGATCGCACAGAGGACGAGGGAAGGAAATTCTTGGAAGATCTGTGAGTCAGCCTGAACATATGAAAACTTGAAAGAATGATATCGCTCAGAGAACGAGGAAGTAGAGCGCAGCGTTAGATACTAGTGAATAGTGTATTCACTAACAATTACAAGTAGTGGGACTATGATCAGACTTGTAAGGCTTTCGAGGGGCATTCGATGGACGTGGATCGATGTAGGTCACTACTAATAATCAATCGCAATATTGGACTGAAAAAACTGGTGCAGATGTCTTACTTGGGAGTTCTGGCGGGAGATTTTCAAGCAGTCTCCAGCTTTCAAGTTGGGTGGGAGTCCTGGATGCGGAAAAGAATTGGAACAGAATGCGGAAAAGGTTGGAACAGAAACCTATGTAATTAAGTCTTGAGACGGCGGGACATGGGCGGGATCGGGAAGACCACCGTGGCTATGGTTCTTTCCAAATGACTAACACCTTAGTTTCGAATTCACCCCATTTGCTGTGGATGTGAAGCTGATGACCGTGGAGGCCGGAGGTTTGCTAGAGAAGAGAGGTTTGGAGAAGAGATTGCTAGCCAAAGTGCATCGTTTCGCGGGACGAAGGAGGAACTACCAACTTGTTACCACGATGTGTCTAGCAAGAATGGGTTGGTGGTGTTAGATGGTCTAACAGCTCGGGAGTCACGTCCATATACTTACAAGATTGTCAGCATTTGCCAGTAAGGCATTGTTCATTTTGACTTCTAATCATTGAGATCATCTCGTACTGGAGATCCATAAGGGGCCGTGCAGGAGATGAAGTGTTTAGGATATGACAGTTCATTAGATGTAGTTCAGGAAGACACAATCTGGACAAGTTGACTCACGGTTAGTTTAAGATTAATCCGGTTATAATCCCTTCATGCTTGAGAAGTTTAACTCCGAAGACAAAACTCAGTCTTTGAAGCCCATAGCCTCATTAGATGATCTGTCGAGGTCAGTGTCTCTGCGTTGCTTATTTTATTTTACTAATTATTTTTATCTTGATTCCCTCCCCTGGTCAAAAGCAGGACGTGGTATCATTACCTGCTCTGAATGTTCCCTACGCATCCCAGCCGACAGAAATCCATTTGGAAGACATCTTAGAAAGAACAGGTTGCGGTTTCTGGAACTAGTTTGCTGCAGAGTGGATGCAGACTTCTCTCAGAGGAGTTTAACTTTACCCGACACACTTGTATGGATCAGACTCTGCGACGTGCAGGGTCTGGCCTGCACTATATTGCACTATATTGGTGCTAAGCCCCAATAGAGTCTATATGAGAAATATGCTCTGCCATCACCTAAGAAATCCGAGCTATGTAGATCGAAACTTTTTACAAACAATAGGAAATTTCGAAGAAGCATCACCTAATGTGTTTTTCTTTTGGATTGCATCAGCAATTGATTTCCATAGAGTAATGTACACATGTTATCTAAATCTAATACAATGCAGGAGAGTGAGAGCGATACCCTTGGTACTTACCATGATAAGCTTTTGCCACAACAAATCGATGAAATGCAGTGTCCATAGTTCCCTTCAACTCCAAGGCTAGAGGAACAAAGAGTCGATCTTACTGTATACCCCTATACTTGGAGACCTTGCAGACCTTGCGAGTGGCCATTGTATTTGTTGCCTATCAAGGGGACGGATAATCACTCTTTACAAAACTGTATCACACATTGGGTAGGTGGACCGGAACCACGACATCCGCTATGGTCACTTATCATCCCTGACCAAGTATAAGTATGCACGGCCAAGGTCATCTGCAAGCCAAATGTACACTTTCACAGCTATAGCAAACACTATGTCCCGAACAGACTAAGGAGTAACTATCCTCTATTTTCCATAAGAACATCGGGTCATAAGGACCTTTGCAGTATCTAGTGTAGAATCATTCACCGGAGAATAATGAAAATGCGAGAAAGATATACCAAACCTAGACTAAACCTGATCCTCTATATTCCAACAGAACACCTGGTCATTACGGACCTTTGCAGTATCTAGGGTAGAATCACTCTCACAAGTGAATAATGAAAATGCAAAAAGGTATACCAAACCTAGACTAAACCTGATCGCAACAAAGACAAGAGACAGTAGCTGCTGTGAAGAAGTAAGAAGTAGGGTACCCACTTGTGAATCTCGCGTGAAGGCTTATTCACATGCCGGCAATGGTGGGAACGCATTCATCCAAAGTATTTCTCTAGTTAATCTAATCCACGGCCGCCTGCTTCCGGCACTATGACGAGAGTTTGGCCGGCAACAGAAGACATGGACGTGAAAGAGGTGATTCCCGTATCCGCAGTGAGAAGCGCGTCTGGATGGTAAACAGGGAAGATATGGCACTGAAATTGGTGACTTCTGACTCGGACTTTGACCGCGTGTCACACTCAGATCTACTTAGCCTGGTGTAGGTATCACAAAAGTTCACCACCGGTTGTGTAAGAATCGTGTCAACTCGCACTGGATGACAAAGGCGGAAAGGAAGCATGGAACTGTTATGCCCATTTTCAGCAGCTTTTCGATGGCTAAGTCCGCGGCATGATCAGTGAATTCTCGTCAGCATGTGCATGTGGGTTAAAGACTTCAAAATTCGAGCTGATTACTGGAGTTCCAAATGGACATTTCGGACGGGTTGAGTAAATGGCTCACTCTTTAAGAGCGAATAGAGTTTTGCAATTGTGTGAGTTTCTATATAGCGGTAGAATCGCAGCACGCAAAGGAAGAAGGAGTGTATTTGGTTCTGAAACACTGAGATTGCGAGATCTAGAAACACTGCAGCTCAGACACGACAGCAGCAATTCGACAGGGAGATGAATCTAGTCCAGCAATTCATTCGGAGAGCTTAACAGAGTCGACTCGGTTAAGGTGAAATGCCTCAGATGGATTTGGAAAAGAAGAAACCGCTTTTTTGACCTGTTGAAACGAACACTTCATAACTCTGTACACAGGGATGCTCCTAAGCTGCCGGCAAACAAACCGAGAAATTGAGGCCAGAGAACTTTTGGAGTGATTGATTTGCCTCTTTCATGTTGCTCGATGATTATAAAATGAAGATATTGAAAAGAATGCTACTGGCGGATTCCACAGACTGGAAGAAACTCCTCCATAGTTTTACACTTGCAGGAATTCTTATCGACCATCTCTAGAAGCATGTTTCTTTGTCAACAGAAGACTAGGAACAGGGGAAAATGACGAGGAGTACAAGATGGACATCACTTGTGAGCATTATGTTTTAAGAAATTATAGCTTCTTGTTTTATGCTTGTTTCTACCATCATCGAAAAGACAAATGTGTCAATTACCTTAAGCGGTGATATGGTGGGACCTCGGAGCTACAGTGATGTATCATTTGCTATGCTAATTTCCTTTGGGCACGATGGCCATGATTCTCGTAGAAAGCGGTCCATATTCTGAAGCATCTACAACAGTCAACCTCTCCTTTCTCATCGATATGTCCACTCATTTGTATTTCTTAACTTAGCGCCATTCTTCTCTCACTGTCCTCGAATTATTTGCTAGTAGTGAGAATTAATCTTTTCGAAAATGTTGATTTACATCGCGATGGTCTATGAGTAATGTCAACGAGAAATAGAAAACACTTGGAGTTCGTGTGCATGGAGTAAGCACTAAATGTTTAGACTAAAACAACCGTATGTGTGTCTCGTCGGTGGCACACACTCGACCTACGTTCTTCGAGAGAGGGAGAGATATCAAATTTTAAAAGTGGCACCTCTACGAAGGATTCTTCAGATAGCGTGGAAGAATCTCATCTTGAACAGAAATTTCTGTACTTGATGGAAGTTTACATGTATGACCAAATATGTCTGACCAAGGATTGGATTTGGTCTGTTGGAATGTTTCTTAAAATAAGGCTCGAATCCCTGGCGGGATTGAAGGTGATCACAATGGATTCAACAAGTTAAGGATCCATCGGAAGTCCGCAATTAAATAATGATTGTGATAATCTTGATCAATTTGTCATTGAACACTTTCTCGAGCTATCGAATACGTATTTCGTTCTCAGGTCATATGAACAGAAGCATCGAACAAGTCGTGGAGCTGCAATAAGCAACGTGTATACGTATTCTTAGGGATATAACTCCTGGTACTGACCGCATGCGGCGCTTGAAGTGCATTGGGTGAATTCGCTTGGTTCTGAGGGGATCCTTTACTGCATGCTGTAAATACATTACTGTTAATTCGTTTGTGTTTCTGTGCTCTGAAACATAAAGCAACTGTTCTAGTTGGACGGCCTACTAAAACAGCCTAGAGTTGAAAATGAAACTGGACAAGGTAGAACCTCTGGGGTTCTCAACTTCTGAAGTAGGATTATCGCTCGAATGAACCTCAAATCAGTTATAGGCTGTTTGAGAGTCCCAACAACATGGAAATTGATCCTTAAGAGTTTAGGAAATTGATCCATTATGCGGCTGCATGTTTAATTTTCTACACTGCTTGATGAGACCAACTGAGCACATTCGCCTGGCAAACGTGAACATGCTCACTCCATAGAACGACTCCGGGGCGTGCTTGGGTTAAGAATTCCATAACGTGCAGAAAAAGCCACAATGGCTGACAGGAACTTGAGCTCAGTGAGCCGTAATTATTTCACATCTTTGTTCCTCGTGTTCGCTTAATGTCCCCAGGATGCTGTTTCTGCATTTCGTTATATTGTTATATTATGTTTTTGTGTCAGAGGGAGTGGAGAAATGTGGATGCTACAGTGACCTAGTTTATCTTTAGCATTTAGACCCACTTCAGTTGCAAGGATATGGGAATGCGATAAACAAAGAGGGAGGGACCAAATTTAGCCCGTAGTGAATGCGAGCAAGCCATCGGAAATGATAGAGGAAAGCCGTGTTCGTGCAAATAAACGATCTACTGTACCTTTCTGTCATTGCTTTTCCATCCAGTAGCAGATGGCAGGGACGAACAGTCAGTGAGAACTCGATCGAAATTTCCCAGAAAATGCTGCATCTCGGCCGGGGTCTCGAGGATTAGACTCAAATTTCAGAAATTTGAAAGGTAAAATTTAAGATAACCTTTCAGGTAATTCAGTATGGAAGTGCCGGATTTGCAGCGGCTACAGAAACTAGAAAATGGTGTGTATATTTACAGACACCCCAGCCATTTGAGGATGGTGAAGTATGAATTGAACACAGAATTTCTGTAGATAACGAGGACAGACAGAACGAATCCCGGGGGTAGGAAATCATATGTTTTGGAATAGGATCTACGGAACGCGAAGAAATAAAAGCAGCAGTCCCGCATGCCATGCAGAGGGAAGCAGCAGGGAGAGCTAGAGTACCAATGGGTTCAATTTATAGGAGTAGAACAACTGTGAACGGAATTTTATATTCAGGAGATCGAGAGAATCACTGATCCACCTTTTCTTACGTTGGGAGAGGCACAAGCGATCCTATCTGGCAGACATCAATCCGGCTGGTCCCTCACCTTCTTCGCGATTTTAAGAGCCAGAGGTATGCAACAAGAAAAGCTAGTTGAACGTGCGCAAAGCTTAGTTCAGTTCGTTCCCATGTGCCTTCTACATCATGAGGCAGTACTTTCTAGGCCATGTGTATATATGTTGTGAACACCACAGCTTGTTTGATTTCTTGAAGTTGTGAATATTTCGACCAATGCTCGTCAGTCCACTATCTTGGAAAGAGATTGGCTTAAGTCCAAGTTCCCACTTGCGTTTGACAAATTTGATCGTAATACGATCGATCGATCTGTCTATCACGGAAATACTCGTCACTTTTCTCGATTCTCCTTTCCATCCTCCACCAATCTGAATTGGATCTGTAGATTATCGGTTTAAAAGCTACATGTACAGGAAGTGGATGCGGCCTGGAGCTGAAGGAAGAGGAAGAGGATTGTGCATCAGAGTTCTCTTCTGTGTCTAAAACATGGAAATCGGCGCTTCCAAATTTTCTCAGAATTGTCTCTATGGTGGAGCAGCCGGAAGGACGCCCTGGATTCAAGTGTAACAGATAGATGGTTCATGAGTACCCGATGTCTTGTCCATCCACAGGATCTCTGCAGGATCAGGGATAGAACTGGTTGGGATCTCGCACAGGTATAAGGGGCGATCTACAAATGAAGGAGTAGATTGAGAAGAATCGACTGTACATTGCTTCGGTGGATCCAAATCCGATGTGAATAAGTCTGTAGCATAAGCTTCGCAGCGGCCTTGTCCTTGAATCCACTCTTCAGTCAGTGGTGCTGATCGTCTGGCACTATGCTAGAAGTCGATTCAAGTCCTCCTGCGCCATTGCTGCGTAATCACTCCTCTCGTGGACTGAATGTGGATTATGAATTTAGCCACAGTCCTCAGGTACACACATTCACTCGCTCATTCAAAAAACTCATCTCAATAAAGCGGAACTCCAGGAGTATGCTTGTTATAGTCTTCCGAAGAGTAAAACAAACCAATGATCTCCGCGAGTAGTTTGGGAAAGCATTGGGCGGTATGATGATGGTGTTGTGCTCCTGTTGTATCTGGCTTTGTTAAAATTAAGTGCTCAACGGTCGCTCCTTAGATTTATTGACATGAAGATCTTTTTCTCTTTGTACTATCTCCTCCATTCGGAGCTGGGGATTGCCGGTTACAGGGGTTTATGAGTAGAGATTTACTGACCGTTTAAACATCGGTATCGTAGAATCCTGCTGGAATGCTGGGATGTTGATAGGAGATTTGATGGCATCTGCAGGAATCAGAGAAGGGATTCGAAGAACAAATTGGGTTGAAAACCTTTAAAATTGCAGTTAAGGACTCTATCAAACTTGACAGCTATAAGATTTCTGCCTACGACACAGCCTGGGTGGCAAGAATTCCGAAGAAGCGTACCCCCCATGAAAGCAAAGAAGCGAAACCAGTACCACAATTTCCTGATTCAATCCAGTGGATAGTTCAGAACCAACTGCCGAACGGATCATGGGACGAAGCACAACCCCTCACCAAATTCGACCAGATTTCGTCAACTCTGTCCTGCTTAGTGTCGCTCAAAACGTGGGACACAGCTGCGGAATGTGTTTCAAAAGGTAATAGGGATATGATTTAGAAGCTCTTCGGCTCGAGTGAATTCCTGGATCTAAAAGGTCATTTTGCTAATATATGGTTCTTCCATTACCCTCTGGACCAACATGTTTGATTTGGCGCTGCAGGAGAGAAATTTCTTCAAGAAAGTCTGCTTCATTTGACTGATGAAGACTTGAAGTATCTTTCCCACGGATCGAAGAATATCTTCGCTGCATTGCTCGAAGAAGCAGAGAGATTGGGGGTGGCCATATCTGCTTCTTCGACCAATCCACCATGTGTAGAAACCCTGCGTTCGGATCGGTCTCGAATTTTGGAAAGGTGAAGACTTGTAAGCACCGAGATTATTATTGTGCCTCTCAATAGAATTTAGGGTTCTTCATCACCTCACGGACAATAGTAAATTTCTAAGTAACTGGGACCTGATGTGACTAGAGATGAAATTCTTCCTTACCAGTTACATCTGACCAATTTTCCGACTATGAAGGTTTTTTACTTGTTTCAACGGGTCTCTGGAGACATTTCCCGACATAGTTCTTCTCTGATTCATTTATGTAACGATTTCTCTCTAGTTTTCCTCCCTCCTGTCTCAAGTTTTCATCTCCAAGCCTTTAAGCATCAACATTTAGCATATAGGAGCTTGAAGATAGAAGAACAACCTCTTTCTAAATCCCACTCTCCATAATGAAATTTCAACTACATAGAAACTAATATGTCTGCTTGCAATCATATAGGTTGAAGAGGATAGCAGACATGATTGGAGACTGCCCCAAAAAGCTTCTAAGTTTCCCAGAAGGCATCGAGCCTGTTTTAGACTGGGAAAGCATTCGCGAACTTCAGTTCGAAGACGGGTCTATTTTCTCATCCCCAGCTGCGACTGCATGCTTTGTTATGCGAACAAATGATTCCAAGGCACTTGAATACCTGACTGCTTTGGTCGGGAGGTTCAACGATGCAGGTACTAAGCTTTCACTTCTCTATTTTTTTCCCTCGAGTTTCTAACAGTTTAGCAGATTCACTGTGCAGGAAATCCATCCCAATTTCTAAACTTGAGCTGTCTCTTTATCTGATCTTTTTATGACGGATGCCATCACCAGTACCGAGTATGTACCCAACTCCGCTGTCTGAGGTCCTCAGTATTGTGGACCACCTCGAGCGCCTCAACATCGATCGCTACTTCGCCACCGAAATTAAGGACCTGCTTGACTTACTTGACAAGTAAGTTTCGTACCGACAGATTTGTGCCCTATCATGCTCAGGCGAGGCGTACTATATTCTATCCTTGGTCTAACTCGAGTTAAACGTCATACTGGACTGTTGCACGACAAATCACGACTACAGGATCAGATCCGTGTGAAGTGAATCAGTTCAAATGACAGGCCTGAATTTCGAGGTTTTTGCTTCATCTAGCCGATTTGGAATGAAGAACTTCTTGAAACCTCAAGTCCAATTAATTTTGTTAGTAATTTTTGTGAGTAACATCTCTTGTGAAGTGGTGTTACTATTCACACAATCAATATCGTACAATGCCAGAGGCTTAAACCCTGAGATTCAAATTCAATCATTTGCAAACAAATTTGACGTAAAATTGTGGAACAAAGTTTTAGCAAGGACATGAAGAAGGACATTGTGGGTATGCTTATATGAAGCTTCAGATGAGGTTTCACGTCAAGTCAAAGATTGCATGTAGAGTCTAACAAAGGTACCACATTTAGGCAATTTGAGCCTGACGGGGATGACAATGACGAGGGATCGGAAGACTGCGAGACTCAAGCCATGATTTTCCGAGCCCTACGTGAACACGGTTATGATGTCACTCCAGGTAAAATGTAGACTTCGTGGCACTGATAAATATGTGAGAGAGATGAGATTCGTTTGCTTGCTTCAATACAATTGACGAAGAGGATTTCCTAATTGGGGTCAAAACTGACGGTTTCTCCCATTCTCTCCAGAGACTTTTCTTCTCGAGGGTATCAGCAATGGTCAGATTTCGCAACTTGGAGCAAGAGGCATGTTGCAGTTGTACCGGGCTTCGGAGATGATTTTTCCTGGTGAACTGTTGCTTGATTACACCAAAACGATCACCACCACTTTCCTAAAGGCCACTCTCAGGGGAAACAATGATAACGCCCTCAAAAAAGAGGTAGACTTTTGAATCCTTCCTGTATCATTGGAATTGAATGTGATAGTGTGAGGACATTGGATTCTCAAACACACAAGGTTTGGAAGCTTGGGGATAATTTTTTCGATTGATTTGAAGATCTGCAAATCTCTCAACGATTTGTGGTAAATCACTAAAAGGATCTGTATGAAGCGGAGAAAGATACTCTCTTCGCTAGAAATTTACTCCATAACCGATATGATGAAGTCTCTTCGCTAGAAATATACGTAATAACATATATGATGAGGTCAACAGTTGCCTGCTTACAATTTGGGCGAAGGGAATGCAGATTCTCATACACAATTGTCATTATTGAAGGTTGAGGACGCTCTCCACTCCCCACATTTTATGCAATTCCGAGCGCTGGAGAGCATGAAGTACATTGACCGCTTCGGGTCCAGTGCCGATGCAGAGGAGACATACTTTGAGATGACTTTCTCCCGGTGCGTCCTTCTCATTTCTCAACAGGAAACTTTAAGCCAGGAATGATCCAATTGCCATGAACTCACCAACTGTATCTTTTGGCCATTTTCGGCTAATCTGAAATATGTCGATATTGCAGGCTGATGCATAAAATCAATCCTCTTATGGTAGCATTTGCGAAGGAAAACTTCAACAAATGCCAAGCAGTATACCAGGAAGAGTTGCAGACTTTGACGAAGTACAGACTTCTCCTCTCTCTCTTTCTCGATCTCTTGTGTGGAAACGTACGGGGTAGTGCATGCGTAGTGAGTGACTTGCAAGGTAAACGGCCACTGCAGGCAATAAAATTTGTAGGCACGAATTGGATCCTGTGACTGTGACATAAAGAAATAATATAGATTAAAGGCGAAATTTAAGATTCGGAAGAGTAGATGGGAACTGTGTAGAAATCCACAACTAATTTGCACTGGCGTGCCGAGAATCAGATGGGACGAAGATCATTTACGAAAGCTTTATAACTTCCAGCGTCAACCACTGCTGCCAGCGTTTCTAGCTGGTACAGTGGGCATGCCAGACCCGAAGCTATCTGTTGCACGGTCAGTCTGGACGCGGGGCTCTGTCCTTGTCACCGTCATCGATGATCTCTTTGACGAAGCTTCGCTCCATGACGGGGTCCAGGGCCTCAGACTTTTCCACGAAAGTATCAAGAGGTAAAAGCTCTTCTTCTTCAACCCAGAGTCGTGCACCTCAAGTGCAGCAAGAGTATGATCATTCAGGCACTCAATAACGTCTGAATCAGCTACAAACACGGATTTCTAATGTGCTTGGGTCGATGGGTCGCGCGCAGATGGGATCCGTCCATTGTTGATTCATGCTGCGACTCAGTAAAAATCCTGGCAAGATTGTTGATGAACGAGGTCGACAGTCTCTGCAAGGAAGCAAGCGCCGCCCAAGGAAGAGATCTGACCCCCTTTCTCAGAGCTCTTGTAAGTTCTGCTCCTACATAACAAATTAGAAAGCTCCTTGGGTTGATGGAGTCTCTTTTTAACCCATCGGCTTGAGAATCCATAGTGATTGATAATGTGAGGAATACTGAACCTATAATTTGTTACTAAGTGGCAAGATGTGATAGCGGAGTTCTTGACCGAAGCCGAGTGGAACGACTCTGGCTATCAACCGAGCTCGGAAGAGTATCTGAGGACAGGAGCTATTTCATTTGGTCTTGGCCCTATAACTTTGTACACTATCTTCTGCTATGGAGAGCCCATATCCGACGACATGTTGGAAGACGACGATTACCTGGAGGCTTTTGATCTCGTCAACAAGTATGGAAGACTCATCAACGACCTCAGAACCCATTCGGTAAGTTAAGCCCCATACTCTGTTAGCAATAGTAGTACATTCTGTAAAGCAGAATGTTCAAAGCAGATGCAATCATTGTCGTCGACTGAATTTCCATCAGGTATTCGAGGACTCCTTCCATCCTCACTCGTGCTCCCGCGTTGCTGCTCCCTAATAAGGCACTTGTACAAAGTTTAATCGGAGGAATCCAACTGAAGCTTTCTATTCCATCCGGTAACACGCATAGAACTCCGTCTTCCTGGTTTAACAACGCCTCCTAACGAATCAGGATCTGCTCTTCTAACATTGTACGTGAAGGCAGAAGCATTGGGTACGAGTCCCCTACAAGTTAATGACCTCCTGAGCAAATCGGGACAAGATTTGGCAATCTAAGTCTGGATTGCACAACGCAAAAGAGTACCACGGGGCACATCCTTCCCGAGCAATATGTCATGGCTCGTGTACAGCTTTAAAGTGATGAGTACTCCCTTGTCCTCCCTCCATGTAAATCGTGATCTGTAGGTGGGTTTCGGAGTCGCAGAAACGGATCAAGACAGAACAAAATCAAATGATTCGCATGTTAAATATACTGTCAGCAGTATATAAGCGAAGTCAAACCAGAAGTTTAAGCCCAAAATGTCTGCCTTGAAATCATGTGCAGACTCGACTAATCCTTGGCACTTTATGATCGGGTAATCCTTGCTGCTTGCTACCCGAAATAGATTAGCCCTGTGAGAGAATCACAGATCAATAAGAGTGGAAACTGTACTCGAAATGGAAGCTTGAAATCACAAGCTGTTCATCAACTAAAAGTAGTCCTTGCTTGTTTCTGTTTTTGTCTTTCCTATACGACATGTGTTTGCAATCGACAAAACCTTGCCGCTAGTCAGAGACATGGCATAATCAACTTGAACGACATGGATGAGGATGCAATCGCACTCACCTCAAAAGTCAACTTGCAAGAACCAAAAGGTTGACTGGATAACTTTTCGCCGTTACCGTGTGTGTTTGCAGAGAGAGGTTCTGGGAGGACACAACTCGTATATCAGCGTGTACCAAAGGGAGCACCCGAAGGAATCGAAGCAGGAGGCATACACCGGCGTTCATAATCAGCTTAAAGGCTTGGGCTCCAAGGTGTTCTCGAAGCTGCTGAATCCAATGTATAGTTGCCAGGCAGTACGTGAAACCCATCTAGTCATGATGCGGTCTCTGTACCTCATGTACTATGAAGTCGATGGATATCGCTTCACCACTCACGAGCTCAAGAAGCAAATCCAACGCTTCTTCTACACCCGCTTTCCTCAAGACTAGATTCCGCCCTCTATTTTTCCACTGGATATGATTTCATTTCGTTTAATCTAACCACTTCGATCTAATCTCAGCTACGACACATCTCTTCCGCTGGACCCTCTGCTTACTTGAAGGTCCAAGTTGTTGCAGGGGAGTCTGTCTATACGTTGAACTAATTAATTAACACATGGAGATTCATCGTCCTGTAGTTGAATGAAGGAAGGCAATGGCATGGTGTGGTGCTGTCACGCCATTTTTGAGCGAATTTATGGATCTGGGAATCTTGGATGTTAAGTTCTGGACGGTCCATACTGTTTGTTCAGTATCATAAACTTTGAGTAGACGAAAAGAGTTTGTGGGAAGGTCAGTCATGTTGTAGGCTCTTAGAATTCTAACACCCCATTCGTATCTTCAGCTCGTAGATTTTGGAGGTGGAGGAGTTGATGAGATCTCAATCTTTCAAGCCTCACTTAGAAGTTGTTTGTAGACAGAAATGTGCAATTTGTTTCTAATTATTACATATTAATATGATAAGTTGTGAGTTTCGGGTTTAGGCCTGTGATGTCATCAGATATGGAGGATATGGACAATCATTCGTGCGCACAGTTCACGTAGAGGTTCTCATGTTTGTCTAAAGCTCATCATTCTACTTCTTTTGTGGGGACACATTATGCAAAGAAGAGAATAGAAGATTTTATATCAACATAGAACTAGTATTGCGTAAAAATTAGAATAGATACATATTCATATGAACTGAATGTGAACCCCAGTTTAGTCATCCTTCTGATTAAGAAGTTGCATTCCTGCACCATTGAACATTCAGGTGGACTCTTGGCGTGGTCTCCTAAGGACTACAGAGTTCTATTCGTTACAGGTGCCCGTCTTCCACCGCAAGCATCTCCTCCTACGACTTGGAGTTGAATTCCTCGTGTAACTTTCCGTGTGAAAACTGAAACAAAAACATTTCAAGAGAAGGTTTGCTCGATTATCATACCCGTGCCCCTATTCTCACACCCACTACGATCCCTCGAGTTACATAAATAACCCATCACAAATTCCTCCAATGTCCACTGGGATCAATTTTAGTATACCGTCTCAATGGATGTTTTGAACAAACTGAATGTAGGGAATGGTAAATATGGAGTAAGTATGTTCAAGACAACACATGCCGAAGGTTTAGATTCTAGTAAAACCTTCCTTCCATTCGTCGAACATGTAGACGTCACAACACTTCACAGTAGTTGAAAGATGAGTTCATCTCAAATCCACCGTCCTGGTTCGACGTGGTTGCAAGTAACCGGGTTACAGCTACTGAGCGCAGTTACTGTGGACAGAGCTTTGTCTTTATCAAGTGTAGAGTTGAAAAGTCTTGTGAAGGACGCCTTCTCTGATGTTCCAAAACCGTCGAGAACGAACGGTATATGAGGTAATGAAAACGACCATTTCGACTTCACAATAAATATTCATGTGAGATTTACAAATTTTGGTGTTCGCAAGTTCTACCATATAACTCTGCGATTTAGCACAAAACCTGAAATACTACTTCTACTTCTAAGTGTAGCAGCAAGATTTTACATCGTTTGCTGATAGCATAATTAATTAACTTAAGAGTTTTCTCGTTGGACTCTTCCTTACTTACATGTTTGACTCTTATGCAAATTATCCATATAATATTATACAGATATGGGATATTCAACGACGTAGAAAATATTACAGTCACATTTAAGTGGGTTGACAAAGCCTGCAATACATATTACTTTAATCAACGATGTACTATGATGACAGGTTGGCATTGACTCTATTATATTTCCAAAACAGAAGATAAATTCAGAAAGAAATTTCTTAAAAAGATTGCGCACATTTCTTAGTAATAAAAAATGAAAATTTAAATATAAGGAATATATTAAGATAACCTCTAAAAGTTGTTGTGGGCGAGGAGGGATTTGAACCCCACCCCAATATAGCAGCAGCAGCCAATTTTAATTGTTTTACTGTTCAAGGCATAATTTGAATTTTCTGTGAAATAGAATATTTAAAAAAAAATTCATATTTAATAAAAAAAACGGTTCGATAAAAGTTTAAAAGATAGTATTTCCATTTCTGCACTTCCTAAATTTGGTAAAATACAACTCCAAGGATTTCATCGTTTCATGATTCAAGGTTTGAGTGAAAAGCAAAGAGAAATCTGACCTCCACGCTTTAAGCACGAAATTATCTTAAACTTATGGTCTACACCATTTTGCAACATCCTGTCAACTACTTTTGTAGAAAATGCAGTACTTTTTGACCACGTTAAACAAGTTTATGAACGAACGAAGGAGTTTATCTTCAGCAAGAAAAGTCAGGTTTCGTATTGATATGGTAGTATGATATCTGTGTCAGGCTCTGTCCCAAAAGAGCCTGACACTCGTTGAATTGTTGGCTTTGGTCGACGTGACTGGGAATATATTTCACTGGAAGCTCATCGACTGTTTAAAATGTTCTAGTCTCCACAAAATTCAAGTCTTGATCCCAAGGTACATCACGAAAATGTCATGGTCTCGCCTCTCTTAACACATAATCATCCTATTCACTTGCTGGTAGAATCCTGTTAACTCTCTTTAATCTCTATGACAAAGAATGGTGATATCATCTCAAATACTAAACAACAGCAAGTCCATATCGTATCTCAAAGTGAATCTCTCTCTCTCTCTCTACTGGTTAAGAAATCGAGGCTGAAAGCTCTCTCTATTGTAGATGGAGGATTACAAGTAACGAATTAGTATGGTGAAGAGGACTAGGAGCTCATGAGCTCCATACATGATAGATACCTTGCTATCTCGGAATGGAATGGACTTGTTGGTACTGATTTTCGGTGGCCATGGTGGTCCTTTCATCGTTTCAAAATAAGTACTACCACGGTAAGCGGTAAGCAAGAACGAAATAAGTTCCACCTGCTTATGATTGATTCCAAACTCGTTTCAACGAGTCCAAAACGCTGATTAAGAAGTTAGAACATGATAGAGTAAACATATCTGTGGCGTAATGTAGCGTCGAAGAAGGCAAAGTTCTTGAGAAGCAGTCCACCTACTTTACAGTACTGTACAATACAGTACACGAGAAAGTGAAGTGAAAAGGAAGGAAAGGATGAAGTGTGATGGAGGCGCAGGGGGGAGCGAGTTGGAGGGAAATGACGCCGCTTTAGACTCATTTGAAATTTCACGACCATGAGATAGTTCGCACTGATTCGGTCCTCGTCGTTGTCGTTGTCGTCGTCCGTAGTGTCAGATGTTATGATTTTATGGCAGTCAGTAGTGCCTACAGTACAGTAAGTACACAAACCCCACGGCACCTCCCTCCGATGCATCTATCAATCGTTTCTCGTCGTCGTCGTCGTAGGTCAAGTCAATGCACGACCATTGCAACTTTGTCTGACAAGGCCAAGGGAACGACATAATTAGGGCTTGAAAGAGGAATTGATCCAAACACGCCTCGAAGGGGAACTGCACTTCATCGACCTGGTATTGCTGTTGTTGTCGTCAGTTTGTGATGATTGTAGAGAAGATGCCGAAGGCTTTCTTGGAGCGTTCGGTGGAGGTTTTGTGGACTATGTGAAGGCGGGTGGAGAGAAAAGAAATTCTGTCGGAGGTTGAGATTGTTTGCAGCTGAAGAGGATAGTGGATGTTAGGGCGGGAGGCAATCAAGTTGCAGATTTTAGGCAGCTGAGGAGGACTGTGGATTTGCGGAAGGGAAGGAGATCGGAGCGTGGCGAATGTGGTCCCTACGCACTGCAAAGTGAGTCGGAAGAGAAGAGGGAATTGCGAGATTTTCACGAGTTAGTGGTATATTTCCTTTTTGGCTCTTTTCCGTATGTTAAGCTTCTGAGGAGGCAGGCTGGACATGGTCAATGTCTCTAGTCAGAATCTGCGGGAAGTGACTAGTGAATTTTGTCTGTTGTAGTGTGCATTGTTATCCGGTAATTTTGCTGCAGAATGTGTTAAGGGGGGGGCTTCCTGTGGGCAAATCGTGCACAGTAACGGAGTTTTGGTACAGATTTATTTCCTTGTCTCGGATGTCCTTCCTCCTTCGGTAATTTTGCATCTGTATAGGGAGGAAAAGCGTATCGTACTGTAGTGGGACTATTAATCTGAGTGGAGAGATTCGTGAGTTGCTTGCGTTAACTGATTCATTCACTGCTTTGCTGTCGTGTCTGGATTAGGTTACTATTAGTCATCCCTTGGATTTCTGCTCACTTTACCTTGATAAGTTTGAAGAAAGATATTTCGTTCCAGATGCTGCATTCTCGAGTTCCGAGTCGTGGTTTGTGAGCGAAGTGTTACATGAACCAGCTTGACCTTTCTTCTTGTCTTTTCGAGTAAGAGAGAAGAGAGGGAGAGGGAGACAAAACAATGCTTCTACAGCGGCTTTCATATCCTGTTGATTCGCCTATCCGCTCCCTCGATTTTGAAGTCCTTTGACGGATATCTGAAGATATCAATTCAAACATCTGTTTGCCCTACAGACGTCGCTTAGGTATGAGTAATTCACCGATAACTCCAACTCCAGCAGTGAGGACCTTCACTCCGCCCATTCTTTCTGCGGGTTTCGATGTCGTCGAGGCGTTAAAATCACAGGACGTAGCGCCGACGACATTGAATCAGGATCAGTTAGCATTCTGCAAAGATGCTGTCAAGCGGCTGCGAGAGAAGATGGCATCTAGGGGGTCGCGTTCGCTGATTGACAAAGAATTCGAATCTTTAGTGGTGAGTTCTCCTGCCCAGTCTCGTACTTCTCGAAGAAGCATCTGTTTCGACGCGATGACTATAGCTTAAGTGCCTATAGATGCAGGATGTTGGATTTTGGACAGAACGAGAAGCGTGCTATTTGAATCCTAAGGTCCGAAGTTAACTTCGTCTGTCCCGTCAAATGGTATGGCGCGCTGAATCCCGTAGAATCCAGTATCCTGTCCAGATGCCAATCCCCTAGAAGCTTTTCAAGGCAATTTCCGCCTTGAAAACCGAGACTCGGTGGATGGTACCATTGTACATACTGTCACATGTTTCTTGGAAATAATCAAGTTGTTAGGGAGCTGGGAAGTCATGTGGTTGTACGAGCAGTTTCTTTCCCCGTTCAAATGAGCTGATTAACTTGTGCGACTAATTAAGTATACCCTTGCACATTCACCTGCCTATTGAATTTTCAGCTTGCACTCTCCTCTCCGTCAGCAATATTTTCGTTCTGATTTTCTTTAGCATACAGTTAAACGAAATGGGCTACATTGGGGTTCAATTTGAAGTCAACTTGCGGATGGAGACTGAGAAATTTTATGAGATTACCTTGTCCCGAGGTAACCTTGAAGAGGATGTTGGGTATGAACGGAAATTACTGGGAGATGTGTCCTGGAAGTAGGAAATTTCAATCTTCCTGAGAAGGAGGACTAGTAAATCAAGACCCACAGCTTGCTCCGATAGTCCCCCAGCAAGTCACAGAAGTGGATTGAACTCTGTTCTTCGTCCACCCTCATTACTAGTACTAGTGGAATAGTGATCATGAATAAAATTCTTGGGCGAATAGCAAGTCCATTAGATGTACAGAGACACAATGTAAGTGCTTATTAATGATCTCTATAAGCAGTAGTTGTCCCTAATGATTCTCATTGTTACATGGCTCTAACGGACAACTTTTCGTATGCAGTCAGCAGACAAGTCTGTCGCTCAGCAGTCTTTATGGAGATACAAAGAAGCGAAACAAATCAATAATCAGGCGAAGAATCGATACGTCAACGTTCTGCCATGTATCCTCATTGAATTGAAATGTCTTAGCAACCTGTTCCTCATTTACATCGGACTCAGTATGTTCACTTCAACAACGCGCTGACAAAGAAGATGTAGGCGAGTTCGCCGCGAGTTGAATTTCCTATGCTCTGTTATGCCGAGCTACAACTTAAAGGTAGTGCTGGCACAAAAGCAATCTTTCTGCTTCCGGCTGGCTCAAGTAGTGGTTAAATTCCTGTTTTGCAAAGTGCGCTTTTGGATGGATTTTGAGTACAAACTTAATAAAATTTGAAGATGACGACACTCGAGTGAAGCTGGCGGCAACCAATCAATCTAGTGATTACATCAATGCCAGCTATATCCAGGTAAATGCTTCTTGACAAGTCACCCAAGCCCCTTACCTCTTCAAGCTTCTGAAAGTGATCAATACGTCCTGGATCAATCTATCAACGTCAATCAGTTTACTGTGCTCCTTGTAGGACTCAGAGCGTGCGAACTTACCGGTGTATATCTCTACTCAAGGACCCTTGAAGTCTACAGTAATTGATTTCTGGGAGATGGTGTTACAAAATCATTGCCCTGTTATTGTTATGTTGACGCGGTTGGTAGATGGGAGTCAGGTAAGTCATCTTTAAGTCCCCATAATCCTGTATAAGGGGCTAATGCTACTCTTCAGTTTGTCGGAGATGGAGTGCGTGAAGGTACTTTTGTTTAATCTGTCAAATTCTTCATCATCAACATTCCTGACTTCTGTCTGAGGGTTCCGTAACTTCAACCCACGCGTTTATACCTACGCAGGACAAGTGTTCTTATTACTTCCCACCTGAACGAAACGATCACCACGACCACGGGACACTTACTGTTACAAACAAGGCAACCGATAAGGCTCGGCATCATTCTATCATTCATCGGATTTTCGAGGTTCAAAAAGTATGTATGGAGGTTAACTTTTTATCCCTGCTCTTCGTGTACGAGTATCCTTTCGATTTACCTCGTGTAAAGATGCCATGATCTTCGAAGAGGGCCATTTTCTCCCATCCATGCAGCCGTTCTGATAAGTGTTATCCTTCCGTTTCTGGTATTGATATATTGCCTCTCACTTGATGTATATTGTCGTTTGCAGCCCGGAGGTCCACGTCACCATGCCCTTCACCTTGAATATCTTGACTGGCCAGACTTTGGTGCGCCATCTTCAACTGGTCCAGTTCGAGATCTGATGAGAAGTTTGAAGTTCATACCTTCTAATGCTGGTCCTGTCGTAGTACATTGCAGGTTTGTGCACAAATTGCGGAGTTAAGTCATTTCATGGACAGGTTGATGATGTTTGATTTTTGCATGCTATTGGAACGGCTGGACGATAAAAAAATTATCTAGCTTTTGCTGTAGAGTATCGTGTGTGTATGTGATCCTTTGCTGAAGGTGTGAGCTGCTAACTGGTGACATTGTATTTCTTTAGTGCCGGAATAGGACGAACTGGCACGTTTTGCGCAATAGATCACACAATACGGCGAATACTTAGTGGTGACAAAACAGCACTAGACATCTGCCAAACGATCAAGAACTTCCGGACACAACGATATGGAATGGTTCAAACTAGAGTAAGTAAATCGACTACATCAACCTGATGTAGGCGAATGCTCATCTTCCCACGCATTGGTATCTGTTATTAGTCATGTATTTAGGGGTGTTGATGTAAGTATTTGATGGTGAATGTGCGTGCATATGTGCGCTTTCCTTGTTAAATGCTCTTGCTCATTTTTATTTCGTTTGTAGGATCAATTACGCTTCTGTTACGAAGCTGTTTGCGATGAACTCGAAGACTTAATAAGGTCTCAGCAGCCTTCAACAAAGCCAGCTCCTATCTCGAGCTGAGCGCATCTTGAGTGATCTTATCCATTCCTAGCTTTTACGTTGGCGACGCTTAACTGACGATCAAAAATCTGCTCATAGCAACTCGAGCAGGGAACCTAAGAACTGTGATCGGTTCTTAGGAGGGAGTGCTCATAAGTCTTAAGTTGGTGGACAACGTCAGGCCCTTTTCTCACGTCTTGGTTTCTGGAGATGAGCCATCCTGCAATCGGGACAGATGAACAGGGCAAGTTCTGAAGGAGGCATTGTTTGTGGGTACGCGTATGGCATCAGGCATGGCCATGGACATTAACCTGCAAGATATCAACCTATTATGGACGTGGACCTGCAAGACTTCACCTATCGCAATTAAGGACAAGAACATTTACAGACAAGGAAGTAACTTCAAAATGATCTTTCAAGTCAGGGCTGATGTAGGACACTGTAATCTGGAAGGTGCCCTTTCCTCATGCAGCAGCGTTTCAGAAATGTGAAGTGAAGGCATCCCCTCTAGGAGATACCATTGAAGATGATTCGTCCCATTATTATTTCTAGACATAGCAGGGGCGCTCTAAGACCTCTTCAGGCTCAGCGATGAGGCCATTGCCTACTTGACAGGGTTGCTGTCAACTTAGATGTGGGCCAACTCTTCATTGACTTTTAGAATTGTTTCCAATAAATTAGCTGCCATAAGTATGGTAGCAACAAGATCTCCCGACTGGTTGGCACGATGTTTGGTCATGAACTTAATTGAGAATGCCTTTTCCAGTGCATGTGAATGGTGTTAGAGTACTGAAGCGATGGTATGTCATTTTCTATAATCCCGTTGCTTGCAAATGGCTCCGCTGAACGTCTTGAAGTTCATTTGTACACTTCAACGATCTATCCTTGTGTGATGTCTTGCGGGGTTTTACACTTTGAAAGCGATCTTCGCAAGTGAAGATTTCTTGCAGAATGGTGGCTCTCCAGATGGTGGTGATGAGAAACAACCTTTTAGTTGGTTAAAGTCAGCACTCTGGCATCGAGCATGTTTTTGAAATGTCTGATCAGCACCATGTCAAAACTCACTTTCGCTCAAAATTTGGACAACTGTCTTATCCAAACGGTTCATCGTTTATTACACATGAGCCATCAGATCTCGTTGCACACCTGTAAAGCGACTCTGGGTAAACAATTTGCTTGTTACAGCCAATTTTACAAGGAAACGGCACTAACATACTCTAGCCGAAAACGAAGAAATCAGCTACTTCTACAACTGCGTCGGAGACCCTAAAGCTAAGTATCAGAAAGTATCAAGGTTAGAGACAGATTAGACAGACCCAGCATTTCAGTATCTCAAGTAGCATTAACAGAGAGTGGTACTGGCTGAAGCATTTTCTGGCCGTGCAGAAGATCTCACAGATATGGATGATAGAGCGGGATAGAGGTCGTAGCTGTGATTCGTTAGCCAATTGCTTTACGAAATCCATCCTGCTTTCGCTGCTGTAATCTTTACCCTAAACTACAAGTGCTACTATGGCCTAGTAAACAAACACAGTCCCACCCATCCATACGATTGAGTTCCCACATATCCTGGTATTGCTTGACAAATCGGTCATTTGGTCTCAACTGTCATTCTGGTTTGCATCGTGAAATCATCCGGTGACAGTAGAGGGCAGGGTTTAAGTTACACAAAATCTTGATTCTTTTCAGATCTGCGTATAACCGGCTCCAGTTAACGAAGAGGAGAACTCCCTAAATCATGTGGCTGGATATTGGTAAAAATTCTTCCACTGGAATTGTCTTCAATGTTCTCAAATTGATCCTGCAAAACAAACAGAAAAGACAAGTAGATAAGAATATTTGAACCGTCTTAGTGACTTTAGTATGAGAGCACACTTCAGCGCAAGGATAGAGGGAGAGTAGCTGTTCTGGATATTAACTTCCAGAGGAGGATACAAAGGATGAACACAAGGCAGAATACATGGACTCTGTATTCGTTCTGTGTCTGTGTCTGTTCTGTTTTGTAACTCGAGCATGCAACCTACAACTGACTGCAACAGCCAAAATACAATACGAGCATGCTTCTGGTTTACTCCTTGCAAACCCTCAAGGTATGGTCCCAGATTGATCTCGTTTTATATTGACTCCTTAGTCTGTTCAAATTTCGAAAGCTCAACAATTGTTCATTACAGTGCATTGACTCTCAGTCTGTTCAAATCTCGAAAACTCATAAATTGTTCATCACAATGCATGGATTCTCAGCTTCCTAATATGAATTGACGCCGCTGCTCATCAACATGTCGTGGTATATCCTTTCCAGGTCCAATTTTGGTTATCCACAGCTAAAGTGGTTGAAGTATCTCACCAGGAGCTTTCTCGACTTGGATTGGATGTTTCCGCGAGGCTTCTGGCCAAGGTGTGGACCTCGATTGGCCCCGTGGTTGTAAGTTTGCTTGTAATAATTTGCTCCCTCGTTGGACGCAAACCGAGGCAGATGTGAAAATTGGTCCACAGCCATGAATACAACTGTGAAAAGCAAGGAGCATGTGATGAACAAGAACAGTCCCCGAAATTTCACCAGCCTCCGACAACATTCACCTTCCATTTTCTCAATTTGGCCACTCCAATACTCTCGCCTCGTGATTGTATCCTCAGCTATCTAGCAACCTTAACACCGATCGAAAAGCTCGCGTTCTCTTCCAGATTCTGAAAATTCTGCACAGAAAACAAGTGTAAGACACCAGTAAAATTCTGCTTATGCTCAACTGGAGGCTGTAGAGAGAGACGCCCAACATTCTCCCTTCACTCATTCTCGTCCACGTTTCTAAGGTCTTTCTAGGTTGTGCATAAATAGACTTGGAGCAACGGCCACCTTCATTTGAACCGGAGCACAAAAGCAAGACCTCATCCACAGAGCATCCACACTGTATCATAGATGTGCTTAAATTCCTCCATCTTTCTCATCAGTTGGCGGCATAAACGGTCAAGATAGTCAATGACCTGTGTATTCCTTTCTTCCAACTCTTACAGTCTCTTCGCGAAATCTGCTACACGATCAGATCACTCCTTTTCAATGCACAGCTTCTCCAGCGTTTTATTTAAACATGGACAGATCCTAAGTACCCACAAACAGTAGTTGCTGTAGGGCCAGCGACAAGAGTAAATATTCTGACCCCAATAATGCAATACCCACTCAAGACGTAATCAAAATCATTCACTACTTAAAACTACTCGGTGGGTCACCGTCGATATCTTCTTGAAAACCACTCCAGCCACTCAGTAACAACCAACCAAATAAAGATTAGTCACATCTCTAATCCAATTGAAGCTGTTCCCCTTAAGAATCACGCAACTGTAGAGAGACAAGTAACCAGGACAAGGACGGGACCCCAAATTTTAAGGTCTCACTGCATGGAAGACTGCTGTTCCTTAATATCCGAACAAATGCTCTGTAAAGGCAATTTGAGCACTTAAATCGCATCAGAAACACAACTGTCTCATCACCGGAACTACAGATTAAGGTCCCTCCCAATCTCCCCACCCCCACAGACGTTAATTCCCAATGTTAATTTACGCACGTCCTAAACAACCGGACTCTTTCTCAACTTGCCACCAGCGTCTCTCCCTTAGAGTACGAACAAAATCCAACACACCGGTTATTAATTCCAAATTCTGCGGAACACTATCCCAGGAACGAGTCAATCCTACCTTGAAACTGTACTCTCTTCACCCAATTGCTCCACAATTTCTTCACCAGATGAGCAAATCGGCTGTCGGGAATTGCAAACATGCAGCGAGGGCACAAAACAGCGCCTTTGAGTAACAGAAAGAAATTCGGACGAGATGACTGAGTCGAGCGACCAGGACGGGAACGCACACAGGTGACACGACGTCCAAGAAGAAGAGACGAGGTCAATGATTAAACTGTCACATCTAAATCTCTGGCACAATTGCTCACTCGCTTGCTCGCTCGCTCGTGCACTTCACTGTCATGCAGAGCCGAGCGTCGGTCTCCTCTTGACTCTCGTCAAGGCCCTGGTCCCACTGACTCGGGACTCCGGTCTCTGGTTGGTTATCCCCACTCCGGATGAGACGAGCCCGTGTACCGCACTCACAAGACAAGATGAGGACGGGTCCGTTAAGGTCTGTGGTAACAAGTTTGAACCTTCCACTGCAAGCACAGAATTTTACACACAAGTGTAGCAGGGATTTCACCCGTACCCTCAACCGAATCCTGTTCTTACTATCTATACCGGGTGACAATACCATGCTAACTGGCAAATGCCTGTCAAAGAGGCGCGTATGACGACACGACACATGGACGGGAGCTTTCGCTCGCACCGAAAGATAACGTCGGTGAGCTACCAGTTGTGTGGAAAGGGATATTCAAATACGTTTCTGTGTCACAGGCAACCGGGCTCCAAGTTTAGGTGTTAGTAACTTCCTTAATTATCATAAACTTTTGCGTTTTACTGACTCCTATCCTGCCTGCGGTTGTAGTCTTCCTTAGGGCATCTTCTTATCCCACATGCCACGGACGTCTCACAAGTACGGAGTCCTTTGTACTGCTAATCTTTTGCTTACTAGCGACTCACGAATCAGAGACCTTAGAGAAACCCTTTTGACCTTGCAAAAGGAACTCTTGTAAGGTCAAAAGGTTTCACCTTACAACAGATGAACTCCATAGATTCGCTCATTCACACTAAATTAATGGTATCGATATTGAGCAGAATTTCGTATGGATCCCGAAAAGATTCTGTGAGGGATGTTTCAGATCTATATCCTGTTTGCATCCATAGATGGGGTTTCCACTTGAAACTATTGACTATCTTCTGATTTAGTAAAGCTCATTTAGAGTTAACACGCATGGAATCAAGTGATAGAGTTTGGGACTACAATTGAACGTGTAAAGAAAAAGGCTTGTGGAAGGATCATAAGTAACGGAAGGAAAACCGTTACTCAAGAAGTTACCGGACGGTTGAAAATCTTACAAGCCACTGTAGTAGATATGAAATGTGCATTTTGCCCAAGGAATCGTTATTCCCTTCCGGACGGGACGACTAGATCCGGCGGAAGACATTGCCGCATTTAAGAGGCCGTAACTGTACTGTTGTAAATTATATACCGTAATGTGAGTTATTCATGTGATTGCTGCGGCCAGGAATTCTGTGGATAATAATGGCATAGAGGTAGAGATTCGTACAGTCCCACGATATTCAGCCTGATTGTTAAAAACCTTCGGTAGGAAATAATTTTCTTATTGCAGTGTAATAAGAACATGTTAATAAGAATATGTTTATTATTAAGAACCCTCCTGGACTGAAACTCATCCATTCGAGCATTCATTTTAGGAATAAATATCGGGTCTTGTTATTATTTTAGGACGGGGTCATCCCATCCTTCATGTGTTCTACGTGGTCGCCTTTTTCTCTCTATTATTTTAGAAATATGGGTGATCTTGAGGTCATTAGTGTATTTTCTAAGTTAACTCTATTGAAGTGCAGAATGACAGATGCATCTCAAATTCACTGATGCGCAAATAGCATCTTCAACTCTCTTTTATTCTTATACGATGGAAGCATTGATGAAGTTGAGGTAAACATATAGAGATCAAAGACTTTCAATCTAGGGAAGTGTGTTGAGCAAGAGAATGACGAGAGATAGTCCAAACAGTACCCCAACGACATTGGCCCCTCGACTTACCGGGAACCCAAGTTGACACAAAGACTTAATAGTACCCCCAATGGTTGACGTGGCAGCCAATCGTCTTAGTTGGCAATGTGTGCTAGTTGAAAGTGTAAATGTTCTTGTGTAAACTGAGTTACGCAGTTATCGGAATCGTGATTACATTCATAACCCAGTTCGAGGTTTGGAAGAGGTCATCCCGGGAGCTCGCCCCCAACTTCGGGGTGAGCATCCCGGATGAGTTCGGGCCGACCTCCCGGATGAGATCCTCAAAAGTACGGGCGAGCTGCGGGAAAATTAGTTGAATGTTAAAGAAATCTGGGAATTTCACCCCGAAGTTCGGGGCGAGCTCCGGATGCTCGGGGTTCAATGCTTACAAAATTTGTTATTGTGTGATGATCAACTTTCAGATGAGAGGAAAGGACTGTCGTGGATATACTCCATCAATGTGGTAAATCTCTACGAAGATACGTAGAAGTTTGAGATTTCTTAGAGTCCTGATAGAGAACATGACAGTCTGGTCGATAGAACCTTTGACAGAAGTATATTTGACCGTCACTTAATCCTGATCTAACTAAAATCGAAATCTCTGGTATTCAACTTTCCTTTATACTCCTGAGACACAAGAAGCGAAAAGAGACTTTAATCTTAACACAGTTACGCACGTCGACTTTGTTTTCCGTTGCATGCCATTGTGGAAAATCCTCAATTCCAATCACTGTTCAAAAAGTAAGAAATTTCTGAAATATTATTTGCTTGGCCGCGTCCACATCCCCAACGGCAATATAAATCACACAGGATTCAACTTAAACCAGTTCAATTCAACTGAGCTGAAACTCTGAATTCATCTGCACGAAATTCTTCAATCCAATTCTCTTTCTGCCGTCCCATTCCCGATGAAACGCGCCTCGGGCGCCTCGTAATACCCCATCGTTCATTATGCTTGCTAAGAAATCAAGAGATTTTTCTTCTCTTTTATCCCCTGCCACTCCTGCGATTCTTCCTAACCAATTTCTCGCCCCTGCCCTTCTGTATCGCAAGGAATGGTCGAAGAAGTGAAGAGGAGTTGGCCGATTCCCAAAGCTGCGATGAGTTACGTCGAATTTATTCCTCTGTGAGACAGTGAACGTTATAAGTACAAAATCTAACTGGTCGAACATTTCAGTGCCAACGCGGACTGACTAAGCCCATGTCAAGCATTGGGGTGCTGTTAAGTTTTTGTGCCAACTTGGGATACCGGTAAGTCGAAGTGCCAATGTTGGGGTACTGTTAAGGCTATATCTGAGGGAATGAGCATGTTAGATACGCAAGACCGTACTGTACATTGCTTTCCAGAGAATCCTCACACAAATCTCTAATCTGCTGTACGCCCTGGTACTGTACTCGTGTAACTACTCAAAAAGAATGACTCGGTTCCACCAGTTCTGTAACTATATCTTTAGGATGTTAAGCGAATGTAATCGAGATGTATTTGATAGAAGTTTACTTCTTGTAGAGCGATCTGCTAAGGTATACATGAGCTTATTGTTGACTCGTAATGATCAGTAGTTCAAATAGTGAGTGAATCATATCGTTCAAGAAGCAGCCGCTCACACACTGTAGCTGCTTTACACGTGAAATTATGAGGAAGTCGGTTGCAGGAGTTAGACAGAGTTCGTTCTACCAACTCAGGAACTTTTTCTGCTACTGATGTTCCAGTTGATAACTGGATCCAGATCTCCAGTATGCGGAATGACATGGTTCTAATTATGCATCGTTTCTAAGATTGGCTTAAAAACTGTTCATCTTCACACGCTCTTCCTCGAATGGGTCAGTTCTTGTTCAACCGTACTGCTTGTTGGGCTCGTGGATCCATATTTTCAGCACACATTTTATCATCTCACCAACTTCCACAAGTTGCTCGGTAAGGTCTATGCTCCCAATTCACATGGACCAGCTGAAAGTTTACCCACTCAAGTATGTGGTTAAAATCTTGAGAACTACGAAGTTTAGCTGTTCTGAAGATGATTGCGGATTGATTGCCTAGCACAATCAGCTCCATCAAGTACTAATAGACTCGCATGTTTCATGTGGATGGACGATGGGGCAACTTGAAGGACTGACGGTCGTAATGGCCGCGGCCACAAAAGTACTAGCCACGCGAGAAACACGATCCCGGCTAGCAGTCCAAGTTATCTTGAGCACTGCAGAGAATCTGTCCAAACTCTACTCTGAATTTGATGTACCGTTGTCATAGAATCTCGTTAAACTGGATTGGAGCTCACACAAGTCTGTCTTTCACCAGGACTAGGTCAAGGTCACTACTCTATACTGTAAATCGATCAGAAGGTTTGAACGACTTTTCCGTCCCCCTGTATATGCTGTCAATTTGGGATTCGAAGATTCAGTAGCCCGATCAGCTAAATCCAAAGCCAGATCCTGACAGTCGGGGAGATTCAGTGGTAGCATTGCAGGCTAACCTACATATGTACATGCAGTAAAGGACATCTACATCGGGGGCCTTTTTGGTCCGAACATTTGACAGCTACAATCGGGACATCGATTCCAACAATGCACGCTACCAACACTCCTCGAGTCACTCGAATCATTGAGCTCCGCATAGTCCAAGTGAACCTGGACCTTTTCAATGTAGATACCAAGAGTGTCCTCTTGGCAACTTCCGGCAGTATTTCCAAGCACAGTGTTTCCTGTACGTCCACTACGAAGAAAACACTCAACTTTTAACCTTCTGACAGACCCATACTTCATAGTCTTCGTAGTTAGCTATATCATCTTCTTCGTAAGTCTACAAGCCTAAGAACCTTTGAGATGGAATCAGTTCAGTGAAGGGAAGGAGAAGTAGACTCTCCTCATAACATAGTTCTATAATCGTTTTTTCTTCTCTAAATGTTGTGTAGAATCATCATTAATCATCATCATCATTCCTTACGGAGAGTAAGGAAAAATCGATAAGATTATCGTCTTCTCGGAATGTCTTACCCTCGTAAGTAAATCCTGTTTCTTAAAGGTTACATTTCTCTAAAAGTAAAGTTCCAAAATTTATGGGGGGTAACCTTTTATGAGCACTAGAGTTAATTTCCCATAAAACCATTGGGAATTATAGGAATAAAGTTCAAATTATGTGAAGTAACCATTTACCAGCACTGGAGTACTTTCCCCATATTGTCTTCCTTAGTGCTGTTATCCCTTTGCTTCATGGAACTATGGCCTTCTATGAAGGCTTGCATACTACTAAGGATATGGTTAAATGGTTTATATGGTAGTTAAAATAAGATCAACTGATGAGAGGCAGGTTCTTCTTGATTAAGTTGAAGAGAGTCTATCAATGGATGTTAATTATTTGCGATGGTAACAACACTCATTACCGGGCATAGTGAACCTTTCGATTGATATTTCGACTTAGTACGAATTGAGTAGCTGAGTGAAGCTACTTAACTATGACTTAATAGCGTGTGTATGAATATGAGATGTTATTGAGAAGCCAATCACTGAACTTACTTATTACTGATTAAGGGAAAGCTAATCATGGTGTAGTATTTTTCACTTGAGATTATGTTGATTAGGTCGTGGAAATAATCACATTAAAACCAATCTACACTCCAACGGAGTTCCATCTTCAGTTTCAAGAAGAGTAAGTTAACTGTTACGACAGTGTACTATGAGAATTTTCACTATAAAGTGACCAAAAAATTAAAATCAATCAAGTTCCTGGAAATGGAGTATATTTGGAAATGAATTACATTTTCAATCGTTATTCCTCAAATGGTTACCCTTGGAGTTACTCCGAGCACTAACAATGGGAGAGAATCGACTGTAGTGTCTCTTACATGGACGGGCTTGAGTTGTCCCCAAACATTAAAAAAGGTCATACTACTCTCGAAGTGAAGATCTTATATGGATAATACTATACGTTAAGGTATCCTGTCTGCTTTAAGTGGTTGAAACTGTCAATGAATGTGCATCCATGATTGTTTGGTTTTCTCTTCAGTTAAACGATTTATTTCATTATCTAAGACTACCCTGTTAAATAAGCCTCATCCTCGGCTTCATGATTGATACGTAGTAAGCTAAAAAAAAGTGAGCTACATACTCAACTCTACTCATCCGTAGATACTCCGTATTAGACTATAGAGAAGGATATTCGAGACAGGCATTCAAGATAGTAAAGAAGCAAGCAAAGCTCATCGGTATAAATTTGCCAGTTGCATGGCGACATCCAAAACTCAGGACGTCAGTTGGCGCAAGTTCCACACAGTTCCTCCAGCACACAGCAACTCACAGCAGAAAGTACATAGACAGTTTCGGGAACTTGAACGGATACCCTTCTACCGCTGCAGGACATTGTGATTGTGCCTTCAGCGATGGAAATTCCACCGGGTTATCTTTTGGTAGTTCACAGCATCAACTGCTAAGGTTGACGTTGTGAAATATAGTGCATGTATTGAGAGGTATGGGGTTCATGAACCCAATACTTCTCTTCACATGCACTTCAATGAAGAACAAACGCATGCAACGATACAGTTTGTGGCTGGGTAGTGCAAATTAGGGAGACATCTTCAAACTCTCTGCATTACAGTATCAGTAGAAGCTGACATGAAAAACTCATGTCATCCGTGCAGTTGTCATAATTTAGTAGAGATACATATCTTACAGTTAGTATAAACAGAACATACCCCAGAAAATCTGTCCGAGGTGTCTTTACGTCTACTAGCCATCCAACGCACCACAGCCTGATCGCATCCATTTTGGTCACGCATATGCTCTGCTTGCACCTGAGCAGGAGAACTAGTCAAGAAATAATCCTTATTACCCTTATTTGTAACCTAGTTGAACGGTGATGTGAGCTAGATATCTCTTCAGTTTGGTAATCATACCATTCTGGAGTGGATCTAAAGAGGCGCAATTACGTGCTCTCACAGATCAGCATTTGGACCTGCACTTGCACGAGAAGCACGAAGTCCAGTCTTCAGCGTAAAATAATAGCCCCTTGTGCTGAAGACCAGCAGCTTACTTCTGCTTCTTCCAAATCAGGCTCGCTGTGTTACGTCGCTGGATATTTGCCCGTCCCTGAAATCCGTGCTCGCAACAATATTCATCTTCCAGCGCCGTGCTGGTTTGAAGTGACACCTTTCTTCAGCGTGGTCGTTTCTTCAGAAATACACGCAGGTAGCGCCTAATCCCGGAGACTTGATGCAGATGTGTAACAATAGACGCTGCATCAGAAAGCTAATTCCACCATGGCCAACTCATCACCCTTCACCAACTCAAATGTCTTAGACAATCCGAAGTCGTCTACTTTAACCACATATTCCCCGAGAAAACCTCGGAAGACTATCTCCCCCTCATCATTGACTTCACCATCGATGCTAGTTCGCCATTCCTTCTGCAAAGCGAGGAGTCGAAGTCCAGCCTCGTTGACTCTCTTATCTGAGTCGACCAATTGTGCATTTTTCCTTGACATGGTTCCCTCCCAGAATCCCCAGAACATGAGTCCTTCAACAGAAGGATGAGCAAAAGCTTCTCTCAGAAAGACCTCCAAGTCTTCCGCCCTTGTGAACTCATTAACGGATTCCACGTCCACTTCTGTCAACCAAATCGGGAGTCCTAGAGCCCCAAGTTGGTCAAGAGCGTTTTTAATTACAGGTCCCACAGGAACATGTATGTGTCCTTGCAGACCTATACCCCCAACTGGAGCACCATTATCCATAAGGTCCTTAATGTGGTCGATGTATTTCGTTGGCGAAGAGTTGCAGTCACAACCATCCTCAATATGGTAATCGTTCACAAACAGTACTGCCTCAGGGTCAAATTGATGGGCTAGCTTGAAAAGGTATGGCAGAAAACCAGGACCCAACCTATCCTTGTAATAAGATCCGTGGAGCATCTCATTATTGACATCATAATGCCGGAACCTACCTTGGTAGCGTGACAGAAGTCCAGAAACTCTGCTCTGAACAGCTTCCTCTAGTTGGGGAGGGGGCAAGGTCTTCAACCAGTCCTGTATGGTATCCTCTGTCTCCCACAAAATGCAGTGGCCTCTGCACGGTATCCCATTGGCATCACAGAATTCTAACAACTCATCCGCATTCTCGTATTTGAGTTCACCCTGGCTTGGCTCTATCCACCCCCACTTCAGCTCGTTCTCGAAAACTGCCCAGTTGAATGTATCTAAGAAGAATTTCTTGTAGGCTTTGTTCTCAAGGCTATAGTGGTTAATGGCAGAACCAATAGGGAAACTACTGCGTGTTTGTATTACCGTTATTTTTGTTCCTGGAGCAAGAGGTTCACCGTTGGCGTCCTTGAACCTGAGAATAACATCACGCTTGCGGACCTATACCACAGCAAAGAAACTGAGCGTCAGATAAGTCACCAAGTCCAATGTCTGAAGGACAATCATCGATGTTTAAATATGCGGAGAAAAGAACTACGCTAGAAACGTGAAGTACAAGTGAGCGTAGTTATTATCATCGCACTTGATGATTTCAAATCAACGTGAAATATACTTGTACAACTACTAAAGACGTATGCCATTCTCAACTTACCTTGTCTGCTTGTTCTTGTAACATAGGTACTCGTGCTAACCGGTCAACTGCAAATATATGTAATCCCGCTACCATTACATCTACACCGGCTCCAGGACCTTGGAGATAGACGTGCACATTCTCGGGCTTTTTCTCTAACCTGAAGGACCCCACAACCTCCGTCCAGCAATCACCTGCTAGTACCTCACCACCTTGTACCCAATTTCCATCAACACTTAGACACACGTCAACCTTGTGCTTCATTCCTGGCTGATGAGGACTCCGAGTAGCTACCCATGCAGTGACTTGATACGACATAAAAAGTTGAAGCCTCTCTGTTATCGTCTGTGCAGGACCTTCCCAGTCATAATTACGATTTGTAACGACGAGAAATGCTCCACTCAATTGTGGTGGTGCCGTTTCGAGGTACGAGTTTATTGCACAAGAACCTAAGAAAGTTGGGCTTCCTGAAGAAACATTCAAGCGACAGTTGCCCTGAGCATACCAGTGGTCCAAACCAACGTTGAAATCGCTGTTCTTCACAATATTCACGTTGAACCTTGGATTCTGTGAAAAGCATGCGACGCAGTTAGACTATTGAACCGACTTCTGCTACCCACATTCAATGCCGTATTAGACTGTAACGTACCTACATAATAGATATGACTACCGAAGGTTACAGATTGGCAACGAAGGTCTCTAAACTCTAAACTTCATACATGTATTATTGATTCTCTTCCAGAGAATTCCTAGAATATTTCAGGAGGAAGTCGTGATAAGCGTTTCTAGAACATAAACCAAACGCCGACTAGCAATTCGACAGCATCGAGCTTTCCAAATCGTACTGAATTTCCGAAGAGAATAACAAAAGAGAATTTATGATAAAAATTGGTTCAGTATGTCCGGACCTGAAAGCGGGGAGGACCCTCAACCTTGCGCCGCTCCGGAGGGGAACAGTGGATGTGATCTATCAGCATATCTACACCTCCAGGAGGACCTTCTATATATATTGTAGCTTTTACGGGCAGCTTGTTTACAAGAAACTCTCCTCTGAGTTCTGTCCAGTGTGAACTCGATGCATTTACCCTGCGTAAGCATTGATGATCCAAAATTCCGTAAGATACACTTCTTTGCCAACTGACGCATAGACATTTACGAACATTTAACCACATCCATATTCCATGCAATGGTCAGGGCACGCTACACCTAATATACTTAGATTATCCTCGAATTTTCTTCAGATGCATCTGAAATGCTTACCACACCAAAATGAAGAGTAAGGATTGTAACACTAGACCAGGAATTCATGACTGTTAAAGCTAAACAAGACTCAATGTCTTTACTTGTTCTCCTTGTCGTATCTCAGATCATCCCCGTACCTTCCAAGAGTCATATATTTGTCTTTCCCATCCTCTCCTTTCATGTAAAGCGTAGCCATCACATTTGCTTCACTAACACCACCGTTAACTCGAACCATACCAGTAACTTGGTACAGCGTACTTTCTCCTATGCGACCCGTTATATCTTGCTCAATGCCCTGCCAACTATCCGTCCGATTACATGCAACAGCGAAGTACTTCCCATTAGCCGGTTTAATTGCTCCCCCGTTTAGGCTCTCAGTCACATACACTTTGGCACCTTTCTGCGTCCAACCTCGCAGCCCATCTTCAAATCCGGAATTGTGGAGGAGATCCCGCGGTGGGCGGTGCGCTGGTGTGCTTGCCTGTTCAAAAGCGATTCATTGCCAGGGTCAGAATGTTGTAAAGTTTCTGATACCGCTGCCTAGGTCACTAGCCGATTGCAGGATGGAGTCGAGGTTCTTCCAACTGGTAAAAGAACAGGGAACGTAGTGAGCTTGAGTTCCAAAGCTTGGTGAGTATATCACAAAAATATCACAACTTGAACTTGTTCTGTTTTGGAGGGAACGCCTACGTTATTGTGAATAACGAAGTCAGTCCGTGCCTCTAGATGCGCAAAAATCCAATTATGTTAGATCATCTTTGAAGTTCCGACATCTTTCAATCATGAAAATAAGGAACGTCCTTGAGAACGTGGCCTTTTCTTTCGAAAAAGATTGTGAGTGAAAATTAGGCACTGGTCCAGACTAGCTAACATGTGAGCTCTACCTTCTATGACAGTGACAAGAGGAGGATATCAAAATTCTAACCACAGAGAGAGCTGCTCTGTCAAATGACTCACTGAATGTATTCTGTAAAGAACAGTGAGCGAGGCATAACAAATAACAAACCTGGCCTCCCATTTGAGTGATTGCGCGAGGAGTACCTCCTGCACCAGTCGGTATGAGAGCTACGCTTCTCACGAGAACATCAACGCCACTGGGGGGACCTTCGATGTACAGTACTGAGCTCTTCCCAAGGGTGCTGAGTTTCAACTTGCCAGACAGAGCAACCCACTGTCCCTTTGTAGCTGTCACACTACATGAGAACTTCTACACTTAATCCACCACATAGAAACCAGACATGCATTACAAGCAATCTATCTCTGCACTACCCAAGCCCCCATTTTAGAAAGATGGATCGTTCAGTCAGTAAACCATCATTTCTCAGACCTGTCCCTGCCTGAGTGATTATGCTGTAAACACTGGGGTAGCTACAGAACCAAGATCAGCACAGCAGACTCAAGTTTAGAAGGTCTGCTCAAGAGGAGCCATCACAGCTCAAAACATATTGAAAACAAAACAACTTCATAAGCAAAAGTGGATGGGCAAAGGAATTTTCACAACATAAAATAAATGTAAGAACCTCTATACCACTAAATCCATGAGAGCAAGCCGAGCAATTGGAACAGAGAATAAACCAAAATCCGATCTTGATTCCAGACCTACCTTCCAATCCAATTGTAATCAACACCATCGTCCTCCTTCTCGACCTTTACAGTAGCTTGCACATTAGCTTGTTCTGCAGGTCCATATGCTCCTAGCCCAACCCAAGCTTCAAACCGATACTCCACATCGACTTCCAGCCTATCCCTTATCTCCTGGGCAACACCCTGCCAAGTTTCTGTGCGCCCGTGTCCAATGGCGTAACTAGATCCGCTCTCACTGTTTACACTTAGAGAGCATCCCATCCCAAACCATCCCTGATTTCCTTCATCAAACGTCGGATTGATTACAATATTATACATTGCTGCATTACTGTCCCCCACAGGACTCGCAGCAAAATCCCCATCCCTATCTACACTTACATCTCCTCTGGTATTCATTTTCTTCTTCGCCAACTCAAGTTTTCGACCTAAGGACTTAAAAAACTTGCTCATGTGTGGCAGGTCTTCAGAATACTCCGTACATAGATCTCTTCCACCACTCCCTCTACAGACTCCCCTAAGCTGAAATATTACCAACAACACCAGCCAAAAACTATAAAACACCCCCAGCTAATTCACACCGGAAAGTAGAGTAACTCTAATGTGCAGATCAAAACCCTGTGATCACAGCCCCTGTCGCCTTTGATCGTCTCAACCTCACTGTTGATCACCACAACTTCAGTGGCTATTCATGCACATGAACAATGCACCTTAGCAGCTCCACAGGAAACGATTCTGCCAATCTCACGTTTGCTCTTGCAATTCCCCACCTTAAATTAAGAGATCTGTAGCTCAGTCTGTCTCTGAAGTGACGATCAATCTACCTCAACATGATCTCCGTGAGCAGCAGCATAGGCACTTAATCAGAAATGATTCCTCGTGAAGTTTCTATCTGCAAACATGCAATCCAACCAGCAAAATTCACGCTCCTGCTGTTGCCGATTTCACTGTCACTCCACTACTCCGTTTCTCAAATCTGGGCCCAGGTGCTCGTGAGCCAATGGATCGATATGTGAGGAAGAATTTAAAGTCGACGAGCGAAGCAACGAAATCTCTAAACTGACTTGTCAGCATCCACGATCCCGCGCATCTGACACGTGTTAAACTAGCCTCAAACATCTTCTACTCTACTCCCCTTTTGTACACTACAGTAGTTCTCCTTTGACAGTAGTTCTCCTTTGGGCTTTGAAGAGGTACTGTAGTGGAAGCAACTCGAGTTAAACTCCTCGAGTTTCCGTTTCCCTCGGGTCCGAAAGGTCGTGGGTTCTAATCCTAATCTGTGGCTTCTTCGAATAAAAGAAGCAGATCCCTCCTTCTATCAAGGGGGAAGCGGTACCTTTGCCAGAAGGAACAATAGCTATTGAAGAATACACGCGTTTTCTTCTTGCCTCTTCATGTATAAAAAGGTTAAAGAGAACCCACTAGGTGATACAACGAGCTGCGAGCTGGAATTATTGGGCAAGAATATAATCTCCATCTACTGTTTAGACTCCGTTTTGTATGAATGTAGTAGAAATATTTTGAGGGTATAATCTTTGTTTAGTTCATATATCCAATTCGTGAATTTGACTCATCTTTCATCTCCTTTTTGTTTAGTTCATGCCAGGTTTATACGCTACTTCGGATAAAATTATCATCTATGTAGAGATACTTACTTTCTCTGTTTCTCGTTTAGACTTGAAATCTTTGTCGTTTTTGGTTTATATGTAGTTCATTGCAATAAAATCTGATTGGAATATATATAATATTAAATCAAGAGGAATGATTGATTTCACTTTGGGTCTTTATAGACCCGTTGCTTAGAAATACCGGGACTTAAAACATACTAAGAAGGAAATGCAAACGATTATAATGTAGATGATAAAATTCCAAGAGGTGAAATTCAGAGTGCAATATGTATCTGATTATGCATCTAATAAATATGTTTCAAGCATTTAAATATTTCAGGATCTAAGAATTTGAAGAATAGATGTTCCGATAGGGGAATTATTAACAGTGATTAGATTATTTAAAGGCAATCGTTAACCAAATCTAGATCTATATACCACATATAAGAACAGAATTCTCAAGAGGAAACTCGAGTTTATATATTTGAAGCCTGATCAGATGAGCTATTCTCTATAACATTAAGAATGATTGATATTTTATTTTTATTTTTTCATATTTGGTTATCTTGTAGGAATATTTTTAAGTACTAATTTTGTCCAAACTTCTATTTAAAAGCTTTTCCACGTTTTCAATTCATCAATAGAATTAACATCAATCTTTTTTCTTTCAAATGAGCTCTAAGAGAGGTAATATAATCATTGTTTACTCCAAGGACAAAGAATAAGTCACCATCAAGTAAAGTCAATGTTTAATATGTGTATAAATCTCTTCCTCCATATGATAAGTGTGATTATTGATTATTATTGTTGTAAATTTGAATTATTACCATCACCATCAGTTTGAACTGAACTGTGTTAAAGTTATCTTTCGTGATAGAAAAAGTATGTCATTAAGATTTCAGTCATCCATGTTTCAAACCTCAAGTTGCATAAACTCTACAATTACCATATATATATTACCATATATATGGAGAGAAAGCTCATTGAATTATCAAGATATATGATTTATCCTTAAAAAAATATTTAGATCAAAATTAAAATTATATACTTCATAATTTCACCATTTTCTTCATCAGAAAAATATAAGTTCATTGATGGTGTAAAAATGCAATAAAAATTTGGTAGGATTTAGTCATGGATATGAATATAAGCTTACTTCTAGAAAATACTCCATCAAGTACCCAAGGAGTATAAAAGAAAATTATTAAAATTATTTTAGACATTTAATTATATAGTAAATTACTTGAAAACATTCTTCCAAATTTGGTTACAATCTATCCATGAATTGGATAAATTACTAGAGATTAAATAATTGGCTCGCTAAAGAGTTAATTGCTCATCTATTAAGAAAGCAAGCTTGTACTTAATTTAAATCTAAATAATAAGGCTTGTGACATCTGTGCCATTTGGATTATATTTCATATGGATTTTTTTCTCTTCTTTTCTCTTCTTTAATCCCTTGTAGCCCATATATCTATTACATTGATATCAGAGTAAGGATAAGGTAGAATTTAGTGTATTCTTAACTATTATATCCACCTCATTGAATTTGATACTACTATCATCTTTAATTACATTTATCAAACTGAGATTATTATGTTTTGGTTAAACTTCTTTGTGTTCAAAATTCATAAATGAACTCAAAGCTTCACCTTTGGTTCTTACTATTATTCATTATTTTCAAAGATAAAAGAGAAAAGGTGACCAAATAGAACACATGAAGGATGGGAAGACCCCATCAAATAAATATGTATAATTCAAAGATAAATATGTATATCATAAATTGGTTTTGATGTGTATATAATATTTATTTTATATTTAATAATAATAATATAATATATATACTATAATTTTATGATTCAAGCAATCCAACAAGTATCTTGCTCTATTATAAAACCTTTGCACTACCATAACCAATAAAAGGAGCTGCATCTTGAGAAGAATAGAATCCTATCCATGTCCCTTGCAAAAGGTTTATAATTTTATTTTCATGTGTATATAATATTTATTTTATCTTTAATAATAATAATATAGTATATATACTATAATTTTATGATTCAAGTAATCCAACAAGTATCTTGCTCTATTATAAAACCTTTGCACTACCGGAACCAATAAAAGGAGCTGCATCTTGAGAAGAGTAGAATCCTATCCATGTCCCTTGCAAAAGGTTTATACGGGAAGATAATTATTTATATTGAAGTCACAAATTTCTGGAAATCTCCATATAGATAGTAGATGAAACTGGAAAATATACACAATCATAACCTTGTGTGTCCCAAGAAAAAATAAGCTGAAAATTTTAAAAATAGCTTATTCTAACCTTCAAAATTAGAGTGATATGTAAAATTTGAGTGCTATTTTAAAAGTCACAATTATCTTATTTCACATTGGTTAGTTATAAAGTTTACTCATTGCAATGAGCCCAAAATTCAAATAAAGTTTAGATTACTCTAAAAGTTTACAACAATGCTCAAAAAAGCTTTCAAATTTGCATTAAAAATGTTTTTTAGTACCATTTATAGACCATATTTATTCAAATTTTTTTACTATTAAATATAGGAATTGAAGTAGCTATTCTTATCTTTATTACAAATGGTATAAATCTGAACATACTTGAATCCTTAAATCCCCATACTTGAAAATTATTTTGAACATACTCCAATCCTCAAATCAGTTATACTTAAAAATTATTTTGAACATACTCGAATCCTTCAATCCTTTATAGTTGAAAATTATTTTGAATAGACTTGAATCCTTAAAACCTTTATACTTGAAAATTATTGCAACTATTAAGTATGTTTAGTGTACATCAAATGGAAATCACAATGCCAAAGTAACTCTTTACAAGAATAACCTTTCAAAAACACATATTCATATGGTGTTATATAGGTCCAAGTTTTTAAAAAGAAGAAAAAGTAATTGTACTCATTTGAATGTTAGAGATAAACTTATTTTTTCAATATATTATTATATATGTTTTCATCCAATGATCAAACTATATTGCACTTTGGCTATTAAACCCACCAATGTACATCCACCGAACCTTCTAATATGCCCATTGAAGAGCATCAAATATTCCTCAATGTACTACGATGGTCATGATAATACCACTATCCTTATTTTCACTTATTCTCTTTAATATTTATTTTTTATATATAGTCTACAATTTTAGATGAGTGCTCCATAATGATCAAAATATAACTAAACATCAACAAAAACATATTCAACAATATAATTTGCATCTATCTCTTTTCATATCTATTATAGAATGTTTAGAGCTAATTTCAAATACATCAAAGAAGACTCAATATAAATAAAAACACAATGTTCAACTTGGTTCTTATGTATACAAAATAAAATGTCACTTGAAGGTTATTGAATTTCAAACAAAGTTGATGACCTATCTCAATACAGATTCTTTCCTATCTTATTAACACACTTCCCAAAACACCAAGAACTATGAAAATGCTTTTGAAAAATATAGGATAATCGTTGAATCCTTTCAATTCAATTTTGAGCTACTTATGTTGTAACCCTAGATACCTAACATATATCTCAATTCTACATATCTTGTACTCCTTTTTATATTCTTCTATACTTTGGACACATTTTTCTAAGTTATAGAAAAGTTTTTAAATCTGGTATCCAAATGATGTTATTGGATATAGGTGCTTTTGCTTTCTTTGTTCCAACCAAAGTATCAATATTAAAAGCAAAAGGAATATTACAAGTCCTGTACTTTTATTATGAAGAATAAACCATTAAAAGAAGTGCAATATGAGGATAAGATTGATAAAATGAATTAATCAATTCATATCCATATAGATTAAACTTATTTGGTACTATTCATCCTCCAATATATTAGAGTATTGCTTGAATTACAATATTTTATCCACTTGTAAGTTATAAGAACATTATTTTACCTCTTTTATAGTTGCTTTGCAAATGTAGTCACTCCTCAAACCTTCAACTTCTTTATAATCCACTCCAGTTTTCTAAATCACTGTTCTTGTCTAGTTTAGAATTCAAAGAATTGCTCTTGTATAGCTTAGTTTAGTGGGGAGACATAATTGTCTACCAATTATCCTTGATTGAAAGTCGAATCTCTTAGGAAGATTAGATCATATTTGTGAATTGAATCTTTCAATACTAAACGCAAAATCTAAGTAGAGATAACTAAAACCTTAAGTATTGGAAATAATTAAGGAAAAGATTATATTAGGAGATTTTCCGATCCTGGCGGCAGCTCCCAAGAGTAACTTAAAACGTGATGGTGAAAGGGCGGACAAGAAGGATGGGAAGACTTAAACTTAATAATTCCTTAACAAGTAGAATTCAAAGCTCTTCACAATAGAATTAATTTTCAGTACTAATTAGTATTACATACATTTAGTAGGATGTGTTGAGTTTTGTCGCAAAAATGTTAAAATTGTAATTTCATAATCAAATATGACCAAATTTTGTAATAGAATGTGTACAACAATAAAACTTCTTTAACAATTTTCCTCAAAGAAAAGCAATCAAATGGTCTTCCAAGAATATACGTATGTTAACCCCAATGCCCAATACCCACACAAGGTGAAGGAGTTTTGCTAAATTAAAAATTTAGTAAACCCCTCTATCCTGTATCGAGTGGCATGTGCTAGCCTCAAAATCATCAGAATTCTATTGCAATATGGGAGAAACCAACAAACTTAAAAATCTGGCCTTTCAAACTTTTTTCAAATTTATTTACTAAAATAAATTTGAAAAAAGTATATATATAAATATACAACACTTCCATATTGCTTACTAAGCTACCAGCACCTCCGTACTAAAAACAACCTACCTGACCATTATTGCAGTAAGGAAAATAAATAACTTATTTGCCTGCTGAAGCTACTTGCACATCCCTCACAATCGCTGCAGTATGGGAGATAAAGAACTCGCGCGCGCAGAGGACCTTAGATGGTACATGTGAAAATACTAGGAACGATTTTGGTAAGAAAGATACAATGAAAGGTACAAGACTTGGGTATCTCTGTAAGTTGAGATGGGATGCGATACAATACCCATACATGAACTACCTGTCAGCCATTGTTCAGGGAAGTTCTCAACTTAAATTACAATAGTAGTGATCAGAGGCATTTTTCTGTTGTGACTTTGGCTGATAGCTAAATAATGATAGTACTCTCAGCTACACTAGATTCTAAGCAGCTTATGAAGTTGCGAGGGGAAACTAGTTCCGGTTTTCGGCTCTACACTACAAAACTACGAAGAAACGGGTCCTCTTCCTTAACAAACTCCAGGAAGGGGTCATCCACTGTCTTCTATTCCTCCATGGTAGCCGCACGGAGCCGCCGTCTCTTATGCGGCTGCGCATTACTTTCTCTCGATTTGCCAAACTTGCCTCCCTTTGCCTTCTTGGATGCCTTCATTCCCATCTTTCCAATCAAAGCTGGTGCAGATTTTAGACCAAAGCTCTTGGCCACATGACCCAAGTGCAGTTTGTGAACCTGAAATATAGGTTTCAGCTCAGCCTTGTGGGCAGCATATGCACGAACGTAGGAGTTGAATGCTTTGACTGCCAATGCGCTCACCTCGCTTGCCTGAAGAAAATGGCGACACAGGTAGTTATTGATACTATCAGACATCAGTGTATCACTGAATGGTCGAATAGGTAATACTTTTCTCCACTTTGGTACTCCTGGATGATGACCATCCCGGCGATTCGTAAAAAGCTTTATCCGGAGAGTAAGTAAATAACGAATAGAACACAAACAGACTCTTGAAGATGGAGAGGAGGAGCAAAAATGTAACTGGACGAATAGACTAAACGAACTCCTGAGGGTAATTAGGTAGGTTTCATAATTTCATGTATACAACCACACAATATGTCAAATAGGTAGTAGAGGATTAAGAACAACGGATTTGATTGCAAACGGAGATATGATCCTAACACACGGCTCTTGAAGCAAAAGACACCGCGCCTGGAGATCCTGCTAGTATTGTACATACCTTGGAGACAAATGTTTCCAATGAAAAATTCATATATGAAACCGCTGGATGCATTTCGATCGAGGTCCAAGCTTCAGCCTTCCGGTACTTATTCTTTTTGCCATCCGATGGCAACGCATCCATCAACGCCGTAAGTGAATGCTCTTTCAAAGATACACCATGCTTCTTCAACTCAGCAAGATAATCCATTTCACAAGGCTGTAGGAAGATGATAGCCTCACCCTGCTCGCCAATACGAGCTGTTCTTCCTACTCTGTAACTCAAAGTGAACAACGGTATCAGACAGAGGCTTTAGACAGAAAGACCCCAAAAGTGCGATAGCGAATGTAGAGTAAAGTTATATTAGTGAGCACATCAATCTCATTCAGACGACAATGCAGGCGCCTGGTCTAACAAACGTGATATAGTCTCTTTCTGAAAGCAGGTTACGAGGCTCAGCTGATATCCACATCATCGAACTCACCTATGCACATATTCCGCAGGATCACCCGGGGGATCGTATTGCACAATGCAGTTGACTCCCTTGAAGTCTAGTCCTCTAGAAGCAACATCTGTACATATCAGAAAAGCTGATGCAGCTTGACCAAATTGGAGAAAGGTTTCTGTTCGCTCTTTTTGTGCCATATTCCCGTGTAACCGAAACACCTTTGACTCCATAAAAAGTTTTCTCTCCTTCCCCGGTGCGGTTGGGAGCTGGAAGCCATTCAGCAGTGAAAAGTGGAAGTCCACAGCATCACATGTCGAAAAGAATATCACGAGCTGCAGGACCAAGGAAGTATCCGTTATCGGATTCCGTTTGCTAAGTCCACTGGTAATGAAGCATTCTGTCACTTGAACTAAGCGCCAAACCTATATTTTGTCGTAATTTTCTTACCACACTTGATTAAACGGACAAAGTGAAGCGATAGCAAAGGACTTGTGATGCACAAACCTTGCCTGTCTTCGAATGGGAAGATTTTTGCCGCATGCAAGCTAATAATGCAGCCAACCTTAATTTGCAGGGAACTACACAGAACCACAGAAGCTTAATCCCAGTTGGAACGCGTGAAACAAGATAAGAAATATGAGATTCTCAATTGAGACCAATACGTAATCAAAGAAACCAGCTAAACAAAGGCACGCCATGGAATCTATGAACCTCAAGGAAGATAAATCATGTCATGTTACCGGATAATCCGTATTAAACAAGCTGTGTACAAGTGGAGTTCGAGGTCCTTCAATTTTATGCTAGCCTAGCCGTTAGACACTTTCATCATCTTATCCCTTGGGTAAGCAAACAGGTAAAAGTAATATGTTCAAATGAAGCCACCAAAAAAAGTTTACCTTTATAGTAGCTCTGTATCAGTTGAGAGGGTATATTATAATCAACATGTTCAGTAGGAAATTTCTCGTCTGCTTCTAGATTATCTTCTTCATCTTCCTCAACGAACTCTCTTTCTTCCTCTTCTTCACTTTCCGATTCATCTGACTCCTTATCTTCTTCAGTAGCATCGCATTTTGCAGTCTGGACAGGTTTCTCTAGGGGAATATTCTCGCTGCTTTGAAGCCCAACAGTGGCTGGATTCTTGAGACTAAGAGCTGCAAGCTGATTCACGCGCTCATCCAAAGTTGCCGATACGAGCATGTGCTGTCTTTCAGTGTCCTTAAACTGTGTAGAAGCAGTCTTCTGTCTAGAGCCCAAAAGAGACAGGATACTTTGAATATCTTTGTCAAAACCTAAGTCCAGTAACCTGTGGCACATCATAAGTAAGCACAGCTTGACAAGTTAAATGGATATTTACTTCCTAACAGTAACCGATACAAGGACCGTGAGGCAAAGTCCAGGAAACATGCTAACTTTGAGGGTTTACATAAAGCAAGTAGCCAATAGAACCGTTCATTTTCGCGTCGGGCAGAGTATATCCACGCTATCCAATATCCCACACTAGTCCATGACTGAGTCATATCTTGAGTAAAATTAGCCAAGGATGAGGTTTTGATGACTCAAAAATGGTCCATGAGCACCAAATCTTAAATACAGACTACTTGATTCTCGGCAAAGTAAAAGGGTTGCTAAGTTACCTGTCAGCTTCGTCGAACACCAGCCATTTTAGATTGTCAAGCTTGAAAGAGTTCGTGTTCTGAAGGTGATCCAAAAGTCGACCAGGTGTCGCTATGAGTAGGTTAATTCCTACAAGAAAAAAATTATAGGACACTCATAACAATGATATGACGCAAAGAGTAGCCTGGTGCTGCTGTATGTCCAAGTGGAATATTCCAATATCAGAAAGAGCTGCTGGACATTGAATTGGCATTTCGCTGGTTTTTAAAAGTAAAGAGTTACAGGGCCAAGCGTTCGTACTAACCTTTCCTAAGCCTTGCCTTCTCTTTATTACGGTTTTCTCCTCCCATCAAAAATCCTGGAACTAACCAGATGAAGCGATGGACGAGTTTCTCTGCAACTAAGAATACCTGCACGCAAAGTTCACGAGTTGGCACCAGCACAATTGCTGCACAATTGCTGTCAGTTATTGAGTATTTGATATTCTCCGGCACAGGCACAAAATTAATAATTTACTCAGCTCCATAATTTACTCAAGCAATAGACAATAATTGCGTCCAAACATGTAGGTTCCAGAAAAGGTTTTGGCTTACCATAGGTGCCATCAGAACGATTTACGCGTTTTTTGGTTCCCTGAAGTGCATTTACTATCGGTGCAAGGTACACCAGTGTCTTGCCAGTTCCTGTTCTCGCGTTGACCAACCTGTCTTGTATTTTGTGAAGGTGTGCAAATTCCCGTCACTCGGAAATGCTTTTTGCAAATAAAAGTACAACTATTCTGCAAAGCAAAACTAAATCCCTACATTGATCGGTAAACAAGTGTGAGGAGGATACACATCTCTGCCGGAGAGGACTACTGGAATAGCTTCTCGCTGGATGTGAGTTGGTGCTTGATATCCCATGCGACCTGAAATTAGATAAGCGAAAAAAGACTCTCAGAACCAGAATCCTGATTTTACGCAGAAATTCAGTTCAGGAAAATGGCATCTGCTTGACGGATTGATAACTAGGTGGACCAACCGTGTAAGTGATCCGCAACTGCCTCTGCTAAACCCAAATCGTGAAATCGTCCTTCTGAAAACGTCTTGGCGTCAGGATTAATCCCTGGTTGTGCTACTTCATTTTCTACCACCTCCTCCTCCTCGTCAGACATTTCAGCTGAAGGAGCTTTACGTTTAACATTTGGCCTCTCCTGTGCCTTCTTTGGTCTCGTCATCCCTTCGTCGTCTCGATTTTTCCTATCTTTTCTCATAATTAGAGTGCTTTAATTCGTCCAAGTCGTTCGGCAAATTTCACAAGCTCTTCCTTTTGCAAGCCCTTCCAAGCTTCGTCTCTGCTGTCGTTAAAAACCAAGCTCAATCAATCAGTATTCCCCTCAATCAAACGTGCAAGTCCTCTGACGCAAAGTTTCTAAAAAATCAGTAGTTTCAGTTTGAGATTCCACCATTCCGACCTTCATTGCTCAGAACCCTAAACCCTTGCCCACCGTTGCTACTGAACATACCTGGTTGATGACGAACTGCACTCAGAACGTGAAAAACTCCGTAGTCCAAGTGAACTACGTGGTTCCTCACATTCTGACTGCAGTACCCTTTCTCTGTACTGAGTAACATGTTGTGGTTTGAACATGCAATAAAACCCGTCGTTCCTGAAGTGAACTTTTCAATAATAGAGAGGAGTGCGTATATAGTAAATATAGCATTCGAGAACATGTGCATAAGAAAGAGAAAAAGGGCGACCACATAGAACACATGATGGAGAGGAAAACCCCATCAATCCGTTCAAGGAACGAAAAAATGCGACCTCGTAGGAAAAATGAAGGATGGGAAGACCCCATCAAGCCGTACAAGGGAGAGACAAAAAAGGTAACATGGGGCTAAGCCCCAATAAAGTCTGTATGAGAAATCTGCCCTACCGCACCTAAGATATTCGAGCTATGCAAGTCGTACGGTCTACACACAACTGGAGCATCCGAAAAAACATCACCTAATGTGATTGCTCTCCTATGGATTGCACCAGCCACTGCCCTCTGTAGAGCAATGGATACACGCTGTCTAAAGTAAGCTACAAAGTATGAGAGTGAGAGTGGTACCTCCTGACGCCTAACATGATAAGCTCTCGCGCACTCCTTGACAAATGTGTCAAATGCCGTGTCCATCGCTCCATATAACTCCAAGGCTAGAGGAACAAAGAGGTGACCTCGCTGCATGCCCCTATACTTGGAGACCTTGCGACCTGCTGCTGCACTCGCCGCCCATTCAGGGGGATGGGTAATCACTCCCTCCAAAACTGTATCTCGCGTAGGGTCCGTCACCACGACATCCGCTACTGTCACCTGATCATCTCGGACCAAGTATAAGTCTGCCCTGACATGTGTCGTCTGCAACGCATACGAACGCTCCCTCCAAGCCAAGTATCCACTCTCTCGTGCCATAGCAAACACTATGTCTCTAATGGCATCATGGGTAGCTATCCTCTGTCCTCCAAAAGGACACCGTGTCATGTGGACCGCCGCTGCATCTAGTGTAGAACCACACTCACAAGTGAGTAGTGAAGATGCAGATGGGTGGACCAAACCTAGGCAAAACCTCATCGCTGTAGAGAAAGTAGCCGGTGCGAGTCGGAAAGCCCTAATGCATGGTCGAGCTAGGATCCACGAGCCTACACCCTTGCCGGAGCAAGAGCGTAGACGTGCTCTAGTAGCCTGAGGAATGGACGAGTCAACTAAGAGAGAATATAGCGTATGCTCACACTGTCGCTCCATCAAGGAAGACTGTAGACCTCTAGTCCAATCTGACGATAGTGAAGCAAACGGTAGAAAACCCTCTCATGCTCGTGGAGATAGACTATCTCTCGTCTGCCGTAATAACACCTGGAGAGAAAAGGATCCTCCCTCCACCTCTGTCACATAAGTCTCCAAAACCGGCCTATCAGCAACCACAAAACGAGAGGCAAGTAGGGGTGCCGAGAGAGCCCAACTACCCAAAAACGCTATAGGTGCCATCTCCTCCATAGAAAGCAAGCCAACCTCACCACATGAGATCGGTAGAGCCGTCTGTCTACGTGCCAAATCCCCTATCACACACTCAAAAGTCCATGGTCCAATAATATCACCAAAGACTCCCATAATCCTCCTATCAAATGCTCTCAGACGTGATAGGAAGGACGGTGAGGGGGGAACTGTACGGATGAGGTAGGATGGTCGACGAGCAATACTAGAAGAGAGTATACCAAATGCCACCTGCGGATCTCCTAGTAATGGAAGGTCATCCACATGGAGAACATCCTCTGCAAGGGCAGCGTCCAAGAAGCATGTGACAAAATCCTCCGATCCTACTGGCACTCCAAGAACACGAAGTCCCTCTATGGATGTGATACACCCCTCTGGAAGCTCAAGGTGGGGAGGGATACCTAAAGGGGACCATGCCCTACACTTTGACACCTTGACTCTCAAGCCTACTAGATGTAGCTCGGTAGTCAAGTAGTCAAAGGCCTGCCTAATCTGATCTACAGGGCCTACGATGTGTGTATCATCTGCCAAGGATGGAAATACACAACCTGGCATGGCCAAAGTAGTAGACAAGAGAGCTCTAAAGTGAGCCATGGCAAATAAGGGCCCCCCCAAAGGATCTCCCTGACGTGTACCAACAGCTGACTCCAAGACGATGACTCCCTCCTATGAACCACCATGCTGGTAGTAAAGGGAAGCAGGAGAGCCATAAAAAGACCGCACAATAAGAATGAGACTCGCCAAGGATCCACCAGCCTCCCTAAGCTCTCTAAAGATGGATGCACATGAGACGCTATTAAAAGCGTTCTCAACATCCACCTGTAGGACGACCCACTCCGGATGGATATCTAGGAGTGCTCTAATGCCTAGAGATATAGCCTCACATCCTCCAAGTGTAGCTACTCCAAACTGATGTGGACTAAGGTGCTGTCGAAAGTGAGAACGATGCTGAAAGACAATGGTATGACTGACCAAATGCAAAAAGATCTCTCCAATAGCAATCGGTCTAATGCCTCCCGTGTCCTTCTTGATCGCGAGAAGTCGACTAGCACCTAAGACCCGACTAACAGACATAGGAATATCTCCTCTCGCTACTGCTGCAGCCACCTGAAACAACTCGGTAAAACCACTAGAAGGATCATCTGCCTGGAAGCAATCTCTAAGGTGCTCATAAACCATCCCTGACAAGCCTCCTGAGGAAAGGCGAGGGGCAGTGCACAATGCTTGTGCAAATAGCGACCTATCAAGACATAAAGGCTGCTCAGGCTGATAATCTAAGACCTCTAGTGGTAGTCCCTCTACTGCTATAGGATGCAATGAGCGTAGGGAAGAGATGGTCTCATCAGTAGGACTCGCTATAGACAAAGGGTGTAGCGCTCGTGCTGCTCTACTAAACTCTCCCGCATGACCCAATGTCCTACATCGTCGTAATCGAGTGGAATCTATGGTATCCTGTGGCGATGTCTGTCTCCTAAATCGTGTAGCCCTAACAGACTCCTCTTGAAGGGCTGCCCAATCCCCCGCTCGGAATCGACAAAATCTAGCTGCCACCTCTCTATGCCCCGCACGTCCCCCTCTAGCATAACAAAGACACCATCGAGGGAGTAGGAGGAATAGGAACCACGCTAACTCATCCAAGGGATCACGTGCCAAACGATCCAATGGTAGGTGAAAAGCTTGTCTAGCCTCATCATGGAGTGTGCGGGGTAGCCTATGGAATAGACGTGGACATGGAAAACTAGTCTCAAATAACCCCAAAATGCAACCCGCCTGAGAAGCTAACCACCCCCACGACTCGATCGGTATCCCTGGAACGATCAACAAAGGTATAAAAGAAGCGTGCGTAATCCCGAGTGTCACTACTGTCGATGTGGTCGCTCGTCTCACGTGTGCATCCCAAGTGGTCCAATCATAGTCCTTGTGCATCCTTCCCACATGGGTCTTTACCCCTTACGAGGTAAAGCGTCGGTGACACACCGGGCATGGTGTATCCCGACCCGCTCTAGGCGACCCCACATGGGAAGGTGTAGCCATGGCTAGCACAAGAATAGTGATAGTAACACATGATACTCCTCTCCATATCTCCCCATATTTGCAAAACCACAACTCCTCACATCCCAACTCACATAAGAAAACAATCTCTCCTAACCCTAAAATCTATAAACTCTCATAACTTTCAATTTCCGTCTCCAAAATTTTCAAATTAAATTCCCATGGAACTTAATCATAAAAACCCAGAGATTAGAAATGAAAATTCACAACCCATCACTCTCAATGTATAATGATCACTCTCAACCCTAAAAAAGCTAAAAGACTTCATAACTTTCTACTCCATTCTCCATAGTCTTCAATCTAGGTGCCAATGGAACCAAAATTGAAAAACGAAGAGAATTCTTCTATTCAATCGAAAGTTACATGCTAGAGAGCACTCAGATTTTATCAAAATTGTCTCACGTCTCTCCCTCTCCTCTCCCGTCTCCACACTCTCCCCGCAGCTCCTCCCGCAGCACCGCACTCTCCTAAGGGAGAGACCTAAGAAAGATAATAATACAAATAACGAAAATGCATCAGATAGATAACAATACAAATAACGATTAGTCGAGATCTAACCATTTTATTCAAGTCGTTATTTGTTAGATATCGGATTTGAACCGACAGCTTTATGCTTGCAAAACATTCGCTCTACCAATTGAGCTACGTCCCCTTTACTGTGATGACGTTCAAGATCAATCTTCAAAATCGAAGAGAACACATAAGTTAAATGTATACGAAATGAAATCAATGATCTAGACCCTAATACTAAGCTAACTATAGTTTCCTGCACAATTTTCATCGAAAATGATTTTGTTTAAAAGGGCGGATAGAAAAATATTGTTTTTGTAAGGTTAATTGATCTTAATCTTAATATTCTATTAATGCTATGATTAAAGAATTATATATATAATAAAAAATATAATATATTTTTATATACACTATTATCAAAATAATTTGTATAATTTATAGATATATTAGCTTATCATGAAGGAAAAATTCATGATTACCTACTCTTGTTATTTTCTCCAGCATAAATGGAGCTAGGCAGCTGTCATAAAGGCAGTTATCTCCTCTTTTCTTCAATATTTCCAAAAATTGATATTTTCGTATAATATCCTCTCATTTTATCCAAATTTCTGGACTTGGCTTTTGAGGTTTGAATACGGGTGTAATTGAATTTCTATTGTTGTCAGGAAGAGAGATCAAGAATTAAGGAGAAGAATGTGCACTATGCATCATCTTCCAAAATGAACAAATATCTGAAATAAGAGAGCAAGTGAATAAATAAAATTTCCATAAACCAAAAAAATTATCTTGCTTTCTTTTTCATAAATGAATAAAAATGTATTTGCATTTTTACAGCATAACGATAACATGAAATTTGATTGGGATTGATTCATAAGAGTGGATATACACATGTACAACTTCATTTTCGAGACGTTATGAATTTCACGGATTTAGAAGGAAATTAGCAAATTCCAACTTGCACTGGATACGGACTAGTTACAAAACAAAACGGATTAGCTTGGCTAACATTTCTATCAATATAATTACCATTAGAGTCTTGCGGGGCTACGTGGTTGTTGTAATCTCATGGCAAATATAGAATATTCCTACATGGGAATATTCCTTGCGTGATTTGTTCACGGCAACTTTACCCTCCGGGATTGCACTTCTAGTTGGAATGCCACATTTGTTCCAAGCGTGGAAAGGAGAGGTGCGAAAATGCGGATTCAGATGTCATGCAAGTTTCTATTGTATAGGACATGGAGGAGGATAACAAAAAGGATCGTTTGATCCCATCAAGTGGTTCAAGGATAAAACATACGAGGTAACATGAGTTCAACCTTTATACAATGGGTACGAAATTTGTGTACTACTACATCGAAGATATCTAAGTCATGCAAATTGTACTATCTATATATTATTGGAGAATCAAAAGAAATTTCACCTAGAGTGAGTATTTACCTATGGACTGCACCAGCAAATGCTCTCCTTAGAACAATATATATAGGTCATCTAAAGTATGCTATGAAGTAGTAAAGTGAGAGGGGTACGTCTAAATCTACTATGAGGAGCTCTCCGGCCTTCCTTGATGAATATATCAAATGTCATATCTATCAATCCATATGAACTCCAAGACCTTAGTATGTAACCTTGTTGCATACTCCTATATTTGGAGACCTGAGGTGTTGTCTCTCTACTTGCAACCATAGGGTAGGATGAATTATCATTCTCTCGAACACTATATCACATGTGGAATTCATAATCATAACATCCACTACTTTCATTCGATCATCTCCTACCAAATACAAATCTGCACTAACTTGTGTTGTCAACAAAATATACCAACACTCTCTCCAACCGAGGTGTCCCCTTTCTTGTACAATGACAAATACTATATCCCTAATGGCATTGTGTGTAGCATCTTCTATCCTCCAAGAAACACAATGTCATATGGATCCCTACTGCATCTACTAGAGTAGAACTACACTCATAAGTGAGTAATGAAGATGTAGATGAGAATTGTAATAATATGGAGTTAAGAGAAGAGTTAGCAAAGGCTAATAAATTAGTAAAATAAGCCAAATTAAGAAACCTAAGAATGTTTTGGAAACATCTAGGAAGTTTCTTGGTCTAATGTTCTAGAATCACTTTGAAATCTTCTTAGTTCTGAGGATCAAGTAACTTGCACATGAAGTTAAAGGCTAGCTTAGCTTGTATGCTAGGTAAATGGCTTTTAGAAGGAAGTTTCCTTGGTATCTTCTCTTGTAACTTAGCTTGCATTCCAAGAAGGTAGCTTTGAGGGGGAAGCATCCTTGGATGCTTCTCAAGAGCCTTATGTTGCTTTGCTATAAATACCCAAACCCAAGCTCATGCTAGGCATTTGGAGTTGTCTCACGTGATCATTTCCAATATGAATTTCCATATCTCTTATTTCTCTCATTGGTCTTTTACAAGAACCCAACCTAAATGGAACCTCATCAATATAGAGAAAGTAATTGATGAAGATTTGAATGCACTAATGCATGGATGAGGTAGGATCCAAGAGCCTACACCCTTGCTAAACCAAAAGCAAAGATGTACACTAATAACACAAAGAATGGATGAGTGAATCAAGAGAGAATGTAGTGCATGCTAAAATTATCCTTCCAATATGGAAGACTTAAACCTCTAGTACAATCAAAAGATCACAAAGCAAAGGATAGAAAGCCATCTCATGCTTGTCAAATAGGCAGTCTCTTATCTACTGAAATAGCACTTAGAGAGAAACATATCAATCTTCCACCTTGATCACATATGTCTCCAAGGTTAGCATATTAGCAAGTATAAAATGGGAGGAAGTAGAGGTGCAAAGAGAACCAAACTACCCAAAATGCTATAAGTATTGTCTCTTCCATAGATAGTAGACCTACCCTCTACATGAGATTGATAGAGATGTATGTCTATGCACCAAATTTCTAATCATACATTCATTGCCTTGGTCCAATGATATCACCAAAGACTCACATGATCTTATTGAAAAGCTCTTTAAATAATGATAAGAAGGTTGGAGAAGGAAGAACCATGGTGAATAGGTAAGTCAGTCGACGGGCAATACTAGAGGAGAAGATGCAAAACACCATTTGTGGATCTTCTAGTAGAAGAAATGTCATCTACTTGAAAAATATCCTATATGCAAAAGCAACATCTAAGAAGTGTGTAACAAAATACTCAAATTCTACTAGCACTCCAGGAATGAGTAAGCAATCTATAGCCGGATATACTCCTTTGGAAATTGGAGGTGAGAAATAATTCTTAAAGGGTGCCATACTCTACACTTTGACACCTTGACTCTCAAGCCTACAAGATGAAATTAAATAGTTAAATAATCAAAGGACCATCTAATCTAATCTAATTTACAAAATACACATGCATGTCGTTCTGCCAAGGAGCAAGGAGTGAAATACACCACCTAGCATGACAAAAGTAGTAGATAAGAAAACTCTAAAGTGAGCCATGGCAAATAAAATGTCCTATTAAGTGAGCTATGACAAATAAAGATTACTCTAAAGGATCTCCTTGTCATCTATAAACAACCAACTCTAAAATGATAATTCTCTCTCTAAGAAAGTGTATAAGAATAGAGAGAAGAAGGAAAGCCATCAAAAGACTGCACAAAAGAAATAAGATTGGTCATATATTTATAAGTCTCCTTAAGCTCTCGAAAGATGAATAGTTCACTAAAAACTCTATTAAAAGTATACTCAACATCCATACTTAGCACACAAACTCCATGTGTATATATAGGAGTGCTTTGATACCTAAAGATATAGTCTTGTAACTTTTCATGTTTAATAATTGAGATAAAACCACCGGTTAACCACTTTTCATGTTTAACAATTGAGATAAAACCTCCGGTTAACCACTTTTCATGTTTAACAATTGAGATAAAACCTCCGGTTAACCACTAAGATAATGCTGGAAGTGAGAACGATGCTAACATTGACATGGGAGAATATGTGATGAAATAGCATGCAAGAAAGTAGGCGTTATCGATTGATTCGGCATTTGCCTGAAGTGGATCGATTCATTATTACTTCTTGTTCGTGTCTGCATGAACAACAATGAAACTAAAGCGGTTGGATGGATGGATGTACATGAAGATAAGTTTTCAAGGGATGTGAAGAAAATTGACTCTAGGAAGGATGATCTAGTTGAGAACTCGGGGGAGATGGCTGTCCACAACGAAGAGAGGACCAACATTATTCAGATGATGTCAAGGAAGTGGATGCTCACAAGTCTACAGAAGCGGAGGAAGAGATGCTTTATTAATCCTGAACTCGACAGGGCTATATATGTACTAAGGATTGAGAATGCATCCTGACTGCCGTAGGCTCGGATGATACGATGTCGAAGTGATAACGCCGTGCGTAAAACATCACTGCCTTTCGTTTATTTGAAATGAAGTATAGACATTCGTGACAGACACATCGAAATGTACTCGGCGCAAGAGCAGATTGAAGATACGACCGGAAGTATCTAATCTGAACTTCCTACACGATCCAATAGCTTCCGGAGATCCACCAGTTTACAAGTTTTTGGAGCAAGCTCAGATTGATATCAAATGAGAGAGATGGGCAATGGCTTCCACTACTCAAGCTGTAACGTCTGTACATAGTTCAGGAAGCTCCAGGTCGAGCAGCGTCTTGATTTCCCCTTCTTTCGAGTACATTGCGACTGGAAAGCACGCAACCGATCTACTTGGTAATTCTATTCCGGTTCATTCTTGGTGTTGTCTTCTTCGTGGACACCTTTAGTAACACTCTACTCGAACAATGTTGTTTATCTGGAGTGATATCCGTTTTTGAGAGTGTAGCCATACTTACTACATGGTGAAGTATCGCCACACTCGCAGTGGTGTGGTATGATGAGGAGTGGAAGATTTACAATGTGAGTGAAACCAAATATGGCCCCGGGGTTTTGGTACATCACAACATTGCTTCAAGGTCATCATCTTCTATACTTACTATTCTTTCTTCGAGAAACCGCAGACGATGTGTATTTGCTTCAGGTAGAGTAAATCCGCTCTTTGCCCTGAACATAATGTTGCTCAGGATCTCTTCAGGTAATTGAGCCACTTCACGGATGGCAGCCATCTGCTGGAGTTTAATGCGATCCCACTGCTGCTCAGGAACGTCTCTAGTGGATACAATTTGCTTGTTCGGGTCGATGAGAGAGAACATGAGCGTCTTGCGAGTTCCCAATTCGTTCGGGCTGTTGTTAGCGATTGCGCAGACCTTGTGTTGAAGATTGTTGGAGAACACAAGCAGCCGATTTTCCTTGGTTGGTATAGTGAATTCGTCTGATGAGTACGAATCAGCTGGTCTGTATCGTAGTCTCCTAGCGTCGACTCCATCAAAGCGCATGAGCTCGTCAGGCGGCAAATCTTGTAAGGAGGAGCTCCTTACTTGCCGCAATAGTTCTCTAGTGGAAGTTCTTATCAGACGCATGATTTCAGCGGTCTCGTGCAGCAGACGGAACCGAGGGGAGGAACTTGAACGTGTGGTAGGTGATGAAGGAGGTCGACTGAACTTCAGTCCTTGATCCTTCAGGCATTGAGAGGTGGAATAGTAGTACATCCCTGACGCCACGATATGCTCGTGTTTCATTCCTTCCACATGCCAGCCACCGTGATAAGACCTTGCTTTAGGTTCAATCACGTAATTGACCGCTTTCACTATCACCTGCAAATCCCTAGATCGAATTGTTGTCTTCAGACTCTTTTCAAACATAGGCAGAAAGATAGTAAACAGGAGTTCAATTGCCTTGTAAAGGTTCCGATTACAAGATTTTTCAAGATTGTTGATGTAAGATCGGATCTTCACTGAGCCTTCTGCATCCACATAAAATTGCGAGGGCAGAGATTGATAAGTCCAGAGTAGACTATTGGAATCGGATGTTTGGCCTGGACCTAAAGGAACATGAGGTTGCAGCACTGATTGTGGTGTCTGGCCTGAAGTCTCTTGCCGTGTTTCCTCGCATTGCCCCGGATCTCTAACGACACTCAGCCCCTTGATGAACGGGAACATCGAAGGATTTATTAAATTCTGAACCTGATAGTTAGTACCAGGCTGAAAGTCTTTTTCTGGTTGATCTGCAATGGCATCCAAGTTACTCATCAGGAGATCCCGAAGTTTTGCCGGCACCACTTCATCCACGTAGAAGACCTCCTTCCCTTTTAAGCTCTTCACAGTACGAGAAACTTTGTGCCGAATTGCTGATACAGTACTGGCTAATTTGACCATCTCTCGGTTAATTACTGCAACCGCCTTAGCGTTTCCTTGCTGAGACCCTTCCGCAGTACTACTTGCTCCTTCCATCGAGCTAAGCTCCTAGGGCTACAATAAGTTGCCTTCTGACCTCTTTCACACACGAACTTCCTGTCTACACCAGTCCCAATCGAATTTGTCTCTCAGTGGCCAATGTCGTCATCGAATCGAAAGCTCTGCTTCGAACATCCAACCTGCTGAACCCTTTCCAGAAAAACTGAAATGTGATCGTGTGGATTCTATGATTGCTCATCATCAGTTTTGCCTCTGTCATCTCAGACAACATCTGCTGCAGTCTCACCAACACGCGCAAAGCTTCGTCATTATTGGGATCCATTTCCTCCCATCAATTTGGACAACCTCATGCACTCTTCGTCTTTCCCGAGACATCAAAGTCGAGGAGATATTATAGCCTTTGACATTAGAAGACCTCAAGGACTCCTAGCCCTGCTACCAAACATGGCCTAATACTGAAGTTCACAGCGGGTGCATATATATATCTCTCTCAAGTGACAGCGGCCAAACGAAACTTCAAAGTCAAGAGAACCTCCATACTCGATGCTGTTGGTGGATCGGCTCCGATTTGGAATAGTTTACGTGACAAGTTGCTAGATGACTCGCCGCTGATTTGGTGTTGACCATCGAACATTCTTTCGCTGACAGAACCTTCGAGCACCGTATAACAGACTCATGCATTATAAAACTCGGTGTAATTCATGCATGTCTTACACTTGAATCCTATGTTTACGTAAGAAAGCAAGGGGCGGGCCCAAGACGACTTTCTCCCAATCTTTTGCTCTTCCAGCACAAACTCGTGGCTGAGAACATTCTACAATGATAGACGCTAATTTCAGCGGGTCGCGAGTAAATCTCCAGTGAATATGAACATCAGTCGTAAGGAGTAAAAACTTCACAGTTTCAAAGATTGCGGGGATGACGTTGGAATACGAGCCAGTATTAGGGGATCATGCATTGCACATGATCTGCGCGTAGGACGAACAGTTCATGTATTGTACTCACAATCTAAGAGAGCCGGAGTAAAGGGGACGCAATATGGACTGATCGTAACTAGTGCTGTCGTAGACTGTTACGGAAACTTTAGTACGTACTCCCGTGAGAACGATTGTGAATCCACAGCTGGAAAGAATCGCTTATCCTCTACTCTGTCAAGCACAAGACGCGGGTTTTGCTGTCCATTGACTAGTCGGATACTGCACATCCAACCCCAGCATGAGTTGAGAGATTGCTGAAAGTTCCTCATTTGAGTTTCACCGTTTCATCTCGAAAGTCCTCAGTACTTGGTTTCTCCACTGACGTTGCTAAGTTGAAGTCAACAAGGACGAAGTTCCTTTCGATCTCCTAGAATCTATGCGTGTTATTCAAAGCTTTGTAGATAAAGGAGTGGGTGAAAAGGAAATGATTCTGTTTATCTATTGCTTGAATTCATTTTGGAATTTTAGGTTTTTCTTTAAAGGAAACTGTTCGTGATAACAAGAAGAATGGGAAGACCCCATCAAGCCTTACAAGGAAAATCTATACTAAAGAAAAGGCATGGGACACAAGGGGCTAAGCCTCAATAGTATTGGTTACAGGAATATGCCCTACAACATCTAAACTATTTGAGCTATGCAAATCATATGATCTACAAACAACAAGAACATTGTAGTAATTATCACCTAATGTGATTGCTCTCCTGTGGATTGCACCACCCAATATTCTCACATGTGGATGTAATCTTCTCTAGAGAGCAATGGACACACGTCGTCTACAAAACACCATAAAATATCAGAGTGAGAGTGATACTTTGACATCTAGAATGATATGCACTTGAACACTCTCTAACAAATGTGTAACAAATTGTGTCCATAGCTTCATATAACTTCTAGGCTCAAGGAACAAAGAGTTGATATCATTGGTTATCCTTATATTTGGAGACCTTACCTATTGCCATTCTGCTCACCGCCAACCCATGAGGATGTGTGATCACTCCCTCCAAAAATACATCACGTGCAAGATTTATACCCACAATATCCACTACTATCACTTGATCATCATGAACCAAATATAAGTTTGTCTTGACTCGTGTTGTCTACAAAACAAACCAACCACTCCCTCCAAACAAGAAATCCACTTTCTTGTGCCATGGCAAGCACTTCATCCTTGAAAGCATTGTGGTAGTTATCCTTTTGTCTTCCAAAATGACATGTGTGTCATTTGGACCACTATTGCATCTAGTGTAGAACCACACTTGTGAGTGAGTAATGAAGATGTAGATGGCTGGACCAAACCTTGGTAGAACCTCATTGTTGTAAAGAAAACAATTGGTGCAAGTTGGATCGCACTAATGCATGGTCGAGCTAGGATCCCAAAGCCTACATTCTTGCCACTCTAGTAGCGGAATAAATGGATTAGTCAACGAAGAGAAAATATAATGTAGGTTGAAACTATCAATCCATCAAGGAAGATCGCAAGCTTATGATCCAATCTGAGTATGGAAGCAAAGGATGAAAGATTCTCTTGTGCCTATAAAGATATACCATCTCTCATCCGCCACAATAATCCCTTGAGAGAAAAATCACTCCTCTACCTCAATCACATATGTCTCCAAGATTGGCTTATCAACAACCACAAAACATGGAGAAAGTAGAAGTGCAAAGAGAGACCAACTACCCAAAAATGATATCAGTGTCATCTCCCCCATAGATAGTAAGTTTACCCATCTACACAAGATTGGTAGAGATATTTGTCTAAAACCCAAATCCCTTATCATGTACTCAAATGTCCTTGGTCCAATGATATCACCATAATGAAACCCATAATCCTCCTATCAAATGCTCTCAAACATGATAAGAATATCACTTTAATTTTCCATGGACAAGAGAAACACAAGGTTTCATTTCTCAATACTCCGATGCCCCAAAGGAGCACCTTCTCTTTATTATATAGTAAAGAGAATCCCCTCAAAAGAAGTTACATCCTTGGATTAAATACATGAATTGGTAACATGTCAATAAGCTCCACCCTTAGACTAACTACATGGATTGGTGACATGTTGATCTTTGTCTTATTTGGTTGGTCAAACAAGTTTGACCAAAGTGAATCTTTGAAGAATCTTCTTGTAGGAAACTCAAAACAACATGGGTAAAGTACCATTGAAAACCTATCTGAAATACAAATAAGGACAACAAGGCAATAATTTTTTCCCTTGGAGGCCTGATTCATTAGTTTAGCTCTTCAAAATTGGCTCTAAAGGCTTTAGGGTGTTTTTGGTCTCTATCCTATTAGTGAAAGTATTCTTTTAGTGATATCTCTAACTGATCTACCTAGACCATCATATATAACATCCCTAAAGACAGTACCAAGGCAATTTCAACCTCTAGATAATTAGTCTAGCTAATGGTATTACAAACCTCTCTCTCTCCCATTTAAGACACAACATCTTCATTGCAAAGTTGTTGCTCAAAAGATTGCACTAACATTGGTGCATTAGTCAAATTAATTGCGGGCTTCCATGTTGCATCATAGAATGTGTCCCCTTTACAATCTATAAGATATTCTACACGTGGATGGTGTGTAACATAGATGCATTTTTGGAAAATGTGTTTGACTTTGTATTCCTCAGTGCCATTGATGAGTGTTCGACAAGGTCAAGCTTCTTGTATGGAAAGGAAGTAAGAGTAGTCAGGTTGCATATATGTGTAACAAGGAAACATGGTACATTAGATGGATCTTCATATAGGGAGGTAGCTTAAGGTGATAGACCACTATGTTGATTCAACAAATGATGGGAAAAGGGCCAGTAAAATGAGACTTGACCTTACAAGGGTCAACTAATGTGTAACCATATGGAGTTTAGCGATGAAGTTAGTCGGGCTTACGAAGCAACACATAACAAAAATTAGCCTAGAATATTTTGAAAGTATCTAGGAAGCTTCTCGCCAAGCTTAGCTTGCACCTCAAGTAAGTAGCTACTAGAAGGAAGCTTCTAGAAGCTTCTAGAAGCTTCCAACTAGCTTAGCTTGCACGCCAAGTAGGCGGCTTCTAAAAGGAAGCTTCTTGAGAAGCTTCCTAGTTAACTTGGCTTGCACTCTAAGAAAGTGGCTTGAAGAAGCTTCTTGAGAAGCTTCCCAAGGGCCTTGTATGCTACCTATAAATACCAAAGCCAAAGCTCATGCTAGGCATTCGGAGTTTTCTCACATTCAAGTGTCCCAATGTGAGTTTCCATTCTCCTATTTCTCTCCTCGGTCTTGGTCTTTTACATTGGTATTAGAGAAAGAATGGGATGGATGGAATTCATGGACCACCAAATCCACTTCCGCCAAACCATTGGGATTTTCATGTCCAGAAATTACCCAAGAACCGCTTCACACAATGCATCACCTTGCGCTTTGGGTAGGATTTTCTACATATGATCACCATGTCTGAGGAACCTCTGATACTTCCGGTTGTCACTTATGGAGAAAGGTGGATATGTTGTATCTATGTGTTAATCAATTAAATAAATTGGAAGTAGTAGGATAGAGTAGTAGCTATGGCGGAAATACCGGACGTTATCCTTGCAATACAATAACAATTTGAGACCTTACTTTTTGGATGAACGAGACCAACAACAACGAGAACATATAAAGAGAGCACCAGTCCAAGATGGAGAAGATCATATTTGATTTCCAAAACCCAAGGTGTTTGAAGGCAAGAATCTTTTGGGCACAATGGAGAATTTTATATTTGATTGCAAATGTTACTTCAAAACCACCAATTTCAAGATGAACGGAAATAGATTCTCTTGGCTTCTAGCCAATTGGATGGTGTGGCAAAACCTTGGTGGTGATTCTGAGTGGAGCAAGCTGAATGACAGATTTTTGCACCAATCTTGACATGGACAGAATTCAAGAATGCAATACTTGGTCAATTTCAAACTATAAATGCCATCCAAGCCGCACGAGATAAATTGGCGGAGTTGAAGCATATTGGCTTAGTAAGAGGCTACATCACACAATTTCAAAACATCATCATGCAAATTCTAGATATACAAGAAGGAGGAGTTTAGGATCTATTTGTGCGGGAATTGAAGTCATGAACCAAATTGGAGGTGACCATGCAAGAACCACAAAACGTAGAAGAAGCCATGCAATTGGCTAAACGCTTTGATTCCTTGGTTGCGACAACTTGGTCTTGACCTCAACTTACACCAAGCTTACCAGTACAATACGCACGGGTTGAAGAACCAGCACCAATGGAGATTGATGTTATCCAACGGAGACCACTTGGTGTAGCAGATAGAGAAAGATTGCAATAAAATGGAGGTTGTTTTTATTGTTGCCAAGTTGGACATCGCATTGTTGAATGTCCACTTAGGAATGAGTGACCTTGACAAGTTGCCCAGATGGAGTTTGTGGAACTGAATGATCAAGGAAACAAAGAATCCCAGTAGGAGATTTTGAGTTGCCTATTGGGAGCTTGATTAGTTCCAATGGGATTGAAGGCTTAACGTATGCAAGTTTGCTTCACTTGCAAGGTACGATATCTAATCAAGGTTGTAGGATTTTGGTTGATTTTGGAAGTTCACATAATTGCATGTCTATGCAAGTAGCAAAGAAATTGGATATTCCTATCAAGCCAGTGATTAGAAGTAGTTTGATGATGGTGGATGGTAGAAAGGGTTCTGCATTCCGCACCTCGCATCCTATTACCTTCAAGATTGGGAAGGAGTATTTGGAGTGTATGAGGTTTGTAGTGGCACCTTTACACTATGATATCATTTTGGGTCTACCTTGGCTTGAACATCATAAGGTTCAATTTGATTGGACCCGATGCCAAATTCAATTACAACACCAAGGTAGGAATTTCCAATTAGGTTTTTTGGGACCTCTGAGTAAGACACCTAAGAATAGTCAGTCCCAAGATGGGAAGTTTGTTGAGAAGGTAGTCATAGTGCAAACCTTCAAGGGAGTGGAGTCCCAAGATGCAAAGTTTGCCAAGAAGGCAACTATGGAGCAAGCTTGGAAGAGAGATGAGTCCTTGGAAGGGAAGTTGGTTAGTAAAGCAGCCATAGAGCAAGCTTTGGAGGAAGATAAGTCTATATTTGCGGTGTGGTTCAAGCCGATTGCACAAGAACAATTGGAGGAGGGCCAAGAACCTCATCAAGCAATGGTTGATCGGATAGTTTAGGAGTTTATAGATGTGTTTTTGGATGATTTGCCAAAGGGATTACCCTCCGATCAAGGTATGCCCTTTAGGATCAAGTTATTGCTAGGGAGTACTCCAATGAGTAGATCAATCTATTGGCTCTCACCAAAGGAGTTGGAGGAGTTGCAAATAACACTTACAGAGTTTTTGTAGAAGGACTTCATACAACATAGTACCTCTCCTTGGGGAGCACCGGTACTATTTGTTCCAAAGAAGGATGGAGGACTTTGTTTTAATATTGATTACCATGGGCTCAACAAGCAAACCGTAAAGAATGCATATCCCTTGCCTCGGATTGATGACTTGCTTGATCAACTAAGTGGAGCAAGCTCCAAAGAAGGATGGAGGACTTTGTTTTTGTACTGATTACCATGGGCTCAATAAGCAAATCGTAAAGAATGCATATCCCTTGCCTCAGATTGATGACTTGCTTGATCAACTAAGTGGAGCATGCTACTTTTCCAAGTTGGATCTTTGCAGCGGTTATTGGAAAATTCCTATTGATAAAGAGGATGTGCAAAAGACTTCCTTTTGTACAAGGTATGGGCATTTTGAGTGGAGAGTTCTACCTTTTGGACTCACTAATGCTCCAGTAGTCTTCATGGATCAAATGCATCGAGAGTTGGATGGACTATTGGATTGGTCCATGGTGGTGTTCTTGGATGATATCTTAATTTAAAGAAAGACAAGTAGAACATATGAATCATGTGTGAGAATTCCTAAGACGACTACGACAATGGAAATTTTACTACAAGAAGTCGAAGTGTGTCTTTTGGTAGAAGGAGGTTACCTTCTTGGGTCATAAGACCTCATCAAAGGAGATCAAGATAAAAGAAGAGAAAATCAAGGCCATTATTGATTGGCCTACTCCGAAGGATGCTATAGAAGTATGGGCATTCAATGGATTGGCCAGTTTTTATAGGGAGTTCATTTTTTATTATGCTCATGTGGCTGCACCATTGACTGACCTCTTGGGAAAGAACTTGAGCTTCCAATGGACCACCAAGCAGGAAGAAGCATTCCAGAAGTTAAAGCATATGGTGTCTTCAAGACCCATTCTTCAACCATATGATCCTCAACTACCTTGTGTGGTTGATTTTCATGCTTCTAACTTTGCAATTGGAGTCATGTTGCAACAAGAATTCCTAGATAGACTCCATTCCATTGCCTTTATGTTTCGCCAACTCAATACGGCTAAATGGAACTACTCTGCTCAAGATCAAGAATAACTTGCAATGGTATACGCCACCAAGGTATAGAGGCATTACCTCTTGGGGAAACAAGTGATCATGCAAACTCATCACAAACCATTGTTGCAAACCTTACACTTGGAACACATGAAGAGTTGACATAATTGATGGGAGGAAAAACTCCAACTGTATGACATCAAACTTGTATACAAACTAGGTTGGTTCCATGTCATCTCTGATGCTTTATCATGATGACCTGATTTGAAGTCTCTTCCTCTCATCACATTGGCAATTTCAACGGTGTTAGTTGACTCCAAGGTCCAAAACAAGTTTCAGTCAGGTCTACACCAAGATCCCTTCTTCCAAATAGTACATGGTCGCCTTACGGCATACAAAAAGGAGTACAACACCTTCTCCATCAAGGAGAGCCTTTTATTCCATGAGGACAAAATCTATGTTCCAACTAAAGATGATCTTCAACTTGTGCACCTTTAAGAAGCCCATGATTTACCCCATTGCCGGTCACATGGGTGTGGACGAGACCTTGAGTACTCTCCAACATCAATGGTGGTGGCCCAACATGACACAAGATGTTTGAGAATTTGTTTGATCGTGTGAGAGCTGCCAACATAACAAGGCCAGCAACCAGGAGCCGAGTGGACTCCTTCAACCACTCGTTGTTCCATCCGCTCACTAGGAGCATGTGAGCTTGGATCTCATCACATCCTTGCCAAAGACAAAACAAGGACACACCGCAATTGTGATGTTTGTGGATAAGATTAGTAAGCAAATCCACTTGGCACCAACTTGTGATATTGTGGATGCTCCAACCTTAGCGCAAATCTACTTTGACAATGTCTTCAAGCATCTCATCTCCAACCATGACAATCTCATCTCCAACCGTGATCCTCAATTTACTCGGAATTTTTAGCAAGCACTCTTCTAGATACTTGGCAAAAAGCTTACTTTGTCCACTGCCTATCATCCTCAAACTAATGGACAAACCAAAAGTGAAAATCATACATTGGAGGATATCGGCGTGCCTTTGTCGATGTCTACCATACAAATTGGGATCAATATCTTGCAGTTACAAAATTTGCTTGCAACAATTCCAAACAGGCAAGCATCAAATTTTCTCCTTTCTTTCTCAATTTTTGCCAAGATATGCTTGTTTCAGATTCTCTTCTTGCTCTTCTCCATCTCAGGTTCCTTATACTTCCACATTCTTGACCATTATATCCCAATCTCTCCAACAAGCCAAGTCTCACCTCCTTGTTGCTCTGAATCGCCAAAAAAATATGCGGATCACAATCATCATGATCTCACCTTTGAAGTCGGTGATAAAGTCATGTTATCCTCTAGTAATTTCCTTCTCCCACTTGATACCCAAGTTTGTAAACTTACCCCTAATTGGATAAGACACTTTGATATCATCCAAATTGTCTCTCTTGTTGCTTATCAACTTGCCTTGCCTTGTCACATGCGTATCCATCCTGTCTTTCATGTTTCCAAGTTGAAACCCTTTGTTCTTAACCCCTCTGCCTTTTCCTCTTGAGTCCAACCTCTTCCTCTTCCTATCCCTATCGATGATTATGAGGAGTACAAAGTTGATCATATCCTTGCATGTCGCCATATTCAACAAGGTTTTTGCCAACATACGGAGTACAAGGTCCTTTGGAAAGGGTATCCCCTTCATGATACCACATGGAAACCTCTTTCTCACCTCCAAAATGCACAAATGGCCATCTAGGAATTTGAAGCTTCACTGACAACGAGGATGTCACCAACTAGCAGCGAGGAAATATGTAACAATATGGAGTTTAGCGACAAAGTTAGTCGGGCTTACGAAGCAGCACATAAGACAAATTAGCCTAGAATATTCCTAAAGTATCTAGGAATCTTCTTGGGAAGCTTCTCGGCTAGCTTAGCTTGCACCTCAAGTAAGTAGCTTCTAGAAGGAAGCTTCTAGAAGGTTCTAGAAGCTTCCAACTAGCTTAGCTTGCACGCCAAGTAGGCGGCTTCTAAAAGGAAGTTTCTTGAGAAGCTTCCTAGTTAACTTGGCTTGCACTCTAAGAAAGCGGCTTGAGGAAACTTCTTGAGAAGCTTCTCAAGGGCCTTGTATGCTACCTATAAATACCAAAGCCAAAGCTCATGCTAGGCATTTGGATTTTTCACACATTCAAGTGTCCCAATGTGAATTTCCATTCTCCTATTTCTCTCCTTGGTCTTGGTCTTTTACATAATGTAAGGATGGTTGCAAATAACCACACTTGACTCCAAAATTGAACTTCATGTGCTTGTGATGGACATTTGCATATTGTTTTTGTTAATTTTATGTCTATAATTGTGACAAGCTAGCAAGTATCGTTTTTGAGGTAATCAACAAGTAACAGTTTGTTCTCGCAAAGATACAAGTCAGAAATGGTCAAATACAAAGTTAAAAATAACCAAAAAAATCTTCTTGATTTTGTCTTAATCTCTTGGGTAGAAACTACACCCACAAGAGAGTAACAAGTACTAGAACACAATCTTGTCATAAATCACAACACCCATAATCACAATTCTTCAAATCTTCCAAAATCAATCTCAATTGTGATGATTCAATTCTTCTCAAAGAAATCTACTTCACCACATAACAACTTCACCTCATAATTCTATTCCATCCTTCCACTACAAGCACAACTTCCTCAATCAAAATTGTTCCGCATCAGTCTAGCACTATGATCATAAATATAGAATACTACCAACAGTACAATTCCTCACAAATTTATCAAGGCAAATCAAGGCATTGCTTTGATTGCTATCCACTCAAGATCAAACACATAGAATCAAATAAGAGCTATAGAATCCAACATCTAACACAATTAAACTTGCATTGCAAACTTCTCCAAACTCTCACAAACACACCTAGAGGATTGATACTCGAAATTAAGCTGAAATGACAAGCACTAAGTTACAACACTTTGCTTTACTCAACTTCAAAAATACAATATTGAATTGAAATGAACAAAAACATCACTACAAATGCCTCATTTAAATAGGCAGAGCATTATGATAGTTATCTAACTATACCATTTCAACTATTGCTTTACCAACCTATAGATCCAAATGACATTCCACTTCTTCATATCGGTATATTCAAATCTCAAATCTATTACTAATCCAATTTGATGTCTACTTCTACTTTGGCTTCTACACCCAATGTTCCTACAATCAACTCCTACGCTTTGGATTCATCCATTACTACTAATTCTTCTCCTATTCCTATCATATCTTCAGTCTGAACTAAAATTGAAATCATTATTATGCTATCTACTTCCTCCTTCTTTATTCTAACTTCTTCTAATGTCTTAGGTAACTCAACCAAAGACACTTGCACTCCTACTTCCTTTACTTTGTATTGGGACCTTCCCTCACACTCCTCTAAAGCTCCTCTAATTCTCTCACTAAATCTAACTTGAGACAAACATTATCTTGTACTCTACTTTGACTATTGCACTAGACTCAAGTAACTCACTCAAACACACTTGCACTATTACTTCTTTTACTTCATATTAGGTCCTTCCCTCACATTACTTTGAAGTTCCTCTAATTTGGATCTCATTAAATCTAACTAGAGATAAACATTATCTCATACTCTACTTTGACTATTGCATTGGACTCATGTAACTCACCCAAAGTCACTTTCATCTAATGTTTTACTATCTTAGATTGGGTCACCTTCGACCTAAGGCGAAGTAGCTTCTAACCCCAAAGAACCTATACCCAAGGTTTATATACCCGAAGTACTCAACAACTCCAGAAACTTCAAATGCTTGTAACTTCAGCTACAAACCTCTAAACTATGTGATTTTAATGGCAACAAAAAGCCCTAAAAGAGATACTTCCAACAAGATATAGCACTCACGATTTGGACTTGTGGTCACTAAGATATAGGCTTGCAATAATCTTGACCTCCAACTTTCATCCCGATGTGAAGTATCCTTACTTTGGATCTATTATCCTTCCAATCCAATTGAGTCCTTCTTTTTTTGATACAAAGTAGACTTCCTTGGGTTTGCTCAAAATGCACACTTCTTCTCTCCTTCCTTCCTTGATGCCTTCAATTTGCCTCCAACAACACACTTCTTCTTTAAAACTTGACCCAAAAAAAATTTATGGGTACAACAATAGCCTATGCTTGGCATTTTCTACACCTTGTTGGATTCTATGAATAAAGATGTTGACCGCATTGAGTTTATAGCCACTAGGAAAATCTTTACCAAGCTCAAAGGTGTGAAAGTGTGTTCTCCATACATGAGGAAGAATAATATGACCTATGTAGATGCATTTGCCAAATTGTTGTAGGTAAATTCTACCAATGGAAGTAAGGTGTCTCTCCTTTCTTGCTCCTCTAAGGTCAAGCCCCAGAGCATGTTCTCAATAGTATGATTGGCCCGCTCTATCTATCTATCAATTTGTAGATGGTATGTTGTGGACATGATAAGTTTAGTTTTGAAGATATCAAAGAGTATTCTCCAAAATAAACTAGTGAATTGAGTGCCCTAATTGGTGATGAGCAGCACTCAAGATAGACCATGGTGAGAAAAGATCATAGCTAAGTAAAATTGAGCTAATTGTGGAGCAATCACATTCTTGGTCATAGGACACACATGAATCATTTCGCTGAGTTGGTCTACAAAGGTTACAATGGAGTCAAAACCTGAGGTCGTCTTGGGCAATTCACAAAACAAATCCATGTTGACTTGCTCTCAACATATATAGGAGTAAGAAGGAGTTGAAAGAGTCCTATGGGAGCTTGATTAGAGGTTTTATTCTATTGATAGAACAAGAAAATTTGAATATATTCCATCATATTGTTGCTCATTGTAGGCCAATAGTAATAATATTTGATTGCATATAAGGTCTTGTCTACTCCAACGTGACTTGCAATGGTAAAATCAAGACATTCTATTTTCTAGGTCTCAAGCATCTAAGATCCATAACTTGCAATCATAAAAGGTGAGTCTTTAAGTATTGCTTATGACTTTGGATGATTGAGCTCTTACAAATTGTGGATCAATCTTTGCAGCAATAAGAATCCTTGGCCAAAAATCTAGGTTCATCTTGACCTCCACAACCAAATTATTCACCATAAGCATTTAGTTGAATCCATCTACAAGTTGCTTCTTGCCTTCCATATATGTGATGTCATGTTGAACTATTGTCTACACTTTGCCCAGTGAATCTATCAATAGGGATAGATCTTTCTTTGTCTTGAGATAGACTAGTGGTTTGTGATCATCTACACTACAATTGCCTTCTCGCCAAGATATTGCTTCCAATACTTGGTCACAAGGACAATAGCCAATTCTTCTCATTTGATGATGTGATAGTTTCGCTCTATTGATAATAAATTGTAAGAGAAATATGCAACTAGGTGTCATCTGTCATTCAATTCTTGTTATATGACTACTCTTATTGCAATGCTTGATGCATTATAGCCAACTTGATTGGACGTGTTAGGTCCTACTATTTCAAGATTGGTATATATAGTTATGCATTTTTCAAATCCTAAAAGTCCAATTCCTATGAGGTTCACCACATCTACTTCTTTCCCTTGCCAAGTGGTGTCATTAAGGGTTGTATAATCTTAGAGAAGTCCTTGATAAATTGACAATAAAACCCAATCAACCTCAAAAAACTCTTGAGTTGGGTTTGATCTTCTAAAACAAATTATTTTTAATAATATCTATTTTATTTGCTAAAATTTGGATACATTTTGCACTTACTTTATACTCCAATTAACACTCCTTTTGATTTGCCAAACTCACACTTTGAGACTTCTGGCATACACCTAATTCTACGGCAAAATCTAGATGATATCTTGTAGATATTGCTTGTGCTTTTTCATTATCTTTTTTTAGACTAAAATATCGTCATGGAAAATGATAAAAAACTTATCAAAATATGGACAAAATATATCATTCATCAAATTAAAGAAAGTGATTAGTATGTTAGTGCAAGTGAACTGAATCATTATGTACTCAAAGTGACCATACATTGTTTGAAAGGCAATTTTGTGTGTATCTCCCTTGACAATTTTGATTTGGTTATAATGGCTCCGTAGATCAAGTTTGATGAAGTGTTTTCCCCCATTGAGTTGATCAAACAGATCATCCATATGATGTATAATGGGCATTGTCCTTCATTGTTTGTTTGATTTAGACTCTTTTAGTCAATGATATTCACATTGTACTTTCTTTCTTCTTCACAAACAAGACAAGAACCTCATATGGTGATACCTTGGATTGGATAAACCCTTTCTATAGCATATCCTCAATTTGAGCCTTGCACTCTTACTCATGAGGTGATAATCAATATGGGGTGTTATAAGGAGATTTCTTCACAAGAAGTATTTTGACTTTATGATCTATTTCTTTTTATTGTAATTTTGAGAGAAAATCATCTAGAAACATATCTTTAAACTCATTGAAAATATTTTCAAATTCTCAAAAAAATTTCACCAAGTTGTGCACTCTAGACTTCTCTTATTAAATCCATAAAACATTCATCTATTTTATCAATATTTTTTGTCTTTATGACATGGAGAAATAGTTTTTGCCTTTGGAATCTTTCTCTATCTCTAATTATCTTCCATTAACTAGTTCTCACTAGTTTCTTTCCCCAATATACCAAGGGTTGTAGTGCTCCATCCTCAACATGCCTAAGATCATCTTGTATTGAACTAATTGTATCACTTGTTACTCAATTTCCTCTTATACTCTCTTATGAAGAGTGCTACCTTTCTAGGTAATGACTCAATCTTCTTTATTAAAAGATTTAGGTAACTCTAATTCTTCATTCTCATCCTTCTCTAGTTCCATCTCCAACCTTATTGTAACAAAATGAGACAAGAAATTCTCTATTGCTAGAAAGGTCTATCAATACTCTCACTTGAAATATTTTTTTTATGATTCCATTTATAACAATCAATTGTGTGTTTATCTTCTTGAACATTTGTACACTTATCTACTTTCTCTCCCCACTTTTACTCCTCTCTCTTGAGCCAAATAGACTACAAGATACATTTACTAGCAATATCCATTCTCATTTTCATTTTTAGCTATGATATCTACATCCTCCTCTTCAATTTATCTCTCCAAGTTGTTCAAAAGTTGCGTATTTAGAGGCCAAGGACCCCTAAGAAGGTATCCACAACAATTGATGACTATGTGCTTAACTCAACCACAATTGTAACAATATTGTTGTTCTGCTCAAGCCTAACTGTTCATCTATTGAGGGCCCGAAGGGTCCGAAGGAGACTTCTTTGCCTTTACAGGCACTACGCTTCTCCTCATGAGACTCCATCTCTCCTTTCTTTGACCCATCCACATTCTCCTTGGACTGGTTGTGTTCCTCGATCTTAAAATGAATGTTGCTCAATTCTTTAAGAACTAGTCCACCAAAGTGTGTTGTTTCAACACAATGGGGTTGTGTGGAGACTCCCCTTTCATCTTGTCCAAGTGCTCTTGCTATTTTCTAAGCACACACAATGGCTTCAAAAATAATGAGAAGATTTTGTACCACTATTTTTTGGTAAATTTGCTCTTTTAATTCCTATTTGACATTTTAAAGAGCTTCTATTGGTCTCATATTGGTCAAGAAAAGCCTTCAAAAATTCTTGAAGAAAAGCCTACAAGAATTCTTGTGTATTATTCTTCTATTTCAATTCCCATAATTGAGTTTGAGTCATATGTACAAAATCAACGGATTGAAAATTCTTTAATAATCTTTCTTACATCACCCTCAAGTGATATCTTTTCTTTCCACCAACACTAATTATTCTAAAGTACCATATCATGTGAGTGATATCTTTTCTTTCCACCAACACTAATTATTCTAAAGTACCATATCATGTGAGTGCTTTATCTATCAAATACCCACATGCAAACATGCTTGTGGAATGATCGGTGATCTTGGTTGTGAATAACCAAAAGTATCAATTTATTTTTGAGATTTAATATTTATTATTCCCATGAAATGTTATCCATTCTAAGGTTCTATATTGCATATCTTCTTTATGCATAGTAACAATATGGTTTCATTGTTTATTGGGATTGCTATCATCGGCATGAGTAACTCTCTAAGTACTTTAGCAACTTTTATTGGGTCTTAAGATGATTCTCTTTATTACATTATAAGATCATGTTTTAAGATATGTATTTGACTTAGTAATGCTTTCATTGTTATTTTGATCTCTCAAAATTTGTTTAATATCCCTTGCGTTCTTTGTATTAGATCTTGCAATTACAAAACTATTATTCATACACATGATAAATGTTCAATCGACAATCTTTATTTCAATAGAGGATTAATATAATCACATGAGAAGGAGCATGGAGAATTGAGACTACCATTAGATTCATAGGTTATCACTCATCGATAATAATTTTCAATGAAATTATTATTCTATAAAATCTCTAAATATCACTTTGGTCTATCTATATATAGATTTTATTTTAGTGCAAAAAGGGAGAAAATTTAATATATTTAAATCCATTACATTATAATAAATATAAATTATCAAGTCTCACTCTCTATCATATATCATTGCAGATAAAATCACAAGATTTGGTGAATTCATTATTACATCCATGAACTTTACTCCAAAATGGTAGGCGAGTTATATTCTACTTACTCATGTTGAATGTATATAATCTTCATATATAACAGATTCAAGAAAAGAAAATAAGGTACAAGAAATTGCACTTTAGAGCATCTCTCTCATCTTCTCTCTCAAATACCACAGTCTATCAATTACACTTCTTATTCTTCATCAAAATTATTCAATCTCAATAGTCTACATTTTTCTAAGAAAATTGATTCATTCGTTTGGTTTAAAATATTTGCTCTATTATTATTATGATGTTCCAAGAAAAAAAATTACTAAAGAATAAATACAAAAATAAATAGAAAGTTTCATTCTTCTTATTTTGATATTCTAAAATACATTTTGTCTCTATAGTATAATAAAAAATATATATTCAAAGAGAATTACATGTTTGTATCATATAAATGCATTGGTGATATGTAATAAATTTCCTATTTAAATTAGTTGTGTACATTGAGGACATGTAGATCTTTATACTATAGGAAGCTAAGACTTGCATGGAAAGATATCATTAGAAAAATCTTGATGACACACATTAAGAGAAGAAAGTACTATTTTTCCTCTTCAAGAAAAATTTTTTTCTACAAAATTTAAAATATTTATTTAAACTTCCAAAATTAACTTTGAGATTTGTAATATATTTTTAGTTTTAATGTAAATATTATTTTCATGATATCTTGATCTAATTTATTTAGATCATCATATATAATTCTTTTTATAAATATTATAGAACTAATTTTTATCTTTAAATAATTTATCTAATCAATGATACTACAACCATAGAAAGAGAACCATGCAAAAATGATAAATCAATTTATAAAACCCTCACATACGAATAAAATATCTCAAATACCAATTGCAGATCTCCTAGTCTGGAAGTATGAAAAATATCCTCTACAAAAGTAATATCTAAAAAGAATATGACAAAATCATTAAGTCCTAATGGAATTTCAAGAATACATGGACCATATGTTAATATGATACACCCTCAAGAAACTAGAGGTGAAAATTTTATCTTTTTTTTAACTATATTTTACATTTTGACTCCTTGATTTTTGATTTTCAAACTAACAAGATAAAACTTGGTAGTCAAATGATTAAAAACTTATCTCATATCATCTACCAAGCCCATGATATATATATTTTTTATCAAAAAAAAAAACAAAACACAACCTAACATGACTAAAATAATAGATAATAGAGTTCTAAAACGAACAAAGACAACGAAAGATCCCTCTAGAAGATCTCTCTACCGTGTACTAATGATCAATTCGAAAATAATAACTCTATCTTGTCAAAAAAACAATGATAGTAGTAAAAGGTATAAAACAAAAAGAATAATAGTTGAGAATGATCAGCGAATCTCCCTTAAGATAAATATAAATAAGATTTTATTAAAAACATTCTTATTATCCACTTGAAAAATAAATTTTTTTCAATGGATATCGTAAGAGAACTCTAATGCTTGAAAGATATAATCTCACAAATTCCAATTGTAAAATTTCCATAGTAATATAGACTGAGTGCTCTCAAAAGTGAAAATTATTTTGAAAGATAATGGTCTGCTTCACCTGAGAAACAAAAAGAAAAGAAATCCTCCAACAACAATCCAACTAATGCACCCCATATCCTTTTCCATCTCGAAAAATAAACTTTTGTCTAATACCTAACTAATTGATGGAGGAGTGTCTCTCCTTGTTAATATTATATGCGCCTAAAATATCACTAAAGGAATCATCTTGATGGAAATAATCTCTAAAATGCTCATATATCTTCCTTGACAAACCTCCGAGAAGACATACATAGGCAATGCACAGTGCTCGTGCAAAACCATGGTCTTTCAAAACATAAAAACCATTTAGATTGATAATCTAGAACCTCTAATGGTACTCTTTTTCCTTAACATGATAGAATAAATATATGGACAAGAAAGTTTTATCAATAGAACTAGAAATAAACAAAGGATATAATGCTCCTGTCACCCCTCCAGTGCTCTTTCCCACTTGACCCATTATTCTACTTCATAGGCAATGCACCATGCTTGTGCAAACAATGGTCTTTCAAAACATAAAAACTATTTAAGTTAATAATCTAAACCTCTAATAGTATTCTTTGTCCTTCTAACATGATAGAATAAATAAATGGATGAAATAGTTTTATCAATAGAACTAGTAGTAGACAAAGGATATAGTACTTTCCCACTTGACCCAATATCCTACATCATCGGAATGGAATGGGATATGTAGTTTCCTATGATTCAAAATTAAAAGAATTACCAACAATGGAACTCATGCCCAACATGTGTTCCAATTGGTACATTCTTTACTATTCTTCATTTCAACGCTTCAACTCATGCCCAACACCGACGCACTTGAGAACCCCTCAGAAATACACCACAAGAGACTTGAAAAGTTCATAAGTAACTTTATTCACATCTACCCTAGAATCAATTTCTCAAATCTCAATTTGGATAAAAGAACTTTTATATATTTTGCATGAACTGGCCACATTCCCAACGAAGTAACAAGATTTTACAGGAACGCTAACGGCGAACAGGACCAGTCTGCTGGAAAACGTCACTCGGATTACTTACACAAAATGCCGAAGCCTTACATGCGGCTAGAGTCTCTACCAAAAACTAGACGCTTGGTCCAGTCAAACATTACCAACGCTCTTGTTCGCCAGCTTACTTGTTTACTGCAGGAAAATACCATAGGCACGTGGTCAGGACATACTTATACCTAAACAAACTCCTATGGATTGATACAAATCACGCCGAGACCCGTAAGTCACTCGTACGTATTGATGCCCATGTAGAAAGCTTCCAGAATTTTATCATGCTCTGGTGACGAAGGCTATTTCGAGATTTAGACAAACGTGATTCCTGTGAAGCACAAGATTCTTGGAGAGGCTGAAGATACGTACCTGGCATACACGGAATACCAAAGCCATTGAGTACTTCTTCCTATAGACACCCAGTCTCCTGGTAATTCTGCTCCACATTGTTCGCCACCTAATGGTGCAAACTGTCCAAGATGCCTATACCTGCATAGACCAGTACTTTTATCTTATGGGAAATCTTCCGTGGTACCACTACCAGCCTTGAGTGCAAATGATATACACCGTGATGGTAGGAAGGTGGAAACTTACTTGAACTGTCGAAAACGATGACGTCCCTCTCCACGGACTCGCAAGGGGCCTTCTTCTTTGCTTGTGTTGGGCAAGGAATTGAAACAGCTGGCTAAATATACTCCTTGTTGGGCGGCAACCTGAAGGAGAAACGCGACCGCAAGTTCAGTTCTCCATGCCATTTCATTATGTCGCGAATAACTCACATTGTGAGAAGCTGCGCAGAATAGGTGTCTTCTCTAAAGTATTGCAAGTAAATGATCATGTGAGTATGCTCCTACATTTAAGCAAGCTTAAAAAAGAAATAACAACGAAGACGAATATCATCTCGGAATCGCAAGTGAACATCCTCGACTGAAGGACAAACGCAACATAAAATAAAGATATGTTACCTGAGCAGTGGCCGGAAATAATTTCATTTGGCTATCCACATCAGATAGAGCCTTCTTAAAATCGTCAAGACTCATCTGCACCTCTTTCCTCTTTTCCGAAGAGATGTTCATGAGTTCCACCACATGCCTGAGGTTTCGACGCGATAAGTAAACTGAAATTTGCGGATACCTTTCTTTGACTAGTTCCATTGTTTTCTGGAACTCGTCTAGGTCCAAGGTTCCTGAACGATCCAAGTCAGCCTTATCAAACAAGTAGGCGATATCATCCTGTAAAGTCGACAGAACGTGAACACGAAGTTAGCTTCTTCACTTTCCCTTCTTGAGTACATTAGATACTTTGCCTACCTCTACTTCTCTGCTTTTTCAAGGAAGGTAGTAAGAAGTTCTTTTCCTTCCATGGTCGTAGGAAAGAAGATGAGATATAATCTGCTGGACTTTAGCTGGTGGCAGGAGTGATAGCACAAATTTCGTGACAGTGGCAGAAATCTTGCATACCATAATTTTCCGCTGTTCAATGGTAGAACAATCACCAACTGCCCAGACATCCTTACATCCCTTCACCCTTAGCCACTCATCGGTTGCTAGCGCCCTTCTATCTGCCTGCATCAACCACATGTGACCACTTAAAAAGTATGATACGGGACTTCCAGCTCTTATAGCTGTGTGTCTCATTTTAAGGTACAATCACAAGACCTAACATAAATTGGTGCTCAAAGTAGGCTAAGTCTCCTTTGAAATTGGGGTTTTCACTAGTGAGTGGAAGGCAACCGTTATGAGCCGATGCATACCTAACTCAATACACATCTGGAATTGTGCCACTGCTACACCATGCTCAATCAGGAGCAATCCCTTTCTGAGATATCCTTGAACTTCCCACTTCTATGAGAGTGCCATGAATGCGTTCAGCCGGGACAAATTTCTCAGTGGGTGTTCATTACCTGGCCTATCTTCTGCATAAAGTTCGTGAGCACAGGTCGGGTACCAATTCCAGTCGACCAGACAGCCATACCGAAGGGAACATTAACCTCTTGTCCGGTGGCTTTCTCCTTGACGAGAACATCTTTCTCATTGACTTTCAGCACACGACAATTCGTCTTTACCATTACACCATCCCGCTTAAATTTCTCCTCAGCGAACGTACTGATTCGTTGATCAAACCTGAAATACCAAAACACCGTGGACACAGTTAGAAGAACATTCTGTGCCCTGAGAAGTTTCACAAGCTAGGCCAAAATGTATACCAAGTTCTGAGATCTAGTACTCCGTCATATCATTCCCTACAATCTTACTAATGGAATATAGAACCCATTGTAAACAACCCGCTTCCCTGCAATCTTATAGAGAAAGAAGCCACTTAACGTGTTTAAGATGTGATCTCCTGATTGAATAACAGTAACGCTAACGAGCTTATGAAGCGCTGGGTAGAGCTTTATCAAATCCTCGGACACAAGATCATAGAGCTCTGCTGCAAACTCGACACCGGTGGGACCGCCACCCACGATCACAAAACTAAGCATACGTTTTCGTTCAGCTTCCGTTAAATGAGGAAGGCTTGCAGTTTCAAAGCAATCGACGACGCTGTCACGAATTTTCTCTGCATCCTCTAGTTCCTGCAAAAGGAAAGAATGCAAGGTGACTGAGATTAGAAAACAGTTCATGACAGGTCTCAAACGGATGACTTGTGCATCAACACTGGCCTGGAAATACATATTCATAACCTGCAAACAAACAAAGGGTGATCGGACATCTTATCTCCAATAAGATGAATACCTTCAGAAAGTGACAGTACTCCTTAACACCAGCGGTTCCAAAGGTGTTAGCTGTGGCCCCAACGGCAACCACCAAATAGTCGTAATCCACTGTAAATTCTTCCTTTCCCGGATGTGGAAGTTTTGATCCCTCCCGGCATTTGAGCAATTTGTTTACGGGGTCAATATCGATACACTCTGACTCAAAAAATTCCACCTGTTTATGGCTTCTTCTCTGTTTGTTTAGGTTTCGGAAGACAAAAGATGTAACATGGCAAATTAGTGTCTCTGAACATGTGGGATTAAGCAACGCAGAGCTTCACCAGCATAAGCAAATAGTGGCATGATTGCTGCGCTGTTTGATAGGAGAAGTCCACCTACTAGTTAGCCGTGTAATGAGACTTTAAGGGAGATCAACAAAGGTGGATTTTATAAGCCATACTCAAACCTACCATCCGTAAAGCCAAAAGTAAAGAGGACAGTCTGCTGCAAAAGGGAAAGTGCGATCTAGGGTAGGAAAACATGAAGCAGGACTTACTTTGTGTAGCATTCGGCGAACAGGTTCGGCTATGCTGCGAGCCTCCACAGTACCATTTGTCACACTCGGTAATAATGGGGTAAAAACAAAATAATTCCGAGGCGAGATTATCTTGACATCATAAAGGTCTGTATCAATGTCCTTCAAGAAGCTCATTCCTCCCCAACCCGTGCCAAGCACCACTAGCTTTTTCTTTCCTTTAACTTCATCGATCGATGTAAAGGCTCGCATAGGGTTGATGTCACCATCGATAGCGACTAGAAGTAAACCTCCCAAGCAGCCACTGGAAGAAAGAAGAAAGGCACAAGAGCAGAATCCTCAATAGAATGACCTTTTTGAATAGCTTCGACAAGTGAGCTGCGTAAAATGGCTTGTCAATTGATCAGATATAAGGCAGATGTGTTGAGAAATGGAATAGGCCAGATATTTTTAATTTCTTTGTAACATAACCAGAAATTATTCAAAACCTCTGCACAAGGTTGAAATTTCGAAGTTTAGAAAGAGCAAGACGTACACTTTAAGTGGTTTTCAGTTAATACTTGCTTTCAGCAAGTAGACTCAAAAGAGAACACAATCTCCACGCCAATGGTTACATAAGTTTCGAGAAGTTCAGCAACTTAATGACGCGAGGGCAACCTACCCTGCGAAATATGCCTTTTATGCAGTCTGAAACTTAAAGCTACGATATCTCAAGAGAGAACAGCTGGAACATCACTGAATCCGGGCACTCTTTGAAAGAACTAACTACTCTTAGAACACTGTTCGTTAGCTTCCTGCTGAAAGCAAGAATTAAACTGAAGATCGCGAGAACAGATATTTGCTACGGACAAAAGTTTGTAGACGGTGTTACTGGAAGCACGAATTAAGAACGGAGTGAGGTGCAAAAACCCTGCAGTGATAAAGGAAGAACCCGTCTTTCTCAGGGTCCCTTGGGGAAATTGAGCAAAATATTTTACACACTAATCTGAGTACACCGGCACGATTCTCCCTTCACAACAAGGAAGATATGTTGCTTAAATATGTTTCAGTATAGTTCGATCGTCGTACTCTACGGTCATTTAAACATGTGTCACATGAAATGAACTTAACCGATTGAAGTCAGCAAGGCAGGCTGAATCCTGCATGTCAGAAATCACTTGCTGACATTACAACTTCCTAGATTCTTTGGTGTTTCAATCTATAACAAACGCATCGACCTCGAAGACACAACAAAGCCATAAATGTAATCCTTTATCAGGCATTTCAGCAGAGGCTACTTATTGCCATTCAGGATCCACAAGAGAAAGTTTGTTGGCTGCAGAGCAGCTTACTCAATTGGAACAGAGATGTAAACTGGTCCCCTTTCTTAGAAGATAGTAGAGAAAACGCAAACAACAAACACTGAGACTCAGGTTCAGAACCTGTAATACATTTGTCCACTTAAACATACATTCAGGCAGGGAAGTAGTACTGATATGTACCTAGCACCAAGTGCGATAATAACTCCTCTGTAAGACTGCGCCCTTTCCCAGTTGGGCAAAGCTCTACCGAAAACTCTGCTTTGTTTAGACGATTCCCCGTTTACTCCACTGGAAAACAATCGCCTCGCCAATATTGCTCCAGTATAAGCGCTCCTCTCAGCAGCAGGACCAAACCGCTGGTTCGTCGTCGCCTGCTTCCAGCCGCGACGAACCAGCGTAGTCACAGAGCGAGTACCCCGCATTGCGACACGCTCGTTTCCGCAACGCACATCAACCTTCAATTGAAATCGACAATGTCATCAAAACAACAACTGCTTCGCAACACGAAATCATACACATCAATCAGACTCCTCTCCCCTTGCAAATTCCACCACATATGATCACCTGCTCTTCTGTTAGGCTTAAGCTACTATTCCGTAAGCCTATATACTATATGAGGGATCCAGAACCCTCACTTCCCCAAGTTTCTCACTCAGGTCAAATCGTCATCGATAAACTCTTTCCAAAATGTCCGGACGATTCGTTCGTGGGTGGTCTGACATACACTTTTCTTCAATTTTCCCTCTCACATGGCCCACTTCCAAGAAGCCTGAGAGATATAATACATCGTCCCTCCAGAAGTTCAGAAGCCCGAAATCGGCAGCGGAATCGCTCGGCCTTTAAAGCACCGGTGATAAGCAGCTGCCTGAGTACACTTCAGACTAGTGTAGGCAGTTTCACCCTGCCCGTCATTTTCAGTGCACAGTCGGAATCCAGTCCGGCGATGACATCGACACGTGCCAGCCGCCTAATAAGGGCCCTCCTCCTCCTTCACTCGAGGGACCAACAGGCGACTCCCGGTTGCACGCGCCTCATGCAACGAGGGGACCATTCTGAAAGTTCGGAAGTTCCTTCCTGCCACGACACGGAATTGGTGGCACGAGCAGGCATCTTTTGCAGTTGAGCACTTCCTCGAGTCACGATGTGTTTGACCGACTTCGTTCTTCCTTTGTAGAGAAAGCTGAAAACCGAGATCAAGTCCGTGAAGATTCTATTCGCGATGATTGCGAGCACCGTAATTGTCAAAATTCCTTAATGAACATGAATTGGTGAACTAGACCTGTATTAGCTTGCCGGCCACGTGAGCGCCTTCAGGCATTTGCGGAGGTCCTTGCAGCTATCTCGCACTTATACTACCGACAATTAAATGGTAAACTAGGGCTGGTAAACAGTCCGAATGTGGTTTTAACGGGAGTTTGTTAGTCGACGACATGTAACTCACATGTAGACTGATTCTATTCCGTTCACATCACCGAGATTGAACTTGATAGAAGTTATGCACGCGTGAAAATGGTTTCGCAGCAGATGAGTGGATTAGCCCTCTTTAGAATAATTTCAGCATATTTGAGTTTCGCATTAACTTCTGAGGAGACTAAAATCACCAAATATGACTGATCGGGGTAAAAACTATGCACACTCTTGCCTAAATAGCGAGTGCAATTAGACGAGAAAATTCTGAATTTTATCTTAAGTTCGTCAAGGTGCCAAAATCTATAAGGCCGAAGATTAAACATCAACTTTCCTTCATCGTCATTGAGCATTTCACACGTTTTCAACTTTCAGGTCAACTTAGGAATCACAAGTCAAGATGGTTTAACTTGTGATTTCTAACCAGCAGAGATTTCATTTGAAGACGTGCCGCCTCTCCTTCAGATTCGGACCCGAGATCATGTTCATACTCAGCTTCGGAAGGAGTTAGCAAATACGAGATATCCTTCAACGACCCGTCAAAGGGATTATCGCTTAACGACTTGCTGTTGATACATTAAGCTACAGTACTGTACATTGACGGCTACGCAGAGAGTCGACCAGACCAAGTTTCACGTGTTGTGCAGTGCTATATATCTGCTCTCCTCCACGAGTGATTGGCAGAGAAGGTATGCTTTTCTTTCATTTTCTTCCTTGTATTGTTCGTCTATGATGGTATGCAGTGCTGCTTCTAGAACTAATTATGGTGAAAGGTTTGCGATTTAGCTTGGATGGGGTTAATTGAGGTTCTCGACCTACAGGATCTCTTTCTCATATTCCTGACTGGAAGCAACATATGTTTAAGTTTTGCAGCATTTACATCCATGTTTGATCTGTTTCTGGGCCGTCTTGATAGGGGGGATCCGATTTCATGAAGAAATTTATATCCTGAACTTGCATTAAATGACAGGTTTTATTCACGGTGTGAGAACTTGTTGACATACCTACTCCATGTGCTATTGCGAATCTAAGCTTTGTCACTTCCTACCATGCCAATAGCAGACGGTCATTCATTTCAAACTAATACTCTGGTGCTCTATATCGTGCTGGCTTGGACAAATCTTGCATCAAATTATAAGCAATGATACTTCATAGAATCGAATTATACAATCGGGCTTAGAAAATTGTCCAAGCTGCTGATACATGTCTTATATGAGTGTTATTAGTTTCGGCAATCTTCGACAACATCTGATATGAGTATGTGGTTTCACTATTGATCACTATTTCTCCAGGATTCGCTGTTTAACCTGAACTTGTGCGCAAGGGTGGTTGCGGACAACTCAATGGACGTGTGGGGGTGTTCATTCGATGGCAGTCCATGGAGAGGTAGCTGAAGTTTCCATCAGCTTTCAAGATTGAACTCGTCAAACTTCGTAACGGGGGGTCCTGATCTCCAGCGTTTTGTTAACGGCGATAGACTGAAGCTTGGTGGACGCAGATGTGTGATGATTGATTTATTGCTTTACCTGAAGAAACGAAGACAAGGTATGTAAAATCGTCATCTGTATAAACTAGGCGGAGATCTTAGGAAATGGAAATCAAGAGAAAATTTGAATCTTTCTGGAAATACTTCAGTCCGGACCCTGGAAAGTATCGAAAGAATTAAAGTGGATACTAAAGCTAATGAATGAATGTGAAGGCTATCACGGAGTTCCTGGTGGAAGTTTGCTAACATCGCTCGACTATATAGCAACTGGAACAACTCGAGTATACCCAAAGATCTTAGAAAGAAAAAGGAAGTCAGGAGAAAATTTGAATCTCTTGGGGAAATTATTCAGTCCTGCCACTCAAAAGTAACAAAAGAACTAAAGTGGATATGAAGCTAACGAATTGCGGTGGAGGTTACCCGGGAGATCACGGGTGAAAGTTTGCTCCTATCGCTCGAGTATATACCAACCTGAACAAGTTTGGAGGCTTGGTTTTCTTTGAGTACCCACCTGTAGCTTTAACGAAGACTGTGGGAATGAAGTTTTCGAAGTACATTTATTCTCGTTTAGTTGTTGGACCGTCCTGGAGATGTCCTGGAGTCAGGGCAATTGGTTTCCTGGCGATGGACGGTAAAGCCACGAGGACTTTGGTCCTCTTGATCAAGTCCTGGTCATATTTTGTTGATACAGCTGAATCGTGGATGAGTAGTAATCAACTCCATGGCTTGGTCAATCTGTGCAATAACAGCCCGATACGATATTGGTTGTAATCCGCTCTTCATGCAGGATAGCAAAATCTAGAGGTTGAAGAACTTTACTCATGAGCTATCCTGACTATCTCAGTTTGTCAAAGAGACTAGGATTTGAAAGGATAACCTGATTCTACGGGCATTCGTCAGTTTTCCCCTCCCATCTCGAACTGTAGTATTCGTTCATATTAATAACGTAATCATCAATATTATTGAAGCGGATGAATGAAGCAGTTAGGGCAAGCGAAGTATAGAGACCATATCTAAGTTTTGAGATAGTCATTAGACGGGTCAGAAATTTCACCGTCAATAGCTGATCGAAGCAAGGAAGATTGCTGACAGACTCCATGGTCACGTTACGAGTTTTATCTTTTGTCTCCTTCACACGGGTTTCGTAACTTTTTGATAGTTTGAACATAAACATGCCATTTGCACCTGGTTCTAAAGTGCCGATTACAGAGATGCTATGCCCAATCAGATCTGAATGCTTTGCAAATCTGTCCAGTTTTAACACCTGCATTACATCGAAATACATTTTTGTAACGAGAAAGGACCACATTGTTTTGCCGTGTTCCTTTCAGCTAATACCGTTAGATACAGATAGTTTAGTAAGTTGTATGGCCTTGAACGCGATATGTGCACAGTGTAAATCGAAAGCTGCATTGTAAGCAAGTTGCAAACCATGCGCTCGCGGTCAATCTCTAGAACAGGACGTATCTGGCGAGGGTTTCCGAGTAAATAATCTACCTTTGTTTTGAATAGCAGATGGTGGCTAAGTCACCTTTGGGAAACTCAGTATGCATGTAGTCGAAGTTCTGTGCAAGCATTATTGGATCAGAGCGTAAAACTCTGATAGGCAGAGTGACTCGTAGATGATAGGTCTTATCGCGTGTGTTGGATTGTATCCGTAATTTTCCCCCTTAATTTTTGTATCCCAATATCCTGTCAACATTCTTAGACGATGTTGTTTTAGAGTTACCTTAATGTTGAAATACACCAGGCTGCAGGAAGCCACAATATTCTTGATGTCCTCTGCGCTTGTTCCTCTTTCTCCGCTTGAAGTAGGTGACCTTACATTTGAAGGACCAGGTAGCGACGTTGAAAACTGGGGACGTGTGCTGGATTGGGCTTGTGGTTTGGGTGAGTGAGGTTGTGGGAGACGTCGGGAACGAGACTGGATTTCTTGGAAAGAAGAAGGAGAAGGAGGAGAAATCGGAATCGGAGGACGTAGGTTGGTTCGAGATGATGGAGGACGAGTTCCTTGCAAGGCATTAGATGTGCTGGCAACTTGCGGACGCAATTGGGTGGGGAGTGAAGAAGGTTTAGAAGATTTGGATGGCTGAGAAGCTGCCTGGAGTGACTGCTGTTTGGATTGGAGTGGGAGAGGACGATCAGATCCAGTGGGCTGTGAAGGTGCATAGGATGGTTGCTGAGATGAAGCAAAACGAGTTGGGGCACCTTGAGGACGTAAATGGGTACTGGATGAAGGAGCAAGCATGGATGGCTGAGAAACTCCCACTAGTGACTGCTGTTGGGAAGGAAGTTGAGAGGACGTGACGTCCGGTGTCTTTGTTACGGAGGGCTTTGCAACACCTTTTTGGTAAAATTGAACTTGGGATGGAGGACGAGAAGATGTGGATGACTGAGGAATTGCCTGAAGTGACTGCTTTTGAGCAGGAAGTGGAGAACTGGAAATGGAGGGCGTATTTGTAAAAGAAGGAGGTGGAAGATGGGATGGCTGCCTTGAAGGAGGAGAAACATGTGCATCGTAAGACCCAGGCAGTGGCTGCATTGCAGCCTGCTCAACCATTTGAGATTCATTATCTGTCATTTCTTGCTCAAATTCTGACGGAAGTCGACTTGTAGGGGAAGTAGGTCCGAAAGAGCTCTCTACGCCTTCCGTGGATATAGTGGTAAGAATCGTCCCAGGTTGCGAATCCGGAACCGTAAGCCTAGGTTGCTGTTCCAATTCTTGATTTTCAAGACCTTGATTTGGCCCCAATAGCGAGAGTTGTTGGCCCTTCCTTGCTTTCCTTCTTTGTTTGCGGCTTTGCCTTGTTGCCGATGTTCCTTCTTGTGTTGGTCGTGCTTGAGGAGTGGCAGGTGTTGCAGGTTGCCCAGACTCAATCAGCATGTTAGTTCCTACCATGGCTGGATCACCACCAACTCGAGGTGGAGGTTCAATGAGGCCTAAGGCACTATCTCCTTCTTCAGCAAACATTGCACCAAAAATAGTATCCGTTTCAACATCATCAGGCAAAGCCCCATATTGTTGATGCATCTGTTGGTTGACGACACTTTGATCTGGTTGTTCTCCAGCTTGTGGTTTTCTTTTGCCCTTCTTTTTCTTTCTCTGAGCTTGTTCAGGCATCACATTTCCTTGTTGTATTGGTATCGGTAGAGGAGTGGCGGAAAGTCCATGCTGTACACCATCGATAGGCAAATTAACTTCCTCCGTAACCTTATCAATAGGTACAGGTGGAGGCTCAATGAGGTCTCCTTCGGCGAACATTCTGCTCATCATTGTGTTGATGTCATCATCGTAGAAACCAGGTTGTTGCACTTGTTCGTTGACGACATCCTGCTCTGGTTGTTGTCCACCCTGCAGATTTCTTCCTTTGGCCTTCTTTCTATGTTTACTCTGAGCGTGTCCTGTTATTGGTATTTCATCTTGCGTGTGCTCAGGAGAAAGAGGCGAAATAGAAACCTGGCCAGCCATCGGAGTTTCTCCTTGAGGTGGAACAGGGCCTGGGGAAACCTCTCTGGCTTCTGCTTGCCCCTCTTGTTCTTGCATACCGGGGTAGTCTGGCCCCGAAGCATTTGCCTTTTTCCTCTTCCTTTCAGCTCGTTTAGCTGCGATAAGTAGTTCCAACTCTTCAGGTGTCTGTACTATGCCAGTATTATTTTCTTTCTTGTTCCTCTTCGTTTTCTGTTTGTGGTGAGCACTTGGCAGCTCTGATATGTCTCCCACAGGTGACGCAAGGGGCAGGGCTGATTCAGTCGCCTCTGCAGAAAAAATTGACATGGAGTCATCCTGTGCGGGAGAAAGCGCAGGAAGGGCTTCCTCTGGTGCGTCCATACCGGGGTAGTCTAGTCTCAAAGTCTCCATCTCTTTCTTCTTCTTCCTCTCAACCTTTTTTGCCTCAATTAGTATTGCCAGTTCTTGAAGTGTTGGTACTGGTTTCGCCCCTGTTTCCTTCTTGCGCTTTTTCCTTCCTTGTGTGTTGGGAGCATTTGGCATCTCCGATATGTCTTCCGTAGGTGACGCATGAGGCAGGACTGGATCGGTCTCCTCTCCAGCAAAATTTGTCATGGACTTATCCTGTGGGAGAGGAGGTGCAGAAAGTGCTTGCTCTTCTAGTGCTTGCATACCATAGTAGTCTGGTCCCAAAGCCTGCGTCTCTTTCTTCTTCTTCCTTTCAGCTCTTTTAGCAGCGATGAGAATTGCCACCTCTTCAGGTGTCTGTCCTAGCTTAGTACCCTTTCCCGTCTTATGCTTCTTCTGCTTCTGTTTGTGAGGTACATTCTGCAACTCTGATGTGTCTTCATGAGGCAGGATTGGTTCTGCTTCCTCTCCGATGAAGAAAGACATTTCATCAGCTGAATAAGCAAGTTGCTCAGTGGATGGGCTATCCTCTGGGGTCACTGCCTTATCCTTCTTCTTCTTCTTAGCCGATTTTTGCTTCTGGGCTATAACTTCTTCTGAGTCATGAGGCAAAATTGGTTCTGCTGCCTCTCCGGTGAAGAGAGGTATTTCATCAGCTGGATAAGCGAGTTGCTCAGTGGAATGGCTGTCCTCTGCGGTCGCCTCCTTATCCTTCTTCGCTTTCTTCTTCTTTCTATCCGATTTTATCTTCTTAGCAACAAGAGATTCTTCTGAACCTGCTGATTCTTGAGATACTGAAGCCTCAGATGAGGTGGATTGTACATCGGTCTCCATTTTCTTCTTTTTCTTCTCTTTCTTTCCTCTTTTTTGTTTCTTGACTTTGACCGGTGGGGTAAGTGGGGGTTCAGGAATTGCTTGAGTTTGAAAGGGTGCCCCATATGGATCTTGGTAACCATATGCCTGGCTATATGGATCTGGTTGGACACCGCCCCAAGCATGTTCTGTCGACACAGTTGGATCGTATTGCATACCACCCCAAGGGCCCTGGTCATATGCCGGCTGTTGTTGCACACCACCCCAAGCTTGCTGCTGTGAAGTTTCACCGTAAGGGTCCTGGTTATATCCAGGCTGTTGTAGATTCTCATATTGTTGCATGCCCGACCAGTCTGTCTCCATGCCTCTCATTTCTTTTCTGTGCTTCCTCTCTGCTCGTTTAGCTTCGATCTCAGCATCAGAGGCCTTCCCTTTCGTTTTCTTACCCTTCTTCTTATTTATCTTCTTCTTCTTCTTTGCTGTCTTTCCATCTCCTGCTATAGATCCGGTTGAGGCTTCTGTACTCACATTACCTTTCTTTTTATTTCCTTTCTTCGTCTTCTTCTTGCTCTTTGTCTTCCCAAAATCTTCTCCTGCAAGCTCTTGTGATGACACATCTGTAATCTCGCTTCCATCCTCTGGATTTAATGTTGTTTTGTCACCTTTGTTCTTGGACTTTTTCTTCTTCTTATTTTTCTTCCTCGATACACCAAAGAAGCTCGATGAGTCAGTTTCTTCACTCGCAATGTCATAATCCTGACTGTCCTTCTTCTTCTTCTTTCTCTCAATACTGGAGCCTTGCTCGTCACCTTCGATCTTCCTCTTCTCCTTCTTCATCTTAACTTCTGAATCAGAACCCTCACTTTCTTCATCCGACGTCTTTTTCTTCTTCTTCTTCTTCTTTTTCTTGTTGCTGGAATCGGAGTCAGAATCATAATCATAGTCCTGCCTTTTCTCCTTCTTCTTCTTCTTCTTGTTGTCGCTGGAATCCAAATCGGAGTCAGAATCATGATCATCGACTTTCTTCTTCTTCTTGTTCTTCTTCTTATTGCTGAAATCCGAATCAGAGTCAGAATGATTATCATCGTCCTTCATTTCCTTCTTCTTACTCACTTCAATGTCCTGGTCAGAGTCAGAAGAGGCTTTGTCGTCTTCTTTCCCTCTGAATTTCTTCCATCTACCCCACAAACCGGAGAATACCTTAGAAATCTTCTGCTTCTTCTTCTTCTTCTTCTTGGATTCCCCATCAGAGTCCGAATCGGAGTACATATTGGACTTTTTCTTTTTCTTTTTGGGTTCCTCATGAGAGTCTGAATCATCTTCATCACCCCGTTCCTGCTTCTTCTTTTTCTTCTTCTTATCTTTTCGTTTCTTCTTGGAGAAACGTTTCAGACTGAATTTACTCATTTTGAACTTCTTCTTACTCTTCTTACTCTTCTTACCTTTCTTACTCTTGGACTTCCCTTTGTGATCCTTGTCCTTCTTCTTATGGCTTTTTTTTTTGCTTCTGTACATATCCCTGCGGTTTTTCTTCTTCTGCTTCTTATGATGGTCACCTTTATGCTTCTTGTAACCTTTGACAGAGAATTCGCCTTTGCGTTTCTTCTTCTTACTTTCCTTGCCTCTTCTCTTCTTTTTCAGCCTTTCTCTTACAAATGCAAGCAACCCTTTTTTCTTCCCTCTCTTCTTCTTGGAGAGTTTGAACCCTTTCTTTTTCTTTTTCCTTTTGCGTTTCCCTCCTTTCCTCTTTTTCTTGCTTTTCTTCCAGGACTTGCCTTTCCTCTTCCGTTTCCCTTTTTGCCCCGAGCTATCTGAACCATCGCTGCTTGAATGATTCTCACTTTCGTCGTCGTCATCATCATCATCGCCCGTCTTTGCAGATGCTGGCGGACGGCCCATACACCTCCCAGGACATGACTTAATCGCGTTCGCCATCTTTGCCCCTCTAGGACCCAGCTCATCTGCTTGCCACAACAGGTAGATGCCTATTCCAACTGCAACTGTTGTAAGGATTCCTCCGATAACGACTATAATTGGTTTCCAGCAGTAATTTCGGATAAAGCAGGCGAGGTCACTTATCACACTGGTAGTGCAGTTCCTGCACTCTCCACGTTTTTGAAAGCCTCAGACACACGAAACACTAGAAGCTATTTAGATCAAGACACACAGGAGGTATGATGTAGATGAGCATTGAGAAACCCCCTTTGAACAAAGACACATGCACAAGCACACCAAACTTTGAGTAATCATATTTCCCCGGAATCTTTGTTTCGTTTTGGACCTTAATATGAGACCGTCAGGGATATAGTGTTCGGAATATAAAGAGGCATTCCACTTCCACCGGGATAGAAGTAGTTGTGAATGCATTTGTTGTGGACCCTAGACTTATTACTGTGTAGATTGTTTTCGTTTCCACTTCGCGTAATCAAACAAAGTTCAGTTGTATTTCAAAGTCTCTCCCCGCGATTTATTCAAGTAGAAAGAAATTTTAGAAAAGAGTTAGCTTCCTGCAGTAGATATGTGATTTGAAATGCTGTACTGTACCCGCAAGTCCAGTTGAAAAAAGTCCAGTTTCCGCTTGAATTTCCGGAAGAATTTGTAGCATTCGCTCCCCATCCAAATAGCCAGCAGAGCCCGAAACAAAAACCTCCGAACCAGCTACTGTTGGAAGCATTGTCTGCCCTTATTGTCCCTTCAACAAACTGACAAACAGGAAAGAACTTCGGTCATTCTGCTAGAAATTCAGTGGGATTTATGAAAGATGATGAAATGCATCTAAAGACCACTTGAGGAAGAAATGTCTGGTTAAAGCAACAAGGTCAAAGAAATGACAAAGTCAACGCCTTTTCAGCCAAATAGCAGAGAGAATTGCACGAGGAAGTACCAACCTTGTATCTGTGGCCATACCAGGGTGCCAAGGAATCAAATACCACTTCAGCGTGGTCTTGTTTGTCTCCCTTGTTATCGAAGAGTGACACTGGCAAAGAACAAGAACATGAGATGACAGTCTGAGCCCCCGAAGCCACTACTATGTAACACAGTTTGTATCAATAGGTCGGTAGCTCACCTAAAAGTTCTGAATAGTAGGAGAGATGTAGCAACTCCAACGTACCTCTACAGCTGTAGGAACTGTCTATAGCATCGGTGTTGAGGAGGTCAAATGAGTACTGAGACGTCACTGCTGGTGCGGGTAACGTGACTTTCCTAGCCTAGGAAACAAACCAGTAATTTATATTCTCAGGCTTAAAAGATGAAAATCTACATCTTACGAAGATTTAAGCAAACTTCTAAACCATTTACAGGATCAGGCAATTGAGCATAGAAGGGTCTGAAAGTACCGGGGGATACTCCATTCCGGATGAGCACATTCCCACCTGCAGAGACACCTACTGTTAGTAGTACTCCTGCATTCAAAGTATGAACTTGATCCTCTTTTGGGTTTGACTTACAGGGTTGGGGTGCAGCAGGATTTTCTTACAACTTAAAAGTAGTCAACACATCTTTTTCCCTGTACGATTCACGTCACAGCAGGAAGATTGGAAGTCACGACCAGGTGGAGGGAACTTTTTGAATCCTATATGCTCTCACATAAACGCCTTGAGAGAATTGCAGTCCTGCGGTCTTTTGCAGCTGTAGACTCGTATAGGAGGTCCAAGGTTCTAGCTTGAGTGTGATGGCTCTTTGCAATTCTAGTTCATTTCACGAGCATACGAAGGCAACGTTTGTCGTACACTAACAATAGCAGGTGAGAAGGCTGTCAAGAATACCTCAATTGTGAAGTTGGCTGTCAGCCTGCCAATATTTGTAACCTTCAGATACAAGATACCATTGCGGGTTCTTGATTCGATACGACCAATCGCTGAAAGAATTCTGCCTGTAATCCTACTTGGAAAACTCCCCATAAATAGACATTTCAGCCATAAGCATACAGAGGCCAATCATTAAGTTCTCTTGTGCTGAAAGTGAAAGGTCATCCATACACCAATACGTACCCTTCTTTCAGGCTCTTAGCTACTAAGCTCGAAATGTTTAAAGCCTAATGGAAAGGTGGGAACTCACGTACCACTTCCCATGCAAGTCAACATTGTCAGCTTCCAACTCCAAGGTAACTGTCGAAGTCACAGTCTGATTGAGAAGTATTTCCATTCTTAGATGTCCGGTATCCCGGTCCTGTCAAGTTGGGATTGCTGTTGAGACGTTAGTAAGTAATACCATCTCCTACCCCTTGCAAAGTTTTCCAACTGGATCTGGTGTGAAAACTTTCTTACGCTCTTGATCCGTGAGTTCTATTCAGTTGATCGTCTTCAATCTACCAACCGACGCCAATAGAATCTAGTGTTCGAATTGTTTTATGAACATGTTGAATTCGATAAGTTTTATAATATACCAGTACATCGCTGAGTATCTTCCCATAATGAGATATCGAATACACTGGCATACTGGTGGCTGCAAGGCTTCTTGCTTCCTCCTGCACATTTTAGAGTGCGGGACAGGAGTGGACGCCTCAGGGATCAGCCCTTATTATCAAAGTATTTCATCCAGCAAAACAGCTTCTAAGGAAACAAACGGCAAGTAGGGAATTGCGATAAACCTACAGTTCTCCATCTATGAAGGTCAATTAGCAAGTGCGTCTCGTCTCTTAGCATTAAGATAACAAGGTAAGCAACAACCGATAATTTCCTATTCCACTGAAAATAGTTAGTCAGTCACTGTATGCACATTGAGTTCATGCAACCATCCCAGTAAGAAACCGAAGAACACCGTTCCTGCTTGCACTCAGATTAGGCAGCAGGGAGAATCGTGAGAGGACCAACCTCAGCGTACAGTTTCAGTTGCTTTCCACAACACGAATGAAACTCTTTTAAGCATGGGTCGCTTTGCGACCTAAATGCTTTGACTGAGAGGCCAATTTTGTAGCACTCGGAGCCATTTAATGTGTAGTTACTTTTCTCCAGTGCCAACCATTGGTTTGGATCGTCGATAGCATCACCTTTCCACTGCAGCAAACATGACGGCAATAAGAGTTTACCAGTTTCTTTGTCATTTTGATGCTTCTTATTGTTTACGACTTCTTATCTACACGATTGTGGAGGCGTAGTGGAAACTGACTGCAGAATTGAGAAAAATGTACTCTCCCACAACCAAGCTCATGTCTAAGGTATGAGGTGCACTTGAGAGGTACAGCCACCCTCACCCTCACCCTACTTACTTGTGACTATCAGCCGTAGCATACCTCTTGATTCGGTATAGAAAGGTACAGACTATTCAAGGTCGGTGGTTTAATGCAATTCGTCAAATCGCTTTGTAGGTTGGCCTTCATGGATCTCTCGCTGTTGACATGCACTGTTTGCAAAGTGCTCACCTTCAAGGGAGTCTGACAAGGAGGAAGGATTAATAAGAAACTGAAAAACTCAAGGCCTTTCGAAACAGCCAGCCGTGAACTAGATGAAAGGTCCACGTTGCGAATACTACGATCACACGCATCAAGATCCACGCATTCCTTGCTTCTGGCCTGCAATTGAAACTCACATTCTCCTTGTGCTTGGCTTTATACAAAGATTTTGTGTCGGAGTACAGAAGATGTGAAACCACTTGAATCGAAAGTTTCAAGTTGGGTTCCTGTATCTCATAAGTCGGATACCTGCGTATCATGAACTAACAAACTGACTTGTAAGAGAGGATTGATTACTACAGAGTAGAGAAATCAGAACTCGTCCGCTGTTTTAATCAAATAGGAGAGACAGGCACGAATTGATCGGTTTGTGCGTGATACAAAATAAATCTAAAGGATTCAAGAGAGAAAGAAATGAGACATTAAGGTCTATTTGTACTTCAGAGATTTCCACCTTCTCGGCTCAAGCGAAAACCCTTAAAAGCGTATGTCGCAAGTTTGCGTGAAGTAACCATACACGTCTATCTGGAACTGTTCAGAGACTTTACTTATTGCGTACAGTAGGAACCTTTATGAACGGAAAGCATGCTGTGCACGAAGAACAAGAAAAGCAAATTCGGACCATTTGTTCGAATATCTTAGACAGTGTACACTCCCATTTTTCCACCATGGAAGTTGTCCTGTCACTTCACAATCAGAAGAAAACTAGTCAGCGTGATTTTACCTCATGTAAGTTTTAAAATCAGCATGTTTCTATTTCAGTTAGATAAGAGAGATCATCGCAATATAGCGCGGAACTTGCGACTGGTTTGTGATTGTTACTCTTCCAATCTGTTAGCAGATCTACGAGATTTGATGTCCATACATGTTTGGAAGGAACACTCGAGGTCAAATCTTCTGTTGGACTTCGTTCCACCCATCCACTTTGGAAGCTTGTCTTTGAAAGAACAAAGGCAGCAGAATCCCTGAAAAGACATGATTAACAAAACGAGCCTTCAAGTACACTACTTGTGTTTGGTAAGGCAGTCAAATGATTTGTGAAGAGAAGATGGATCAAGACGGCGAAGAAAGTCTGCATACAAGAACAGACAGCTGGAGTATACAGAAGTTCTCATGTTTACAGGAAGCCACAGAGAAATATTACTAAACCAACTAGTCCTTTCAACGACAGTCTTAATTATAGACATGTCACCTGGCTGTGCGGCACCCTTCCCCCGAACTTGTCGTGCAGCCTGCAGTTTCAGTAGACAAACATTTGGTTTCCATTAATCTACGTAAAGATGTGGCGATAATCCTGTTACTAGCTTGTTACCAGCTTGATTGTCCAAAATCCTTATGACGTTGTTATGAGAGAGGAGAACGTTTAGTGACCTTCTCATGTGCCAACACAATACCTTAATAACTACTGACATGCGCAATTGAATCACTCTCCAGTTACTGAATCATGTCAAGAGAGCTGAATACATAGGAGTGAACTATATTCGATCTATGCACACATTCCGTAGTCTTCTAAAGGTACAGAGATATACCACCCACAATTTGGCATTGAGTTGACGTCTGCGTCATTGCAATTCGGAGCAGGTGATGCAACTTCATGAGGATAGTCGTTGAATGCCTGTAGCCAAAATATTGACCAAGCGACGTTAGAGATTGAGCTGGATAGCAAGGCAGTTTATGGGAATCAACTAGAATAGGATTACAGGAACTTTGAGTTTACCTGGACAAAATTTAACGGATATTGGGCATAGACGTAGCTTTTGTATATGGTGATTCTATATGGTTCAACAAGATCCTTCATGCCACCTTCAATGTCTTGAGCAGATGTGACAAAAGTTTCAACAGCATCACTCTCTTCAATCTGGAATTCTGACAAAAATCACAAAATTAAACTCGCCTTCTGGAAAATGATTGATGTAGTAGTCACACGGGACGTTTACCAGATCACATTCTTTGAGGATAGTTTTAACATAACGACCTTGATTATTGGCCTTCAAAAGTCTGTTTGAAAGTATCCATCAATTATCTAACCCGAAAGCTCACGACATTACCATTAATAGTGGTAAAGCATCCAATGGAAAAATTTGACAATTAGAATAGAAAAGGTTCAACCTGGGAGTGATCCCATCGGCAAAGGGAGAAAGAAAAAAGAACTCCATGCCGTTTGAGAACCCTGGTTTAAATGGCACATATCTGAAACGAAGTTTGATTTTGAGACTCGCTTCATTAGCAGGACGGATCTTCGTCACAGTAATCCTATATCTGAGGCAACTTATTCTAGCTATACGCTCTCTCTCTCTCTAAAAGCTTCAGGAAAGTTCTCTTGAGGCGGCCATCGGAGCTACCAACTGAGTGAGTCTCATTCACTCAACTAATTATTGGAACGTTTGTTGGTTTTTCGTTTAAAACGAGTCATTTTAAAATACCATGGCTTTGTATAAAGAAAATTTCGATTTGCGTGATGACACTCATATTGACAAAACAATGAACAATCGATGTATGGAATATACACCCTGGTCAGACAAAAACCACGCAAACCCTAAAAGCCCTAAACTTCCTTATCTGGTGGGATAGTGGGACAACACAGGTGATCGCGCGCACCAAGAAAAGAAAGAAGACAATTTTGTAAAACATTTGAAAATATTCTATTATCCGCAGAAGTGAATAGAACGTTTCCATACAACTAATACTCCGGGACTCAAACCAGAAAAATTTTGGTTGTCCCAATCTCCTAGTCCCTTAATCCCTTAGGTGGCTGTTTGACAGTGTCCGGTCATCAACTCTTCTCTTGTGCAACGTCCACTGAAGGAAATCGCGCCAAATGGCCCCGAAGGAAAAGAAAAATGGAGTACAATGCACGGAAAAGTGCAGCAGAAAAAGGAACGAGCACAAGGCCCGCGGAAGAAGGGCAAAGCCCTACGCCAAAGGCAAAAGGAATGTCACACTTCGGATTCAATAGCTTAGCTGACTCATTCCTACATCTGACATCTCCAGGTTTTCCTCTAGTTAAGCTGACAATTCCCTTTCCAGAACTCTGTTTCCGTTCGTAGATATTAAGAACCCCAGGAAACAACACTGCACATCAAAATGATTGGACAGAATCCATCTGTGAGGAACCACAACCGCAATTTTGCAGCCCTAAAACAAGACGATATGAAGATATTCTGAGTAATTGACTTGAATGTGACTCTGCCAGCTCTGTTAACACAGAAGGACTGAACCTCAGGGCCATGTCCTACTCAGGTGAGCACTCTCCTGAGTTTTCGTCAGTTAGAGCCTTTTAAGGCAAATTTCATGAGGCCAACACAGACCCTCGGTATCGACTTTCGAAGCGTATGGATATTTTTGGGAGCTGATTTCTCATATTGAATTTTCATTATATCTCATATTGAATTTTCATTATCTTTCAACACAGGAAAAAGGCGACCGCGTAGGAAAAACGAACGATGGGAAGACCCCATCAAGCCGTACAAGGGAGAGACAAAAAAGGTAACATGGGGCTAAGCCCCATGTTACACACATGTTTCAACACAGGCAAGCTATCTACCTTCTTACAGTCAACTCATAATTCGGAAGTATATTGGTACGCGAGGAAGGGTTTATAATGCCAACTAAATACATCAGACCGTTTTTACTCCTTATTCGATCGTGTGGTCGAGTTAACTGGAGCTATCAAGAAAAGCATTTGTGAAGGCACTGATTCAGAGAATTATACCTTTCCATTGATAACGGTCAAATCCAACACGATCTTTTTCTCGCAATTCAGATCTACATCGTTTTTGCAGTAATCCAGCTTGCTCGAGGAGACCAAAACGCTGGAACAAGTTTCACCTGACAAGTGAAGGAGAAATATGAGCAGAAGCAACAGTACCCTGAGCGGAGGCCAGAGCTTTGGTGGCTGATCTTCCATCCTGTACTGAATCATTGAAAACGCTCCTGCTCTTCTCAACGATGATGCCCCATCACTACTCCTCCCCATTTATTCCCTGTTTTGTTTTCTATCTCCACCTTTTTCTTCTCCTCATCCTTCTTTCTTTACCCAATTAGGCAACTCCGTCCTCCTTCATCCTCCCGTCCTGCCACATATTGCACAAGCTCAACTCTTCAGCCCCATATCCCCCTCTTACCCTCACAATTTTGTCCCCGAGTTTCGTCCTTCCCGTATCGAACTGGAAGACCCTCACCACCAGCAGTCGAGCAGAGCAGTTTTCCTGGGATTCATTCTTTAGGAGATAGGTTAACATCAATTTTCGAGGGATCGATCCGTCTTTTTCATTCCCTTCGCTGAATTCTCGTCGGATGTTTAGAAACTGAACCATCAACCCTCCCTGTCTCTCCGGAGCTCAATTATTCGTACCTTCCTGTCGCTGCTTCCGCTTCTACCGACCTCCTAAACCACCAGACACGTAACGGAATTCGCCTTCCACGGAACCTTTTACAGCCGGCTAATACAACAACTAGCATCCTCGCATCAAGGCCCTGCAAATCTGAGTTGAATCCGTGGCAAAGAAACGGCGTAAAGGTTCTTTTGCCCTGCCGCCTAGTTGGATGTCAACCATTCACGCCCTCGGATATAATTGATAGTAAGTCGATCCGCATCAAACCATGGACGACTACTTCTTCACATCACTGAGGCGTTAAGCTCCGCTTGTAAGGAGAGAATGTCATTCTTCAAGTGTTGCAAGATTGGAATTGATCACAGAACTTCAGCTCTTTTGTAGGGGATCCTACAAAGCGAGTTGTCGTCTGTAGAGACTAACTGACAAGATACGGCATGAAGTGGTTCTCTTGAAAGTCTCCAGTCTCCGGGCGAGTGTTGATTATTGGAGACAGTTTAAATGATTCATCCTAATTCTCCGGCTTAAGCTAGCGCGCTCATCTGGTTGATAAGACGATCCAAGCAAGTTCCTTATGCTTCATCTGCCATCGTGAAGATCCCTCACCGCCCGCCAGTCGAGTGGTTAATGTCAGTTTTATCTTTTTAAGTCTCTCCGTTGTAGATGCTTCAGGGATCGTCTTGACATGCTATTCTCACTACACTCATATGCGGTTCCTGTAAAAGCTTGCTAGAATAGGACTCAGCAGTCAGTCTTCCTTTTGGCATTTCGATTCTACTCATCTAGGGCGCTTGTCTTACAACGAAATTTTAACTTTTAAACAGAAAGATGTTATAGTCATCGACAAACTTAGTTCAAGATTTCAATCAACAAACATCATTAGATCGACCTCCTGCAATTCTCGCTGTTCGGGAGTACCGATTAGGATGTATCCTTTTTATTAGGTCTCACATAACGTGCGTACCGTGTCGATAATCTGCTTCTTCTAACCTACGATTCATGACCACAGCGTGAAAGGTTGATGAAATTTCAAGGTTGAAACTGAGACCATATTTTAAACACATCTATTAACGAATACTCTGAAAAATGGCATGCACGTTATGTCGGTTTCCCGCTATCCGTCTCACAACTTCATATTTGATGTTTTGGGTAAAAGTTACCGTCGTCTTTCATATCAGTTGACTGTGCTCAGTGGTCAGTCCACATTCACATGGAGCTCGAAGATTCGACGGCCCAGTCAATCACGAGCAATGGTTACGAGCTTGCATTCTGAAAAATGAGAGCATGTCACTCAGACTGAGGGAAGGATATGATCGCTGTGGTTGGAGACTGCAAAAATAACGTTATGAAATATGTTCAAATGTGTTCGGTTAATCCAATGCATACAAGTTCAATTCAATCACTGTGATGAGATGCAGTTCTGGATCCACAGACTCTTGGCTTCAGAGACTCTTTACACTTTACTCGTTCTAGTCGTCTCGAGGCGTCAATTTCTGACGAGCGTCGTTCCGGAGATTATGGGCCACATGTTATGTCGCTAGCTAGCGACGCTGCGTTATACTAGATTGCCTTTGGTGCGGTAGGCAGTCTACTCCATATTCGACACAGCTGGGTGAATCGCCCCGATGATGTGCCGATTCTCCTTGGAGTTGAGGCTTGACTAACTGGATAATGAAATCCTTCGAATAGCTCAGACTACTCTCGACTGGTATGAACCATCCCCGATAGACAGGTGTTATTGATTTATCTATTTCAATCATCACTGTCCGTAGTATTATCCACCGAAATACATAGCTACGACAGTGGAGTTCATGCTCTGTAATGATTACATATGTGCACTTTAATTTTCAACGCCGTCTCCAAGTACTGGCAGCGGGCATGGACACTGAAAACCAATCCGCTGATGGTGTATAACTTTGTCGCATTGATTCTTCCCTTTCTATTAGAAGAAGACATATCATCTCGCACTGTTCGAAGCATAACTCTCTAGACGGACACGCTCTGTCCTTCAATGCTGCGACACTGTTCTTCCTTTCGTCACTCCGTCTCGAGAACTGTATGTCTACGAATTGCCATGTCCTGCCTGCCAAGTTCACTTTCATTCCCATCTTCTCGATTAATGGTCTCCTATGCGCACGAGGGCCACTAAGAGTAATGCGACCTAACCTTTACACGCTCCTGTCATCGACTACCAATTAGCGGATACTTACTGGTGCGAGTTTTTGATAAATGACCATGGATCACTTTGAGTTTAAGGTTAGGATTTCATCATTTCAGTAGGAAAGAAAAGAAATCATTGGCAAAGTGTTGAAAGTGTTGTAGTGTTTTGCATGGTACGGGAGAATGGACACTCATGTGGAGGGGCATCGAGCAGAATTCTATTTGGTTCAAGATGATTAGGTGATCCATATCAGTGCAGATTTGCATATGCGTCGAGATATTAGATGACCATTATTTAGTGCAGTATTTGATTTGTGATAATAAGACGATTTGAATCAATGCAGATTTAGTTTGAGATGATTAGATAATCCGGATCAGAGCAAATTTGAATTTGGTTTAGGATTACAAAATGTTATGGTTACGGATCTCACACAGATGCACTTTGGGTGATTACCCATCTTGCATGAAGAAATCACCTTCTACAGCGAGGTCATCTTTTTCTATGAAATGATGGATATTGTGTTTGACACATTCATTAGAGTGCATGAGAGCAACCCACTTTAGACAATGTACATTAGTCTACGGAGAACATTCGCTCATGTAATCGATAGAAGAGCAATCACCTGATATTTCTTTGGATGCCTTTAGCCTATACTAAATGACTGGTCGTTTAGTGTAGACCATCCTATTCATACATAACTCACGTATCTTGAGTTAAAGGTAATATGATAAAATTTTGATATTATTGAAGCTTAGCTTCGTCTTACCTCTTGTGTTTAGGTGGACCATGCGAGTTACATAACCCATGTATCTTAGATTAAGCGTAAAATTTATATTATCGAAGCTTGGCTCCATTTCACTTCTTGTGTTTGATTCTCGTTCGGTTTCATGGTCTTCCCAACCTTCTTGTTATCCAGCTATCCTACGCGCTAGCATTCTTCAAAGTACAGGACACGGACACCACACTTGCACACAAGATTAGGGAGTGTATGGACGTTTTCCTTGTTCTAAAAGAATCAACCAACCTCCATTCGATATTAGAGGAGTCGAACCTAACTCTCCAGACATGACAGATATCACTTCCTCCGCATCGGTGTGACAAGTATCCAATCCAAACAATATTACAGAGTACCATCGATGTCCTCCAATCACAGTCGAGGATTTACATCTAGGTTATGCAGACGCTTCCCATCGAGGATGGAACACTCTCAGATGGATGGATGTCGTTCAGCATTGGCCGAACACTTTGGCTTCTGTGGAATCGGCGATCATGGGTAGAGGAGCATCGATCCGCTCGATGTTACTACCCAACGCCCTCACATCATACTCTGCAGGAATTCGAATATTCCAGAGGAATCAGTGTCGGAGTTTCTAAGTTGCCTCCTGATTTGGAGAAGTTCGGGTTCAAGTAGAACCTCTTTTCCTTAAGATTAGTTACTTAAAGTAGTAATGGAACAAGTTTTAGTATGTCTAGATACATCATAGGAGTATATAAAAGTGGGGCTTTATATTCATAAAAAGCAGCAGAACGACTATATATTTCGAGAGTTTATTTTTATATTTATGGACAGATCAGCTATTAACTTTCCTAAATCATATCTTGAGGGTGGATGGGTATCGAAATTCCAGTTCATCGTTCACCCATTAATTCCACAATCATCAATCTATTGCTCTTTGGATTCACATGTTAAAACATTCTCTGCTGCAAGGAGAGAAGTTAGTTGCTTCTCCAATACTTATCAATTTCATAGTGCGATGGCTCGTCTACAGCAAATAATGAGCTTATCCGTAAGTATTCGCAGTCCATGTACAGTGCTTCCAAATCGGTAGTCTATATCATCTGAAAATTATCAACTTGGAGATTGAAGATTAAACTTATTCGTCCCATCCGACGAATGGTATAATATAATGGAGGTATGGAATTTAGCACACTATCGATCTAGTAGTGAAACGCCAAGTTTCTTGTGAACCTGATGGAGACGATCATGACTCATGAGAAACGAAACAAACTTCTTTGTTTTCTTTATTTACCTTAAGGAAAATGCTATTCCGGCTATTTACTACATCTATTGCAGTATATTCAACTTGGTACTTTTTACAAGAAATTAAAAAAAAATATTTCTAGTAAAACATACAAAGTTGAAAATAATGCAATAGATTTAGTAAATAGCACAAGGATTGTGATATCCAGTATCGACCAAAAATGATATAACGATAACCAATAAGCCATAAGTCGTTCCCTTGAGAATACAAGTCTGAAATGACTAGAATTGAAAAGAGGTGTTAAAATTTTGAAGTTCATTTATTGTTTCAGTTTAACTTCTTGGGTAGGAACTACTCCCAAAAGAGTTAGTGTCACCTCTTGGGCACTCTATGGTAAATAGAAAAATAAAATAATCACTTTCACTACAAGTAAATCCAAAAGGAATCATGAAGGTGATATTCACTCAACCCAAATCGGCCACTTGACTACAAAAACATTAACTCCAAATGCTACGCACTACCTTTCCCGAAAGGCACAACTCCAAAGGCTTCTTTGCATTGGCAATTAGTCTTTACTTTTTGTGTTTTGTGGTACTTTCAACACTACAACTCGTTTCTGACCCATCAAGGCATTGCTTTGCTCCTTCAAAACCTCAAGGATCAAACACCACAATCAAGTCCAAATGTTTCTCTACACTCAGGCACTTGTGTTCCTACTCCAAAGCTCCTCACTCCTACTTTGACAAACAAAATCATCAATACTCAAAATTTAGGCAACAATGAAAAAGAGCTTTTGGCTCTTTCATTGTATTACAATCAATGGAATGAATGAATATTTACACTAAGACCATTGCTTATATACTCTTCCTACTCTAAGAAAATTGTATCTAAGTACCAAGGAAAGCTAAAGATTGTCTTTACTCATCTTCATTATACATTAAGAATCCTAACTTTGTTGTATCTTATCTACTTGCCAACAAGTTAATTAGACACCTTACATGTGTTAGTGAAAGTATACATTCTACCCCAAAGATAAATTTACAAAATTGTAACCTTTTAACTTACTACTTCGGAGGATCTACAACTACACAGGACTTTGGACTGCTTCCTACTCCAAAGATCCTACAACTACAAAGAATTTCTTTCAATGAAGTACCTTGGGCCTAAAGTTCTACTACAAAGAACTACCTTTGCCTTTTAATTACTAAGAAGGCAATCAGTCTACTCCTTGTATCATGCTATTTCTAACAAATAGGTATCACAAATCTCAATGAACTTCCTATCTATATGTTCCCTAAGTCTAATAGCTACCTGGTTCATTCTTTCTTCTTTGTATGTGATGCCCTCTAGCTTCTACACCTGCAACTTTAGCTTATGTAGCTTTGCCTTTGTTACTTTCCCTTGAGTTTCTTTTTCCAACATCTCTACACATTGATCTCATGTTTCCTCTAATTGCTTGATAGACTTTAACTTCTCTTCCTCCAAGTGTTAGTTCAAGATTCTTACTTCCTTCTTCACCTCCTCTACCATTTTGGGTCAATCAGCTTCCCTTTCTTCTTTTTCCTTTTCCAGTTCTTTGGCTAGGTGCTCCAATTGGATTGCCACCTCCTTCCAATACTCAAGCATCTACACTTCTAAGGTAATTGCTCAGATCTTAGTGGTTTTTAGTTGTCCTTAAAAACTTACCACTTCTTCATCTTGAGCCTTTAGTTGGTCTTCATATCCAAACTAATTTTTTTTCTATTCCAACCAAATGTCTTCTTCATATTGATTGCAATCTGCTACAAGTGAAGTGTTCTAACATTTTACTTTGAAATTTTCTTGCATAAGAGTGTTTTCTTGCTTTATATCTGCCTTATATATGTTCCTTGTCTTCTCCATCTGCTTTTCTCTATTTGGCTTCCTTTGCACTTTGATTTTAGATGATCTTGTAGAGCATTTGGACAAGTGTGATACAATTAACCACATTGGGATAGACTTCTTGACATTGTGGTAGAAGAAGTTCTATCATCTATAGTGTTAACCCTACCAAGTAGATTATGGAATTCTCTCCTTCCTTTATTGATACTTGGGATTCTTGGGTTGCATCTCCTCCTACTTTGGCCTATGCTGCACTCAAAGGATCTTTGCATTCTCCCTCCACCTCCACTCTCTCATTTTCTCTTGATTGTGTTCTTTGGTCTTTTATTGTCCTTCACTTTGAAGTTCTTCTTCTTGTCTTTCTTTGGTCTACACTCTCTCTTCATTGGAAACCTCTACTTCTTAGTTAGAACTAGTAGGTACTTTGGGCCGGTGCAAGGTTTCTCCCTAGTCTTTGGCTTTCCCTTCTTGGTCTTCACTCTATTTTGGGTTTGGAGCAGATTAGGCATCTTTGTATTGCTTTCTTCCCTCCAATCTTGATACATATCCCTACAATGTGAAGTATCTTTCTTCTTCCTTTTAGTATGCTTCTTTGGAGTCTTCTTCTTCTTCTTTTGCCTCCAAAGTTACATCTATAATATGTGGATTTCTCCTTGCTCTCTTTGCTGGTGTTTGAGATTTTGCTAGGAGGTATCTTCTTCTTCTTCTTCTTCTTCTTGTGGTAGTTTGTCGTTCTTCCACCAATATGAATTCTCCAATTGAGCATGCTTCACATCTGCTTCTTGGTACTTTTTGATGAGAAATTTTCCTTTGGGTTGCAAAGCAAAGTGCCCCATTGGATGGAAGTGACTTAGGAACGTTTTTTGTTCCTCCTTTGCTAACAAGTTCAACCTCATGTAGAAATGTATAATGAAGGGGGACATGTAAGTTGCTCCACCATCTTCCTTGAACTCCCTCAGCAAACTCCTTGGTTGGAAGTAGAACATAATTGCCCAGTTGATAGGCTTCCCTTAGTATGTATGCAAAGAAGACAGCTTGGCTGTTGGTGAGGCAAGTCATTCTTTTTGGCTTCAATAGCTTCATAACTGCCTCCACCATTGCTCTTTGGGTTGGGTCTTTGTTACTACCCATCCTCCAACCATAGTTCTTGGATCTCTTATTTTCAAAGGAGGCTTTGATTTGGTCTTTTAGCACCTTGTCCATTGGCACAAACTTTGTTCCAATGTCATTGCCTTTGCTGGTCATGGATCTGCACCTAGAACTATTTGTCAATCCTCTTTGGTCTAGTTGTATAGATTTCCTCTCAAGTCCACTATCAACTCTCCTTCCTCCAATTCATGTCAAAGACCATTTTGAAGTCACTCAACTCCTAATTACATAGCAAGAAAAAAGGGTGCTTGCTTTGATATACCTCACACTTGCAATAAATTGCCCATTTGTTGAATGTTGGGCTACAAAGAATGGCTTCAAAGATCTTCTTCATGGATTTTGGATAAACATCATACTTTGTAAGAAGGTGTTCTAGGTATAAAGGCAAAGGCTATACAACTACAAAGGCAATAAAAACTACAAAGGCTTGATAAGACTTGAAATCTCTAAGCTCACTTGGACCCAAGACTAAAGTGTTTGGCAAAAAGTGAAATTGCTCAATGAGAACTTGGTTTTATACCCAGATTTTTCAGTCATTATTCTTCAATAGCCAATTAGTTGGTGAGCTATCACTCTATGCACATGCAAGTCCCTCCTTGCATGAGAACTGTCTTTGGTGGCAGTTCTTTAACCAGGTGGTGGTGCATTCAAATTGATGTATGGTCTTTGGATCCAAAGATCCTTTGTACTTGTTTTCTTCACCTTCAACCACCCTTTGGTCTTGAATCTTTTGGCATCTTCCTTCAAATCCTTTGGCTTTGTACTTGTCTACTGTGTACTTGTACATGCATAGACACAACTCCGAAAGAAACTGAATAAGAAGTTTACCTTCCTAAACAAGAAATTATTCTATCATGTCTTCACAAATAAAAGTGAAATTAACAAAAAGAAAAAATGTGTGCAACACAAGGTTCTTGAACCATTCAAGTTATACTAGAAAAATTATCTCTAAAATCCAGACTATGATTTCCTTTTGCAAGCCATACCACACTAACATTAACATGTGTTATGAAAATGTTGAAGAATACAAAGGTTAGACAAAGAGTAACATGCATGACTAAGTAGAGAAAACTAAGAGCAATAAATTCATATACCTTATGTAATCTTGGCTTCATACTAGAATAAATTTCTTTTGCTTATTTTATAATGAATATGCATATTATTGGTATCTAATATATCTTACTTACCATTTAAAGAAGATTATTGCCCTAGTAGTAGTACAGGTATTTGACGGGGTACAAATTTTAGGTAAATCCCCAAAAGTGATAAATTGATGCACAGAGTCTGATACATAGAGAAATTGGCCGCACAAGACCGAGGAAAGCCTGTAGTCAATTACTTGAACAACCGGAAATAGTAATAGTAATATATTGGGATGTATATTCATGTGGAGGGAAGGAAATGTAGATCAAAGCTTTTTAAGGCCCGTCGTCTTCGTACAGGTGTGATGTTTAGGATATAGTAATATATTGGGATGTACATTCATGTGGAGGGAAGGATATATAGATCAAAGCTTTTTGAGCCCAGTGATGCATGATGTCTAGGGTTTACTCTAGTATTCATAATCGCAAGACACGCATATTACTATAGAATAATAATGAAGACCCAAAGAACCAGTCAAGCTATTTGAAGAAATCCAAAGAAAAGAGAATGCCTTAAGCACTTAAAGCATAGCATTGAATAACGTAATCTGCGGTATTATTCAATTATCTAAACTATCAGAAAGTTGTAAATCTAATGGTTTACAACACGAAGAGATTTTCAAAAAATATCTTTTAATGAGATAGCTCTCCTGTGTATTGTGTCATCCAATGGATATTAGTTCTCATAAGTTGCAAAATATTAGAATTATAATAGTATGTTTATGGTTAAGTTCTAGTGCAATCCCCATCCATATTTAGTCTGTATTCATAACTTTATATAAATCTCAGATAAGTGAAAAAAAAAGAGAATAATCTCATGATATACCTTGCTTTTTGGAGATTGAGATTTTGATTTCCGCTGCTCTATTTCCCATACATCTTATGTGAGATGATAATGTAAGTATACCTTCTGCCACTATGATCTAGTTGTCTAAAGCTATATAACGATTTACTCTACTACAACTATATTTATCTTCAATTTTTGTGTGAAATCTAAAACCATAATATAATACTATATACAAATTTTCTTTATAGCCCTTACACTTGGTGCACGTTCCATTAAGGATCTATAACTATACAGTTAAACTATATATATGTAGCATATTTTAGACAGTGTGCGTCCATTGCTCTACAGAGGACAGTGGCTGGTGCAATCCATAGGAGAGCAATCACATTAGGTGATGTTTCTTCGGATGCTCTAGTTGTGTGTTGACCATACGACTTGCATAGCTTGGATATCTTAAATGCGGTAGGGCAGATTTCTCATATAGACTCTATTGGGGCTTAGCCCCATGTTACCTTTTTTGTCTCTCCCTTGTACGGCTTGATGGGGTCTTCCCATCCTTCGTTTTTCCTACGCGGTCGCCTTTCATCATATATAAGCCTACTTATCTGCTCACACGTATGTTTCATAGCCCTTCCACTTCTCTTATCTCTTATGTAGATCCGGAACTACAACTTCCCCTTCAAACTGAGATTGTCATCTCAGATTATATATAAATTTATTTCAACCTATAACTTGTATTTTCTTATCTTTGAAAGATATAACTACTGACGTTTTCATTTAACACTAATGTTTAGTAAAAAGTTACATTCTTGAAATGAGTGATAAGTCTCAAAGAGTACAAGTGAGATATATATTTTGAAGAAAATATATTTGTAATTAGTGTAATTTTGAAAGGTAATGCTACAAATTTTGAGTAATTCAAAGCTAAGTGTAGTAAAATAAAGATACATCTATGAAAAGTATAGTAGTTATGAGTCTTTGGAAAAATCATATAAAATATAAGAGATAAAAATACATAGATAATAAAAATCTATGTTAACCAATTTTAATATTAGTTTTATTTAATAAATCTATTTAAAATGAAAGAAAACTAAATATGTCAAAAGTGGCTACATTGGATGTATTTAAATTTTTTATTTTTACTTGAAAAGAAAAGTAGATATAATCAAGTTGCATAAGGTATAAACTATATATGAAGGGAAATACTTTGAGAAATTTGAGATTTCAAGTTTATAATATCTTATTGATATTATTTAATACTTATTATTACTTATCTTATTTAACTTATTGATAATAAGATAAAACTTTTGGGTACTTTTATAACATTATTCATCATCACTTTCATTCTTGATCTTTTATAGTTTTTATAATATAAAAACAATTAATTAATATTATGTGAATTAAATTATGGTAAGAGTATATCAAGACTATAGATAGAAAGAAATCTATTTTATCTTATATGATCTATAAGTATAATAATACATCATCTTTTGAGAGAAGTATTATCTTACTCATGTTTGAAGTCATTCAATACTATTAACCACATTTGGACTTACAAATTCATATCATAAATAAGTCTCTTGTTGATAACTTACTTGAATTAAAATAAAAAAATGTGTAACAGATATTTCCATAATGACCAAAAATTATTAGATGTATGTAGAGTGTATCCTATTGATTTGGATTTCAATAATTAACTTAGAATAATTTCAATAATTTCAATTACTTGAGGTAATTTACATAACATATAAATGGTGAATCTTTACCAGAAAATAATTTCAGTTAAATTTAAAAGAGCTCTTATAAGTTAGTAATATAAACTCTCCAATTGATCATATTTCTATATAAATCATCTTGTACTAATTTTAACTAAGAGTTATTGCTACTTAGTGAGACTTTTACTTAAATGTTCATAGTAAAGGTCAATGTATTTTTTTCTATCTTAGTTAAGTTTATTATTATTAAATATTTGTTCAACATGTATATTTTTAGTCATATTTTTATCTTTCTTTATTCATCTTTATTCATCTATAGAGTTCTTAACATTAATTCACTTTTATAATATTTACTAGACAAATAAATCATATTATATGAAATATTATATAATTGTTAAGAATTATAATCATGATAAATCACCTTATTCCACAAAATCGTTAAGGGATTTAATCTTTGTAAGAGAGGTTATTTTTGCTACTTTGCTTGCCCTTTGCATAACTAATTTAACATAATGATCATTATAAGCTATTAATATCAAGAAAAATATTTCTGATCTATTAAATTTCTTCTAAATTTTTTTTAATAATCTGTAAATAATGTTGTTGTCAAAAATCATCAAAAAAGAAAACCAATTAGCACACCACAGTTTTTTCTTAATGATCCAATTTTCTTCATTTTTGCACTTTTATAATGTTATATGTAGGACATAAAGCACTAGAATAGTCATACATAAGAATAAAGAAGAAGGTTTGCACCTAGTCCTTTACAAAGTTAGGATGTCATATCTTGGAATGACAAACCTCTCACATATTGCAAGTTTACAAAACAAAGATATGAATCCTCGTACTCATGGTCAAGAGAATTGAGGTTGTAATGTAACCACCATCATACTAAACTAAAAAACCATCCCAACAAGGTGTATGATACAATATGACTCGCGGTGATGTTGGTCATTTCTTAGAACTTCTCCTTACAAGCTACAACAAAATGTAATGAAAACAAAGTTCTGATTATTTCCACTACCATTTCAAAATTTTGCACACCACAATTTTGGGTATGCCATCAAAGAACCATTTGCAACCATTTTTGTTCATACATGTGGCATTCAATTGTGACCCTTTTCCAAAAATTATGATGGCTAAGGAATGATGGGTGTGCAAGACCTATAAAAAGATGACCCCACCCCCGCAAGGAGTTACTTTTCACTTTTGCATTTTCTTGCACAAAAAGTTGCTCAAACATCCATCCAACATTTTTTGTGGTAAACACAAGTGCAAAATTGTGAGAGTGTGAAAAGGCGGAGGGAGTCATAAGACCAACACTAGCATTTGATGGTTAAATCATGGCAGATTTGTAATGGAGGTCAAAATAGAGGTCAGGCAACAAAAGCCTAATGAGATTGTTTGCAAACCTCTAAAACTATCCGAGTAGAGAGTACATTGTGCACAATACTTAAGAAGCAAAAATCTAGACTTCTTGCTATAGGACCAGAGCATGATAGACGTATCCTTGCTAGAAGGAATTAGGAACAACACTTACACAATTGGCAAGATCTTAAGAGCAAATCCAATCGTATAGATAGAAGATCTAACAACAAGTCTTAATTTACATGACGAGTCAGATTTACATTGATACTCCTCATGGTAGACCAAGCAAGAACTTGAAGGCCAAGATAGAAAATTTTTTATCAAAGGGAAACCCAAAAATGGATACAAAGATAGAATGTTTTAAAGACCTCATCCAAAAAGTCATAATTGTGTCAATGATGAAACTATTTTGATCAACATGAGCCTTGCAGGTAGATCTTAACAAAACCATCTTTTTCCAACTCCTACACAAAGGGAAATCTATGAGTTAGGAGTAGATAGGAAAGTGAAGTCCTCAAACTCATCAATGAGCTCTTGGAGGACATGGCAAAAGGATCAACCATGATTCTAGCTCACACATTGTAGATTTTTACCTTGGAATAAAACTATTTATGAAAGAAGAGAATGAGAAATTTCCTAGCTACTTCAACCATTTGGCCTACTTTAGTGGACATCCTGACCTTGCAAAGGAAATAAACAAATACTATGAGTCAGATGAGGAGTAAGCTCATACTAAGAAGTTTGTGCTTGTAAAACAAAAGAATACAATACAATTACAATTTGTAAAAAGGTGCCTATGGCAAAAACCAAAAATCAGGTTTCCAATAAGTAGAAATGAACTCAAGTTATTGAACTATAGTCAAGAGAAAGTGGAATGGGTAGAGAGATTAGAGGATTGGATGGAAATGAAGCGTCCATGATTGACAAAGGACATTTTGGTTCCCAAACAATAACCAACAAGGGAAAGGAGACCTCCAAAAATGAAGACAAGTCAAGAAGTGACAACTTGTTTACACGTATTTTTTCATCAAATGCAATTAACAAAGTGCAATCATCACTACCACTTGGTGAAGCATCTAAAGACAAGGAAAAGGAAATAATGGAGGAAGATGAAGATCCTCTTATCACAAGTCTAAAGAAAGTACCAATACTCTCTCAAATCTTCTCCAATAAACCTTCCCAACCTAAGTATCCAAGAGCAAACCTTGTTGACATCATTTTGGATGCACAAACCAATGAAGTAGAATCATCCAAACAAAGTCTAATTATGACCAAGGAAAGCCACAATAGATTCTTGATACAAAGGCTTGGAAATAAAAAGAAAACTCCACGAGAATGCACCTATAATAACGGAAAAGCTCACAAATGCAGCCAACAAATTTTTTTTATAACATATCAAGATGGATAGTACCCCTAATGATACACCAAAAGCTCAAAATCACATACAAGAGGACTAGACAATGTAATACCATTAGCAAAAATAATTATCTAGAGGTGGAAATTGGTTTGGTAATATCTTTTGGGATGTTATATATGATGTTCTAAGTAAATCAGATAGAGGTGTTTCCAAAAATTACTTCCACTAATAGAGTAGAGGTAAAAAACACCATGAAAACTTCAAAGTCAATTTTGTCGGCCTAAACATATGAATTAGGCATTGAAAAACATATATATTCCCCCTTATGGCCTCCCTCTGCTATCTGAAGAAGATTTTCCTTCTCTTCCCTTTTTTGTCTCATCAAGAGCTTTCCAATGGTACCTCATCTGTAACAATATGGAGTTTAGCGACAAAGTCAGTCAGGCTCACGAAGTAGCACATAAGACAAATTAGCCTAGAATATTCCGGAAGTATCTAGGAAGCTTCTTGGGAAGCTTCCGAGTTAGCTTAGCTTGCACCTTAAGTAAGTAGCTTCTAGAAGGAAGCTTCTAGAAGCTTCCAACTAGCTTAGCTTGCACGCCAAGTAGGCGGCTTCTAGAAGGAAGCTTCTTGAGAAGCTTCCTAGTTAACTTGGCTTGCACTCTAAGAAAGCGGCTTGACGAAGCTTCTTGAGAGGCTTCTCAAGGGCCTTGTATGCAACCTATAAATACCAAAGCCAAAGCTCATGCTAGGCATTTGGAGTTTTCACTCATTCAAGTGTCCCAATGTGAGTTTCCATTCTCCTATTTCTCTCCTCGGTTTTGGTCTTTTACATCATCCATGTTGTTTTGAGCTTCCTATAAGACAATTCTCCAAAGGTTCCCTTTGGTCAGAATTGTTTGACCAACCAAATGGGACAAGGATTGACATGTCACCAATCTATACAGCTAATCTAAGGGTAAAGCTTGTTGACATATCACCAATCCATGTTTTTGATCCAAAGCTATAGCTCTGTTTGAGTGGATACTCTTTGCTATATAATAAAGACAAGGTGCTCCTTTGGAGCATCATATTATTGAGGAATGAACATTGTGTTTTTTGTGTGTCTCTTGGGGTTTTTACTGTACTTGGAACATTAAAGATAGGGACAAATAACATGTTGGAGGATATTCATTATCAACTAAACTATGACAATAATTTGCTTGCATGGTTTATGTTGGTGTATTTTTGACATGTGGTAACTTTGATGATGGAAATATTGGAGAATATCTTGCCATTCAACAAGAAGTTGGATTCCACAATGAACAAGCTAGTTACACTTGTGCAATACCTCCATGACAAGTCAAGTGCAACTACAAAGGACAAATTGAACCAAATTGAACAAAGTCAAAGAATGCCTTGCAAAGGAGCCTACATGTTGCAAGAAAATGATTGGTTGTTAGAGAAGTCCATGAAGAGGAATTGGCATTACAAAAACAACACAAGGTCATCCTATGATACCTATAAACAAAGGTCAATGTAGTACAAGATAAGGTTGCGGAGCATTCAGCCCAACACAAAGAAAAAATTAGGGCAAGAGATGAAGAGCTGACAACCTTCAAGAAAAATTAGAGGCCACAAACTCTAAGGTGACTACAATAGAGGCTTGATACAAGAACTTGGAGAAACTTACTGACCTTTGTATTCAAGAACTCACAACAAACCTAAAATGATCATGGGAAAAGGAGGAGGAAATCAATACAAAGGAAAGAGAAGACCTGAAAGCAAAACTCCAACAAGAAAAAGATAACTTTATAAACAAGTATATTGGGCTTCTCATAACTGTAGAGCATATGGTGATACAACTCTTTTTCTAGTTGGAACGATTGGCCAACAAAACAAGAAACCAAACAAAGATCAAGGACCTCAAGATGTAGATCAATGCTCTCAAGAGGAAGGTCTATACAAATGACCAACTAATTGCCTTATCCTCAAGATTCTAAAGTCATGCAAACTCCAAGTTCAAAGATACACAAATAGGTTTTGCCAATGAAGTCATTGATTACAAAAAGTAGCTCATAGAGCTTATTCAATTTTTTGAAGGCACAATTAATTTGTCATTGGCTATGCAAGATTGTCTTGCAAATGAGTAACGACCCCAACAATGTCTTATGAATAGACCCATGGCAAACTTTGTAATGGATGATTCATCTTGTAGTTGTTTGCAAATTTACAAAATTTTTTACATCTAATAGTCATAGCCAAGACACTTCATACTTGTAAATAGTCCATATAACTTTATGTAGATAGAAAATCAAGTGGACTACTATATTTCAAATCTGCTGAGGTGGTAATTCCATGTCAAATGCACCTCTCTTGGAGATTAGATTAGGATAAGATAGGAATCTTATTAAGAAGGATAAGATACATTAGTGGATTTCCATCTCTTTGTAGCCATTGGGTCTCTTTGGCGGCTAAGTAGGAAATGTATATAAGGATTCAACTCAATCTTTATTGTGTTTATTTGATGAATTATTTCATTATAGTAAATGAGGCTCTATACCATCAAGATGATCAATTTGGTGTATGTGTATGCATCTTCTATATGAAGACCTTCATGAGGAATCTTGGCCTAAAGGTGTAAGCATTGTAGCAAAGGAATCATTTGAATGGAATGAGAAGGTCAACTTCCAAGTGTTGTATATATGTTAGGAAAGATATTGTAAGGGGAATTTTAGAAGTCTGTATAATTTCAGTATTACAAAATTGGAGACTTAGCAACATAAGCCATTCTAACCCCATGTAAAGTAATGCTTTTTTGGGAATGGTGGACCACTATATTATTATTGTAGATGTCAAAGAGATACTTTCTCTCATTGGTTTGTGGATTATTGGTTTGTGATTTGTGGCTGCAAGAGAGTGTGGAGATAGGAGAGGAGAGGGAGTGACATGAGAAGATATCTTTAATTCTTTGAGGGCTCTCTAGCATATTGCACTCAAGTGAATAGTCGATTCTCTTTGTTTTTCAGTTTTGGTTCCATTGGTACTTAGATTGAAGACTTTGGAGAATGGAGTAGAAAGTTATGAGGATTTTTAGCTCTTTTAGGGTTTAGAGTGATTATTACACATTGATAGTGATGGATCAGGAATTTTCATTTTTTATCTCTTGGTTTTCATGATTAAGTTCCATAGGAATTTAGTTTGAAAATGTTGGAGATTGAAATTGAAAGTTATGAGAGTTTATAGATTTTAGGGTTTGGAGAGATTGTTTTCTTATGTGAGTTGGGATGTGAGGGGTTGTGGTTTTGCAGATATGAGGAGATATGGAGAGGAGCATCATGTGTTACTATCACTATTCTTGTGCTAGCCATGGCTACATCTTCCCATGTGGGGTTGCCTAGAGCAGCTCGGGATACACCATGCCCGGTGTGTCAGTGACGCTTTACCCCGCAAGGGGTAAAGACACATGTGGGAAGGATGCACAAGGACTATGATTGGACCACTTGGGATGCCCACGTGAGACGAGCGACCACACCAAAAGCAAGTACACTTAGGATTATGCATGATTCTTCTATCCCTTTGTTGATCGTTCTAAGGATACCGATTGGGTCGTGGGAGTGGTTAGCTTCTTTGGCGGGTTGCATTTTGGGGTTATTTGAGACTAGTTTTCCATGTCCACGTCTATTCATGGGCTATCCCGCACACTCCATGATGAAGCTAGACAAGCATTTCACCTACCACTTGATTGTTTGGCACGTGATCCCTTGGACGGGTTAGCATGGTTCATATTCCTCTTACTCTCTTGATGGTGTCTTTGTTATGCTAGATGGGGATGTGCGGGGCATAGAGAGGTGGCTACTAGATTTTGTCAATTCCAAGCAGGGGATTGGGTGGCCCTTTAGGAGGAGTCTATTAGGGCTACACAATTTAGGAGACAAGCATCACCACAGGATGCCACAAAGTCCACTCAATTACAACGGTGTAGGACATTGGGTCAAGAGGGAGAGTTTAGTAGAGCGGCATGAGTGCTACACCCTTTGTCTATGGCAAGTCCTACTGATGAGACTATCTCTTCCCTATGCTCACTACATCCTATAGCAATAGAAGGACTACCACTAGAGGTCTTAGATTATCAGCCTGAGTAGCCTTTATGTCTTGATAGGTTGCTATTTGCACAAGCATTATGCACTGCACCTCGCTTTTCCTCAAGAGGCTTGTCAAGGATGGTTTATGAGCACCTTAGAGATTGCTTCTAAGCAGATGATCCTTCTAGTAGTTTTACCGAGTTGTTTCAGGTTGTTGTAGCAGTAGCGAGAGGAGACATTCCTATGTATGTTAGTTAGGTGTTATGTGCTAGTTGACTTCTCATGATGGAGAAAGACATGGGGAGCATTAGACCGATTGCTATTGGAGAGATCTTTTTGCGGTTGGTCAGTCATACCATTGTACTTCAGCATTATTCTTACTTTTGATAGCACCTCCTCCACATCAGTTTGGAGTAGCTACACCTGGAGGATGTGAGGCTATATCTTTAGGCATTAGAGCACTCCTAGATATCCATTTAGAGTGGGTTGTTCTACAGGTGGATGTGGAGAATGCTTTTAATAGCATCTCACAAGCATCGATCTTTAGAGAGCTTAGGGAGGCTGGTGGATCCTTGGCAAGTCTCATTCCTTTTGTGCAGTCTTTTTATGGCTCTCGTGCTTCCCTTTACTACCAACATGGTGGTTCATAGGAAGGAGTCACCGTCTTGGAGTCAGCTGTTGGTACACGCCAAGGAGATCCTTTGGAGGGGCCTTTATTTGCCATGGCTCACTTTAGAGCTCTCCTATCTACTACTTTGGCCATGCCAGGTTGCATATTTTCCTGCTTGGCAAATGATACACACATCGTAGGCCCTGTAGATCAGATTAGGTAGGCCTTTGACTACTTGACTACCGAGCTACATTTTGTAGGCTTGCAAGTCAAGGTGTCAAAGTGTAGGGCATGGTCCCCTTTAGGTATCCCTCCCCATCTTGAGCTTCTAGAGGAATGTATCACATCCATAGATGGACTTTGTGTTCTTGGAGTGCCAGTAGGATCGAAGGATTTTGTCACACACTTCTTAGACGCTGCCCTTGCAGAGGATGTTTTCCATGTGGATGACCTTCCATTACTAGGAGATCCATAGGTGGCATTTGGTATACTCTCCTCCAGTATTGCTCATCAATCGTCCTTCCTCATCCATACAGTTTCCCCCTCATCATCCTTCCTATCATGTTTGAGAGCATTTGATAGGAGGATTATGGGAGTCTTTGGTGTTATTATTGGACCAAGGACTTTTGAGTGTGTGACAGGGGATTTGGCATAGACAGATGGCTTTGCCAATCTCATGTGGTGGGGTTGGCTTGCTATCTATGGAGGAGATGGCACCTATAGCATTTTTGGGTAGTTGGGCTCTCTCGGCACCTACTTTCCTCTCGTTTTGTGGTTGTTGATAGGCCGGTTTTGGAGACTTATGTGACAGAGGTGAAGGGAAGATCCTTTTCTCTCCAGGTGTTATTATGGCAAACAAGAGATAGTCTATCCCTACAAGCACAAGAGGATTTTTCCACCTTTTGCTTCATTATTGTCAGATTGGACTAGAGGTTTACAGTCTTCCTTGATGGAAGGACAGTGTGAGCATACGCTACATTCTCTCTTAGTTGACTTGTCCATTCCTCAAGCTACTAGAGCACGTCTTTGCTCTTGCTCCAACAAGGATGCAGGTTCTTGGATCCTAGCTCGACCGTGCATTAGGGCATTTTGACTCACACCAACTAGTTTCTCTATAGCAATGAGGTTTTGCCTAGGTTTGGTCCACCCATTTCCATCTTCATTACTCACTTGTGAGTGTGGTTCTACACTAGATGCAGCAGCGGTCCACATGATACAATGTCCTTTTGGAGGACAGAGGATAGCCATCCATGATGCCATTAGGGACATATTGTTTGCTATGGCACGAGAGAGTGGATTCTTGGCTTGGAGGGAGAGTTCATATGCTTTGCAGACGACACATGTCAAGGCAGACTTATACTTGGTCCGAGATGATCAAAGTGATAGTAGCAGATGTCATGGTTATAGACCCTACGTGGGATACAATTTTGAAGGGAGTGATCACCCATCCCCTTGGATGGGTGGCGAGTGCAACAGCAGGTTGCCAAGTATAGGGGCATGCAGCGAGGTCACCTCTTTGTTCCTCTAGCCTTGGAGTTATATGGAATGATGGACATGGCATTCGACACTTTTGTTAGGGAGTGCACAAGAGCTTATCATGTTAGGCGTCGAGGGGTACCACTCTCACTCTCATACTTTGTAGCATATCTGAGATAGTATGTGTCCATTGCTCTACAAAGGGCAGTGGCTAGTACAATCCATAGGAGAGTAACCACATTAGGTGATGTTTCTTTGGATGCTCCAGTTGTGTGTAAACCGTATGACTTGCATAGCTCAGATATCTTAGGTGCGGTAGGGCAGATTTCTCATGTAGACTCTATTGGGGCTTAGCTCCATGTTACCTTTTTTGCCTCTCCCTTGTACGGCTTGATGGGGTCTTCCCATCCTTTGTTTTTTTTACGCAGTCGCCTTCCTTGATGTCAAAGAGATAGGATCCTTGGGAGATCAGGCTCTAATTTAGTTTGCATGTCCCATCCTACTACTTGTAAGACACCATGATAACTATTGACCTTGTATGAGCCCAAGTTAGTAAAGGTGGTGTGGATGGTACATCATGGGATTGTCATGACAATAGTAAGTAGGAATTTGGTCAGGCCAATCAAAGGATAAGGAAACTCCAAGGCAAAGTGACCTTTGTTATGAATGATCCATCACTTTTAGGAGTCCTTTGGACTATATGTATAGTGAAAGTGATTTGTGGCTATTTATATTATTTAGTATGCCAAGAAGGGTTATATTATCCTCTTTTGTGAATGACTTTGCACAAGAGGTTAAATATAAAATAATAATAGATTATAATCGTTTGACATCTTTACTTTGTTTTTGGTCATATTCAACTCGTATCCTCAAGGGATTGACTAGTTCTCAAAATGTTAAACATTTGAGCGACACCATGATTGTTACACCAATCCTTAAAGTTCCAAATTATTAAAAATAAAAGGGCATAATAAGACATGATTATGAATGAAATAGCCTATATATATATATATATATAGATATATATATATATATATTTTTCTGTATTTCTATTATTTTTCTCTTTATACCATTAATAAATAATATAAAATCATAAAATATATAATGATTTTAATCATGGAGACAAAGACTCCTTCAAATCTATAAGATGAAAATGTAAAATCATTCAAGTCAATATTTTTAAAACACATAACAAGTGAAAATTATGATTACATCTTCAATATAACAATCTAAATAAAGGTATGATATATAGGTTGAAAAATTTATTTCTAAGTTATGATATAGAATAACCTTTGTCAATCCAAAATATTTCCATTAATAAATTTATTTATTATATAAATTTATAAGTATGGATTCCTACTCATCTAATGAATTAATTCAGTCCTATTTCCTTATAAACTAGTAGTGTTTCTTCTTTATATCATTATAAAAATATGTTGAAATTTTCAAGATTTATTCAACTAGTAGACTTTTATTGTGCTAATTTGTCATAGAAAATTTTTCTCATCTATCTAAAAATGACATTTTATTCTTGATATATTATTATATTCTCCTTATCATCAAAGATCATTATAACCTTTTCTTGTTTTGAATTTGATGAGCAGTTTTTGAATCATCATAAATTTCCGTAAAGTGCTTGCATTATTTTCTTAATTTAAAATACCAAAATTTAAAGCAATGAAATGAATGGAAAGAAAAAACTAATATACATTTATATATATTAATAATGAAAATTTGAATATAGATAAGGTCACCATAATTAAATTTTATATAAGTTTTGGTTCATAGTAGGTTGAAAGTATTCAGTGTTGAAGGAGTATTGGTGCATATGTATTTAAATATACCTTGTTATTAAGATGAATGTGGATACTAAGACTTAGTCAAAGGCTAGTAATAAGAATTGAGTTTCCAAATTATTTAGTGAAAAATTTGGAAATGAACTTTATATAGTCTTTATAAGATATAATTTTGATTAGAAGTGTGATAAACCTATGTTAACCAAAAGTGATATAATGGTAAGAAACAGGTCATTCTCTTGAAGAGACGGGTCAAAATAGCTAGATTTGAAAAGAAGCATCACAATTGTAGTTCTTTATTGTTACCTATTTAAGCTCTTGGGCAGGAATGACCCCAAAACAGCATATTGTCACCAACTATGGCACATAATGGCAAATAGAAAATTAAAAGATCACTTCCATTATGAATGAATTCAAATTACTTCTTGAAGGTGATAATCCAATAAACTCCAAAGTGGTTGCTTCACTACAAAGGCATTCACCTGCAAAGATTGTGTCCTACACTTCTCATAAGACATGACTTCTAAGGTACTTTGAATTGATATTAGGGCTTTGGTTTTCAAGTCCATGGTACTTTCAACACTACTGTTCATTTATCATCTATCAAGGCATTGGTCCACTCCTCTAGGACACTCAATGATCCCTAACCTTAATCAAAAGTATGAGTGGTCACTCCAACTCAAGCACTTGGGTTCATACTATGAAGTTCTTCATCACTACTCACCAAAGACATACAACAAATACTCAAATTTTAAGCAAAAGTGACAAAGAGATTTTGGTGCTTTTGCATTATTTGTGTTCAAAAGATTGAATGAATTATTTACAACTAGGCCAATACCTTAAATAGCAGTTCTTTCTCTAAGCCAAATAAATCTAACAGTTGAGGAAGTCCAATAATCTCCTTTGCTCATCCTCATTGTATATTTAGAATATTATCTTTGTCTTATCATATTTGTAGGTTAGTTAGGCACCTTACACATGTAAAGGAAGGGTTTAGTTCTTCCCCAAAGAAAAATTACAAGTTTTCTCCTTTGGATTTACAACTCCAAAGGTTATATCTATGATGGTCCCATAACTAAGAATGGCTAAAACTACAAAGATGTTTATAAAGTTTCTTACTCTAAAGATCTTCCAACTCCAAAGAACTTATTTGTAAAGGATCTTTGGCCTAAAGTTCTATTGTGAAGAACTACCATTGCCTTTGCAAATCCTAATAAGAAGCTTGATCCTCCCCTTGTAATCTACTAAGATCAAGAGGTAGGTGTCACAAGTTTTGGTGAACTTCCTATATATGTGTTCCCAAATTGTATTTGCTAGCTAGTCCATCTTTTCATCTTCATCTTTGTCTTTGTGCATCTTCCTTTCCAACTCCTACACATGTAGCTTCAAATCATGTAATTTAGTCTTCTACATCTCACTTTGAACCCTCCTCCATAATTCCTGCTAATTGGTCCCAAACTTCCTCTAATTGCTTTAAGATCTTTGCTTTTTCATCCTCCAAGTTGTTCAAGGCCTCCACCTCCTTCTTTACTTCCTTCCAGATTTGGTGTAGATTGGTTTCTCTCTCTTCCTTCTCCTTTGTTCTCCTCTTAGACCATCCCTCCAAGTTGTGTGGCCAATTCCTTCCTTTATTTGGACATCTGCACTTCCAAGATGACTACCTTGATCTTGGTAGTCTCCAATTCTCCCCAATGCTTATTACTTCTTTGTCTTTGACCTTCAATTGCTCTTAGTACCCTTGCAACTTCTACTTATGTTCCAACGAAAAGGCTCTAAACTATCTCTATAGCCTAAAATTATCTTCTTCATACTAGTTGCAATCTATAGCAAGGGAGACGTTCTAATGCTTCACTTCAAAATTCTCCTTTATCAGCATATTCACCTATTGACACTCCTCCTTCCACTTGTCTTACTTTGCTTTCTTGGTGTACATTACATTTTTTTGCCCTTGGATAAGTAAAGTGTAATTGACCACATCCAAATAGACCTCTTGGTATTGGGCCAAAATGGTCTCCATATCTACAATGCTATATAAAAAATTTAGCCTCCTCCTTTACTAGTACTCTTTGTTCATGGGAAATCTCTCCCTGCACTTTGGTCATAATCTACTTGGAAGGTCTTTGCCTTTAGACTCAATGTCTACCTTCTCTTTGGCTTCTTGCTTCCTTCAATCATATGGTTTTCTTCATGTCTTCCTTTGGCCTCCTCTTGTTTTCCTTTGGAGATGTTTGCTTCTTTGGTGGCACTAGGGAGTTCTTTAGACCAAAGTGGGTTTTCCTTTTAACTTTGGGTTGAACTTCTTGAGCAACTTGGTCTGCTTCATGCTCCTCTAGATTTGGGGCAGATTGTACATCCTTGTATTGCTCTTGTCCTTTGGCTGTGATGCAAACCACTACAAGGTAAAGAAATCTTCTTCTTCTTGATCTTTGCCTTTGAAGTCTACTTCTTCCTCCAAAGATATGTCTATGACTTGACAGTTCTCTCTTGATTGCTTAGTTGAGCCTTAGGGTTTGAATGGTAATGCATTCTTCTTCTTCTTCTTGGTGGTGGTTGTAACAATATGGAGTTTAGTGACGAAGTTAGTTGGGCTTACAAAGTAGAGAATAAGACAAAATAGCCTAGAATATCCTAGAAGCATCTAAGAAGCTTCTTGCAAAGCTTCCCAACTAGTTAACTTGTGCCCTAAGCAGGTAGCTTCTAGAAGGAAGCTTCTAGAAGCTTCTAACTAGCTTAGCTTGCATGCCAAGTAGACAGCTTCTAGAAGGAAGCTTCTTGAGAAGCTTCCTAGTTAACTTGGCTTGCACTCCAAGAAAGCGGCTCAAGGAAGCTTCTTGAGAAGCTTCAAGGGTCTTGTATGCTACCTATAAATACCAAGGCCGAAGCTCATGCTAGGCATTGGGAGTTTTCCCTCATTCAAGTGTCCCAATGTGAGCTTCCATTCTCCTATTTCTCTCCTCGGATTCGGTCTTTTACATTGGTATCAGAGCAGGAATGGGATGGATGGAATTTATGGACCACCAAATCCACTTCCACCAAACCATTGGGACTTTCATGTCGAGATATTACCAAAGCATTGTTTCACACAATTCATCACCTCACGTTTTGGGCAGGATTTTCTACATATGATCACCGTGTCAGAGGAACCCTTGATACTTCCAGTTGTAACTTATAGAGAACGGTGGACGTGTTGTATCTATGTGTTAATCAACTAGATAAATTGAGGGTAGTGGAATAGAGTAGTAGCGATGGCGGCAATACCGGATGTTATCCTTGCAATGCAACAACAAATCGAGCATCTTACTCGATTGTTAGATGAACAAGACCAGCAACGACGAGAACAGATAGACAGAGCGCCAGTTCGAGATGGAGAAGATCGCATTCGATTTGCAAAACCCAAGGTGTTTGAAGGCAAGAATCTTCTAGGCATAGTGGAGAATTTTGTGTTTGACTGTGAACGTTACTTTGAAGCCACCAATCTTCAAGACGAGCGGAAACAAATTCTCTTGGCTTCTAGCCAGTTGGATGGAGTGGCAAAACTTTGGTGGCAATTCCGAGTAGAAAGAGCTGAACGACAAATGGTTACACCAATTTTTACATGCGCAGAATTCAAGGATGCAATACTTTGTTGATTTTAGACTATAAATGCCACCTGAGCTGCATGAGATAAATTGGTGGAGTTGAGGCAGATTGGCTCAGTGAGAAGCTACATCACACAATTTCAGAATATCATCATGCAAATTCCAGATATCCAAGAAGGTGAAGTTTTGGATCAATTTGTACAAGGATTGAAGTCACGAACCAGATTGGAGGTGACCATGCGAGAGCCATAGAATGTAGAAGAAGCCATGCAATTGGCAGAGCGTTTTGATTCCTTAGTTGTGACAACTTAGTCTCGATCTCGACCTACACAAAACCCACCAGTACCACGAGTGGAAGAACCGGTACCAATGGAGATTGATGCTATCCAACGAAGACCACTTGGCACAGTAGATAGAGAAAGATTACGACCAAATGGAGGTTGTTTTTATTGTCGCTAGTTGGGCATCGCATTGCTGAATGTCCACTCAAGAATGGACGACCTGGACAAGTTGCCCAAGTGGAGGTTGTGGAGCGGAATGATCAGGGAAACAAGGAATCCCAATAGGAGATTTTGAGCCGCCTACTGGGAGCTTGATTAGTTCCAATGGGATTGAAGGCTCGACCTATGCAAGTCTACTTCACTTGCAAGGTATGATATCTAATCGGGGTTGTAGAATTTTGGTTGATTCTGGAAGTTCAGAGAATTGCATGTCTATGCAAGTAGCAAAGGAATTGGGTATTCCTATCAAGCCAGTGATTGGAAGTAGTTTGATGATGGCAGATGGTAGAAAGGGTTCTGCATTCCGCACCTTGCATCCTATTACCTTCAAGATTGGGAAGGAGTATTTGGAATGTATGAGGTTTGTAGTGGCACCTCTACACTATGATATCATTCTGGGTCTACCTTGGCTTGAATGTCATAAGGTTCAATTTGATTGGACCCAACACCAAATTCAAGTACAACACCAAGGTAGGAATTTCCGATTAGGTTGTCTGGCACCTTTGAGTAAGACACCTAAGAATAGTCAGTCCCAAGATGGGAAGTTTGTCAAGAAGGTAGCCATAGAGCAAATCTGGAAGGGAGATGAGTCCCAAGATGGGAAGTTTGCCAGGAAGGCAACCATGGAGCAAGCTTGAAAGAGAGATGAGTCTCTAGAAGGGAAGTTTGTTAATGAAGCAGCCATAGAGCAAGCTTTGGAGGAAGATAAGTCTGTATTCGCGGTGTGGATCAAGCCAATTGCACAAGAACAATCTGAGGAGGGCCAAGTGCCACATCAAGCAACGGTTGATCGGATAGTTTAGGAGTTTGCAGATGTGTTTCCGGATGATCTGCCAAAGGGATTACCCTCTGATCGAGGTATGCCCTTCAAGATCGAGTTATTGCCAAGGAGTACTCCAGTGAGTAGACCAATCTATCGGCTCTCACCAAAAAAGTTGGAGGAGTTGCAAACAACACTTATAGAGTTGTTGGAGAAGGATTTCATACAACATAGTACCTCTCTTTGGGGAGCACCGGTACTATTTGTTCCAAAGAAGGATGGAGGACTTTGTTTCTATATTGATTACCGTGGGCTCAATAAGCAAACCGTGAAGAATGCATATCCCTTGCCTCGAATCGATGACTTGCTTGATCAATTAAGTGGAGCACGCTTTTCCAAGCTAGATCTTCATAGCGGCTATTGGCAAATTCCTATTGAAGGAGAGGACGTGCAAAAGACTACCTTTCGCACAAAGTATGGACATTTTGAGTGGAGAGTTCTACCTTTTGGACTCACTAATGCTCCAACAGTCTTCATGGATCAGATGCATCGGGTATTGGAGTGACTATTGGATCAGTCCGTGGTAGTGTTCTTAGATGATATCTTAATCTATAGTATGACAGAGGCAAAACACAGGAATCATGTACGGGACGTCCTAGGACGACTACGACAGAGGAAATTTTATTGCAAGAAGTCAAAGTGCGCTTTTTGGCAGAAGGAGGTTACCTTCTTGGGTCATAAGATCTCATCAGAGGGGATCAAGATGGAAGAAGAGAAGATCAAGGCCATTACTAATTGGCCTACCCCAAAGGATGCTACCGAAGTACGAGCATTCAATGGATTGGCCAGTTTTTACCGACGGTTCATCCACTATTATGCTCACGTGGCTGCACCATTGACTGACCTCTTGGGAAAGAACTCGAGCTTCCAATGGACCACCAAGCATGAAGAAGCATTCAAGAAGTTAAAGCATATGGTGTCTTCAAGACCCATTCTTCAACCATGTGATCCTCAACTACCTTGTGTGGTTGATTTTGATACTTCTAACTTTGCAATTGGAGCTGTGTTGCAACAAGAGTTTCCAAATGGACTACATCCTATTGCCTTTGTGTCTCGCCGACTAAATACAGCTGAAAGAAATTACTCTACTCGAGATCGAGAACACTTGCAATGGTATATGCCACCAAGGTATGGAGGCATTATCTCTTGGGGAAACAGGTGATCATGCGAACTGATCACAAGCCATTGTTGCAGACCTTACACCTAGAGCACATGAAGAGTCGACATCATCGATGGGAAGAGCAACTCCAATTGTTCGACATCAAACTTGAGTACAAACCAGGTTGGTTCCATGTCATCCCTGATGCTCTATCACGATGACCTGATTTGAAGTCTCTTCCTCTCATCACGGTAACAATCACGACGGTGTCAATTGATCCCAAGATTCATAACGAGTTTCGGTTAGCTCTATAGCAAGATCCCTTCTTCCAAATGGTACACGGTCATCTGACAGCACGCGACAAGGAGTACAACACCTTCTCCTTCAAGGAAGGCCTTTTATTCCATAAAGACCAGATCTATGTTCCAGCCAAAGGTGATCTTCGACTTGTGCGCCTTCAAGAAGCCCATGATTTACCAATAGCTGGTCACATGGGAGTGGACAAGACCTTGGGTACCCTCCAATGCCAATGGTGGTGGCCCAACATGACACAAGATGTTCGAGACTTTGTCCGATCATGTGAGAGTTGCCAACGGAACAAGGCCAGCAACCAGAAGCCGAGTGGACTTCTTCAACCACTCGCCATTCCATCCGCTTGTTGGGAGCATGTGAGCTTGGATCTCATCACATCCTTGCCAAAGACAAAACAAGGACACACCGCAATTGTGGTGTTTGTAGATAGGCTTAGTAAGCAAATCCACTTGGCACCAACCTGTGATACCGTGGATGCTCCAACCTTAGCACAAATCTACTTCAACAATGTCTTCAAGCATCATGGGATGCCACGTGTACTCATCTCCGACCGTGATCCTTGATTTACCGGGAAGTTTTGGCAAGCACTCTTCAAGATACTCGGCACCAAGCTTGCTTTGTCCACAACCTATCATCCTCAAACTGATGGACAAACCGAACGCGCCAATCGTACATTGGAGGATATGTTGCGGGCCTTTGTCAATGTCCACCATACCAATTGAGATGAATGTCTTGCAGCTGCAGAATTTGCCTACAACAATTCCAAACAGGCAAGCACTGGATTTTCTCCCTTCTTTCTCAATTTTGGCCAAGATCCGCTTGTTCCAGAATCTCTTCTTGCTCCCCCTCCCTCTCAGGTTCCTCATACTTCTACATTCTTGACCACTATATCCCAATCTTTCCAACAAGCCAAATCTCACCTCCTTGTTGCTCAGAATCGCCAAAAACAATATGCAGACCGTCATCGTCGTGATCTCACCTTTGAAGTTGGTGATAAAGTCATGCTATCCTCTAGTAACATCCCTCTCCCACTTGATACCCAAGTTCGTAAACTTGCTCCTAATTGGATAGGACCCTTTGATATCACCCACATTATCTCTCCTGTTGCTTATCGTCTTGCCTTACCTTGTCACATGCGTATCCATTTTGTTTTTCATGTTTCCAAGTTGAAACCCTTTGCTCCTAACCCTTCTTCCTTTTCCTCTCAAGCCCAACCTCCCCCTCTTCCTGTCCCTATCAATGATCATGAGGAGTACAAAGTTGATCGTATCCTTGCGCGTTGCCATATTCAACGAGGCCGTCGCCAACATACGGAGTACAAGGTCCTTTGGAAAGGGTATCCCCTTCATGATGCCACATGGGAACCTCTTTCTCACCTCCAGAATGCACAAATGGCCATCAAGGAATTCGAAGCTTCACTGGCGACGAGGACGTCACCAACTAGCGGCGGAGGAATATGTAACAATATGGAGTTTAGTGATGAAGTTAGTCGGGCTTACGAAGTAGAGAATAAGACAAAATAGCCTAGAATATCCTAGAAGCATCTAAGAAGCTTCTTGGGAAGCTTTGCAACTAGTTAACTTGCGCCCTAAGCAGGTAGCTTCTAGAAGGAAGCTTCTTGAGAAGCTTCCTAGTTAACTTGGCTTGCACTCCAAGAAAGCGGCTCAAGGAAGCTTCTTGAGAAGCTTCAAGGGTCTTGTATGCTACCTATAAATACCAAGGCCGAAGCTCATGCTAGGCATTGAGAGTTTTCCCTCATTCAAGTGTCCCAATGTGAGCTTCCATTCTCCTATTTCTCTCCTCGGATTCGGTCTTTTACAGTGGTGGTGGTTGTGATCTTTTCTTTATCCATTGGCATGAAGTGTTCAGTTGAGGCATACTTTGCATCTACATCCCGATATTCCTTAGTGATTGCCTTTCTTTGGGATTGCAAGGTGAAGTACTCAATTGAGTGGAAATGACATGGGAATTTCTTCCTCTCTTCCTTTGTAAGTAAGTCTAAACCCATACAGAAGTGTATGGTAAAGGACGCAAGATAAGTTCCTCCACTATCTTGTTTGAATTCCTTGAGCATACTCCTTGCTTACAAGTAGAACATATTTTCCCAATCAATTGGCTCTCCTTGATACATATACTGAAAGAAGATTGATGAATTGTTGTTGATATAAGTTGTTCTCTTGGGTGTAATACCAAGAGCCATATGATCTTGATGTGAAATTTTGTTTGATAACATCTAGAATGATGTTATACATGATGGTCAAAATAGATTAGATAGAAGTATCACCAAAAGAGTACTTCTACTAATAGGGCAGAAACCAAAATAGACTTGAGAACCTTAGAACCAATAGCTAGACATATGATTTAAAGGTGAGAATTGGTTTGGTAACATCTGGAAGGATGTTACACATCATGGACTAAACAGATCAGAAAGAGATATCACCAAAAGGGGACTTCTACTAATAGAGTAGGAACAAAATATGCCTGAAATCTTTGAAGGCAATTTCGGAGGCCTAAACGGATGAATTAGGCCTTGAAATTGTGTGAAACCCGTCTTTGATGGAGGAAAGGTTTGCCTTCCCTCCTCCTTGGTTTGTCTTGTCGAGAGCTTTCCAACTATACCTTATGTGATTCTGAAACTCCTACAGGAAGATTCCCTAAAAGATTCCCTCCGGTCAAAGCTTGTTTGACAAACAAGATAGGACCTAGACCAACATGTCACCCATCCAAGTAAGTAATCCAAGGGTGGATCTTATTGACATGTCACCTATCTGTGTGCCTAATCCTATGGCGGAGCTTCCTTGGAGGAGATCCTCTTTGTCTATATAATAAAGAGAAGGTGCTCCTTTGGAGCATCAAATATTTGAGTGTGAAATCTGTGTTTTCTCTCTTCTCATGTCCTCGGAGTATTACATTGGGTCAACATAGTTTAATATCATTGCTTTCAAAACCGCCTTTCAAGTAGGTCACTGTAATTGCACATTCTCCAACCATTTTTGGTGGACTATCTCTCAATAAAACTGTCAAAATTTGAGTGCTTTGTGGTATTTTCAAAATATTGGGTAGCATGTACACCAAGTAGGTGGCTTTTAAAAGGAAACTTCTTGGGAATCTTCTTGATTTGTAAGACCCATTTGTGTATATATGAGCTATTTTGATATTTAGTTTGGTATTATAAGTACTTGAGAGATATTATTTATACAAAGATAAAGGATGGTTTTACATTAGTCATGATTAGCTAAAGTTAGTCATAGCTAAGATAAGGGGACCTTAATTTAGAGGAAGTTGAAAAGAAGAGCACCATTATTTTGGATTCTAGTGTGTTCATTTGGTATTATTCTTAGGTGTTTGGCTTTGAGGAAAGAATTGAGAACTCTTGGACCTACAAGCTTTTTTTGTTTTGAATTCTTCTATATTCTAAGGATAGCCCATGTGAAGGAATACTTGATTTAGTGGTTGGGTCAAGATAAGACCTCATGCTTAGGAGAATATTCTCATGAGTATGGATATTCCTTTAGATTTTTGACTTATTTGACTTTTAGCCTAGTAAATTGAATTGCTCCAATAATTAGTGACTTTGGTGCATAACTATTTCACAACTAGGGGTGATGAGGTACTCATCATCCTTTCATTTTGCAACTATCTCTTTCTCATTGAGTTCTCTATTGAGCAATGTCTTGAGTCTTGGAGTGTTAGCCTTGGAGAAGTATGATGGAGTTGGGGTTCTTTGCCTTCTTAGTCCATGGTGCGTTACCATAATAGCCATCAGAGGTTCATCCTAAGTGAGAGATAAGCCGGCTCACAGACTAGCTTACCTTGCACACCAAGTAGGTAGCTTCTAGAAGGAAGCTTCTTGGGAAGTTTATTGGCTAGCTTAGCTTGCACTCTTAGAAGGTGGCTTCTTGGAAACTTCCTTAAAAGTTTTTGAAGAGCCTTGTATGTTCTCATAAATACCAAAATCAAAGTTCATGCAAGGCATCTAAATTTTCCCTCATTTGAGAGTCCGAGTGTGATCTTCCACTCCAATCTTCCATCCTCTTATTTCTCTCCTTGGTCTTTTATATTGGAATTAGAGCAAGAATGGGATGGATAGAATTTATGGACCACCATTCATTTTCTACAAACCATTAGATTTTTGTATCCATATACTGCCAAAAATTCATGTCACATAGTTCATCATTTCATGCTTTGTGTAGAATTTTTTGAATATGATCTCCTTGTCCAATGAATCATAGATACTTTTGATTGTAACTTACAAAGAGTGGTGTATGTGTTGCATCTATGTGTTAACTTAGATAATTATAAGTAGTTTGATAAATTTATAACTATAGAGGCAATGCTCAAAGCTATCATGGCTTTGTAATAATAAATCAAGCATCTTATTGGATTGTTGGAAGAAAGAGACCTCAATGATAGAAGCATGTAGCAAGAGCACTATTTTAAGAAGGAGAAGAGAAAATCCAATTTCCAACCCAAGGCATTCAAGGGAAAGAATCTCTTAAGTACCATGGAGAATTTTGTGTTTGATTGCAATTATTATTCTGAAGCTATAAATCTTCAAGATGATTAGAGGTAGATTCTATTGGTTCCAAGAAAATTGGATGGAGTGGCAAAAAGATGGTGGCAAATTTAAGTGGAGCAAGTTGAATGGAAATTTGTTATACTAAGGTTGACATTAGAAGAATTCAAGAGCATAATAATTGAGAGATTCCAAGTTGTAAATGTTGGACAAGCCATACAATATAGATTGGTAAAATTGAAGCAAATTGGTTCTATGAGAAACTAAATCACACAATTCTAGAACACTATAATGCAAATTACAAAGACACTAAAAGGTGAAACTTTGAACTGATTGGTGAGGGGTTTGAAGTCATGCACCAAATTGGAAGTGACCATGTGGGAGCCCAAACAATTGGAAGGAACCATATAGCTGGCCGAGTGCTTTTATTCCTTGGTTGCCACAACTTGGTCTTGACCTTGACCTTCACAAAACCTACCAACACACTACACATCAGTGGAGGAGCCGACACCAATAGAGATTGATGTTGTTTGACAAAGACCATTTGGAACTACAAAAGAGGAGAGACCATGACAAAATGGTGGACATCACCAAACTGGACATCATATTGTTGAATATCCACTCAAGAATAGACAAACTCAGTTCGTGGAGCATAATGATAAGAGAAATGAAGAATCCTAGTATGAGATATCAAGCCACCTACTAGGAACCTAATTAGTTCCAATGGGATGGAAGGGTTGACCTATGCAAGTTTGCTTCACTTGCAAGGTATGATATTTGATTGTGGTTGTAGGATTTTGGTTGTAGGATTTTGGTTGATTATGGGAGTTCAAAGAATTGCAGATCCATAAAACTAGTAAAGAATTACGTATCCTATCAAGCCAATATTTGGGAGAAGATTTAAACTAGTGGATGGTAGAAAGGGTTTTGCATTTTGTACCTCACATCTGGTTACATTCAAGATTGGGAAGGAGTTTTTGGAGTGTATGAAGTTTGTAGTAGCGCTATGATATCACTATGATATCATTCTAGGTTTGCCTTGGCTTTAACATCATAAGGTTCAACTTGATTTGATCTAATGACAAATCCAAGTACAACACCAAGGTAAGGATTACCAATTAGGTTGTTTGGCACCTTTGAGGAAGATATCTAGGAAAAGTCAATTCCAAGGTGGAAGTTTATCAATAATGTAGCCATAGAGCAAGCTTTGGAGGAAGATATTATTGTTTTTGTGGTGTAGATCAAGTGGATTGCATAAGGAGAAGTTGATGAGGGCTAGAAACCTCATCAAGAAATGGTTGATTAAATAATTCAGGAATTTGTAGATGTGTTCTTGGATGATCTACCAAAGGGGTTACACTCTAATCAAGGTATGCTCTTCAAAATTGAGCTTTTGCCAAGTAATCAAATTGTGAGTAGACCAGTATATAAGCTCTCACCAAAAGAGTTAGAAGAGCTTCAAATTACATTGACCAAGGTGTTGGAGAAAGATTTCATATGATATAGTATATCTACATGGAAAACACTAAGACTTTTGTACCAAGGAAGGATAAAGGAATTCAATTTTGTATTGACTATAATTGCCTTAATAAAAAAAGTATGAAGAATGCATATCCTTTGCCTCAAATTAATTATCTCCTAGATCATTTGAGTGGAGCACATTATTTCTCCAAGTTGTATCTTCAAAGCGGCTATTGTTAGATTCCTATTGATAGAGAGGATATGTAAAAAATTACCTTTTGCACAACGCATGGGTATTTTGAATAGAAAGTTCTACCTTTTGGGCTCAACAATGCTTTGGCAATCTTCATGGATTAGATGTATCAGGTGTTGGATGCGTTATTTGGGTCAATATGTGGTGATGTTCTTGGATGATATTTTTATATGTAGCAAGAAAAAGGTAGAACACAAAAATCAAGTGTGAGAAGTCATAAGACAACTATCTCAATGGAAGTTTTATTGCAAGAAGTTAAAGTGTGCTTTTTGGCAAAACAAAGTTAGCTTCTTAGGTCATAAGGTCTCATTGGAGGAGATCAAGATAGAAGAGGAGAAAATCAAGGCCAATATTGATTGGTCTACTCCAAAGGATGCCACAAAAGTGCAGTCATTTAATGGATTGGCAAGTTTTTATCAACAATTCATCCACTACTAGGCTCATGTGGCCACACCATTGATTTATGTAAAAAACCAAGGAGAGAAATTGGAAAATGGAAGACTTGAGTAGAAGATCACATTGGGATACTTGAATGAGAGAAAATCAAATACCTAGCATGAATTTAGGCTTTGGTATTCATAAGTAGCATACAAGGCTCTTGAGAAACTTCTCAAGAAACTTCATAGAAGCCATTTTCTTGGAGTGCAAGCCAAACTAACTGGGAAGCTTCCTAATAAACTTCTTTCTAAAAGTTGTCTACTTGCCATGCAAGCTAAGCTTGTTAGAAGCTTCCTTCTAGAAGTCATCTACTTGGTGTGCAAGCTAAGTTACCGAGAAGCTTCCCAAGAAGCTTCATCCTAGAAGTTGCCACTTGGCATGCATATTATCCATATTTGGAAGGTATCAAGTAATTTCATAGATACTTCTAGAATATTCTTATAATTTTTGGCTAATTTGGTCTATTTTGCTATTCCTTAGTCTTGACTAACTTATCTATAAACTTAATATTGTTATATATTCCTCCACTGCTAGTTGGTGATGTCCTCATCACCATAGAAGCTTCAAACTCCTTGATAGCCATTTGTGCATTTTGGAGTTGAGAAAGAGGCTCCCAAGTGACATCATGAAGGGTATATCCTTTCCAAAGGACCTTGTACTCAATATGTTGTTGACGATCACATTGAATATGGCAACATGCAAGGATACAATCAACTTCATACTCCTCATGATGATTAATAAGCACAAGAAGAGGAGATGGTTGGATATAAGAGGAAAAGGAGATGGATTAGAAACAAAGGGTTTCAATATGGAAATCTGAAAGATAGGGCGGATTTTCATATGAGAAGGCAAAGGTAAGTTGATAAGTAACAAAAGAAATGATTTGGGTGATATCAAATGGACCTATCAAATTAGGAGCAAGTTTACGGACTTGAGTGGAAGGGGTAGGTTACTACAAGAAAGCATGACCTTATCTCCAAGTTGAAAAGTGAGATCACAACAATGTTGGTCTGAATATTGTTTTTGATGATTTTGAGCAACAAGGAGATAAGATTTTGCTTGTTGTAAGGATTGGGATATTATGGTCAAGAAGGTAGAAGTATGAGGGACATGAGATGCAAGAGGAGCAAGAAGAGAATCTTGAACAAAAGGATCTTGGCCAAAATCAATGACGAGAGGAGAGAATTCAGTGCTTGGCTATGTGGTATTATTATAGGTAAACACAGCAACTACAACCCTACAACCCTAAAACCCTAAACTCATTCCAATTGGTATGGTGAATGTTGACAAAGGTGCAAAGTATATCCTCCAAGGTGCAATCTACACATTAAGTTTTTCCATAAGTTTAAGGATGATAAGCCGTGGACAAAGTAAGCTTGGTGCCAAGTATTTGGAAGAGTGCTTGCCAAAATTTTTTGGTGAAATGAAAATCACGATCGGAAATGAGTACACAAGGTATCTCATGATGATTGAAGATATTATCAAAGTAGATCTAGGTCAATTTTAGAGCATCCACTATATCAAAGGTTGGTGCCAAATGGATTTGTTTACTAAACTTATCCACAAACACCATGATTATTGTATTACCTTGCTATGTCTTGGGCAAAGATATGATGAGATCTAAGCTCATGTGTTCCCATCGAGCATATGGGATAGGAAGTGGTTGAAGGAATCCACTTGGTTTTTGCTTGTTGGCCTTGTTGCATTGGTAGCTCTCACAAGATTGGAAAAACTCTCAAACATCTCATGCCATGTTGGGCCACCACTATTGGCATTGTAGGGTACCCAAGGTCTTGTCTACACCCATGTGACCAATGATTGGTGAATCATGGGCTTCTTGAAGAGACACAAGTCATAAATCACCCTTGGATGGAACATAGATCCAATTCTCGTAGAATAGAAGGCCTTCCTTGATGGAAAAGGTGTTGTATTTGTAGTCATGTGTAGCAAGATGACCTTGGACCATCTGAATGAAAGAAGTGGTCTTGTTGTAAAGTGGTCCTAAACTTGATTTGGACCTTGGAGTTGATTGATGTTGTTGTAATTGCCACCGTGATGAGAGGAAGAGATTTCAAATCAAGTTATCATGATAGGGTAATGGGAATGATATGGAACCTACCGGGTTTGTACTCAAGTTTGAGATCAAAAAATTATAGTTGTTCCTCCCATTGATGATGTTGATTCTTCATGTGCTCCAAATGTAATGTTTGCAACAAGGTTTTGTGATTGGTTTGCATGATCACTTGCTTCTTCAAGAGATAATGCCTCCATACGTTGGTTGCATATACCATTGCTAGTTGTTCTTGATCTCAAGTAGAGTAATTCCTTTTTATTGTGTTTAGTCAATGAGACACAAAGGCAATGGGATGTAATCCATCTGGGTATTCCTATTGCAATGTAGCTCCCATGCAATGTAGCTTCCTATTGCAATGTAGCAAAGTTAAAAGCATTGAAATCAACCACACAAGGTAGTTGAGGATCATATGATTGAAGAATGGGTCTTAAAGAAACTATATTTCTAGCTTCTAGAATGCTTCTTTGTGCTTGGTTGTCCATTGAAAGCTTGAGTTCTCTCCCAAGAGGTTGGTCAATAGTGTGGCCATATGAGCATCATAGAGGATTAATAGTTGATAAAAGCTTACCAATCCATTAAATGCCCATACTTCTATGGTATCCTTTAGAGTAGGCCAATCACTAATAGCCTTGATTTTCTCCTCTTCCATCTTGATCCCCCTTTGATGAGATCTTATGACCAAAGAAGTCAACTTCCTTTTGCCAAAAGGCATACTTTGACTTCTTGCAATAAAACTTGATCTAATCATCTTACAACTTCTCTCACGTGATTTGTGTGTTCTATCTCTATCTTGTTATGGATTAAAATATAATCTAGAAACACTACCAAATACCAATCCAATAGCCCTAAACCCAATTGATGCATCTGGTCCATGAAGATTATTGGAGCATTAGTGAGACCAAAAGGTAAAACTCTCTACTCAAAATGCACATACCTTGTGCAAAAGGTAGTATTTTGCAAATCCTCTCTTTCAATGAGAATTTGCCAATAGCCGCTTCAAAGATCCAACTTGGAGAAGTTTTTTGCTCTACTCAATTGATCCAACAAGTCATCAATTTGGGGCAAAGGATATGCAATTTTCAATTTTATTTTTTGAGACCATAGTAATCAATATAGAAGCAAAGTCCTCCATCCTTCTTTGGAATAAATAATACTAATGATCCCTAAAGAGATGTACTATGTTGTATGAAATCTTTCTCCAACAACTCCATCAATGTTGTTCAATCTCATCCAACTCCTTTGGTGAGAGCTGATAGATTGGTCTACTCACTAGAGTACTTCTTAGCAAGAACTCAATTTTTAAAGGCATACCATGATTGAAGGGTAATCCCTTTGGCAAATCATCTAGAAACACATCTACAAACTCTTGAACTATTTGATCAACCATTGCTTGATGATGCTTCTAGTCCTCTCTAGATTCTCCATGAGCAATAAGCTTGATTCACACTACAAAAACAACTCTATCTTCCTCCAAAGCTTGCTCTCTAGATGCTTTACTAACAAACTTCCCCATCTTGGGACTAACTATTCTTAGATGTCTTACTCAAAGGTGCTAGACAAACTAATTGGTAATTCCTACCTTGGTGTTGTACTTGACTTTTTTGTTGGGTCCAATCAAATTGAACCTTATGACAATCAAGCAAGGCAAACCTAGAATGATATCATAGTGTAGAAGTGCCACTACAAACCTCATATCCTCAAAATATTCCCTCTCAATCTTGAATGTAACAAGAGTGAGATATGAAATGCAAAACCTTTTCTACCATCAGCAATCTACTTCTAATTATTGGCTTGATATGAATAATTAATTCCTTTGCTAATTACATGGACATGTAATTTTTTGAATTTCCAAAATCCTACAACCACAATAAGATATCATACCTTGCAAGTGAAGCAAATTCCATCTGGATGATTTGTTGAGGTTGTTTGTTCTCTAGTGGACATTCATCAATGCAATGTCTAATTTAGCAACAATAAAGAGCAACCATTATTTTGTCATAATCTTTCTTTATTTGCAATGGCTAGTGGTCTCTATTGAATGGCATCAATCTCCATTGGTGCCGGCTCCTCCACCCCAATATAGTGTAATGGTAGGTTTGATGAAGATCAAAGTTGAGACCAAGTTGTCACAACCAAAGAATCCAAATACTCAACCACCTACACGGCTTTGGCTCTTGCATAGTCACCTCCAATTTGGTTAATGACTTCAAGCCTCTCACAAATAGATCTAGAGCTTCACCTTCCAATATATTTAGAATTTGTGTAATAGTGTTCTAGAATTTTGTGATATAGCTTCTTAAAGTGCCAATTTGCTTCAACTATGTCAACCTATCTTACGTCACTTGCGTGGCATTTATAGCTTGGGGTCGACCAATAATTATACTTTTGAATTCTCCTTATGTTAAGATTGGTGCAAGCATTTTCAGTTCAGCTTGTTCAATTGGGAACAGCCACCATAGCTTTGCTACTCCATCCAATTGGCTTGAAGCCAAGAGAATCCATATATCTTGAAGATTTTTATATTTATTTTTGTGTATCTTGAAGATTTATATACTTGAAATAACATTCATAGTCAAACACAAAATTCTCCATTATGTGTGGGATATTCTTACCTTCAAATGCCTTAGGCTTTTGAAATTGGATTTGCTATTCTCCTTTTTGAAATAATGCTCTCTTTATAGGCTCTTATTGTTGAATGATCTCATTCTTCCAACAATTGAGTAAGGTGTTCAATTTACTACTACTCTATCAACCTAATTTTTTGTTTTTCTAAGTTAACATGTTGATGCAACACATCCATCATTCTCCATAAGTTACAATAAGAAGTACCAAGGGTTCATTAGACAAGGTGATCACATTCAAAAAATTCTACCCAAAGCGTGAGATGATAAAATACGTAAAATGATGCTTGAGTACATATAGATGGACTAAAAAATCCCAATGGTTTGGTAGAAATGGATTTTGTGGTCCATAAATTCCATCTATCCCATTCATGCCATCATACCAATGTAAAAGACCAAAGAGAGAAATAAAAGAATGAAAGACCAAAGTGGAAGATCACATTGGGACATTTGAATGAGAAAAACTCCAAATGCGTAAAATGAGCTTAGGCTTTGGTATTTATATGGAGCATACAAGGCTCTTTAGAAACTTACCAAGAAGCTTCATAGAATTCACACTCTAGGAGTGCAAGCCAACCTAATCGAGAAGCTTCTTGATAAGCTTCCTTTAAGAAGCCGCATACTTGGCATGCTAGTTAAGCTAGTTGGGAGCTCCTTAAGAAGTTTTCTTTTAGAAGCTATGTACTTGGTGTGCAAGATAAGTTAACTTTGAAGCTTCCCAAGAAGCTTTCTTTTAGAAGCTACGTACTTGGTGTGCAAGCTAAGCTAACTTTGAAACTTCCCAAGAAGCTTCATTCTATAAGTCACCACTTGCTATGCACATTATCCAATATTGGAAATTACCAAGTAATTTCCTATATACCTCTAGAATATTCTTATATTTCTTGGTTAATTTTGCCTATTTTCTACTTCCTTAGTCTCAACTAACTTATATGTAAATTCCATATTGTTACAATCTATCTCTTGGGGAAGACCTCAAGTCTTTAATGGAATACCAAGCACAAGGAAACATTCAAGAAATGTAAATGTTGTGTATTCTAGGCCCATTCTTCTACTATATGATCTTCATCTATCTTGTGTGGTTGATTTTGATACTTCTAAATTTACCATTGAAGTTGTATTGCAATAGGAATTTCTAGATGGGTTACATCCGATTGCCTTTGTGTCTTGCCAACTAAACACCATAGAAATAAATTACTCTACTTGGGATCAAGAACAACTAGCAATGGTATAGGTCACCATACTTGGATCAAGAACAACTAGCAATGATATATGTCACCAAGGTATAGATGCAATATTTATTGAGGAAACAATAATCATGCAAAAAGATCAAAAACCTTTGTTGTAGATATTACATTTGAAGCACATGAAGAGTCAATATCATTGATGTGAAGAACAACTATAGTTGTGTGACATCAAATAGGAGTACAAATCTTGTAGGTTTCATGTTATTCCAGATGTATTATCATGACAACTTGATTTGAAAACTCTTCCTAAATCTCTCATCATAGCAGCAATTACAATAGGGTCAATTGACCTGAAAAGTCTAAAATTGAGTTTAGAACTACTTTATAGCAAGACTGCCTCTTTTAGATGGTATGAGGTCATCTTGCAACAAGAAAAAGGGAATACAACACTTTCTCCTTCAAGTAAGGCCTTCTATTCTATGAGAATCAGATCTATGTTCCAACCAATGGTGATCTACAATATGTGTGCCTTCAAGAAGCCCATGACTTCCCAATTGTTGGTCACATGGGTGTGGACAAGACCTTGGGTACCCAACACTAATGGTGGTGGTCCAACATGGCACAAGAGGTTTTGTTGAGATTTTGTCCAATCTTGTGAGAGTTGCTAATGCAACAAGACCAATAACCAAAATCCAAGTGGACTCTTTCAACCACTAACAATTCAATCTATCCTTGGGGAACATGTAAGCTTAAAATTACATCCTTGCCAAAGATGGACCATGGCCCTACAACCATTATAGTGTTTTTTAATAAGCTCATCAAGAAAATTCATATGGCACCAACATGGATACTATTGGTGCTCTAAAAGTGGCCTATATCTACTTTGACACTATCTTTAAGTACCATGGGATGACAAGGATTCTCATCTCTGATCAAGATCCTTCATTTTTTGATAAATTTTGGCAAACACTTCTTAACTCCTTAGTACCAAGCTTGCATTTTCTATAGCTTATCATCCTCAAATTGATGGACAAATAGAATGAGCAAATTGCACTTTGAAGTACATGATATATGCCTTTGTGAACATTCACCACATTGATTGGGATACTTGTCTTGTAGTTGTTGAGTTTGCCTATAATAATTCCATGCATGTAAGTATTGGCTTTTCTCTCTTCTTCCTTAATTATGTGCAACATCCACTTCTTCCATATTCTCTTCTTACTCCTCCACCATTGCACGTCCCACATACTTCCACCTTCTTGTCCATGTTATCTAAATCACTACACCAAGCCAAGTTGTATCTTCTCATTGCTCAAAATTTGCGAAAGCAATATGTTGATAAATATCATTGCAATCTCACCTTTCAACCAGATGATAAGGTCATGTTTTCTTCTAGTAACCTTTCTCTTTTATATGATATCAAAGTCCATAAACTTGCTTCCAATTGGATAGGTCCATTTGAGATTACTCATATCATTTCTCCCATTGCCTACCAACTTGCTCTCATGTAATACCAAGAGCTAGCCATATGATCTAGATGTGAAATTTGGTTTGGTAACATCTAGAATGATGTTATACATGATGGTTAAAATAGATAAGATAGAAGTATCACCAAAAGAGTACTTCTTCTAATAGGGCAGAAACCAAAATAGACTTGAGAACTTTAGAACCAATAGCTAGACATATGATTTAAAGGTGAGAATTGGTTAGGTAACATCTGGAAGGATGTTACACATGATGGACTAAATAGATCAAAAAGAGGTATCACCAAAAGGGGACTTCTACTAATAGAGTAGGAACCAAAATATGCTTGAAATCTTTGAAGGCAATTTTGGAGGCCTAAACGGATGAATAAGGTCTTGAAAATGTGAAAATCCCCCCCCACCTGACAGAGGAATAGCTGGCCTTCCATCCCCCCCTGCTTTGTCTCATCGAGAGCTTTCCAACAGTACCTTACTCATGTGATTCTGAGATTCCTACAGGAAGATTCCCTAAAAGATTCCCTCTAGTCAAAGCTTGTTTGACCAACCAGATAGGACCTAGACCAGACAGGTCATCCATCCAAGTAAGTAATCCAAGGGTGGAGCTTGCTGACATGTCACCTATCTGTGTGCCTAATCCTATGGTGGAGCGTCCTTGGAGGAGATCCTCTTTGTCTATATAATAAAAAGAAGGTGTTCCTTTGGAGCATCGAATGTTTGAGTGTGCAATCTGTGTTTTCTCTCTTCTCTTGTCCTCGGAGTATTACAATGGTATCAGAGCAAGTGTTTTAGTCCAAGAGAGTGGATCACTCCTCTTGGAATAGCACAAACTACAGAAACTGAGTAATTTGAGGTGGAAAACATAGAGTAATCGCTAGACTGAGGAAGGACTTTAAAGAGCGGATGGGATGGATGTGCCGGGAGGACAATTTCCCGCACCTAGCTTTCCATTCTCAAACCCATTTCACATCAAGGTTATGTACATCCAGCGTGAGCATATGAGGATATCGCTAGTTTATCACTTTGGTGCAGAATTCATGGACAAAGTGATGAACTTACCAAACCAGGTGATTTTACCTGTGGTGATATATATCCAAAGAGTGGGATTTGACAATCTACATTCTATTATGATAATATGGATATGAATGTCCCAAATCCTCTTACTTTCAACACTCAAGTAGAAATCCGTTATGTAGTGAGACCGAAAGTGATGTTTAGAGATTTTGTGGTTAGGAATTTTGGTGAGGAGTATTATCAACAAGTGATAGCTTTTGAGGTCCCAATGGTAGTTTTGATAGTTTGTGTGCCTTCCAGAGTGATTATATTGACTCTGTATTGTAATAAACATTAGCAATTGAGTGTTGCAGGAACCATGGATCCGCAATTGCAAGAGCTGGTGCAAGGAATGCAAGGGATGTTGAATGAATTTCAAGAGATTAAGATGACCATGGAGACATTACAAAGTCAAGTGCAGATCCTCAGGAACAATCAAGCCATGCAAGAAGAAGAGCCGTCTCAAAACCCAGTACTTGCGCCTGAAGTACTTGGAGAGGCACCCGTGCCTACGAACCCTATCAACAATGAAGCGACATTGCTACTACGGATGAAGAAGACCTGCAACATTGAGCCTTACAAGAGGCAGCGTACAATGGGAGTAATGGAAAATTGGATCTTGAGAATGAATCGATATTTCCGATTGTTCTCAACAGAGATCACAGAGCATGCTACAGGCATGTTTGCATGTGGGTATTTGACCGATAAAGCCCTCACATGGTATGATGCTTAAGAACGATCCATGCTGGAAGAGAGAAGAGAGGTCACATGGACATCAATGCAAGAAGGACTATTGAAGAATTTCCAATCGGTGGATTCTGTGCAGATGGCTTGAACCCAACTATGGGGATTGAGATAGAAGAATAGCATACAAGAGTATGTGGAGGCATTTCAGGATCTACAATTCGCAATTACTGACATGAGTCTAGTAGAGGCTCTCGACAATTTCAAACAAGGGTTGAAAGAGAGGATTTGCCAAGAAGTCATGGTGCAAAATCCTTGCATGGTATTTGAAGCCATTGCTTGTACGTAGAGAATAGCAGGAGCATTAGATGGAGGTGAAGGAGTAGTTCTTCCTCAACATTATCAGGCAAAAATTCCACACATGGGTGGACCAGTACCAATGGAATTGGGCAACCTTTGATTCCGGGATTGAGGAGCATGACCGCTTCAAGGGGAGCGGGGACGGGTAGAAGAACAAAGAGATGGAGTCCCACAAGGAGAAGGGACTCAAGGAGAACAACACCGTTGTTACAATTGTGGCCATATTAGGCACATATCTACAAACTGTCACACTCGTTTCCCTAGAGGCCCTCGGCCTTTGTACAAGCAATCTTTGAACAACATGGAGAGGCACATTAAAGAGGAGGAGGTAGAAATCACTTCAAAAAATGAAGATCACCAGTAAATGTACCTTGTGGCCTTACTGGCTCAAGAAGGAAGCAAAGAAGCGAGGGAAGGAAGAAGAATAATGTGCAAAGATCCCAAAAGGCAACCTCACAATTGATTGTTGTGAATGAAATCCTAGAAGGTAATCAAGTGAGAGTATTAATAGATCCGGGAGCAACATAAAATTTCTTGTCTTGCTCTATTGCAATAAGATTAGGAATGGATCTAGAGAGAGATGGGAGTGAAGAAGTAGAGTTACTAAATGGGCAAATAGAGAGGATTGAATCATTACCTAGACGGGTAACCCTCTCTATAGGAGAATATCATGAAGCAATTGAGTGGCGAGTGATACAATTAGCTCGTTATGATGCAATTTTAGGCATGCCATGGAGCAATACAACCCTATGGTGGATTGGAGGAAGAAAGTAGTGATAATCCACCAATGGTCAATCATTGGGGTTAAAGAAAAATCACACAGGCAGAAACTGCCTCTATATGTCATAGGGACGGCAATTGTCTGTAAGACCAATAGATGTTTTATGGGTCTAATAAGAGAAGTCCAGAGTGCAAAACTCAATGGACAAATTCCTGAGAAATTGAAGGATGTGGTGGATGAATTTGAAGATGTCTTTGCTGATGATCTACCCTTGGGATTACCACCAAAAAGGCGAGTAGATCACAAAATTGAGACACTCCCGGAGAAGACACCTCCTTGTAAGGCCCCATATCGCCTATCACCTCATGAGTTGGAGGATGTAAGACTCAAATTGAGGAGATGATGCAGAAAGGGTTCATCCAAGCTAGCGTATCACCATATGGGGCCCCTATCTTGTTTGTGAAGAAGAAGGATGGTACAATGCGCATGTGCATTGACTATCGGGGTCTCAATCAGCAAATAGTGAAGAACAAATACCCCTTACCTCGCATGGATGACCTGTTTGATCAACTCCATGGAGCAAAATACTTCACCAAACTGGACTTGTGGAGTGGTTACAATCAAATCCAAATTGTAGAGGAGGATGTGTACAAAATTGCCTTTCAAACCAGGTATGGCCACTTTGAGTATCTTGTGATGCCTTTTGGCCTCACCAATGCACCTGCCACTTTCATGAGTCTAATGAATGACATATTTTGTCCATACTTGGATAAGTCTGTTATCATCTTCTTGGATGATATCTTAGTATATAGTAGCACAATGATAGAACAAAAACAACATCTATGAGAGGTCCTCCAGATTCTAAGATAGAATCAATTGTACGCCAAAATCTCAAAGTGTGAGTTTGGCAAGTCTGAAGTAGACTACTTGGAGCATAGAGTAAGTGCAGAGGGCATTCAAGTATTGACAGATAAAATAGAGGTCATTCAAAAATAGAGTGCCCTAGAAGATCAGACTCAACTGAAGAGCTTCTTGGGGTTGATGGGATTCTATCATAGATTTGTCAAGGACTTCTCCAAGGTTTCACAACCTTTAACGACACTACTTGGCAAGGGGAAGAAGTGGACATGGAGAACTGCACAAGAGTTGGCCTTTCAAGAATTGAAGGTTGCCTTGCTACATGCACCAATCTTGAAGTGGTATGACCCAAAACGTCCAATCAAGTTGGCTACGGATGCATCGGGCGTAGCAATAGGAGCAGTCCTCCAACAAGAGTGGCATGACGGATGGCATCCAATTGCATATTTCTCTCAAAAATTGTTACCGGTAGAGTGCAACTACCACACCACAGAATAAGAAGAGCTAGTCATTGTTCTAGCAACCAAATATTGGAAGCACTACTTGGGCGAGAAGGCATTTGTAGTAGAGACAGACCACAAACCTCTAGTCTACCTTGAGATGCAAAAGGATCTATCTCGTCACCAAATTCAGTGGGTAGAATGGCGACAACGCTTCAACATGACAATCACCTACATGGAAGGTAAGAAGCAACTTGTAGATGCATTCACCTGCATGCCAATGGCAACCAACTTGGTGGCAGAGGTTAAGATTAACCTTGGATTTTGGCAAGAGATTCTGGCTGCTACAAAAACTGATCCATAGATTGTAGAAGCACAATCATCCAAAGGTGTCACCAGCACCCAAGGACTCACCTTTTGGGATGGCAGATTATAGATCCCAAATGTCCCAGAATTACGCACCACCATTCTAGCGGAATGTCATGATTCGGCCATTGCAGCTCATGTCGGAGTGGACAAGACCTTGGATGCAGTCATGCGCCATTACTATTGGCCCAAGATGAGCAACGACGTGATGGACTATGTGCAAAGCTGCCTGCTTTGTCAACAGAACAAAGCCTCTAATCAAGCTCTTGCATGGCTCCTTCAACCTCTCCCCACTCCTACCCGACGTTGGGAACAAGTGAGTATGGATCTCGTCTGTGAATTACCCAAGACCACCTCATGGCTTGACTCCATTGTGGTCTTTGTGGACCAACTCAACAAAATGATTTATGTATGCCCTACCACCAAGGAGGTGACCACTCCACAACTAGCTCAATTATACTTAGATGCAGTCTTTGCTCACCATGGCTTGTCTAGAGTACTCATCACCAATAGAGGCACCCAATTCACCAATTTATTTTGGCGAACACTCTTTGGTTCTTCAAAACCAAGTTGGCCATGTCCATAGATTACCACCCACAAACAGATGGCCAAACAAAGCGGGCTAATCGCATGATTGAAGACATGTTACGCGGCTTCACCTTAGAAGAGCAAGATAGGTGGGACACCCTACTACCGTTGGTGGAATTCGCTTACAACAATTCAGTGAATGCATCCACCCAAGTCACTCCATTCTTCCTCATGTATGGTGAGCATCCCTTCACACCTTCTAGCTTGATGAAAATCCGTCTAGTGGCTACCAAGGTCGATGTAGTCAACACATTTGTTTCTAGAATCCAACAAGGTGTGGAGAGCGCCAAGCACAGATTACAAATTGTGCAAAATTGACAGAAGCAATATGCTTATGCATACCATAGGCTCATGGAATTCTATGTTGGGAATCAAGTGTGGTTATCGACAACCAACTTCACCTTAGTTGGACCTCGTAAGCTCAGACTTTGTTTTATTGGGCCTTTTTCAATTCTTCATCGCATTGGCGCTGTGGCCTATCACCTTGAGCTACCACCACACATGAAGATCCATCCAGTGTTCCATGTCTCCCTACTATGCAGCCATGCTCTCCGATCAGGCCAGGGTCATTCCACACAAGACATTCGACCTTGTCCGACACTCATTGATGGCATGGAGGAATATGAAGTGGAGCGGATTCTCCAAAAATGCATGCGTGGTACTCGCCATCCGCGGGTGGACTATCTAGTACAATGGAAAGGTTACCCTCTCTATGAAGCAACCTGGGAGCCCGCTGCCAATTTGGCACATGCACCGGTGTTGGTGCAAGCATTTGAGCAACAATTGCACAACAAGGAAGTTGCGTCTTAAAAGGAGGGAGGTCTGTAATACCAAGAGCTAGCCATATGATCTAGATGTGAAATTTGGTTTGGTAATATCTAGAATGATGTTATACATGATGGTTAAAATAGATAAGATAGAAGTATCACCAAAAGAGTACTTCTACTAATAGTGCAGAAACCAAAATAGACTTGAGAACTTTAGAACCAATAGCTAGACATATGATTTAAAGGTGAGAATTGGTTAGGTAACATATGGAAGGATGTTACACATGATGGACTAAAAAGATCAGAAAGAGGTATCACCAAAAGGGGACTTCTACTAATAGAGTAGGAACCGAAATATGCCTGAAATCTTTGAAGGCAATTTTGGAGGCCTAAACGGATGAATTAGGCCTTGAAAATGTGCAAATTCTGAGATTCTTGTAGGAAGATTCTCTAAAAGATTCCCTCTAGTCAAAGCTTGTTTGACCAACCAGATAGGACCTAGACCAGACAGGTCATCCATCCAAGTAAGTAATCCAAGGGTGGAGCTTGCTGACATGTCACCTATCTATGTGCCTAATCCTATGGTGGAGCTTCCTTGGAGAAGATCCTCTTTGTCTATATAATAAAGAGAAGGTGCTCCTTTGGGGCATTGAATGTTTGAGTGTGCAATCTATGTTTTCTCTCTTCTCTTGTCCTCGGAGTACTACATCTCCCTAGTTATATGTGGATCTATCATATCTTCTATGTTTCAAAACTCTAACCCTTTGTTTCTAACCCATTGTCATTTTTCCACCCATATCCAACCCCATCCTCCTCCCATCCTTGATAGTGATCATGGGAGTATGAAGTCGATTGTATACTTGCATGTTGCATCATCCAACATGGCCACCAATGACACACTGAGTACAAAGTCCTTTGGAAAGGGTATCTTTTTCATGATGCCACAAGGGAACCTCTTTCTCATCTCCATAATGCACACCAGCCACCTTATAAGATTTTGAGGATTCCTTGGTAACAAGGATATCACCAATTAGCAGTGGAGGAATATATAACAATATGGAGTTAGTTGATGAGTTAGTAGAGTATAATGAGTTAGAAAATAGGTCAAATTAGCCATGAATTTTATGAATATTCTAGAAGCATCTAGGAATCTTCTTGGTACTTTCCAAGTATTAGGTAATGTGTATGCTAAGGAGGTTGATTCTAGAAAGAAGCTTCTCGACTAGTTTAGCTTGCATGCCAAGTAAGTAGCTTCTAGACGGAAGCTTCTTGGGAAGCTTCTCGGTTAGCTTAGCTTGCACTCTAAAAAGTTTGTTTTTAGGAAGCTTCCCAAGAGTCTTTTATGTTCCTTATAAATACCAAAGTCAAAGCTCATGCTAGACATTTAGAGTTCTCTTCATTTCTGAGTCCTAATGTGATCTTCCACTCCGGTCTTTCATTCTTATTTTCTTTCCTTGGTCTTTTACACTATTTTTGGGTCTAAGATGTTTGAGGTTTGAGGTCTTTAGGTCTTTGGATCCAAAGAACCTTTGCACTTGTGTTCTTTGCCTAATATCCCTCTTCAAATTTGACATCTTTGGCATTTTCCTTAGGAGTGCCTTTGGCTTTGTACTTGTTTCCTTTGTATCTTTGCATGTACAAGCACAACTCCAAGAAAAATTCCACTACAAGGTTTCTTTCTTGAACAAGCAATTATCCTAGATATCCTTGTGGAAAAGAGAGAAAGAAAAAATATATGCACCACAAAAGTACATATATAAGTAACGTATTGTTAATGTAAATAAATTTAAATGGTTAAATTTATTTATTGAGATAATATTCATGTAAAGAAGATATAGATTCTTTCTTAAATACTTAGATTCTTTATTATTTTCAACCAAGGGATAGAAATTAGTATACTCTTGAAATATCCATCTAATAATATATTAGATTCTTTCTTAAATACTAAGATTATTTATTATTTTGCAACCTAGGGAAAAAAATTAATATACTCTTGAAATATCCATCTAATAATCTATCATGAATATCTTATATTAATTGTGATTTTCACATAATATCATCATTATATGATATATAATATATCTATATTGGAAGCTTAATTCGATGTGTACACAAGTTAACAAACAAGCTCTAAACCCAATCAAAACCAATTAATTTGGCAAGTCAAGCATGTTTCAAATGTACTACTTCTACTAACTTAAGCACTTACCATACCTTTTAAAAATTAGTATATTAAAGAAATTATTTTTCTTGAATTTGTCTTTACCTAAAGAGTTAAAAGCTATCAAACCTATCTTATTAATCCTTATACATTATTTTTATTAGTTATTATTTGCCCAATTAATTTTCTCCCTTGATACATATGCTAAAAGAAGATTGATAGATTGTTGTGGATATAAGTTGTTCTCTTAGGTCAAAATAGTCTCATCACCAAATGCCTTCACAACCGCACTCCAAGTAGGTCCTTGTAATTGCACACCATCCAACCATTGTTGGTGTACCATTCGTCATTGAACCTCCTTACTCATAGGCCTGAACTTCATATCAAGAGTCATGCCCCCAAATGAACCTACATCCATAGAAAGGACATTTCTCTAGTGCTCCTTTGTCCATCCAAAGGAGTTCTCTCTCAATCTATCATTTCTTCCTTTTGTCTTGTGGACGATCTCAATATCACTAAGCTTCCAATTCCATAGCAAGAAGGAGAGATACTTGCTCCGGATTATATTACTTTTACAATTAATTGCCCATTTTTTACCACTAGGGCATGAAAGATGGCCTCAAGGATCTTTCTCATGGGTTTCTAGATGAATACCATATTTCTTATTGAGTGCAAATGTAAAGAAAAAACACCTACAAAGGATGATGGAAAATTGCAAAGACTACAAAGGCTTAGGATTGCTACTTACTTTTCAGCTTTAAGGTTGAAATTGCTTTGGATGCACTTGATTTTTTTAATTAAAGTTTTTCAATCAATAGGTGAGTAGTCACTCTCCACATGTGCAGGCCCTTTGGTGAATGCATACGGTCTTCAATGGCAATTCTTTATCTTGGTGGATGTGAATTGATATTTTTGTACTATTTTTGGGTCTAAGATGTTTGAGGTTTCAACTCTTCAGGTCTTAGGGTCAAAAGATCCTTTGTACTTGTGTTATTTGCCTCAGATCCCTCTTCAAATTTGTCACCTTTAGCATTTTCCCTGAGGATTGCCTTTGGCTTTGTACTTGTTTCCTTTGTACCTTTGCATGTACAAGCACAACTCCAAGAAAGCTTCCACTATGAGGTTTACTTTCTTGACAAGCAATTATCCTATAATATCTTTGTGAAAAGAGAGAAAGAAAAAATAACAAATTTTGGAAAAATATATACACCATTAAAGTACATATATAAGTAAATTATTATTAATGTAAATAAATTTATATGGTTAAATAAATTTATTGAGATAATATTCATGTAAAGAAGATATTAGATTCTTTCTTAAATACTAAGATTCTTTATTATTTTTCAACATAGGGAAAAAAGTACTATCCTGAATATCCATCTAATCATTTGTTATGAATATCTTATATTAATTTTTTTTCCACATAATATCATCATTATATGATATATAATATATCCCTTCTTTCCTCGGTTCTGACAGAAAAGATGGAAGCTTAATTCAATGTGTACATGAGTTAACAAACAAGCTCCAAACCCAATCAAGACCAATTAATTTGTCAAATCAAGCATGTTTCAATTTTATTACTTCTCCTAACTTAAGCACTTGCCATACCTTTTAAATTATTATATTACAGAAGTTATTTTCACCTGAAGAGTTAAAAGCTATTAAGCCTATTCTACTAATCCTAATATGTTATTTTTCCAAAACTTTATCCATCTAATTTCACATCCAAGATTAGTTATAATCATTAACATATTTTATTGAAAAAAATTATTCTTAATTTTCATTGACAGATCTGATTAGGTCCTCATAAAGAGTAAATGAAAATTTTATTATTAGTGCAGAGTGAAGATTTTCTGTCCTTCTTCAATCTACGTTGTTCTTGCAAAAATTTAATTGAGATGCAATTGTTTCTACTCAAATTCTCTACAAAATTGAAATATTACACCTTAATATAAAGACATTCTAATCTTTCTTATGAATTATTTTATATGCTACAGAAGATTAGAGATTAAATAAACTAGTCATTGTGAAATATTTAATCATCTAGACGGAATATTTTTAACCCAAATGGTGAAAATATATACTTCTATAAAATATCCTTGTAATTAGGATTAATTACACACTATGCTAACTTTACATGGTACTCCTCCTTGTTGACTCATAGTAAAATACTAAGCAAAAACTTTTATAAAGGCCTTTGATATACTCAATTGTTTTCAAAGAATTGTTTTGTAGTGTTGATATGACATACCAAGGAGGCTCCATCATTGGAAGGTTGATGGTAATCTCCACACATATTTATCCATTAGTTTGGTTACCATGCATGTACTTATTACCTTATAAACCACGGTATAACTTTAATTTTCATGTGAAATCTCCATCACACTCCACCAAATTGCATGTACTTATTAGCTTATAAACCATGGTATAACTTTAATCTCCATGTGAAATCTCCACCACAGTCCACCAAATGGTCTTGACTCTTACCCTAAGTTCAAAAGTTGTGGTGAATTTTAGACCAAAAGTTATACAGGATGGTGGAGTATGTGTTATGTTGGTAGGCCAAAAAGATTATCAAAGATCATTTAAAATGAAACAAATAGATCTTGTATATTTTTATATAAACATGTTACACTGGCTCTTTTTTAATTATTGTCCTGCCATACATCATGCCATAAAGGTATGCAAGGTATATGATACTTTTCATGTTTGTTACTTCTTTTGTTACCTACACTTGGTAGATGTTTGTATTTAGTTATTAAAAGTAAACTCAGATAGGATGTATTTTTTCAAAATCATTAAAATTAGAGGAAAATTGTTTCATTTATCTATCATTTCTGTATTCAATCTTGACTTGTGCAATACTTTACATTGCAAGATGATTTAATATATGGGAATGGAAAGAGCTCTGATTCCCTTAAAGCAAGGTGTTGAGAAGGTCCCCTAAATCCCAACAGATATTACAGATGTAAACGTACCAAGTGAGTTTACAATAAATAGAAAAAGACCATTATTTTGTAATTATACTTTTGTAAAGCATATTTTGCTCGGTGTAATCATTCTTTTATATAATGTAGGAGATAATGAGCTTGGTGTTGCATACTGAATGCAATACCTGAAGGGAAATTCTTCCGATTGGTTCAATATAATCTACCACCAACAGTGTGGTGACATGTATCTGAATCAAGACATGCTCAAAAGGTGAAGAAGTAAATGGAAGACTGTTTGATTTGCCTACTTGAAGATGTTGCCTGGGCATTTCCTCTAAATACAGTGCTTGTATCTCCTACAATGATGCAATCCGTAATCATTAATTATACATCGTATGACATTAAGTACAACACCGTTTGGCCTCAAGTACCTTTCTGGAAAGGAAGAGGCTATATTACCTTCTACGGTAACTTCTTAATTTTCATCACATATCTTTAATATGATAAACTACACGGTTGGATGCTTCCATTTATGAGTGATTCAAACCGTCTTTATCGTGGCAATGCAGTTTCTCGACCGTGACCTCAAATTATCGTTAAGCTATCTTTTGGATTAGTTACCAACTAATCTAAATGTGTATCTTAAAATGCCAGAGCTGTATTCTCCGAAAGTAATGTAATTACAGTTAAACGAAGGAGTAGATAACCGAAGATACACGTTTACTTGTTGATCTGCCAATTAAGTACAGTAGATCACCGAGTAAACGTGTATTTTCAGGAAGAAAGGTGATCTGAATACTGTTAACCAGACCTCGAGTAGTTAAGTGCTGAGTAAACGTGTGACAGATGAACATCAGCCCTAATCCTAAGCAAGGAATGAGGACCTGAGCGTTTAGGACAAGGGAAGATAGGAGGTCGAGGGAGGCTGTTTCTTTAGAAGAGGCTGACGAGGAATTCGCTGACATCGAGAATGAATTGATTGAAACTGATTGATCCTGCCACAACAAAGAAACTGCCCTTCCAATGGTATTCAGCCGTGCAGAGCACCAATCGTACCTGAGCAGCAAAAATCACGACCCAGTTTCGATGTGCTATTTGATTTTTCAGAGATGTTGATTTCATGCCGAAGAAGAAAGGATCGATCACTACCGAAGAGAATCCAGATGAACGAAGAAGATCTAGAGTGCGATCATGTGTTGGGGTGGGGTTCTGAGAGGTTCGTTAACATGATCAAAGGGATTGGCAATCCCGATTCCCGAGACCCGATTGGGTGAGAGAATATTTCCTCAAAGTGGTGGGGATACCTCGACAACGTCACGGATGCAGTACACAATTCTGGCCTCTAGTACACTATTCTAGAGTCGAAGCGTGCGAAAATGATTGAAACATGTCCCGAGTGGTAATCAATACACCATACCATCAACATCGTCACATGTATTGGCGAAGGCCCGTATTGACACGCTTTTGATCAGTCATTATGGTGCGAAGTTCTGGTGTTCAGTAGTTAAAAGCGTGCGGATTTCACCACTCATCTGGAGGATTAAGGGATTCAAATTCGCGGCGAGGAACGATTTGATGTGCTATTCAGCCGTTCGAACACGTTTTTATCGGTCATATCTGGTGATCTCCCTTTTATTTCAGGATAACGGTCAATCCGGGGAGATGTGACGAGATCGCGACATATAGCCAGCCAGTTCACTTTGGCCCTCTTCAACACACAGCCCCCAGCCCCCAGCACATAGCCGATCGCTGCTTTCCAACCTAGTTTGCCCCTTCCACCCTTTCCTTCGGGGTACTATGGTTATGTGTGTTTAAATCTTAAAAGTTTGCTAGGTTGAAACATCAGAGTCTACAGAGTAGCTATAGCTTGGGGACAGTCGACTTACAAGCACGAATCCTATGAGGAACGCATATTGTTTATGTTCAGTCCACTTCCTCTTGAAGTTTGATGAACACCTACTCCAACCACAATATCACGCGTATGTGCAGCTTGTCCCGTGTTGATAAGTCTATTTGAGCACCCGTCTGCGGGGAAAGGAGGAATAGGGGGAAAATGGCGACCGCGTAGGATAACAAGAAGGATGGGAGACCCCATCAAACCCCACAAGGAAAAGACAATGGGGTAAACCCCAATGGTATCAGTAAGAGGAATCTGCCATACGCGGAAAGGAGGAATAGAGAGTGTAGGGTATTTCGCTCTGTCTTTAAGACCACCCGGTTTATAATTCGCGCAGGTGATATGTGTATCTGTTGCACATTCGTGCTTCATGAAAATATATCTAAAACAAGATTAAACAGCATAACTTTAAATTAGACTTCTCTATGATCTGATTTTAATAAAAATATTATCCTGATTTTTAAGGATTGGAATTCTAAATATCAAAAAGCCTAATAACCAAGATGACAAAGATGAATAGCCAAGATAGTAAACACTTTTAGAGTTTCATACGACAACTCTCCTACCAGAGATTAAATTTTTTTTTCTTCAATCATTACTTAAATCTCTTTAATAAATATTTAGATAGTAGAGAGTGTAGACTCTAATATTCTCGATTGATTTTGGTTGGATGCCATCATGATATTATGGAAAAATTCAGTAATTTATGTCATTGTTGAGCATATCTATTGGTTAGAACGTGCGGTAGGCTAAATATCATGCACAATAATTTATTCTTATTAATGCCTCTGCCTCGAAAGCTTATTATAAAAAAACGAAGTTACCAATATAAATTTATCTTCTTTTACAATAATTTGATTACTTGGCTTCTTTAGATGTTGGACATTTAACTTATGCGATCCAATTGCTAAACATATTTTGATAGAAGAAGTGTATATTAGATCTGCATTATGAGCGAGCTAACCAATCGGTTTCAATGTCGTCATTCATTATTTTTGGTAAGTTATCATAATAAGCTTAGAATTAAAGGATTTAAAGATTGACTTGAAATTTTAAGATTGATCATGAGGTCCACATGTCAGAGATATGAGGAATCGAGGCCTTCTATTGGGACTAGGGGATAGGATTACACGGACCTCAAAGTTTTCCACTTAAATTCAAATTCTTTATATTTGGAAGACAGCATCAAGAGCTCACTCTCACTTTTCAACCTGTCATAGTTAGAATCTTTCTTCGGAAATTTATCTTATATAAAAATTAATAATTGATAATTCAATATTTCATTTTCTCGAAACTTGATGGAAAAAAATGCAGGAATCGTTGCTTAAAAACCTTTCCCGTAAAATTATGGAGAAAATTTTAACGAGAAGTGTCATTCTAACGTTTTCATGTTCTGTATTTGTTGTATGACAATGTTCTTAATATCCACCCATGGTAGAAACGTATTTTTCTATCTGTGCATGTCTAGAAATCTCTGGAAACTCTTCGCACTTTGACGCTATTAGGGGGGAAAAACTGACTTCACACTATGGTAGACCCCCTGCTTGAACTGCATCAACTTGCTAGTGATAGAACCATAAACATGAAAGTTTTGGCACTTTTAGCAAGTTGTTGATGCTTTTGCAGGGAGAAGAGGTTTGTTAGTTCTTTATCTACCATACGTACCACTGTCATCGTAGTTTTGCTGGATAAATCGCATCCAATTTCCTGTAGACATCACTGTCCGGAAGGTGAAGTGAATTTGGGATGCATCAACTGTCTTTGAACTTATGAAATCTATTCGAGGAAGTATTTGAGCCATTTGGTCTCGGATATCTTCTAACCAAGTTCGAGTTACATTATGTCCCTTCATTCCTTGTACTTTTAGCTTAGAAGAACATATTCTGTCTTCATTTTGTCCAGTTTGTATTTCACTACTAGAAGGTTACTTGAGAAAAGCTAAAGGTTATGACTTTTTGGAGATTGTAAGATTGCCAGATTCAGATTGTGGGCCATGGTCGCCTTTACCAGGTGTTCTTTTCATTACCTCCCCACATCCCATGCTGGGGTTCATCTTCATGCAACTTTTTTAAAGCCAGCCAGTTCGTAACGGACCCATGATTTTAATGATCTTTCTGTGGGTTTCGAGTTCGACTATTAAATATTTCACAAGTTACCTGCGATCGCATACATTTCTCGACCTCCTTATAGACAAACAGTTTGCATCTGTGGCGTCAGTACTTTAGATGAAGTTAGAAGTATTTCACCTGTTATATGTGACAGAACTGATCTCAAAACATGGATTCTGTATTGATAAAGGTGAGGGGCAGATGAGCAACTGCTCATCCGTGACTTCCGTAGCCCCAGAGAAGATTCATAGTGGCATAACATGGATTGTGGAATGAGAAATCGAGTCTGGGATAACGAGGTTGACACGACACAACAGTGAGCTGTACAGGAGTCTTTCATCTGTTGATTTAGCAGATTGAAAGTCAAGTAAGACTGGATCTCTGTACATTTGATCATATTTTACCGGTATAGCATTTGCAGAGATCAGTGACCTGATTTCTGGATGTACTACTGACTGTTATACTACATTCTTCCGGATACAGCTCTTTGAAAACGTGCGTAGTGCCTCTCCAATTTATTGACAACAAAGGAATGAGACAAGAACCAGCAACAGTATCTACAGTGCAAATCCTGGCATACGGGGAAATGAAGACAAACAAACCATGTACCTATGCTTCAATAGAGAATGTTCCCACAATAAAGACAGATATATCCAAATAACATCTGTTTAATGCAACTAAGTTATACTTCCCGTAAAGGTGAAGCAGGTTATCAGACTCGAAATATCTCAATCTTTTGTTCACCGGCTTATCTATCTAGGTTAGTTCTGAATTCTGCCAATTCAAATACAATTCTCGCAATCCAATGGCGCTGTCGGAAAGTTAGACCTTTAAGGGTTCTGACATTGTTAACCACAAAAGTGAATAGTATCAAGAATAGAGAATAAATTTGAAAAGATCAACGTGCCAAAATGTGGAGATGACTTGAAAGAAAAAAGGCGACCGCGTAGGAAAAACGAAGGATGGGAAGACCCCATCAAGCTGTACAAGGGAGAGCACCAACTTGACTTGAAATAAGAAATGGAAATAGCACCAAACAATCAGGTATTCTAGTGCTCTTCCTTACCCAAAAGTAGTCAAAGAAGTTGCACTTGGTTAAACGCTTGGCTCTAATGTTGGGGCCACATATTATTATCTGTCCCTCCTAACAGGTGAATCGATTCAATAAAACTTTGGACACTGTCCTATCAATTTCCTCTAAAGCTTATTACTAAACAACGATGTTGGAAACCACGTGGGGACAAAAGCGTGGCAACTCATCTATTCAAGTTGACAAGTGGGTTGCTTCATCGGAGACCATATCAAGCTTCCTAGTCTTTTGAAGTAGTCAAAACTTTACAATTTGATGTCTCCCTTGGTTACTCGTATCCGGAGAAATCCTCCCGAATCGGAAAAGAAACGGAAAGAAGGTGACCGCGTAGAAGAAACGAAGGATGGGAAGACCCCATCAAGCCGTAATTGGAAAAGATGGAACACTGAATAAGTATCAAACATTCCTGATAATATCAAAGCTGAGGAAGTCTCGTCAAGAAATTGAAACATGCACGGAGGATCGGAGTGAAGTGCAGCGAAGGCTCAGCGAGAAGCCTCGCGCGAAGCATCGTCCATGATGGGTCAGTGGACACGAAACTCGTGATGACTAGCTGGCATATGATCCACTGGGCTGATGTTGTGAGGGTCCGTTTAGCTCTTTTTCCCCTGCTGTTGTTGTTGATGCCTGAGGGGCCTCGAATCCGTCAGACGACACTTCAAATGTCATAGTCAGATGACTGTTCTTGGAACTCATTTTGTCCCACTTTGGTCACTTTAGAAAAGTCCATTTCCGTCATTGCCTCGTTTCAGGAGCTGCCTCATTCCAAGTAATTAATGGACACATGAACACATGAACACATGTCCTTGAAGTGAAAGTTGTCATAACAGGTGTGTATATGAAGGAGACTTTAGGGGGTTCCACTTTTTGTCTTCATGTGATGAGCAAGTTCCTTTTGCTTAAACTTAACTTCCATAGAGCATGAGTTCAAGTTCTATTCAAGGAGACTGAGAGTTTAAAAATATCGTCGTTGGGTATAAGGACGATAAAAGTTGCTGAAGCTTAGACTTCATATGAGAAGTTTGGCATGTTCAGATGTTAGATAGTAGATGGTACTGGACTATTAGTGTCACATGCAGAGAATCCATTTCAAATTGTTATGAATCTGTTCACTACTTCCCTAAAATCAAAATCAAGAATTATTCTTAAGTCTGTATGTCTTATTATTGTAGTTTAAACTTCGAATCAAATTCTGGATACTAGAATTCATTTACCCGACACATGTCAATTTCAAACACATCTATCGTGAATGTAGTAGAATTCCGTGAGAGGGTAAACTTGATTTTACTTGGCCCCCAAGGCCGGAGGATAAGAGAAGCAACATACTCGACAGTATAGGGTGAACACCGGGACATGGCCTTGGCTTATTGCCTTAGTGATGGATAGAAGAGTATAAATAAAGTAGTCTTCTTTGGGTGCTTCCGGGTCACCTTCCACTCTATGTCCTTTTAGTTTTGGTCTCTTTGAAATAATCGTTGTGCTCTTTAAAAGTACTGTAAATACGCTTATAATTAAATTAGAATGTAAAAAGTACATGGAAATGTCTCGTTGTTTTGTCAATCGTACGTTCATGCTGTATGAATAACCAGACGTTATGATAAAAATGTAATATAAAATTAAGGCGTATAATTGTTCAATTGTTCATTTCGGTCTTGCTTGCTGCTATATGAATAAGCAGACGTATAATAGCGTTGACGAGTATACTGGAATCTAGTTTCGTAAAATTTTTAGATTATTATTTTTAGCTGTATTGTGAAAGGGCGATAGCATAGGAAACACGAAGGATGGGAAATTCCCGTCAAGCCTTACAAGGGAGAGGAAAAAAGAAGGTAAAATGGGGCTAAGCCCCAATAGAGTCCATATGAGAAATTTAGCCGTATTTGGATTATAAGTTAGCATTATGGTTTAAGGTAATCGGAAGATGCTTAACTGGTCAGGTTATGCTGCATTATGATGCTCAAGTGACATTGAATGTTAAATTATAACTAATTGCTGCTGTGCTACTAGGTGTTCCCATTTAGCCCGTATCTGGTTTAACTTTGGATACTTTAATACAATGTAAATATATTGATTAACTTGAGTAATGTTAGTAAGATTATTTTTATTTCATTGAAAAATACATATAATAGAGAGAATCTTTTGAGGTTATAATCTTGGTTGGATATCCTTACAAACCACATCTTAATAGAGCTGTACGCTCAACTTGGTGAATCAACTTGGCTCAAAAATAAAACTTGAGGACCATACATTATGACGTATTTGATTTTAGAGGAAAAAATGCTTTATAAAACGGAACTATCAAATATGGGATTATATAATTTAGAATAAGTGGAAAACAAGTAAAAAAATATTATTCTGCAATATTTATACTATCATATAACCCAATGCATAACTAGACAACAAGTAAAAAGAAAATGATATTCCTACTTTTTTCTACTCCATAAAAAATTATATAACTTAGAATTACTAATATATGGAATTGTATATTCCGTATACCTCCGTATGCGACCTAATCTTAATCTGAGAGGAAACAAACTTTTCGAACATACAATCGACAAGTATTCTGTAAAGATTCAGTAACCAGAAGCGGCTATAGGTTGTTCACCAACTAGAGTTAGCAGAGTGAAAGGAGTTTTCACTCGCGGGACAGTGATGCTAGTTGACAGAAAGCTGATTTTAAACGTCAGTTGGTGGTTGAGGAGAGGCAAACGTGGGTACCGCCAAGCCATCGCGTAGCTCTTGTATCGAGCTCTCGAGTTATAAGCAAGAAGGTGCGTACATACATGCCGCAACTGTATGCAGCCGCGGCATTTGGAGATAAGCTGCGACGTTTCCACGCGGCGGTCCGTCAGCACGCCCGTCATAGAAACAGCTACTGGTGGTAGTCCACGTGTACGAAAGGAAGGAAGTACAGCATGGGAAGTATTTCCGGGGGCAGTTTTGGGTAATTTTCCCTGCCCTTGGCCACCTTACCGGCAGGCGGTCGGTCCGGTCATTGGGAAGGGCAGTGCAGGGCGGGCAGCTGAAGGTCCGGGTCCAGGAAGGAAGTGTGAGGTACCCTACAAGCATCTTCCTTCGTAGAGAAGGGCGGGGTTCCTTTACAAGTCCTCATGCTCCCTCTATAGAGAAAGAGAGGACAAGCAAGAGAGAGAGAGAAGGCAGACGACACGAGAGAGGAAGGAAGCTGCGGCAGCCGCTCTCCTTTTCTGATTTCTCAGGCACTTTCCTGTGTGTGCTTACTGTGAGGTTTTGTCCTGTTGTTGAACTGCAGCTTTTTCTACAGGCAGACATACAAATTCGTCACAGGGTGCTCGCCGAGGAGGAGGAGGAGGAGGAGCCAAGCGAGAGAGAGGTACAGGGAAAGTGAGGATTGGGAAGAGCAACGAGTCAGTGAACAGAAGTGTGGACGAAGGGAAGAGATGAATGGGCGAAATCTAGGTCAGGTTCTATTGATGCTGTTCGATTAGGGTTTGTGGACCAATTTTTGCGAAGAGAGAGTGGCAGAATTCCGACGTTGTAAATCTTTGGACGACACGAGGTTGCAAGGGGGGAGAGGAAGGGGGGTTAAGGAGGAGGAGGAGGTGGGCAGGAATTCGGTTCTGAAGATAGGATGTGGATGATTCGAATGGAGAAGAAGGTGGAAGGTCCGAATGGAGGAAGCTGCCGCATGTGGTGAGCTGAGGAGGAGGAACACGGGGGATGATCGATTATGATGGTTACTGCAGAAGAGCGTGGATTATGGCTGCTGGTTGCTGGTGACGACGCCAGGAAGTGGAGGAGATGGGGCTTGAATGGAATTGCAGCCTATGCATAGCCCGGGCTTCTTTCATGGTCAATTTGAGGCGGAGAGCGGAGGATCGACTTTGTTTCGGTGAGGAGCCTGGTTTCACGGGGTCTGATGACGAGGAGCTGGCTGGCCTGCATCTGGTAATTCGCTCTGTGTTTCATTCGAATATGTGGAGTCTTTAGTTGGGTATGGATCCACTGAACAAGGACGAGCCAGTGAGACTATTGAGAGTTCTTCTACATCCCAGAATGACTCGAGAGTACTCTGCATGCTTTCGACGCACTCTGACAAGACAGGACATGAACTTGCTCCTCCTCAGCTGAACTGGGGACACACAGAATTTCCGAAATCTTATAGTTAGAGAAAGGTACAGACAAAGTGGACGAGAGAATTTTATGTAAAAGATGGGAGATCCCGAAGCGTCTCCGATGGAAGAAGACGAATCAGGTGTGGAGGTTAGGCATGCTTTCGAGTGCGACTTGGGAGTGTGCGGAGGGCGCCTCAACATTGATCATACTCACACTCCGGAATGTTTAGCCTTCACAAGTGGGAGAGAAAAGGCTAGCAGCAATAGTAATCAAGGCGGGTTGCTTACAGAAGGGCACAAAGAGCCTGGTCACGCTGTGATCGTTGTTCGTGAGAAAGGGAACTGCAGTCGTGTTAAGTTATGCAGCTCTAAATTCAGAAGTGGATCCAGAAGCTGTGTTCGAGAAGACGACGCCCGGGGGGGTTCGAGACGAGACAAACAAGATCTCGGTCGTTCCTTCCAGTTAGCTGTGGGTGCCCATGACTGGGTGCTAGCGGAAAGTTTCATTCCCCTGGCCGATCCACAGCGCTTGAACGATGGGTTGTGCATCGCACTAGATTCTGTCTGGTTTTTGAGTAGTACGCAGGAGCTGGCTGCTGCGACCAGGTTGATTGAAAGATTGATTTCAGCAGGGGCCTCGGACTTCACGAGGGCAGCGCTCCGGACCTCTTTCTTGGCTTCTTGCGTTTCAGCTTGTAGAAGCAGAACCATGAGTCTTGCAGACACCGTCACAGTGATGGCGCAAAGGTAGTCTTTAACTCAGGCTTTACCTGTCAACCTTCCTTCACCAGTGCATGACTACTTCCAATGCTCTAGACCGTCAAGATCACTGTAGAAGTAGTGATTGGTACTTGGGTGTGCCGGTCCCATTCCTTTAAATGGCCGACAAGGTTGAAGTTTGCGTCTGCAAGTAACCCTGCGTGTGGTAATGTTCTATTCTGTGTAGGAGTCGAAGGGGTATAGCATGTAATTGACCTGTTATTCCTCTCTCGGTTTTTCTTACCGTATCCTGTCCTCAGACTTCCAGGGTGAATATTACTTACACTTCCGAGATGAAATGGTCTCAATTGGGTCACCGGTAGTCTCAAACGAAGATACATGATAATTCCTAGTTACGTAATTCATTTCTCCAATATGAAGCCAAACCGCTCCAGATGTCGAACTGTTCATTGAGGTCCTGCATCTAATTTGCTTTTAGACATCTCCCAAGCATTGGATTCGATACAAGCCCACTGTTTTTGCGCTCTCGATGTCTCAGGAATGCCCTCGTTTTTTTGGCAAGGACTTGGTTTGAAGTAGCTGGTCTTTCACATTATAAATCCGAGCTTTGCACACGGATAGTATTTCTAACTTCCTATCACACAGTTCTTTTGGTAATAATGAGTAATATAGGACCTGTGTTTATTTACAGTGGTTGTCCTCTTACCCGTTTCTGAGGTCTTTAGTATTTACTGTGATTATGTTGTTCTGAGTGTATATCCATAATGCTCTTAGATCCTGTTGACTTGTCTTTTCTGTTTCTCAAGCTCTTGCGATTTTGCTGAACTCTGAATAAAATTCAGACGTTGAATGCCACTACCTGGCATGAAGGTTGGCTTATTTGTCGTTCTGCGGACTTCCTTATAGTTTACTATATCAGAGTTGGGGGATTTCTTGCTATTCGAGGTGTGTCCTTAGGAGGGACTTTCAAGATACTTCAATATGACGACAAATGAAAATGATATGTCTGAGATTATTTGAAGGGTTAAAGCGCTAGTATTGTCAATCCAGGCAGATTAAGTCCGAGCAATTCCACCAGTCTGACACCGATTGGCCAATCTTTGCAGACTCCGTGAAAGGCTCCAAGAGTGCAATGGTGACGAAAATTTGAAAGCAGAAGCAGCTGCGAAGGTACAAAGGTTTACCGAATGGGCACTGAAGTGCATAGGGTCCCACTCCCGTGGAAGAATCAAAGGCGAAGCAGAGAGCAGTAATACCGTTGTGCAAAGCTCGGCGCTGGAATCGCGCCTTCAGTTGATGGCCTTCAAGCGGTTTCTGGAACTGGCTGGGAGTCGCTTGACCAACAAAGATTACACTGAGGCCTTTGATGCTGCCTGCTTCCCTTTGACTTTGTTTTCCAGTGCCATCGACCCAGGATGGGCTACCGGTATAGCTGCTAGTGCGATGCAGGGTTTATTGGGATTGCTTGTAGAGGGGGGTGCGGATAATGTTAACCAGTGTTTCCTGGAAGCAGCTCGGTTTGGCAGCACAGAGCTCGTGAGAATACTCCTACAGGTAAATTTCTTCTGTTGCCCGCGTGTTTGAATTTCGACCAGAAAACAGTTCCGCTACTCTATAATCACAATGCATGACAGTAGAGCCAAATGATGACTCTTGTAAATTTTCCTACTTATTGTATTTCTGTGTTTGCTTTGTTCCACCCGTTCATCATTTTTGACCACTGAGTAAGATCGCAACCCCACCATGTTCGCGTTATCACTTGATGGAGCCTGGTGTTTACTGGAGTAATAGGTTAAAGAAAATGCATCCATTATTTTGCAAGGTATAATATTAGGGAGGTCGTTTTGCCAGAACGTTTTTCAAGAGTTCTTTATAAAACCACTGTTAATAATGTTTGCAAGTTCTACCCATACTGGTTGGTGAGATCTTGATATATGTTCAAATTGCATTAGTAAATATCAGAATGGAAGTTTTCAAGGTGAATTTCGAACAAAAATGTTCTCACCCCTTCTCTTTTCGAGGATACTCCTCTTTAGTCTTTTCGAGATCTATTCTGCTCCCTTCTCGAGCGAAACTTATATCTTTCTCTTTCTTCTTTTCTTTTATTCGAGAACTGCTTCATCTTTCCATTCTCTGTGACTTTACTCATTCTTCCGCTCTTGATAATAGATGGATTTCTAAAATAGTATGCTAAGCGATTTCATCTGAGCTTAAAATGTCTCTACGGGGGTCCGATGGAAAGTTATTTATCAAAAGTGATTTACGGGCCTTCGAATTTAGCAAAAACGTCTGAAATTTATGTAGATGTGTCATAATGGTCTAAAGTTTAGTCATCGAGGATTTATTTACAAAATTCTTCTGTTTCATATTACGTGTTTGTACAGTAATAATATGAAGGGAAAGTGAGTGAAACTGTTCTGACGATTTTGGAGACTGTTGTCGCCGAGTTAGCCTTGATTGTTTAGCAGAATGGTAACAGCGTGGATCATCTGTATTGGTTGCTACTAGTTACGAGCCAACTTTTGATCTCTGGTTTTGTATATGTTTGCCTCACAGATTGCTCAGAGCAATGCCGTGGACTTGGACGTGGACTTGGCGTTGGGTTTTGCCTCCCACTATTGCAAAATTGGTACCATGGAGTGTTTGGTTGAAGATGGAAACGCTGGAGCTTTCCTTGGACCCCTAATGAGAGCCGCAGAAAGAGGCTGCATGGAAGTCGTGCACTGGTTTGTAGAAAGAGGCTGCAGGGATATGGAACTTTGTTTAGCTTTGACAGCTGCCGCCTCGAGTAGTCGAGTTGACATAGCCGAGTACCTCTTAAGCCATGTGCCCCGCCATGTTCTCCAAACCCTCAGCGCAGAGATTCTCAAAGCAGCAGGCGAGAGAAGTGGAGGGTCTCTCAAAGGGATCGCTTTTCTTCTGCAGGCAGACTTCTTGAACAGTCCCGAGGCGACATACAGAATTGCTGATGGCATTGCTAAATCCGAAGACGAAGCGGTCACACCAGAACTACGGTCATTTTTGCAAGAAGAGTGGTCAGAAGAAGCCTTTCTAAGAGGTAGAATGTTGGGGCAAGCACATCACATAAATGTCATGCGGGCTCTCAAGAGGGGCTGTTCACCTCTGCACTTGCAAGAACTTCCTTTACAACTGCAGGTCACTGTGGCGTACTTGCCTCTTTACAAGGAATGTTCAGCAGCCAAGGGAGTAATTCTGTCTCAGTGGCTTAGGGGACAATTAGTAGAAGCAGCTCTGCGTTTATGTGCAGGTTCGCGTGTTTTCTCGGAAGAATCTCTCATCAAGGCCAGCAAAGTAGCACTGCTTACAATACTTGAGTCACGGTTGCCGGGGTTTTTGCTTGACCCGCCTTCTTGTGTAAATTCACTTAGATAAAAATTGCACCGTTGTAACTTATTTCAGATAGGGTGTCCTTGATGCGTTCCTACGGAACAGTTTAGGCGAATGTCATACCGTTAGACATTCAGGGTTGTAGAACGAGTAATTTAGGCCACTGCAGTCATTGGTGATGCTTGACGATTATGACACTCATTACAAACCGTTCTTAGTTACAGTTTGATCTCCCTTGTAGCGTCGTCCCTCTTAACGTAGAACTATACCTGTGTTGTCTCAAGGGATTGGGGTATTCAGGTTGTGTCCAGAGCAAATGCTCTTAGAGGAGGAACACAGGTCCCAATCACAATTTGACCTTTCATGGCTCGAGTGGGTTTCGCAAAAATAGCCATTTAGTATGCTGCCCAGTGTGGGGCTAGCGTGTTATCAGTAACGTAGAAGAGGTACCGTGGTGTGGACAGGCCTAGACGGGCATCCAACTCATCCCAGAAAGGGTATTTTAGAGGATATCGGGGACGGACATGACATGACAGCCGCCTCTCGCAAAGTGGTTTGGATTTGACTGGGAAGTGACTTCAAATTTTGTTCATGACATTCTTTGTAGGTTAGGTGTATTTATATATCAAACACGTCCTTCTTTTGGTACTCAAACCCGTGTTCATAATTGTGTGTTCATGTGTCTCTTTCGAATCGAGTTAACAACCTGTGGTCGTCAAATCTCCGAAGTGATTCAATTGGAATGTATTACTTTCAGATGATATCTGCATGCTATGACGTAAGTTCCTTTCTGGAATCTGTTGGATATGCCCAAATGGTCTCGTGATCATTGATCTGAAGTCCTCGTTTACCAGTTCACCAGTGGACGTGAACGTCGAATGGAGCCAGGGAGCAATTTGGAAGGCGAATTTGAGAAGCTAGTGTTTATAGAGGTTTTGTGCAAAAGCTTTTGCGCAGGTTAGCGTTGTAGGAAACGCGGTTCTGGTGGAAGTCAGAATTTTGGTTTTGATTGTCTTTTAGATTTTCTGCCGCTTGATTGCTTGTACTATCAGCAAACTGTCTGCTCACTTTACGTTGTCGCTTCTGTTCTAGCAATTTTCCCTCCGGTTACCCCAGTTCTCAATCTACAAAGCAAGAATGGATTTGTGTGATTCAACTACCGCAAGGAAAGTAAACTTTCAAGCTGACCTCACCTCTCCGGTCTTCCAGCAAAACGTTGGCTTCTTTACCTTGTCACAGAGAAGTAGCTTGGAGATCCATCGTTAGTAAGACTGTCCAGAAGTCGGTTCCATCTACTGTATCTTCATCAACTCAGAAACGAAGTGCTCACTTGACAAGATGTGAAGGAACAACCGGTCCAAAAGTGGCACGTTCCGCATCACCGTTCAATAGATTGTCGCGGCTGATGCACTTGAAACAGAACTCAGTTTGAAGGAGTTTTCCAAGCTAGGCGATAGAATTTGGCACTGCCAAAAGCGAGTCTGAATCCCCAGTGTTGGATGTACTGCGACATTGAGGGAGTATATGGGATATAAGGTTAGACCTTGGACTAAACTCTTCCTTAACTATAAGTCTCTGGAACTTCACATCCGCAGAATGCGTGGCGTTTGATTTCTTATTCAGAGACTACGATTACTCAATTATGTGACATCGAGTATGAATCGCCCTCAAAACAAAGTATTCCCGTTGAAGCAATGAGAGACGACGACAAGTAGACTGCATCGATGGGTGCGGAAGCCTCGGAAACAACCAACTTCGCACAGAGACGAATTAAGAGGTTTGGCCCTTCATCAAGCGAGAGTGTGAAACAGATGGGTGATTCCTATATCGACAGTTTGAGATACTCTGCCACAGGCTTGTATCCGATAATTATGACATCCTTTCTCCACTGATTCGGCTTTTCAGAGGTATATCAAGGGATTTGAATGCCACATCTGATTGAGATAAGAGATCCGCACACCTGAAATTTGTGAAGGAATGAAGAGGCTGCTCGAATCTAGTGTTGCTTTTCCTGTTCTCACTAGCAGATGTTAATGAATGATTTGAAGCTCGATCATTTGATCATGGTCTGTAACGCATGGAGATCCCCATCCGCTAACGACATGAAGGGTAACGGAAGAGGACTTCGGACACTGCGCTGGTTCTGCCTCGAGACAATTCATCGTAAACCATCTTGGCTATCTGTTGCATCGGCATGCCTAGTGGTCATCCAAAACAATGCAGCAGCTGTATCCACCAGTGACGAGGATAGGCCGGATTTACGAGCATTGCCACTGCGTGAATCAAACAATCTGGTCAAATGTCGTCGCGCTTGCACAGACCGATGTTCTCCCAGCGTTGCTGAATCAGATTCGCTTCTTACTCAGGACTTCTCTTGGGCCACTTTTGGAAACTTTAAGAGGAATATATGCAGCACAAATTTCAGACCTAGTGGAGTGATTGGAGGCGCTGTTGCGAAATTATTGGATGTCAGTGACGATTCCGCTGACGATAAATCGGAAGATTCTCAATGCAGTAGCCCAGAGTCGAAGGCTGCAACGGAAGCTCTAGCTGACTACCTGCAAATTTACAAGGGATTGGCTTCAAAGGATGCGCAATTCATCAGCAGAAATAGTCCGGCATATGTGCAGAAAATAGCAGCAACAGCCATGGGACCAATTGTAGGCAATAATGAGCAGATGGTGGTGCATAACTGGTTGTTGAAGAACGGGGTGAACGAGTTGGAGCCGTTCTTCGAGAGCATTGGGATGAATCCAGAGAAGCTTGAAGACGTCCTCTCTCTAGTTCAAATTACTCTGACCGGAGAGCAAGGTCTTTTGAGGAGCACTGAAGTTTTGGAGAGTCTTGGGATCCCGAGACGGGGGCTCTGGAATGTATTGGAACGCAACAAGCAGCTCTTGACATTGACTGCCGCAGAGTTGGAAGCGATCGTGGAGTTCCTAGAGGGGTTGGGTGTGAAGAGAAAGGACATGGCTGGACTGATAGAGAACTCGTTTTTTGTTACAGAAAACCTGGCCACTCTTCAACACTTGGAGCAAATTGGGATACAGAAGCACGTAATAGCAGAGATCCTCAAAACTGATCCCCATGTTGCTACCATTGATATGCCCGTTGGGAACTTCAGAGAAAGAATGGACTTTCTCCTTGCTTGTGGGTTATCTGAGTCCGAAGTTGAACAGAGTTTGAAGCTTTTCCCTCAACTTTTACACCTAAGGCTAGAAAATCTGAAACGAAAGATCCAGTTCTTTGACAGCATAGGTTTGGAGAGGGAGAAGATGGCCAAAATTATTGCTCGCTGGCCGTTAGTTTTCCGCCAAAGCGTGGAGAAGAAGTTGAGGCCAAAAATTGAAATGTTGCAGAGTCTTGGAGTAGGGAGAGAAGGCATTGCCAAAATTCTAACAAGGTATCCTGAAATCACAGCTGTGAGTTTAGAAGACAATCTCAAGCAGAAGGTGGCATTTTTTGAGGCCAATGGATTGACTGGCAGGAGGCTCGTGAAGTTGATGACGTCTCATCCTCGAGCTCTGACATTGAGTGTAAATGATTTGAACAAGAAGCTCGACTTCTTCAAACAGAAGGGGTTTGTTCTTGGTTCGGTGGAGATGATCAGGGCATTGGGCGTTTGTATTACCTTAAGCACTGCGTCTCTCGAAGCTCGGTTCCTCAATCTAGAATCGCTTGGTTTTAGTCTAGAAGAAAGCAGAGAGATTGTGAAGCAGCAACCGGCCATACTTACTGTCAGTGAGAAGTGTATTCAGGACAAAGTTCATTATCTTGTCAACCACATGAACCGCCCTGTGCTGGAGATAACTAGATGCCCTTCATATTTACTCTACAGCCTCGAGTTAAGAATCAAGCCTCGACACAGGGTGCTGTCGCTACTGAAATCTCGAAGACTGCTGAGAGAGGAGGCGTATTCCTTGAATACCATCATGATCATGTCAGAGAAGAAGTTTGTTGAAAGATTCGTCCTTCAGTATCCAATAGCTGCTGCTGTCTACAAAGGTGGTGCAACTGAGGCGTTGACGTCAAAGAGGACGGAGTGATTGTTTTTGCTTACTATGGTCTCCACACTTTCTTTACAGCACTGTCATGAATCTTTACTCGCTGGTAGTTCTGCGTAGAGATCGACGATCTTCAGAAGAAAGTTGGAAACCAACGTTGCGCTCTTAGCAGAAAGGTACCAGAGGATGAAGGGAACGAGACCGAATTCAGTTGCTGCTTCTTCTTGATACACCAACAGATGGATAAAACTTAGTGCATTTGGCAGACGACTGAAACAACCAAAGGACGAGCTTCTGGATATCCTGTGTCATCAGTGGCGTATCTGAGTTCCTTGAATTCACCCGGGTGTGGAGACAGGATCTCGTGAGGACAAACTTGCAGAGAAGAGACGGCTCAGGCATGCAGACATCTCCGTACCAGTCGACGAAAAATGCTCGCAAGAAAGCAAATCAAAACATGCTTAGTCTGCAGGAAGTTGCAGGTAGTTGACTGCTCCTCTAGCAGCAGTGTTTATTGTTTATTGCATCAATTGAAGATCGCACTTGCACTTGTCTGAGTTGTAGTGTCCGGTTTTACTGATTCATTGAAGCCCTTTTTCACCAGAAATATATGAATTATGCACGTGAATTTTAGACGGCCAATCTAGTCTAGAAGCAATTTCTTGGACAATCATTTGACGGTGAATAAATACATGCTTGGCCACAATCTTAATAGTGACTCTTCAACCGTCTTCGCGATTGCATCCATTACCTTTGCGGTACTAGTATGTTCAGCTTTTGCAAATGCTGACAAATAAACAACCCCTAGGGTAGTAATTATTCGCTTTGCAGAAGCTTTTACTTTCTTGTCAGTGGAGGTAATCTTTGCCTCTATCAAAGAAACCTTTGTAATAGTAGAAGATAACTCTTGAGAAGGCTGAGTCTTCTCATTAGACGTAGCAGATTTGAAAGTGGAGATATTTATTCCCTTCTCGTTAGTCGCTCTGCTCAGAACATAGTGCTCATAGCTCTGTTGGAAGGTATAAAAGAGGAGGCTTATGGATTGGGCTGATTGTCAAACATGTTTGGTACTACATACTGCCTTGGTTGTTCAGCGTTCTCGTCATCAGAATCTGGATAAATCTTTGATGAAGAGATTGCTGAACAACCAAGGCAACGTCTTCGGTAATCGGTCCAATCCCTTGTCTCGTCCCTTATGCCTTCCAATGAGCACTTTGCTCAGAGTGCTTAACGAGAAAAGAGTAAATATCTCCACTGCTATGTCTACGGAGAGAACTCAATCGTTGTCTCAAGATATATGTTCTCTTATTACAAAGCTTAGTTTTATAGAGACGAAGATTATCTCCATTGATAAGAAAGCAGAGGCTTTTAGAAAACCAATAATTATTGCCCCAGGGGCTGTTGATTTGTTAACTATTGTAAAAGCTTTAAATACTAGTAACGCAAAAATAATAGATGCAGTTGCAAAGTCAGTTGAAGTTGCATGGGACGATATGACCGTTGTCATTGATAGTGTTAATAAGCTTCCCAAGTACTGCAGGCCAAGAACTGTAATGTTTCTGTCTATTTCTCATTTTATGCAAGGTTCAAGTTAGCTCCTCATTGTGAATTTCAGAGAAAGCTCAACATCTACAGCATCCAGCGGAGGTGAATGTGAATGTCTTCTACTTCTATCAATCTGGTGAGTGTGAAGCCTTGAATCGATATGCAAAACTCATCTCTGTACGTTGCGCAACAAAGAGAACTTTGTCAATACGTTTGGTTGATGTCGTCGAGTCAGCCAAGAAACAGTTTGAGTTGACTACTGGATTACAAGGTTTGCAAAAGAGAACCGAGACTCAGCGTGAGAGTGAGTGTTTGAGAACCGGTGGCTTTGTATACAACCACTTTCACACCATATGTGTGCTCTGGTTTTCAAGTGTTGAAGTTCATCTGTTTGCAACTTTCTCATCAGTAATATGAATGATTGAAGGCTTAAACGAGTAAATGCACTAATCAGTCATGGTTGTTGACGTACGATACTAGTGTGTTCTCCTTGAAAAGATGAATGTCGGATGTGCATGGGCCAGCGTTAAGTTATACAAAATAATCACCTCAACTATAAAATGTCAACTATGAAATAGGAACTGCTCCTGTATGCGGTCCACATGGCCTTCGAGATTTGGTTGGAGACATTACTTCACCATTGGATGAACACGAAGTAATTATCTTCTCAGAATTTTAGACGTAGGAGTCAGAAGATTCGATGAATATTGATGAATGCACTTGTACATGGAGCCTTTCTTCCAATCTTAGAGGTATATACTTAAATCTTGGCAGCGAGGAAATTGAGAAAACCAACCAAAATGTTATCTCGGAATCGACATATTGAAACCTAAGTTCAAGAGACGGTAATTGATGGGGAAGATGATATAAAACTAAGCTTTCTTGGATTGGTGGTCGTAGAGAAATGCCACATTACGGTTGGTTGGCGCAGACGACCCGACAACAACGTTGACAGCAAGATCTTCGATCGAACAAATAGATATGTCTGCATGCTTTACTTCGTTTTACACTACATGCATTGCCCGTTTTGCAAACGTTTCTGCCGCAGTTACTCATATTTCGGAATGTGCTTTACTTTCACGTACTCTGAACCCAAGCAGTGTGTTGTTCATTCAAATAAACTCCAATCTCAGAAGTTTACAGTACATATTTTTGAATTTAAGATTGTGTTGTTTGCCTACCCTACCTTGGATTTGCAATGAGAAATCAGCTCTTCCGCCAACTGGTCTAAATCACTTACGGTTTTGAGGTTTCTGCCTGTCGATTCGATCAAGCGACTCACTTACCTTTGATTTCTCAAATCCATTACCTTTCAACGATTTTGAACAATTCACGAGGAGAGTAATGTCAGGAGATCTTTGGGAACGATCGCTATTGCTCCTCCTCATCTTCATCCTGCCTTAAATGTACAGATTCCTCGGGAGAGTCGGTCCTTGGGTGTGTGCGTTTTATTCCAAATGGATCCACCCCGTCTATGCTGTTAGATCCTGTAGCTTCATTTTGCTTTTTACGAGTTGATGCACCTGTATAACCTCCAGGATAAGCAAGTCGGATAGGACATCGTCAGGTTCCTCGAGCTTTACTGCAAACGCTCATCGACTTCGCTGGCTACCCTGAAGCACAAGCCTAGGCATTGATTGAAAGCAAGGCGAGCGAAGTGAGATCTGGAGACAGCAGCAGGGCAGAAGAACTATGTACTCAACAATCTAACCGAAGTCTTCAAGTAGCTCTCACGAACGCTCACGTAATGAAAATACAAAAACTAGACTCCTGCGTCTTCTGAATCCGTTGTTCAGTTTTGGCGGAGAGTATTCTCCAGTCCGATAGAGGACAGTATAGATTTTAGTCGGCAAGCTCTTCATTTGCGGACATCACATCTGGGTTAAATAGCGCTCTTCACTACATAAACCGTCAAAAGAGTAAAATGAAAGCATTAGCAGCATCCTCAGGAATTAACAAAGGTGCCCCTTGTACTCAAGAGTGAGGTCAGATTATCCTTATCTACTTTCCAGATCGTTTCCCCCTGCAATTTCGCCGCTGATCCCTTCACCCGTAAATTGGTAATGTTCTCAAGTTGCATGCAGCACTTGAGTTGCATGCAGCTCCGATCTTGGCGCCTCTGAGTATATGAAACCATGTTATGACAAGATTCTCCGGCTGCCAACGAAGATCTTTGAAAGCCTCTAAGAGCTGTGTTAACTCATTCTCTCGTTAACGCTAACGAATCGGTTCTCTGGACGAGCATATTGTCCCTACTGTAGCTACGCGGTTTACTACTGAGGTTTGGCCCCCCAAGTTTTAAGGACGAATGATTACCCCCAAAGAAAAGGTGTGTTTTGACATCAAGGACAACATAACCAGATCAGAGTTGACTACGGATTCCAGTAAATGACTGGATCTGGGCCCAGACGCGGTTTGAAGCAGGTTTTCAGTCAATGTGTTGAGTTGACATCGCATAACAGTGGAGGTGGATTTGCGAGCATTCTAGTGTTGTCAAGTTTCTAGAGCTGAAGGAAGAGCCAGGACGAAGAATCTCGGAGGGAAACTTATAGAAATGAAAAGAGACATAGCTGTGGCGGCAGGAAATTTGTCTCGGACTTGTGGATCAAGGGGCGGGAGCTGTAGCAACTCGACATCGCTCGGGAGTCAGAAACTATAACAGGAGGAAGATAGAGTTTTTAAGCAAAGTCAGATTTAGAGTTGCATTTAGTGACATTGAGTTTGGGGGAGCAACCAAGAAGATGGCAAATCAGGTGCAGAAACGAGCATTGTTTCGAGGATGTCTGCTAGGAGGTGCGTGCGGTGACGCTCTGGGTGCCAAAGTGGAGTTCATGAGTCAATCAATTACCATTTTTCGCAAGTATGGACCCCAAGGTTAGTACATTCTTTTCTCCGTGTCTTCGTCTATCTTCAGAACTGCTCAAACCTGTCGACTTGTGTACCTGTCTTGTGAATGGGATGAAAATCTGCCACTGTTCGCGAAAAGAAGGACAAGCTGAAAGGGTGCTATGGGATGAATTGCATCCGACCTGACCTCAGCAACCGCCTTGGGATAACCCCTTTAAGGAATCAATCTTCTCGGGAATTTTATGAGTTGCAAAAACTGAACATTAAGTGGATATATTAATCTTGCAGGAATACGGGACATTGGAATGAATTACAATGTACCTGGGGGTATTACTGATGACACGCAAATGACACTCTTCACAGCTGAGGGAGTAATCAGTGCATTTCTCATGAATCGGAGAAGTGATGGGGCTGCATATGATCGTATATCTGAATTTTCTCAGCATCCATTCCGTGGCGACGCTATACCAGCTATGCATCAATCTTACTTACGGTTCGTCTTCATGCTTCAATCTTTTCTTGCAAACTTAGGTTGTGAGGTCACTATATGCAATTAAACACCCAGTAGGAGTGCAGACCTTTTAGCTCGTGACTGCACTTTCCACAGACACCTCATTGTTCAGTACAAAATCAGATATCTCAGAGATATGAAGTACGTTTGCTCGTTTGTCCCCTTCTGTAGCCTCTTTTCAGCAACTCTGGAGCTTTCTATCAGTAACTTCTTGGTCACCTTTGAATACTCAGGGATCATATCGTCTCTCTCTTCTGCTGCTGTGGTAGTCAAGTCCACGACTCTGGACCAATTTCACCTAATTGTTCCTGTGTAAAACAAGCAGTGCCAGCTTTGCACCAATCGTACCTGAGGTTGACCTCTCTTTTTGTCTCTTCTCATCCTTCATGACAGATGCCTTATTGTAGTCCCATGAGCCAATAATCTTCGATACAACTTGAAATCTGTTTCTGAGACAAATTAGGCAAGCAGTCTAATATACTGCCTGTAACTCCCAACTGACTGCAAGGCTTCTATCATCCAAATTGAAAGAGTTGTTTCCGAGACCAAATACGTTCAATTAATTAAAAGCTAGCAACTGTTTGATCCTTGCTCATTCAGTTGCTCTTCAGTATAATCGTAACAGATTTTTATGCTAGCATTCAACTTAGCTGGTGGTATGAAATTAATGAACCTGCTGCAGGTGGTTGAAAACCCAAGGAGTAAACTCTAATAGTGATGCCTATAAGAGCGAGGTGCTGGATAGAGGATGGCTTATCCAACAACAATCTCTTCATAGTAGAAGGGCACCAGGCATGACGTGCACTAGAGCTCTTATGTCAGGAGCTCTGGGCTCACCCAAGAACTTGATCAACGACAGCAAGGGTATGTTTGAGCATATTTGTACTTTGATAGCATAATTTCAAGCTCTATCCCTGTGCCATCGAAGATTAGATCAGCTGTCACCGCAACTCTTACAGCCCACATGATGACATGTTCTTTTGCGTTGCAGGTTGTGGAGGCGTGATGAGAGTAGCTCCGTGCGCACTGATTGTATATGCTGCATTTCCTGATCTTTCAAAGGATGCGCAACTACGCCTTGCATTTGAACTAGCTTGTGCTGCAGCAGCATTAACTCACACTCATCCATCTGGCTGGCTATCTGCTGGATGTCTATCTACCATAATTCTCAGTATTCTAGTCGGTACGTCAGCCACAACCAGTGTGCGCTAGATTAGCAAAACTTAGTTTAAGAGTCCACTTAAGCACTTTTCAAAGATTCAGTCATCAGAGTAACTACACGTAAATTGATCTTTAGGTACATTGAGTTCACCTGGTTACCAACGGAGATGTTTTGAGATGCATAGCGTCACTTCTCGTGGGGCCTTGTTGAGTATGGGCACCACCATATAACATTGTCTGTGGCCATTCTTCACCAGTAGTGGACTTCACTTCAGTATCTGCTCCAACGTCGGTGTCAGCTTAGCTTAAAGGATTGCCATGAACCTTCTTCAGCGTCTTGCTCAGCCTGTCCAGTTTGTTCTTCTGCTGCTTCTCGTTGAATTTTACCGCCCTGTTCCACGGACGTAAACATCCAGAGATACAGTAAGCGTGGACAATGATGAGACTTTAACATGAAATGCTGTAGCTCACCTGAGGGCCTTGCTCTGAGGATTGCATGGAATAGGATCACTTTGTGGAGGCAGGACCTATAACGATGGAACGTGAGTAGTTTTGCAGGTGACTCTCTGGAAGGAGCCGTAGCACAGACTGTTGCGATTTTAAAGAAGGAACCAAGCCACAGAGAGTGCCTGCGAAAGATAGAAGAGGCAAGGAAATTGGCTAAAGATTTTACCACGAAGACATCTAATTTCGAAGAGGTAGACGCCAGCGGGGCCAGGCAGGAACTTGTGTTGGAACACATAGAAAAGATAGGAGAAGGATGGGTTGGTGAAGAGGCACTGGGCATTGCCTTGTATTGCTGCCTCATATCCCAAGATCATTTTGAAACTGCTATATGCTATGCAGTTAACCATGGAGGAGATTCGGATAGTACCGGAGCTATTGCAGGCAACATCTTTGGAGCTTTGTTGGGTGACGAAGCAATACCTCAGCGATGGAGTAAGGCAGTGGAGTTGCGCGACGTCATTCTAGAGTTGAGTGATGACATGTTCGATATTCTGGACCCCACCAGGTATGAGAGCTTGACAGTTAAGTATCCTCCGGCACTCCTGGTTACCAATGACGGCACTGACCTCTCCACAATCTACAGCGAAGTATAGGACGGCACTTTGCCCCATCGACATCGTGAAAATTTCGAGAGAATTTCACACCTTCTTTTCTCAATCTAGACCGAAGCTTTTCACCTTGCCGAGCGTTGAATCAGTCTTCCCGTAGCATGTGACTCATGCACCTGAAGTACCAGTGTGTGCCAGTGTGAACGCTACCTATCATTCAAGCTTTCTATATCCAGTTCATCTAGCTGAACCTCTTTTAAAGTTCATGATGTTTTCAATTACGCCCTTGTGTCTCGAATACGCCCTGGTTTGCAGGCGGAAATCCGCCTCCTCCCCTCTAGAATTCCACAAATTATTCTGTTGCTGCTGTGAACATTTTCAGATCGCGTTGATTTATTGTAAAGTATCGTACTGACTGAGTGGTGGCAATTCCGAGAGTAAAGCTCAAAGGCAAGTGAATATGTTTTCGTTGTCAAGGGCTCCAGGATTAGAATGCTTTCCGTGAAGAACCTATCATCCAAACTCCATCTCAGCCCGAGTACCGATGTAACAATTCCAAGCTCTAGGGTTTTGTTTATAACTTCGAGAGAAGATTGTAGGGTGAAAGTGACAAGGCTTTATATAGTCAACATCTCTACATGTTGCGTTCATGTTGTCATGGATAAATCAAGCTATCGCTTCTTATAACTTCCCAGATTTTCTAGAATTAATGTCATCTGTTCCTACTGCTCTCACTTTAAATGTTAAGTCCTCCCGAGATTCTCGTGAGTCTCCCTCTAAAAAAGAATTGGCGTTCAATGGGCGGTATAGTAGTCGAAAAAGACTCCCCCCTGAGGTTTCGATAGAATTCGACACGTACAACTTTACCGTACTATATAAATGCTAACTTTTTGTACTGTAAAAGGTATGAAATCGAGGAGTTGGGTCCTGCAATGATGGTGGTTGTTTGTTGGTAACTACTGTTTGGGTCTCAATAGTCCCTACCCAAAGAATAAATATCGAAACTTTATGGACTTTGTATGGGCTTTTCCTATCTGGTAACTGTTCTTAAGTTTCTGTAGGCCATGTTCAATGTTCAATGTTCACTTGAAGAAATAGGTACAGTGTGTACGATGTGAGGAGGTTTAGATGGTTGTTTAAATGATAAACGATCTATAGCTAGCGTTCGCAGAAAATCTGATTTTAACTAGCTTGAGCAGAAACCCAGTGCGTCCGAACTGCCTAAACCTCCTCAAGAGGCTGGACTTCTTTCTCTTTCGGCAGCATCCATGAATATATACCTCAGGTCCCTGATCGCCTATAGATGTGTATACAGCTTGCACATGATTCACGAAACAAGGCGAGCCATTTCCTGCATAGCCTTCCCCGTGGTTGATTCTTTCCGTGGCCGATTCCTGTACCCAAATCATGATCTCTGCGGACTGAAACTCTCTCTTGACACGCCAGACTTGCGCTACAGCTTTGGGGGAACGGCTTTACGTGATGCTAAAGATTGGGTCCTTGAAAGATTTGATTCTACCAGGTGAGAATGCCGCACCCCGTAGCTTTCATGGAGGCACATATCAAAGCTGACGCCCTGGTACGACCACGAACGCAACTCAAACTAATTTCCTGAAATACCCAAGCGCTGTCCACCATCTGAGACTAGCTAAATCACTGGTGTCCGAGCCACGGTGAGCTGCCGAAATAAGCTAGTGTGACTTTGATATCAGTAAGATATGATGGAGGCTTTGAGAGGGCGGTTCGCCTGTCAAAAATCTGGAGATAGGAAACAGTGAAGAGATTTAACCACCTCACAGACTCGTCTCTGTAGTAGTCAGAGGTACTGGCAGATCGATGTGCCACCGTCGCCATTTCACCGATAGACTCGAACTACATCAATAGCACCACTAATCTCACAGCATAGGTCGAAACCTACACATAGTGACGTTCCCAATCAGGTTCCCTCCGCTGTTCACATGAAAGGCATGGCATACTGGCAGACTTTACCGTAAGCACGAACGCTCGACTTGACTCGAAGAGAGAAAGGGAGTAGTCAAGTAAACTAAAGGTGCGCCCAGTGATAATATCCCCTGTCCTCGAAACCAACGCGAGATGGACAGAGGTATCGATTCTGCAACATAATTTGGAACAGACGTGACCTGCTCCGGAATTATAAGCCGTCAAAGTGTAATCTTCGACGTACCACACTCGATCCTGGTCTTTGGTTCAAAAAGCTCAGACGCGCAGGCTTCATAGGTGCCCTGGGTACTACAGGTTGACAGGTCAAAATCCTCACTCCATGCGTCCGCGGAGACTGCGGGTTCTCCTTTTCGTCTTCTCCCTGATATGACGTCCTCGAAATTCCGCTCCCAACTTGCTCACAGATGTTATCCACAGCCATAAGAACAGCAGGAACCACCGACAAATTTCCTCCAAACACCAATCCTCGAAGCGGTTGCTCCAGTTTGCATCCTAACTCATCCAATGCAAGAACCCCGGGCGATACTCCAATATCCGACTCCGATTGCCCTGTGGAAGAAGCCATACACAATGCTCCGAGAGATTCCCCCCTTAAATCAAACCCTACCCCAGGCTCCTCGTCTACAGATGTTTCAGAGACTCTAGAAAAGGAATCTACAGACTCCACGGACAAAATCCTGGAGAACGCAAGCCCTCTACTTCTGTCATCAACGTCCTTTGCCTCCAACGAGATGACAACATCCACTCCTTTTTCGGCCATTGAACCTCAAATTCCTTTGTTTCGCGTCGTACAATAATCACAACAAATTAGAGCCTCTGGTTGTGGCCTTAGGTTCGGGCAAGACGGATTGCTCTTCAGCCGGCTTCGTCCTGCGAGGCGCAGAGGGAGAACTGCAACGGCGACTGCGTGCGAACGTTACGAGGAACTGACAATTGGCAACCTCGAGAATTTGTGCCTGGATTCTGGAGCATTGGGTTCCACGCACCTTATAACAGTCAAGACTGGATGGACAGTGCACAGAGAAGCTTCAGGAGCACACTTCTTGTCGAGCAGGAAGGTCATCCACCCGGTCCACGAAAAAGACCGTTGGTTGGTGAAACTTTGGTCCTAACTTAGTTGATCACGTGAAACGTGACTTTCCACGCTGACGCTGACGAGAACCGAGTTCAACCTTAACCAAGTTCGTACACCAAAGTTGTCACGTGTACCGAGTTCTTTTCTACGCGGTCGCCCTCTTTTCTCGTTTTCTTTTTCTGATTTCGAACAACTATTAGATATTCAGTTAAAGGCAAAATGTCGGTTCAGTTTATAGAATTGACCAGATCCCTACTTTGTCGTCTGTTGTGTCTTTCACGACTGAAATTGGTCAACCTGTACGAAAAAGTAGGATTTTATGTGGTTAAATGTAATTTGTGCAGATTATGATTACTTACTTTTCGAAATTAATTTCCCTTTTTTGGTTAAGAGCTATCAAGAAGTTAAGACCTGCTATTTTTTTATACTCAGTCCAACTTTAACTAAATTAGTTTTGCTGCTCGCTTCTTTGAGTACCTTGATAAATATCAAAAAGGTACAATATATATTGATATCTATATATCGTGTATGATTAGGAGGCATCATATTTGAAATATTCATTTTTTACGAGGTATAGTCTAAAATCTGCAGAGGCTTCATGAGAGATATTCATATTCTTTATTAATTTTATAATCTTTTATAATCATCATATTCAAATCATTAAGATCAAAGTCAAAAATCTGATTATTTCCAAAAAGTAATCAGAGGCTTATTATGAGTATTAAGCATTTCATAGGCATTTTAATGCCAACAAATTTATAAATTTCAACATGTTTAATCATAAATTTATTGCATTTTTTATTATCAAAATGGAAGTTGTATCAAATTTTTTAACTTGAAATAATACTTTATATCTTATCTAATGGTATATTATCAAATGAATATTTATATATGTTAGCATGGACGGTGATAAGTCAACCAAGGACTATCCAAGTCTACATATATAACACAGATAGATTCTTAACAAATTTAAAGTATGAATTTATATGTCATCTTTCTTTCTTGTTGAATTATTTTAATTATAATTTCAAGTATAATTTTATTTTTCATCTTTATTTACTTATTAGATATTTTAGTAAAAAATTTAGTTTACTCTTGCTTCTTAGTAAGATAATCTAACTCACGTGCAATAGAGATGAAGTTCGTTGTATGTCATTTCTACTCAATCTTAAGGTACTTTTCATTTTAAGTTCTTAGAGGTTCAGGTTTCCTTTTGCTTTTAAGAACTTGAATGGTAATGCATTCAAAAAGTTATTATTTCTAGAGGTGGTGTACTGGAAAAGTTGTGTCTATTGCTCTACTAAGAGCACTGTTGATGCAATTCATAGAAGAATAATCATATGAGATGATGCTTCTTTGGATATTTTAGTAATATGATTTACAAATTATATAGCTTAGATATCTTAACAGCAATGAGATAGATTTTTCAAGAAATTGTGTATTAGCTAAGCATCAAGTACAAGGCGATAAGAAGGAAGTTATTACTCGGAGAGGTCAGGTATTAGACTAAACACCAAATAGATATATAAAGTATAAGGTACTAAGAAGATATCCTATGAACCAGAAAAATGTTATTAAGAACTAAAACCGTGTTTGTGTCAAATTCACCACGAAGGAAAGGATGATCAAATACTAGATCAAGAATGGCAACAAGCCGGATAGCCAAACATAATTAATATTTATCAAATCTACGACTAAGGCTTATGGATATACAACTTTCATACATAAATATTAGAAGTGGAGATAATAAATTTAGTTTACAAGGTTTGTGTTTGATATATTAAGAATTCAAGATTCTAAAGTCTAGATTTATTAATTGTGGAGCAATGCAAACTTTCATCTATAGGGTTTTGGTTGCTTTTTTGGTCTAATATTTATTTCAAGCGGTTGTGATAGTGCTAGGGAGCTTTTTAAATAATTCATCCCATGAGGGAAAAAAAGAAAAAGAAAGACCTGATATAGAATTGATTGGAATTTGAGAATATCTAAACTTATTTCTTTAATATCCTAATTGTATCCCATTTAATGATTTTGGAATAAAATTGCAAGGCTATATCAACTGCTCATCAATAATAATTCTAGAATGAGAATAACAGGAATAATAGGAAATTATGGAAGACTCTATTTCAGGAGTTTTTTATTTATATTTTAAGTTTTTGCAGTATATTGGAAAGCAATTTTAATATAAAATTTCAATAAATCTAGACCATTGGGAGAAAACTCCAATATATGACTTTTGGTGAGAGAAAAGTATATAACTTTCCTCTTTTGCATCGATTTTACAATATTAAATCCAAAACTATAAGACTAAAGATCCCGAGCTTCTCAATCATGATTTTAGAGTCTAACCTCATATACGGTAGTACAATGGAAAGAACTCTTTGTGAAATTTTGTTCACTATTTTTGGGGTGTTTTTTTTTAATTGTTATAATGCCATTGGGCAGGTCTCATTGAGTTTTACATTCAATGTGACCTAAAACATGAAAAATAAACAAAGCACAAATGAAGAAGAAATGAAAAAAAATCTAAAATTTATCTTCAGGTACTCCATTTTATAATTCTAAACTCCAACACCATAAGACCTAAGATGAAGGGCTCCAAACTCGATATTTTTGAGTCCAACCAGTAGATAATACAAAACTTGATATGTGAAGTTTTGGTAGCTCTTTCATCCTTGTTTGTTCGAAGTAGTTATGGCTATGTTGGAAAACCTTTTAGGGATCTAATTTGCATCTAATAAGACCAAACTTCTTCAGCTGAACAAAGTTCTTATCTCTGTTATAGTCTCTAGAAAAAAAGAACCGTTGAGAGTAGACAGATTGATGTAGAACGCAAAAATGTGGATGAGAAATATTTGGGGAGAATGAGACCAAGCTTTTATGGAATTCGCGTAGTTGTGTTGAAATGAAAAGACACTAAACCAATTCATAATTCGTAACGGATTCATGACTATCTACATCATTTGCATCAAAATAGTAGGGTATTTCAAGAATAGACACTACAGGTTATTACGGGTGCAGCAGTCCCATAACTTTGTACAACAGGTCTTGTAGTTTGTAAAGTCGCCGAAAAGGAAACTACTGCAAATAAATTTACAAGTCTAGGGGTCATTTGCTTTCCCGGATATCGAAAACTTATGGTTCGATTTTCAGAGTGATGATCAGCTATGCCATCTTAATTAATCTTTTAATTACATGTACAGCATCAAGGAGATGCCACTTGGCAGATGTTAACACAAGCTAAGTGGTGATGTGGAATTTTTTGATTCTCGTGATTGAATTTGGTGGGAATGGTGGGAATTGCAAGTTTTAAAAGTGTGCGAGAGGACATAGACCAAACGGAGCACTCTAGAGGGATTTTTGAGTTTTAAGGGAGAGAGTCTTGAGTTTTGAGGGAGAGAGTTCTGTGTGAATGAGTGAGTTTGTAAATTATGAATTGGAGAAAAATTTCAAAATTTGAGTCCTTTGTGGGTGATGACACTACTTAATATGTCTAAGTAGTGTCATCACTTTTATATTCTAAAACGTACGTGATGACCAATTCAAGTTCACCGTATAATCCTGGTACCGGCGAATAAGTTCTTAAGTACCCTTCCCAGTGAGTCGACGAGTTGAGAGTACTCAGTGAGTGAGTGTGTAAGCAATGTAATGAGTTGAAGATTGTGTGAATGAGTGAGTTTGTAAATTATGAATTGGACAAAATTTGAGTCCTTAGTGAGTTGAGAGTACTCAGTGAGTAAGTAAGCAATGTAATGAGTTGAAGATTGGACGGGAAATTTTAAACGTTTCAAACCTCATTGAGAGGAGAGCTTCGGTGTTCTCGGTGGTAGATAGATGTGCAATGAACTAGATAAGTGAGAAAGGTGAAAAAGAAGGTGATTTTAGGTAGAGAATGAAGGTGAGAGGATTGGGTGTTAGGAAAATGAGGAAGGAGAAATGTGGCCGGATGGAGAGAAAATAGAGAATTGTAAGTTTGCTAAAAAAGCTTTGGTTAGCAACAAGTGCACTCACTCACTCAGCTTCACTCAGCTTCATATGGTCCTTTGAATATTGTTTTCGTGCGAATTGTGACTTTCTTGATACCAGTTCTTGACCTTTCTCCATCCCACTCTATTATCTGTATCGTTGGCCTTGGTATTAGAAGCAGCCCTGACACCTTAAGCGTCGAGAAGAGTTTCAAAACTAAAAACGAAGGATTTGGGGAAAGGATAGAAAAAGTTTCACTAAGCCTTAAAATTTCTTTTGCAATCATTTTGCATGATCTTCCTTTAACGGTTGTATACCTCGAATCTATTCAACTTTTTCAAATTAAATTATCATCATGGCTGCAAGCTTCAATATTGGAGTAAGGATGAGTCCCCGGCAATTCAATAAGTTCCCAACACACTTAAGGTGTGATAATTCAACGTCCATCTACTACGCTGTAAACAATATCCAGTAGCTTCATCAAAGAGTATGTGACCTCCACTTCTTGGGCCCACAGCTCAACTTCCATACCATTCTGGAATGCGTCTCTTAAGGTTGCTGACTAAGTGGACTCAATTCAGATCACAAGGCTTTCTCAACAACGAAGCTGAATGACTACCTCCATCTTGCTGCTCACGTGGCCTACAATAGTACACTAGGCAGTGCATTTACCTAGTTGCACGTCGTCAATTGCCCACTAAACGGCACTTAGTTGCCAGCGTGGATAATGTATGCCACGTGGATACTTGAACGAATGAGAAAGTTATAAAAGTGAGACCGACAGGTTATCTGAAGGACCTATAGGACAGGAAGCTCGTGACGCCGTACAAGGATAAAACTATGAGGTAAACTGGGTAGATAAATTTTCTGAAAGAGGGCACAGTGAAGTACGGAAGATGAAAACCACGACCGCGGAAATTACGGAATTTTCCGAAGATTTGATCTTGAATTACTGACTACCAAGGAAAGTAGAAATTCCCTCCTCTCTGTAAATGCTCGTGGCTAGATCAATCAGCCTGGAATAACATAGGATCGGAAATCTTTATCAAGCTCTGGCTTCTGTTGTCGAAATTAGTTTGCGCGTTCATCACTGACTTGCCGGACTTTTTCTGCGCAAGAAGTGGAAGGACCTTCTGACGACGATGCGCATGCTTTTCCCAAGCTTTGCCATGTATTCATCATCTGTGAACGTCCTGTATAGTGAAGGGTGTTCTTCATCGACAAGTTTGGACGGAGCCTCAAGGACCGTAGATGGCTTCGGATGCATTGAGTACATGGTCGGAATTTGGTCTATTTCCTCGGTCACGAGAACACGGTGCTGTACGCTTTTAAATCTTCCGTTGTTCAGTGCCAGTCAAAATTACACGAAGAATTCGGGTAATTGTCAAGTCACATGCCCTTACAAATCTGTGCTGGTGTCTTCTTCATTCTAGGTGATATTAGATGGAGTATGGGATCCGTGTACATGTCGGAGTGCAAACTGAAGCAAAGAGCAAATTGCAGTGGATTTCGTGGCTCACTTTCAGTTTGTAGGGAAGAAGATTGAAAATGCAAAGAGGAAGTACTGTGAAGGATTTGTCCAATGCAAGCCATGGAATCCTTTAGAAGTTGGCGTACCTCAAGAGTATCACCAACGTTGATTTCAACTGTCCCCGGCTCGCGACTAGAGGAAATCGAATTCATCTATTATCCTCGCGCACCTGCAGACCAAAACCACGATCTGCTCTCAACACTGTTATAATGTTAGGATCCGCATGAGGTCCTCCACCAAACTGTAAGGTCAGATCGGGGACACCCCGGATAGTAGTTTAGCCTCCATGAACTCCCATGATCATCTGATTTTCTGAATTACTCAGGAAAGGTTGACTTCTCCAGTCCCAGATACAGTGAAAGAGCTCCAAGTATTCCGATCCCGGTACTTCTCAGCTTAGCCCAGAACTCCTCCAAAGGAATGCTGCGGAACGACCATTCAATGACATATCGATATCCGGAATGAGCTTCTAAAACTTCAGATTGACGAACACTCACGCAATATACTCCAGTATTCAACCTCCTACATAGCTTAGTTGCACGCGTGAAATTCGGTAATCTATTATACTGAAGTCCATGACTAAGAATGTGTTACATGTACATGTATGCGATATAAGGGGCTGCGCATTTCTCTCATCCAAACTCGCGTTACTCTCGGACCAACTCAAATTGCATAAAGGTCTCCATATTATCAGCAGAGTCTGATTGTGTCTCCATCCATGGAGCACTGGAAGATAATGAGGCACATCTGCCCGTGAAACCAGAGAATGCTTCCGATCCTGGACCACGGTTGACTTTTACCTTCCTCTCCACCCAGATGAAAGAACTTGCGACCTTGAACAACAACGTCTTTATGGTTGATCTGATATACCATAATTTACAATTTGCATGAAACCCCACTCCTCACATGCATGACCAATCTCTTCCACGGTTTTCTCCCCCAGAACTTGATCCGCGATGAATAAATTGGAGAGGTCTATAACTGGTATCTCTAAATTGGCCCCATGGTCTGCCTCAGAATCCAGGCTCAAGTTATGCTTCACTGTCGCTGACCAGATATAGCTCTCTGGTAAATCAGGATGAGCTGAGCTTTGGAAAACATTGGCAAGGTTCTCAACTTGTGTTACGGGAGGAGATGTAACCATACTCCTTATTTCTAGAGCTGCTGATATACTCGTTGTGTGAAACCTGAACACATGAATTCAAGTGCAAATATTCTCCGATGAACGAGATAGAGCTGAATGTAATCAGATGATGGCTCGAGAAAACTGGAGACAGAACTTAGGCACGGGTAAATTTGAATAACTTGAAGAACCCGGCCAATGGAGGGTCTGCCCTCCATTGTACAAAACTTGTACCTTTTGCTTCAATATCAACAATCTTTGGAATATCAACAATCACCGTGGAGCAGTGTTTCTCTGTGTGTTTGCTAGCGTATAACCGTAATAATTATTTTCTGAATCCTGCACACTAACGACTCCAACAGAAAGCAGTACGGCTTTCTCCAGGTTGAGAAGATTCTGCTGAAATGAAACAAATAACAGACTGAGAAGGAGCACAATTTTACAAATAGGGACGTCTGATCACGCACCTGTCTATTATATGAAACTTTGTCTTGTGAATTGTGAATGCGAATTTCCGTGCTGTGTTCGTAGCGAGATGAGGAAATATTACCACTGATTATACTAAAACGCGACAGAATTCCGTGAGATGATGAGGATCAAGTTACCAGTATCTGCAAAACGTGCACCTACATGTTGGGATGTTGTAGTCTTCATGTTTGTATCCTTAACGTGTGAATTTGTGGCACTTGATGTCTCATTTATAGGTAAAGGCCAGCTCGCGGTGTGCTGCACATCCCACCACCGAGACCCATAAAATTTTCCCACGATAGAGCAAACAGAACTCATTTCCGGTTTCCAACATCGAACTGCAGCCCGAACCTTATTTTGTGCATGACCTAAACCGAAAACTGATTTGAAGTGAGCAGGTGTGCGAGTCAACAATGCGGACTTTGGTGACAGAGTCTCCTTAGTCTTGTTTACTGCTACTTGAATTAAGATTGTGATTATGTCGAAATCAAAAATCATCATAACATCACTCAGTTATCGGTCGGTTGATCTGTGTTACTGTCATGGTGTTGCCCACCTTCCATTCGTCTGTTTACTAAGTTATTACTGTTGTGCCTGCGATCCAGTTTAATCCGTGACCATCCTTGTTGTTGCCAAGACTCGTGATAAGTCGGCAAAGTACGAGAATTTCTCCCTAGTGAACGTCAGTTTCGTATTGGTGGAGCTTTTCCCTGGAGTTAAATTTGTATGAAAAGATGCAAAGAGACTGTCGAAATTGGAGGCCATCCACATACAACTGATCTGTCTCTTTGTTTTACAGCGTGGGATGTTAAGACTCCGATTACTACGATCAATTCCCCACCTTTTTTAAATCACAAGAAGAATATTTTCACTCGAGAGATAGCTGAACTTAGGGCTGGTGCTTGTTGCCTTACGTCGCTATCCTTAGATTCGATATTGGATGAAAAACACGATCCAATGGTAAGCGATAGGTTGGGTTAAGGTAAAGAAAGGTACATATGCGAATGTTGTCAGACTTGTATACTCATTTCTCAGTAATTGGCCGCGGAGTAATAGCATACTTCTACAAGATATACAGGAAAGTGGTTAATTCATTTCTCTTGACTGATGGTAAAGTAGTTAAAAAGCACCAACAGGTGTCCACCTAGAAGTTTTCCTAGACGTCCACGTAGAAGTTTTCCTAGACGTCCACGTAGAAGTTTTCCTTTTACATACGTTTTCACATATGCAAAGGAACAGAATCATGGGCAGCTCATTGACTATGTCAGAAGTTTGCATCTCTCCAGCACATTGGTTCTGTCTAAAGTCAATAACCTCCTTCAAACCGTAGAAATAAGGCTTCTTTATGTTGAGGTTATCTACATCGTCATTGACACCTGAGCAAATGCGCTTGGGACGTTAACCCTCAACTTGGCACTCATTAGCGGAGTGCCAAAAAGCCTCTCTCCTTTCGAAACAGGTTAAACATAGCAGTAACCGTTCTTTTCTGTTCTTAATCGGAGCAGACAAATATTGGGTCAAGCTAGTTTCAATGTAAGAAGTCTACAGTTGCAAAATTCTACCCTAGATTCTCATAGAATTAGATTCTTAGATAGTATCATTACCACTATCCCCTCGTCCCTGTATATACATTATAGTGAGCTTTGCAATTTCTTGTTGGGTTAGATCCTTCCGCGTTGCAAGTTTCGATGGTGGCTCTTTCTTCATTGGAGTCATGGGGAAGAGAGAGCTGTTGAACCGTTCTGTTGTTTCACGTCGACACTTCAATCATCTGCTTTCTCCTGTTTTGTTAGCCTCGTAGTGGATACGGGCATGATCGCCAGTTCATGCTTCGATCTCGTAGTAAGGAAGGGCCAGGGACATGGTCATCGTCGATCTAAATTGTTTGTGAGAGTGGAGACAGAAGCAGAATCCTGCAGCATCTGAGGACAGACAGATGGCGTAACCCCAAACTTTCTACCTTTTGGAGGGAACCGAGGGATGAATCACAGCGACCAGTGAGAAGTTGACGTCGTTAGCTAAGAAGGTGAAAGAGGAGACAATCGGCTGATCCTGGGCCTGAGTTTTCTTCTACTACTGCATGGGACAGGTAACTTATTCAAGATGCAGTTCATGCAATCTACAGGCTTCCTCAGAAGGCTCTTTGTTGAAGAGCGGGGGTTCGTGATTGACACTCTTGTGGCATAATTGATTATTCTGAGTTGTGTGCGACCCAATCTGATATTTAAGAGTCTCAGGCTTTCTTTCCTTGGCTTCCATTTCACACTATCCCCAAACGTTAAAAGTTTGTCTGCCTCATGTCCCATAGTACTTAGGGCGGTTTCCCATGCGAAGGTTTGATGAGGACAAAATCGTTTGAGTTTTCTTTTTCATGTAAATTTCTTTAAAGTTTGGTCAGCCTATGTTACCGGCACACCAAAGCATGGTGGCATAGACTCGGTTCATTTCCTCGTCGACTTTCTCCCAATCTCCCCGGTGGTAACTGCACTCTGCCATGTCCACCTGTAGTGTCCCCTGCGTATCGAGTTTAAAACGGACATTCAAGGTTAAAAATTTCCTTAAGAGAGGAGCTTGGAATCGTCCTTAGCAAAACCAACAACTCTGGACAGTCTTGATCTTTTGTCAACCTTATTATTTACAATATAGACTTAACCCGAAATTGCCTTGACACTCGTGAGCTTTCGAACAGAAACTCGGTTGGAGAGGTATTGGCACTCGCCCTGCTACTTCGGCACTTCGTGGGGCACTATCCTTCTAGCGTTTAGTGTTTAAGTACTCATGCGCCTATAGAACATGGCAGACTGGGTAGAATATCCAGTCCTGTCATTCTTCGGTCTAGTGCAACTGTCATCCCCTTACACTACGCATCTTCATGCTTTTGCTTCACTTCCGAATGCATCTTCCTGCTCGCCCGATCGTTTTCTCTACTTTTAGTTTCAAATGTATCCTCCGTTTTTGCCTGAAAAGGCTTCCTTTCATACATGGTGCATACCATTGCACGGCATCTACTGTGCAATGGTATACATCATGTATGAAATCATGCTGCTCATGGAATGGTTCAATTTTCGCTTCTGCTTCATATCCATTTCGCTTATGTTCCACTCTGTATTTACTTGCTTAGGTCAGTTGGACTTCAGTTTGCCTCCGTTCATGTTCAAGCCTGCATTTCGTTGCTTCCATATGCATGTTCGGTTCGTATGGGGTGGGTCCTGAGTGGGTTCTGAATCCCAAGTGTGATGAAGGGTTTCTACTCCCACTACAAATCTAAACCAATCAAAAACTGACATCGAAATCGCCCTTAGCAACAATCTGACGTCAACAATCATATGGCTAGTCAAATCTATTGAAGGCTTGCGGAATCCTCTCCCAGGCCACAAGCGGTTCCATGTGAAAATAATCCAGCTCTTGTGCAGACTCAGTTAGTGCGTTCTAACTAGTTGTATCGCTATATATTACTAATGCTTGACCTGAGAAAGATGTTCGGGGATAGCTCCCGACTTCTATTTGAAGATGATAAAATCGTTGCCAATTTGTAAACCGTCGCGTTGATTACTTTTATTTTCTGGAAGTGCAGTGTCACAATGGACATACCGTCAAGCAGTTCTAGCCCACGAGATTCTCTATCTTCCGGCCAAGAGAACATCAAGGTATGTAAGTGCAAACCTGAGTATGAGGAATAACTTCTATCGATTATAGATGTTGATTAGATTTCGCCACAATGATTTAGCTATTTTGATAAACTTTGAGATACTCTGTTACAGGCTTCAATATTCTCGTGGTCATGTAGCATTTCAGGACTAACATAACCGGTAGGGTGTTGTGCGAATAGATACTATTGATCTCCCTTAGGAAAGTACCAGACGTTGTCTCACAGAGTAGTGAGAGTGTTTGAAACTAAACCTTTCAATTCGTAACATTTTGTCTACGTTGCAGCGGCTCCGGATGGATTCACCGACAACACGTTCTCAAGAGTCGGACCTTGGTATCAGCAAGGTAAAGCTCAAAGTGACTCAAAATCAAGGAACAGGCATGTGCCAGAATGTCTGCTGATGGTTAATAACTACTTGCCTAATTCCGTAAGAAATTTATAGGGAGTAGGAGGCTCCTGTGTTTTGAAATTGCTGCACTTCTAATTTTCTGTATTTGTGCAATTTTTCAGTTGAGCGATTCCGTGTTGTTAGTGGACGATCCAGCAGTACCGCAGGTCGACGTTGTTTTCTTCCATGGCCTTCAACATGAGCATACTGGTGGGCTGGATGTGCACCTTTCGACTTGGACGTGCAAACATGACTCGAAGACAATCTGGCCCCAACTTTGGCTTCAAGAGCAACGTGCGCGAGTCTTCTTCATCAAGTATGATGCAAGTTTACAGAAGACTGACTCGACGGGGAGATTGGATTTGACGATCATAGCAGAAAATCTGTTGACAGAACTCGGTTGGGCACTCGACAAAGGACAAGAGTCGTCGAGCACTTTCCGACCCATTATCTTGGTCGGACATAGTTTTGGGGGTCTTGTTATTAAGCAGTTATGCATTCACGCGGCAGAGCGGGAGGTTACCGCATCTAGAGTCAAATTGGAAGAGAGATTGTTAAAAAGCATTAAAGGGATTCTATTTTGTGGAACTCCCCATTTAGGATCGGAAATGCTTGCTGGCACGGCAAAAGAGATCATGAGCAGGAGTCCTTTGTTGCCATTTGTGGAGTTGTTGAGCACCGGGGTGGTCAGGCAAGGCGAGACATTCCGCACATTGTCGAGTAAAGAAAATTGGGAGATTTTCAGTCTTGGAGAAGCTTACGCTACGGAAATGAAAACCAACTGGTTCCGCATGGTATAATATAATCTACAGAATTAAAGTCTGAGTTCATGAACGAGTTTTATGTTTCTTATAAAAAGAAAGTCCATACTAATTCCACAATATAAGACGATTTTTATCGATCAAAATTTTGCAGGTTGTTTAGCTTCAGGGTACTATTACCTGCATAGTTCTAGGGTTTTAGTCTAAGAAAGACAATGCGAGGATTATCTTAGGTATTCATGTTTTATTGTGCATGTGTAGGTCGTGGGTGGAATATCAAGGCAGATGATTGTAGAAGAAGCGTCTGCACGGTTGGGACCAAATTACATCACGGTGCTTGCAGATCATTTGTCATTGTGCAAACCAGAGAACAAAGAATCGAACATGTTCCAGCACTTAGTCCAGCTGATCGAGCGTGTTAACGAGCGACAGGTATTGGAGTTCATTTATATCTGTTGTATGACCTGAATGACATCAGAAAACACGACCTTCACACACAGTTTCTAAATTCCACTTCTCTCGAACTCTTATTGCAGGTGCAATGGCACGCAAGGCGGAGGAAACCAGTCCCAGACAACCCAGTGTGTACCGAGTCGCTTCTGGAAACCGTTACTGCAGAAATCGAGCAGAGGCGTCCGTTTATTGGGTTTGCTGGAATGGGAGGAGTTGGAAAGACCACCCTTGCAAAGTTGCTCTACAATGTGATCAATGCCCGGTTTGAATTCACTTGTTTCGTAGAGGAAGTGAAGCAGATTAAGGGGGACAAGAGAAAGGTGAAGAAAGAAGTCTGGAAACACATAAGTCCCGAACCTGAAGGTAAATACAGGGAAAGCAGGTGGGCCGAGATGACAAAGAAGAAACTCCTTATCATCTTTGATGATGTAGAGAAAAGAGAAGATGTAAAGTTATTGGAGGAAATAGCTCAAGAGAATGGTGGTGAGGAAAGTTGTTTCGTAGTTACAAGCCGAGATGAAGGGCTTTTTGACCTATTCGGCGACAAGATATATGTCTGTCGAGTTCCAGTTCTGGAAAGTGAACATGCAAGACAATTGTTCATTACACATGCGTTCCCAGGCAAGAATGAACCTCTAGGTGAGTTGGAGGAGATTGTAATGGAAATTGTAGCAAGATGTGATGGGTTGCCCTTGACCCTAGAGGTGATAGGAAGGTTACTGAGAGGGAAAACAGACAAACGGATGTGGGAAGAAATCCCGAAAGCTCTACAAGCAGTAGACTCAAGAAGGTTGAATAGTCTCGAGGAGCAAGTATGGGGTAAGCTAAGGGTGAGTATCGACAATCTTGGAACAGAGGAGTTGGAAATGTTTCTTGATGTGGCGACCATATTTACAAGCCCCGGTGAGTGTAAATACTTTGGCATGCGTCACAATAGGAGCGTGTTTACTTTTAAAGAGGTGATGACGGCGTGGTCATCCATGTACGGCTACGCACACATGAGGTGGCAAGTCTTAAAAGAAAGATCTCTTGTGTATAGCGGCGAGACGGATAACCAGATGGGTACATTTGAGCCTGGAATGCATGAGCATCTTCGAACTTTGGGCATCAGAATTGCACTAGAGAGAGGTAGAATTATTGAGCGCAAGAATCCACTGGATGGTAACTACAAGGTATTTCCTGTTTTCTTTACAAACCGTTCCTTTTCCGTAAGCAATTCATTTTTCTCAACTAAATTAGATATATTTATCAGTTATTTTTTCTTAATCTGGATTCATTAGTAAATCTAAACTGGAAGGCAGTCCGAGACACAGTTGTTGAGAGTGAACATCATCGGGAACTTGTAGCCGATATACTGGTTGTAAAGTTTGGGAGTCATAAATCCATTCTCCTCCAACAAGGAGAAACTCTGAAGCGGTAGTGCTAAAATAAGGTCCGCCTTGTATGATTACTTGATAATGGGGCACGAAAGATCTGGAGTTCTGTTTTACACAGCATGATGGATAGGGGCGCCTGAACTATGCCATAGTTAGTTTTACATTTCATTTATGACAATTTTAGCTTTCCATTTCATTTGTGAAGGGAACTCCGGGGCTGGAGAAGGTGATTTTCCATCAAATTCTAGTAGAAGATGAATATATGGAATACGATGAAGATTGTTGCGATGAGAAAGAAGATGAATATATGGAATACGATGAAGATTGTTGCGATGAGAAGAGACCTTGCAAATTGCAAACAACATCGAACATTATATCATGGTTGAAAGGACTTCGCTTCTTGGTATTCCGATTTAACTGCTTCCAGGAGCCTTGCAAAAGGTGTGCACAGCGGCCTCTCCAATTGCCACCCAAAATTACAATGCTTCATTGGAATTCTGCCCGCACCATTTTTGTGCGTTCTACCTTGAAGGAGTTGGTTGTTTTGCACGTAGCCTCTCGTGTGCCAGGAATGAAGCAATTAAATCCTGCGCGTACATGTTCTGGGGAATTACAAAATTATGACAATAATCCATTTCCTGTACCGGAGGAATCTTCGACAACGCTCGCGGATGAAGGAGATTTTGTCAACTTGCGGCCACTGGATCGGTCTCTTACTACTCCGGACTCATCGCCGGAGTTCTTTCAGCAAGTTCGTCATCTGAAGAAATCGGCGATTGAGGGGGGTGGCTGGCTTAGTTCGGTGAGTTTTGGAAACTTAACCAACTTGGCACACCTAGTCTTATCTGGGTATGAGAAGCTGCGATCATTACCAGAATCATTCGGGCGACTTCTTAGCTTGAAAAAACTGTGTATCAATGCTTGTGTAGACTTGCAGGCCCTTCCCTGCAGTTTTGGAAACTTAGCCAACTTGGAGGACCTAGACTTACATGAGTGTGAGAAACTGCAGTCATTGCCGGAATCATTTGGGCAACTCCTTCGCCTGAAGAAACTGTATATCAATGGTTGTGTAGAGGTGCAGGCCCTTCCCAGCAGTTTTGGAAACTTAGCCAACTTGGAAGAGCTACAGTTAAATGGGTGTGAGAAGCTGCAGTCATTGCCGGAATCATTCGGGCAACTCCTTCGCCTGAAGCAACTGGATCTCAGTGGTTGTTCACAAATGCAGGCCCTTCCCGGCAGTTTTGGAAACTTAGCCAACTTGGAGGAGCTACAGTTAAATGGGTGTGAGAAACTGCAGTCATTGCCGGAATCGTTCTGCCAACTCCTTTGCCTGAAGCAACTGGATATCAGTGGTTGTTCAGAAATGCAGGCCCTTCCTGGCAGTTTTGGAAACTTAGCCAACTTGGAGGAGCTACTGTTAAATGAGTGTGAGAAACTGCAGTCATTGCCGGAATCGTTCTGCCAACTCCTTTGCATGAAGCAACTGGATATCAGTGGTTGTTCAGAAATTCAGGCCCTTCCCAGCAGTTTTGGAAACCTCACCAACTTGGAAGAGCTAGACTTACATGAGTGTAAGGAACTGCAGTCATTGCCTGAATCATTCGGGCAACTCCTTTGCCTGAAGAAACTGGATATCAGTGCTTGTTCAGAGTTGCAGGGCCTTCCCAGCAGTTTTGGAAACTTAGCCAACTTGGAGGAGCTAGCCTTATCTCGGTGTGAGAAACTTCAGTCATTGCCGGAATCATTCTGCCAACTCCTTTACCTGAAGAAACTTGATATCAGTAGTTGTTCAGAGTTGCAGGCCCTTCCTAGCAGTTTCGGAAACTTAACCAACTTGGAGAAGCTAAACTTATCTCGATGTGGGAAACTGCAGTCATTGCCAGAATCATTTTGCCAACTCCTTTGCCTGAAGAAACTGGAAATCAATCGTTGTTCAGAGTTCCGGGCCCTTTGTGGCAGTTTCTTAAACTTAGCCAACTTGAAAGAACTAAGCTTCTATGGGTGTGAGAAACTGCAGTCATTGCCGGAATCATTCTGCCAACTCCTTTGCCTGAAGAAACTGGATATCAGTGGTTGTTCAGAGTTGCAGGCCCTTCCCGGCAGTTTTGGAAGCTTAGCCAACTTGGAGGAGCTAGACTTCCGTGGGTGTAAGAAACTGCAGTCATTGCCGGAATCTTTTGGGCGACTCCTTTGCCTGAAGAAACTGGATATCAGTGGTTGTTCAGAGTTGCAGGCCCTTCCCGGCAGTTTTGGGAACTTAGCCTACTTGAAAGAACTAGACTTATCTTGGTGTGAGAAACTTCAGTCATTGCCAGAATCATTCTGCCAACTCCTTTGCCTGAAGAAACTGGATATCAGTGGTTGTGTAGAGGTGCAGGCCCTTCCTGGCAGTTTTGGAAACTTAGCCAACTTGAAAGAGCTAGACTTATCTTGTTGTGAGAAACTTCAGTCATTGCCAGAATCATTCTGCCAACTCCTTTGCCTGAAGAAACTGGATATCAGTAGTTGTGTAGAGGTGCAGGCCCTTCCCGGCAGTTTTGGAAACTTAGCCAACTTGGAGGAGCTAGACTTATATGGGTGTCAGAAACTTCAATCATTGCCGGAATCATTCTGCCAACTCCTTTGCCTGAAGAAACTGGATATCAGTGGTTGTTCAGAGTTGCAGGCCCTTCCCGGCAGTTTTGGAAACTTAGCCAACTTGAAGGAGTTAGACTTATCTGGGTGTGAGAAACTTCAGCCATTGCCGGAATCATTCTGGCAACTCCTTTGCCTGAAGAAACTGGATATCGGTGGTTGTTCAGAGTTGCAGGCCCTTCCTGGCAGTTTTGGAAACTTAGCCAACTTGGAGGAGTTAGACTTATATGGGTGTTAGAAACTTCAGTCATTGCCGGAATCATTCTGCCAACTCCTTTGCCTGAAGAAGCTGCATATCAGTGGTTGTTCAGAGTTGCAGGCCCTTCCCGGCAGTTTTGGAAACTTAGCCAACTTGGAGGAGCTAGACTTATCTGGGTGTGAGAAACTTCAGCCATTGCCGGAATCATTTTGGCAACTCCTTTCCCTGAAGAAACTGGATATCGGTGGTTGTTCAGAGTTGCAGGCCCTTCCTGGCAGTTTTGGAAACTTAGCCAACTTGGAAAAACTAAGATTCTATGGGTATGAGAAACTGCATTCATTGCCGGAATCATTGAATCATTCAGGCAACTCTTCGCCTGAAGGGACTGAATGTGTAAGTGTTCAGAGTTGCAGGCCCTTCCCATCAGTTTTGGAAACTTAGCCAACGTGGAGAAGCTATTCTATCTGAAGCTGTACTTGGCTGGGGGTGAGAGAGTGGAGTTATTGCAGGAATCATTCGAGCAACTTCTCCCTAATCCACTCTTGCGTGAGGTTGGAGGCCCGTCTCATGACTTCTGGATACTTACTTTGCAAGTTGTAAATGGTATTTTGGTGTGATAAAGTCCCAGCCATTTTGCTGTCGGAAACCATCCAAAGTGTGGCAGAGGAGTTGTTTGGGGGTCAAGAACTGCCATAATTGGCGGGTCATTTGAAGAGCTACTTCACCTAATCTGAAATTGTACTACTGCTCAAAGTTGCACCGACTCATCTCAATTTTAGGAGAAAAAGCCAAACTGGAACAACTAGGGTTCAGACTTTGGCGCCTTACTTCCAATGTAACGAGTTCCAACTGTAGACATTTGATCCATGATACATGAGCCGGAGAAGACAAGGCTTGCTTTCACACGAAGTTAAACTACAACTTCATCAGTATCTCCACTCGTAAAACCAGACGCACATTGACTGCAGTTTTAGAGCTTATCTGACCTGTCCATGCCTGCACGATGAGATTTACGTAGCAACCAGGACGAAGAAGCTCATGAAACCACCTTATTTTCATGGAACAGAAGCAAGCCCCTCATGAGGTTTCTAGCAGCCGACACATGATCTGGTCACACCGTCACAATCTTGGACGACACAAAACCCGGATCGTATTGTAGATAAACCTTGAGTAGCTCGTAGCTGTGATCGTTAAAGTATTATTTTTGTTATCTACTCTAGCTTGTGCCAGAAATATGAAAACAGAACATGCATACAAACACACCATGCAGGTTACGGATATAGGATTTAAAATGAGTGCTCGTAGTATTCAACGTTCAAGGCTTGAACAGCACTGAAGGAGAATTGTATTTGGCATCGCCGCGTGTGTGTCACAGACTTTGGATTGTATGATTTGGATTGTATGATTTGTTAGTAGAAAATAGGACTTGTTAGTACGGACATCATCAGGGTTGTACGTGTGTAAGCTCCAGCTCTTCGTGGAAGAGTACTATCTGTGAAAGGTTGATATATGTGTCTTCAGAAGGGGTATCTTTTGGTCGAAGCTAGATAAAGATAGATAGATAAATAATAAAAATCAAGATAGATAACGATGATAAAGATACTAAATTTCTTCAATTGCATATTTGTATTTCAATAACCAAATCTGAGCGTTTTATTTGGAGCAAAGACATCAAGGCATATATGAGAGACTGTTATCTAGTATTATATAGTGTATAAGATACTATTGAAACTCATCATGACCCTCCACAACAAGACTTTGCAAAGCGTTTGGAATTGGAGTATGAATATCACAATATCAGAGCTACAAGAGTAGAAATTATCTTCAAGATTAAAAATGATTTTAGAGGAAATCATCAAGGCTTTGCGAAGCAAATGAAGTTGGAGATGAAAATCATAATATAAGGTCTATGGAGAATTTTATATTCAAAGATGAAGGATGATTTTATGGAATGTCACTATTGTTGGATTTCAATTTATGAAGTTTTTTTAACAATTATCAAGCTCTGGCTTACACTGCATGAGAGTTATAGTCATATTCTTCGATATTAAATACTTTGAGTTAGAGCACGTAGCACATTGAAAGTTTCATACTGAATATTAGGAAGCTACTTCTGCTCAAAACTTTGTGAATCAATAAAAACTATTATCAAAAGCATAGTCAAGTTATTGTTGTAATAAAGCATTAAAGACATAGTTAAGATAAGAATTTAAACGAAATTAATAAAAATTAATGTAATAATCTCATACAACCGTTCAATACACGTTGTAAAGTACAAAAGGTTTTGGTCATAAATAAAAGGAAATCTTAGTAAACATCAAAACTATAGTAAGCTAAAATCATCCATGCTTTTATATATATCATTCATTGATCTACTAAACTATCTAATTGTAGACAAGTTGCATGATTGTGCACAGTCTGGTGATAAAGTCCACAATTATGCCCAATTTGGTGACAAAGTCAAATTATCAAGTCATTGAAGTCGATCTAGTTTGTCGTCCTCTTGGCAAAGCAACTGGCAGATTCTAAGGCTATGGTAGATTTTTGATTGTGAGCTGCACTTGTTGTACCAGCATTGATCTCTGATGAGGATGAAGTTCATTATAACAAGTGACCAATGATTCAAATTGTTGTTCAGTTTGGTCCTTGGGGGCACGTTGGCCTTCATCTTCCGTGTCTTGCAAATTCCATTGTGTCTATAAATCACTGATAGTCAACAATGGTTATCTTTCCACGTGTTGTTCAATCAGATGTGCACATGGCATCCCCATGGTCACACCAAATTCTCAAGTACACGGAGGTAATCATAATTTGTCAATCATGTTCAAAACCTCTTTCAATTTCATGGTGTCATGAACTGTAGAGCTTACTCCTTAGAACACAAATTCCAATATGTTTCAATATAACTTCTCTCAAGTTCTATAATGCATGTTATGTTAAGGATAACTCTACAAATTAATCTACTATGTGCTATACAATGGGCTGAACTATGGGTTGATCTATTGGTTAAGGATCCTTCAGATCACTTCAAAGTTGATTTCTCCATGGATATAGATCCAAACATGTTGTGCTTCATCTCATTGAAGGCGTCTTCTTAAGAGCTTTCAGTGTACACCAATATCATGACAAGTGGAGGTATAGATAAGAATTTATGACCAATTGAATGTCCCTATCTTCTCAAACTTGATTCCTACCGTCAAACCCTGTAGCAAGAATCTTGCAGTTCATATTGTGGCTGATTTCTTTATGGATATTGGTCCAAATAGGATGTAATTCACTTTGTTCAAAGTGTCATCTCAAGAGCTTTTTGTAGACACCCAAATTGCGATAAATGAGGTTCTATAGAAAAGTTATGTCATGTTGAATGTTCTTGTCTTCTTGGACTTGATTTTTGCATGGAGAATCTTGCAGTTGAATATTTTAGGAATCTTACAATTCAATTGGGGCTGATTTCTCCATGGATAATAGTCTTAAAAATGAGTGCTTTATATTGTTGAATGTGTCTTCTCAAGAGCTTTTTGTAGACACCAAGATCGTGATAAACATAGGTCTAGAAAAGAAATTATGACCAGTAGAAAATCATTATCTTCCCCAACTTGATTCCCACAAGGAGAATCTCACAATAGAGTTTTGCAATGAGAATCTTGCAGTCGGATCCCACAAGATATTTTCCAATTGAATTCCACAAGGCATCCCTAGAGAATCTTACAATTCACAACATGGATGGTTTTTCTATGGATATTAATCCAAACAAGGTGTACTTTATGTCATTGGAAGCATCTTCTCAATAGCTTTTTGTAGGCATCAAGATTATTAAAAACAAAGGAATAGATCAGTTATGAAGTTTTGATTAATTGAATGTACTTGTCTTCCCAAAATTGATTCACAAAAGGAGAATCCTGTAGTCTGATCCCACAAGGCATCCCATAGTTGGGTCCCCTTGGCTTCTTGTAGGGAATCTTGCAATTCATGTCAGTGCTTATTTCTCTATGGTTATTGATCCAAATAAGATGGGCATCATTTTGTTGAAAGTGTCTTTTGAAGAGGTTTTTGTTGACACCAAAATCTTTGCAAGAAGAGGTCTAGAGAAGAAGTTACAACCAATTGAATTTCACTATCTTCTTGGACTTGATTCCATAGTTTTGGTTTCTTGTACTTGGTTTTTACACAACATGTCTCTTGGTATCTACTTACACACTTGTGTTGGTTCTTGGGGTTCCTTATTTAAAGAAGGGAACAACTTATACTTGGATGGTTGTTGGTGGTTCTGTATTTCTCACTGGGGAGCATGGCTCAAGCAATGGGGCATTTTTAAGCAGTATAATTATTGAGGAAAGAATTCTATACTACAATCATTAAACTATTATGGGATTTTACAATGGAAGAGGTTTTGGTTTGATGATAAGGCTTTCGGGATTGGGAATTTTGGATTGAGATTGAGGATTTAGATTATGGTGATCAAGGATTCTTAGAAATGGGATTACAAATTGAGATAGAGGACATGATAGTGAAATAAGATTGGAGATGGAGAGAGTGGATCACAGATTGGGGATTTGAGAGAAAGTTTTGAGGTTTAAGTTTCTTGATCTTGTTGAATTGATTAGGAGATAAAGATTTCAAATTTTCAAGAAGAGGAACACATTTGGCATTTCATGACAATTAGGAAGTGGATTGGAGATCTTTAGGATCTATGGACCACCACAATAGCTTTGATATAGTGATGACGAGCATTATAATTTTAAATTCTTTGAGTATATCTCAAGTATAATAAATATGTGAACTATATGCATTCTAGTGTTTCTCAAACATTGTAGTAAAAATACTAATAATCTTATAATAAAATGATAAATCTAATTACAAAGTCTTGAATTAAATGAAATTTTACCTCTAGTGATAAAATCTAATATAATAAATTTTTTTTAATGAAAACTAATTAAATTCTTTTCTCTTGGTTATATATACTTATAAAATTTTGTAGTCTAAAACTATAAAACTTAAGGACCATAGTCTTTATAGATTTCATTTTAGCCTTTGATACTTCCTCTTGTTGTAGTTCATCAATGACTTTGGACTTTATACCTTTAACTAACTCCTAGTATAGATTTCACTAACAAGATTCCCAAACTTCCAAATCTCTCATTTAGACTTCTAGATCTAGAAACCTTTACTTCTAATCTGATAGGTATGAACTTGGTACCTAACCAGTATTTACTAATTCATAGTAATATCTTCTTAGCTCTTTACCATCCAGTTATCTAGAGATAGCTAACATAGCAAAACATAACAGACAAACAACTAGCAAAATTTCATATCAAACAGTATTAAACCATGTTGTTGTTGTACATTCCAAATTTTACTAATTACTCAGCTAAGTTCTCTCACAGTTTAGTTGAATACTAGAGCATATAGCTACAATAGCCATACAAATCTTTGGTGTATTATGTAATAAGAGTTATTGATATAAGTAGAACTTGTTGCTATGTATTGTTGGACTAGTGAGAGGTAATTTGAGGATGTATAGTTGGAAATGAACCTCTTGTTACATCCCACATGGCCTAGGAAGGCTCAAAGTTCTCATAGGTTCTTTGGGACCTTAAGAACTTGGATCCACTTCACCATTTTTGCATCTGTTTCCACACCTTGCCATGAGACTTGATGTTTGAGGAGGATGCTTGTGGTCATTATGCAAAGACAGTCATGTAGTTTGGCATCTTTCAAATTTTTTTCTTATAAAGGAAAGGTGATCCTCTATTTGGACAAAAACACAAAAGTCATCAATGAAATTTTCTATGAACTTCCAGAAGTAATCTCTAAAGATGGTGATCATCATCGGCTAAAAGTTGCATGTGTATTACACATGCTAAATTGCATTTGGTTCTTAGCATAAGTTCCACAGTCAGTGGTGAAGGCAATCTTGTCCAGGCAATCTTGTCCAAGAAATTGTAATTGTCTTGGAGCTTTTAGACTTTGGGTTGGGAAAGTGAAGCGTATGTTGATGCTAGTCTATATTTTCCCCTCCATCTTGCTCCTCACGTGGACTACAATAGTACACTCGGTAGTGCATTCACCTAGTTGCACGTTGTCAATTGTTACAGAACAGCGTTTAGTTGCACGTGATGCTTGTTCGATTGAGAATTTTCCAAAAGTTACAAATTGTGACACTTACAGAGAAGGCGACCACATAGTACCACATAGGTTGGGATAACGCATCAAGTCATATAAGGGCGAGATAAAAGGGAAAACGGGGCTAAGCCCCAATAGTTTCGTTTCGAGAGATGTGTATTTTAGTACTTATAACTATAAATTATAAAAATTTTAAACTGAAATGTCTAAATTATAGATGTATTTATTATTATAATTTTTTATAATTTTATAATTATAATTATAATTATTTTTATAAATTATCATATATTTTAAATAAAATATAAAAATGTGGTATTTTATTGTAATTAATTTTTTAATAAATTTAATAAATATCAAATTTATGAATCTATATAACTCCAAAATTAAAGGAAATTAAAATGACTTCGTTAAATACCCCGGACTAGAAAACCTGGCTTGTAACTCCACTCACTGACCATACCCCTGTACTTGGAGATCTAACCCATGCAACTTTATTCACCACCCGTACCTCTATATTTGGAGATCTAGCCCGGTCCTCTACTTTATTCAAAACCCGTACCTCTCTACTTGGAAATCTAGTCCGCTATTCTATTTTATTTATTAGGGAGAATGAGTAATCTCTCTCCAAAAAGGTGACACTTAAAGGGTAATCAGAATGACATATAGTAAAACAAGTCCGCGAACCGTACAAGGATAAAATTTAACAGGTAAAATGCGTAGATAGACTTTCTGAATGTTCACAGTGAATTACGGAAGATGGAAAACACGACCGCGGAAAATTACGGAATTTACAGAAGATTCGATCTTGAATGACTCACTACCAAGGACAGAAGAAAATCCCTCCTCTCTGTAAATGCTCGTGGCTAGATCAATCAGCCTGGAATAACAGAGGATCGGAAATCTTTATCAAGCTCTGGCTTCTGTTGTCGAAATTAGTTTGCGAGCTCATCACTGACTTGCCGGACTTTTTCTGCGCAAGAAGTGGAAGGACCTTCTGCCGACGATGCGCATGCTTTTCCCAAGCTTTGCCATGCATTCGTCATATGTGAACGGCCTGTATAGTGAAGGGTGTTCTTCATCGAAAAATTTGGATGGAGCCTTAAAGATCTTAGATGGCCTTGGAAGCATTGAGTACATGGTCGAAATTCGGTCTATTTCCTCGGTCACGAGAAGACGGTGCTCTACGCTTTTAAATCTTCCGTTGTTCAGTTCCAGTCAAAATTACACAAAGAATTCGTGTGATTGTCAAGTCACATGCCGTTACGATCTCTGCAGGTGTTTTCTTCATTCTAGGTGATATTAGATGGAGTAGGGGATCCGTGTACATGTCGGAGTGCAAACTGAAGCAAAGAGCAAATGGTAGTGGATTTCGTGGGTCACTTTCACTTTGTAGTGGAGAAGATTGAATATGCAGAGAGGAAGAGAGGAAGTACTGTGAAGGATTTGTCCAATGCAAGCCATGGAATCCTTTAGAAGTTGGCGTACCTCAAGAGTATCACCAACGTTGATTTCAACTGTCCCCGGCTCGCGACTAGAGGAAATCGAATTCATCTATTATCCTCGCGCACCTGCAGACCAAAACCACGATCTGCTCTCAACACTGTTATAATGTTAGGATCCGCATGAGGTCCTCCACCAAACTGTAAGGTCAGATCGGGGACACCCCGGATAGTAGTTTAGCCTCCATGAACTCCCATGATCATCTGATTTTCTGAATTACTCAGGAAAGGTTGACTTCTCCAGTCCCAGATACAGTGAAAGAGCTCCAAGTATTCCGATCCCGGTACTTCTCAGCTTAGCCCAGAACTCCTCCAAAGGAATGCTGCGGAACGACCATTCAATGACATATCGATATCCGGAATGAGCTTCTAAAACTTCAGATTGACGAACACTCACGCAATATACTCCAGTATTCAACCTCCTACATAGCTTAGTTGCACGCGTGAATTCAGAAAGATGGCGTAACCCGAAACTTCCTACCTTTTAGAGGGAACCGAGGGATGAATCACAGCGACCAGTGAGAAGTTCACGTCGTTAGCTAAGAAGGTGAAAGAGGAGACAATCGGCTGATCCTGGGCCTGAGTTTTCTTCTACTACTGCATGGGACAGTAACTTATTCAACATGCACTTCATGCAATCCAAAGGCTTCCTCAGAAGGCTCTTTGTTGAAGAGCGGGGGTTCGCGATTGACACTCTTTTGGCATAATTGGTTGTTCTGAGTCGTGTGCGACCCAATCTGATCTTAGAAAATCTCAGGCTTTCTTTCCTTGGCTTCCATTTCACACTATCCCCATACGTTTAAAATTTATCTGCCTCATGTCCCATAGTACTTAGGGCGGTTTCCCATGCGAAGTTTTGATGAGGACAAAATCGTTTTGTTTTCTTTTCCATGTAAATTTCTTTAAAGTTTGGTCAGCCTATGTTACCGGCACACCAAAGCATGGGTGGCATAGGCTCGGTTCATTTCCTCGTCGATTTTTTCCAATCTCCCCGGTGTTCACTGCACTCTGCCATGTCCACCTGTAGTGTCCCCTGCGTATCGAGTTTAAAACGGACATTCAAGGTTAAAGATTTCCTTACGAGAGGAGCTTAGAATCCTCCTTAGCAAAACCAACAACTCCGGACAGTATTGATCTTTTGTCAACCTTATTTGTTTACAATAGAGACTAATCCGGAATTGCCTTGACAGTCGTGAGCTTTCTAACAGAAACTCGGTTGGAGAGGTATTGGCAGTCGCCCAGGTACTTCGGCACTTCGTAGGGCACTGTGCTTCTAGCGTTTAGTGTTTAATGACTCATGCGCCTATAGAACATCGCAGACTGGATAGAATATAGTCCTGTCATGCTTCGCTCTAGTCCAACTGTCATCCACTAACGAGTTTTAATGCTTTCGCTTTGCCTTCGAATGTATCTTCCTACTCGCGCGATCGTTTTTTTCTACTTTTAGTTTCAAATGTATCCTCTGTTTCTGCGGGAAAGACTCCCTTCCTTTTAATACATTATGCATACCATGGCACAGCATTTACCCGTGCAATGGTGTGCATCATGTATGGAAGCAAGTCTTTTCCGGGATGCTACTCATGGAATGGATCAATTGTCGCTTCATCTTCATACCGATTTTGCTTATTTTCCGCTCTGTATTTACCTGATTAGATCAGGTGATTCCGTTTGCATCTGTTCAAATTCATGCAAGCATCTCATTGCTTCCATATGCATCTTTTCGGTTGGTATCCCATGGTTCTGGATCCCGCGTTTGATGAACGGTTTCTGCTCCCATTACAAATATAAATCAATCAGAAACTCACATAGAAATCAGCCCTTAGCAACAATATGATGCAACCATCACATGGCTAGCCAAATTTATTAAAGTCGTTTCGAAACCTCTCCCAGACACCAAACTGTTCCATGTGAAAAGTTCAGTTCTTTTGCAGATTCAGTCAGTTTGTTCTGATTAGTTGTATCGCTATAGATTACCTATAGTTGACCTGATAAAGATGTTCCGGAGTGGCTCCCGATTTGCATTTGGAGATGATAAAATTGTTGCCAATCTGTAAACCGTCGAGTTAATTGCTTTCATTTTCTGAAATTTCAGTGTTAGAATGGACATACCGTCAAGCAGTTCTTGCCTAGGAGATTTTCTATCTTCCCTCCACGAGTGCATCAAGGTATGTAAGTGAAAAGCGGAGCATGAGGAAGAACTTATATCGAGTATATATGCTGATTAGATTCCGGCACAATGTTTAGCTTTTTGAGAAACTTCGAGTTCCTCGGAAATAGGCTTTAATATTCTCTTATCATGTGGCATTTCAGGACTAAAACAACCGGTAGGTCGTTGTAAGAATATATTTTATTGATCTCCCTTAGGAAAGTACCAAACGTTCTCACAAAGTTGTGAGATTGTTTGAAACCACACCTCTCAATTCTAAATCATAATCCACAATATTCCATCTATGTTTGCATTTGCAGCGGCTCTGGATCGATCCATCCACAACACGTTGTCAAGAGACGGACCTTGGTATCAGCAAGGTGAAGCTCAAAATTAAGGAACAGGCATGTGCCAGAATGTCAGCTGATGGTTAATAACCACCTAGTTGATCACCTTTCAAGATAACTATCTCGGTGACAAATATATAGGGAATAGGATGGTCTTGTGTTTTGAAATTGCTACACTTCTAATTGCCTGTATCTGTCCATTTTTCAGTTGAGCGACTAAGTATTGTTAGTGTACGATCCAGCAGTACCGCAGGTCGACGTTGTTTTCTTCCATGGCCTTCAACATGAGCATACTGGTGGGCTAGATGTGCACCTTTCGACTTGGACGTGCAAAGATGACTCGAAGGCAATCTGGCCCCAACGTTGGCTTCAAGAGTATCGTGCGCGAGTCTTCTTCATCAAGTATGATCCAAGTTTACAGAAGACTTGACTCCACGGGGAGAATGGATTTGAAGATGCCACTAAGACTGCTTCCAGTAGTAGACTGGAATCACTGCTGCTCAAAGTTGCACCGCCTCATCTAAATTTTAGGAGAATAAGCCAAACTGGGAACAACTAGGGTTCAGACTTCAGCCTAACTTCTAATGTAAAAAGTTGCAACTGTTTACATTTAATCCATGATACATGAGCGGGAGAAGACAAGGCTTGCTTTCACACAAAGTTAAACTACAACTTCATCGGTATCTCCACTCGTAAAAGCAGATGCACATTGACTCCAGTTTTAGAGCTTATCTGACCTGTCCATGCCTGCACGATGAGATTTACGTAGCAACCAGGGAGAAGAAGCTCATGAAACCACCTTATTTGCATGGAACAGAAACAAGCTCCTCATGAGACTTCTAGCAGCCGACACGTGATCTGGTGACACTGTCACAATCTTGGACGACACAAAATCCGGATCGTATTGCAGATAAACCTTGATTAGCTCGTAGCTGTTATCGTTAGAATTTTTATTTTTTTTAAATTTATTCTAGCTTGTGCCAGAAATACGAAAATAGAACATGCATACAAACATGCCATGCAGGTTACCGAAATAGGCTTTAAAATGCTCATAATATTCAACGTTCAAGGCTTGAACAACACTAAAGGAGGAAAACTCTATTTGACATCGCCGCGTGTGTGTCACAGACTTTTGATTGCATGACTTGCTAGTAGAGAATAGGACTTGTTACTACGGACATCATCAGGGTTGTACCAGTAAGCTGGAGCTCGTCGTGGAAGATTATTATATGTAGAAGTTTGATATAAAGAAAGATAGATAAATAATAATAATAATCAAAATAGATAACGATGATAAAGATACTAAATTTCTTCAATTGCATATTAGTATTTCAATAACCAAATTTGAGTTTTTTAATAGAGAAAGACATCAAGGCATATATGAGATATTTTTATCTGCTATTATATGCTATTATATAGTGTACGAGATAATATTGGAACACATTTTGAATTTCCACAACAAGAGTTTGCAAAGCGTTTGGATTGGAATATGAATATCACAATATCAGATCTACAAGAGTAGAAATTACTTTCAAATTTAAAAATGATTTTATAGGAAATCATCAAGACTTTGCAAAGCAAACGAAGTTGGAGATGAAATCATAATATAAGGAAATCTTAAATAAACATTAAAACTGTATTCAGCTAAAATTCATCTACAACTTTGTATATATCATTCATTGATACCTAAACTATCTGATTGTAGATAAGTTGCATGATTGTGCCCAGACAGTGACAATGTCCACAATTATGCCCAGCTTGGTGATAAAGTCAAATTAGCAAGTCATGAAGTCGATCCAGTTTGTCGTCCTCTTGACCAAGCAACGGAAAATTCTATGGCTACAATTTACCATAGCCATAGAATTTTTACCAACATTGATCTCTGATGAGGATGATGTCCATTATAACAAGAAATCAATGATGAGAATTCTTGTTCAGTTTGGTCCTTGGGAGCCATGTTTGCCTTCATCTCCCGTGTCTTGCAAATGCCATTGTGTTGAGAAATCATTGAAAGTCAATGATGTTTCTCTCACTACGTGTTGTTCATATGTGCACATGGCATCCCCATGGTCACACCAAATTCTCCAACGCATGGGGGTAATGGCAATTTGTCATCATGCTCAAATCTCTTTCAATTTCATGGTGTCATGAACTGGACAGCTTTCTCATTAAAACACAAATTCCATTCTGTTTCAATATATCTTCTCTCAAGTTCTATAATGCATGTTATGTTAAAGATAATTCTACATGCTAATCTACTATGGAATGATCTATAGGATAATCTAGTATGGCCTATACAATGGCCTGAACTATGGGTTGATATATTGGTTAAGGATCCTTCAGTTCATGTCAAAGCTGATTTTTTTAAAATATAGATCCAAACATGTTGTGCTTCATCTCATTGAAAGCATCTTCTTGAGAACTTTCAGTGGACACCAATATCATGAAAAGTATATGTCTAGAGAAAAATTATGACCAGTTGAATGTCCCTATCTTCTCAAACTTGATTCTTATTGTCAAATCCAGTGGTTCATCCCGTAGTACATCCCGTAGTTGAATCCTGTAGGCTATCCCAAAAGGAATCTTTCAATTCATGTTGTGGCTGATTTCTTTATGGATATTGGTCCAAATAGGGCGTGGTTCATTTTTTTCAAAATGTCCTCTCAAGAGCTTTTTGTAAACACCAAGATTGTGATAAATGAAGGTCTAGAGAAAAATAAGGTCTAATGATTTCTAATGAAAGTCTAATGAAAAATGAAGGTCTAATGATTTCTAATGAAGTTCTAGAGAAAATTTATGACTAGTTGAATGTCCTTGTCTTCTTGGACTTGATTCTTGCACGGAGAATCTTGTAGAAAATCTCACAATTCATGTGGAGGCTGATTTCTCCATGGATACTAGTCTAGACATGTGTGCTTTATCTTGTTGGATGCATCTTCTCAAGAGCTTTTCATACACACCAAGATCGTGATAAACAGAGATCTAGAAAATAAATTATTCCCAAACTTGATTCCCACAAGGAGAATCCCACAATCGAGTTTTTCAAAGAGAATCTTGCAATTGGATCCCACAAGGCATCTCGTAGTCAAATCCCATAGGGCATATTGTATGAAATCTTGCAATTCACATCACGGCTTATTTATTTATGGTTATTGATCCAAACAAGGCATGCATCATCTCGTTGAAAGTGCTGAAGTGGTTTTTGTTGAAACCAAAATTGTGGCAAACAGAGGTCTAGAGAAGAAGTTACAACCAGTTGAATTTCACTATCTCTTCACTATCTCTTTCACTATCTCTTCACTTCTAGGACTTGATTTCCATAGTTTTGGTCTCTTGTACTTGGTTTTCACACAACACGTCTCTTGTCATTTTTATGCTTACTTGCATGTCACTTGGCATATACTTGCACACTTTTGTTGGTTCATGGGGTTCTTCATTTGAAGAGGGAGATGGCTTACACTTGGAGTGTTTTTGGTGGTTCTTTATTTCTCTTTGGGGAGCTAGGCTCAAGCAGTAGGGCATTTTTAAGCAGTACAATTATTGAGGAAAGAATTCTATATTACAATCATTATGGGATTTTATAGTAGAGGAGGTTTTGGTTATTGATAAGGCTATTGGGATTGAGAATTGTGGATTGGGATTAAGGATTTTAATTATGGTGATCAAGGATTCTTAGAAATTGGATTACAAATTGAGATAAAGAACATGAGAGTGAATTAAGATTGGAGATAGATAGAATGGACCACATATTGGGAATTTGAAAGAAAGTTTTGAGGTTTAAATTTCTTGATCATGTTGAATTGACTAGGAGATCAAGATTTTGTGCTTTCAGAAAGAAGAAAAACACATTTGGCATTTGATGACTGTTAAGAAGTGAATTTAAGATCTTTAGGATCTGTGGACCACCACAATAGCTTTGATATAGTCATGATTTGCATTATAATTTGTAAATCATTTGAGTATATCTCAAGAACCTCTTTTGTTTAGCTCGTAGTTGTGATCATTAAGAATTTTTAAAATCTCTCCTAGCTTGTGCCAGAAATACAAAAACAGAACATGTATACAAAATGCTTGCTAATAGTATTCCATGTTCAACGCCTGAGTAGCACAAAAGGAGAATTCTATTTGACATCACCGCGTGTGTGTCACAGACTCTGGATTGCATGATTTTTTCAGTAGAAAATAAGATTTGTTAGTACGGACATCATCAGGGTTGTACCAATTTAAGCTCAAGCTCCTTGTGGAAGATAACTATATGTGAAAGATAGATATCTATGTCTTCAGAAGGGGTATCTTTTGGTCAAAGCTAGATAAAGAGGATTGATAAAAATAATAATCCAGATAGATAATAAAGACACTGAATTTCTTCAATTTCATATTAGCAATAACAAAATCTGAGTTTTTCTATTGGAGCAAAGACATCAAGGCATATATGAGATATTGTTATCTACTATTATATAGTGTATGAGATACTATTGAACTCATTTTGATTCTGCAAAACAAGACATTGCAAAGCATTTGAAATTGGAGTATGAATATCACAATATCAGATATACAAGAGTAGAAATTTATGTTCAAGATCAAAAATGATTTTAGAGGAAATAATCAAGACTTTGCAAAGAAAATGAAGTTGGAGGTGGAAATCATAACATAAAGTCAATGGAAAATTGTTTTCAAAGGTGAAGGATAATTGTATGGAATGTCACCATTGTTGGATTTCAATTTATGAAGAAAAATTTACAATTATCAGCTCTGGCATATTTTGCATGAAAGTTATAGCCATATTCTTCCATGTTACATACTTTGAGTTAGAGTACACATACCGCATTGAAATTTTCATGATGATTATTGAGAAGCTACTTAAGCTAAAAAGTGAACGTTTCATGATGAGTATTGAGAAGCTACTTCTGCTCAAAAAATTGGTTATTAGAAGTATAATAAATAAATAAAATTTATTATCAAAGGCACAGTCAATTTATTTTTGTATTAAAGGCATATTCAAAATCATATTTTTAACAAAATTTATCAAAACTAATGTAATAGTCAAAAATTGTGCCTGGTCTGGTGAAAAAGTCCACAATTATGTGCAGTTTGGTGACAAAGTCAAATTACAAAGTCATGAAGTTGATCCAATTTGTAGTCCTCTTAGCCAAGCAATGGACTGATTCTATGGCTATGGTAAATTATTAATTGCAAGTTGCAGTTGTTGTACAAGCATTTGATCTATGATGAGGATGAAATTCATTATAACAAGTGACCAATGATTCAAATTGTTGTCCAATTTGGTTCTTGGGAGCATGTTGGCCTTCATATTCTGTGTCTTGCAAATGTCATTGTGTCAAGAAACAATCAATAGTCAATGATGGTTCTCTGACCACATGTTGTTCAATCATATATACACATGCCATCCCCATGGTCACACCAAATTCTCAAGTGCACAACGGTTATGGTAATTTTCAATACATCCAAAACCTCTTTCAATTTCATGGTGTCATAAACTAGACAACTTACTCATTAAAATACAAATTGTAATATGTTTCAATATAACTTCTATCAAGTTCTATAATGCATGATATGCTAAGGATAACTTTACAAGTTAATCTACTATGTGGTAAACTATAGGTTGTTCTATTGGTTAAGGATCCTTCAGTTCACTTTAAAGCTGATTTCTCCTTAAATATAGATCCAAGATGTTTCATTTCATCTCATTGAAAGCATCTTCTTGAGAGCTTTCAGTGTACACCAATAGTGTGACAATTGGAGGTCTAGATAAGAAATTAAGACCAATTGAATGTCCCTATCTTCTCAAACTTGATTCTTATCATCAAAGCATGTAGTGCATCCTGCAATTGAATCCCAAAGGCTATCCCAAAATGAATCTTTCAATTCAAGTTGTGGTTGATTTCTTTAAGGATATTGGTCCAAATAGGGTGTGATTCATTTTGTTCAAAGCATCCTCTGAAGAGCTTTTTGTAGAAACCAAGATTGTGATAAAAGAAGGTTTAGAGCTATCATTACTTGAATTCCCTTGTCTTCTTGGACTTGATTCTTGCATGAAGAATCTTGTAGAGAATATCAAAATCCATATTTGACCTAATTTCTCCATGGATACTAGTCTAAAAAATGCGTGCTTTATCTTGTTAGATGTGTTTTCTCAAGAGCTTTTGTTAGATACTAAGATTGTGATAAACAAAGGTCTAGAAAAGAAATTATGACCAATAGAATATCATTGTTTCCCAAACTTAATTCCACAAGGAGAACACAATTGAGTTTTGCAATGAGAATCTTGCAGGTGGATCCCACAAGCATATTTTGCGATGAAAAGCATCCCTAAATAATCCTCTAACTCCCATATTGGATTGTTTCTCTATGGATATTAGTCCAAACAGCATGTAATTTATCTCATTGGAAGCATCTTCTCAAAAGCTGTTTGTAGACACAAATATTATGACAAACAAAGGTGTAGATAAGAAATTATGACCAATTAAATGTCCTTGCCTTCCCAAACTTGATTCACACAAGGAGAATCCTATATTTAGATCCCACAAGGCATCCCATAGTCCAATCCCAAAATGCATCTTGTAAGGAATCTTGCAATTCACATTGTGGCTTATCTATATAGTTATTGATCCCAACCAAGGTGTGCATCATCTCATTGGAAGTGCCTTTTGATGAGATTTTTGTTGACACCAAAGTTGTGGTAAATAGAAGTCTAGAGAAGAAGTAACAATCAATTGAATTTCACTATCTTCTTGGACTTGATTCCCATAGTTTTGGTTTCTTGTTCTTGGTTTTCATGCAACACATCTCTTAGCATCTATGTGCTTACTTGCATATCATTTGGCATTTATTTGTACACTTGTGTTGGTTCTGGGGGTTCCTTCTTGGGTTTAAAGAGGAGGATGGCTTACACTTAGAGGGTTGTTGGTGGTTCTTTATTGCTCTTTGGGGAGCGGAGCTCAAGTAATGGGGTGTTTTTAAGAAGTAAAATTATTGAGGAAAGAATTCTATACAGCAATCATTGAAGTATTATGGCATTTTATAGTGGAGGAGGTTTTGGTTATGATGATAAGGCTTCCGGGATTGGGATTGAGGATTTTGATTATGGTGATCAAGGATTCTTAGAAATTGGATTAAAAATTGAGGTAGAGAACATGAGAGTGTAATAAGATTGGAGAGAGTGGATCACAAAGTGGAGATTTGAGAGAAAATTTTGAGGTTTAAGTTTTCTTGATTGTGTTGAATTGCCTAAAACTTCAAAACTATAAAACTTAAGGACCATAGTCTCTATATATTTCATTTTAGCCTTTTATACATCCTCTTGTTGTACTTCATCAATGACTTTGGACTCTAGACCTTTAACTAACTTCTAACATAGGATCTTAAAGATTTCCCTGAAAAGATTCACTAACTTCCAAATCTCCTTATTCCTCTCCTATTTAGACTTCTAGATTTATAAACCTTTACTTCTAATCTGATACCTATGAACTTGGTACCTAACCATTATTTACTAATTTGTAGTAATATCTTGTTAGCTCCTCACCATCCAATAATCTAGAGATAGCTAACATAGCAAAACACAATATATCTAAGTAATATACAAACAAATAATAAATTTTCATTTAAAAGAAATTATAAACCAAGTTGTTGTTTTGCATACCAAAATTTTGCTTATAACTCTAGCTAAGTTCTCTCACACTTTAGTTGAATACTAGAGCATATAGCTGCAATACCCATTAAAATCTTTGGTATCTTATGTAATAAGAACTATTGATATAAGTAGAACTTATTGCTATTTGTTGTTGAAAAATTAAGAAGTATTTCAAGGATTGCATAGCTGGCAATGAAACTCGTGTAACATCTCACATGGCCCAAGAAGGCTCAAAGTTCTCATAGGTGCTTTTGGACCTCAAGAAATTGGATCCACTTCACCATTTTTGCATGTATTTCCATACCTTGTCATGAGACTTCATGTTCAAGTAGGATGCCTTTGGTCATTATGAAAAGACAATCATGTAGTTTGGTATCTTCAAAATGCTTTCCTTATAAAGGAAAGGTGATCCTCTATTTGGTCAAAAACACAAACGTCATCAATGAAATTTTCTATGAACTTCCATAAGTAATCTTTAAAGATGGTGATCATCATTTGCTGAAAATTTTCAGGTGTATTACACAAGCTAAGTTGCAGTTGGTTATAAGCATAAGCTCTCCAATCAGTGGTGAACGCAATCTTGTCCTTATCTTCTTCCCAAATGGAGACTAGGTTATACATCAAAAACCCATCTAGGAATCTACAGCATTCATGCTCTGCATTATGGTCTTGAATAGCATATGTGAAGGGTAAGGGATGATGATATTTTGAGTTGAGCCCTGGAGATGAAATGTTAGATTTCTCAAATATTGAGCACTTTCCTAAATTTTTGGGTGAATTCTTACTAAAAGTTAAGACTGAAATTGTTGGAAGTAATACTATGAATTTATGAGGAATTTTAGAACTCTAGAGTTGTAAATAGAAGTGTTTATTTCTTTTGAGAAAATTTAATATCCTGAATTCATATGCAATCAAGAGGGAACCAAGATAGAGTATAAGAACTCCCCTTTATGGTAAGATCAATTTTTATATGGATATTCAGAATTTGCTCCTCCGGTGAAGGCACTCAGAAAGTTTCTGCATAAGAGTAAAATGTGAAGAATTATCATGTCCTATGTTGAATTTTTTTTCTCTATGTTACCATGAGATCAGTAAAATAAAAGAAAATTCTAATTATCTTTGTGTTGACTGTTAGCACGGATTGCTATCCACATTAAGCTTAGGGGTAGTGTTGAATCTTTTGGCTAACTTAGAGTGCAGTTAAGTTAAAATGCCTAAGCAATAGTATTGTTATAGTATAGTGGTGTCTCACCTTTTCACAAATCATACCTTTTTCTTTCAATTTGCTTAGTTCTAGAAACACTAAGAGTTAACCGTTGGCCTAGGTTGGGAGAAGATTTGTATTGTTTACCTTTGTCAGGTACAGAAATCGCAATATCAAAAGGAAAACGGATAAAACAATAGGAAAATGGATAAGGAAAAGTGCAGCATGGAGAAGTTTGGAGCATTTGTACAAAGAATTTCAATTATAAAGACCTTCGGCCAGGTAAAGGTTAAGTCAATGATTATTTAATCAATTAACTTAGCACTTAATAAGGTATTTTAATTCGAGAATACACTCCCGTTACGGAAATGGATCGTTCTTGATAATATTTTAAAATTTTAAGAGATTTATTAAGAACTCTTGAAATTTGAATGGGATAATTAACAAATATTTGGTATCTTAAAATACGGTTAATCTATCTCAAGTTAATCTATTTCTGGTGCAATCTTCTTTCCGTAGACTATATTCGAGGCATGATGTGTGTCTGTCTCTAGAGGCTGCTCGTCGGGTCCCATGGACTTTTCCATATGCGGATCATTTTTTATTTATTTTTAATTTCACTTGCAGAGAAAAGATCATTGATCACATTAGTACTTAACAGGGATGGTGGTTTGAATGAGAATATCGATATTTATCGCCATGGAAATGGAAGGTTTTTGGTGAATTCAGAAAAGTGTCCTATAAAATCTATAAAAACTTTCAATAAAATAACACTCAGGTACCTAAACATTGATGGTGTAAACTTCTCACCTCAAATTGGCGGAAAGATCAACAATACCCTAACGCTGGAGGTGGACCCAAGTGGCAGTCGTTTTAGTTGGAAACATAATTGACCTTTTGAATTTCTTATGTACAAGTTTCAATTTCTTTTAACACAATTCCAGGAAATAGTTTCAAAGACCTCCAATTCCAGGTTCGAATTTTATCTCATGAATTCCGAAAGGCCTCCGAATTCAGGCATAGGAGTTCAAACTCAACGACCTCCAAATTATATATTCCTTTGTCCAATATCTGAGTCCCGAATCCAATGCACTAGTGAAACGACACAGCAAGCATAAGTATATAAGTTTAGAGCTAATGAACTTAAAATGTAAACCCTTTTGAAAATCACAACCAGTAGAGATTCTTTTGAAATCAAAAGCAAGGAGATTCATTGAGGGAGTAGGAAGATCCATGGCTACTTAAATTGGAAATTGTAAACCCACTTCACTTCTTCTGTTCATCAACTTTACCCGTCTTATTTTAACAATTCCGGCCAATCAGATTGGTGTGATCGTGTGAAATTGATCGTTGCCGTGACATGGTCATAAGATTTCTACATCGCATTCTAGCGTTAGCTAAGCTCATAGCATCACGAAAGTGGTTTGATTGGCTTATTTACACCTGTACAGTACCGTGGACGGGTGAGGTCGATTAACAGAAAAATTGAGACGGGTTTGTAATTTCTCACTATAAATATGGTATAAAATTATACATTTACATAAATGTAATATATAAAATACGTATTCACTCAATGATTTATTTTATACAAAAAATCAATGGTTTATTTTATTATAACGGAGGTTCTTAGAGACATAAGTGCCTCCACTCACATGGTGATTTGAGTCCCGATTTCGGGCGAATTATGACATTCACGATACCCGTTCTTACCTTTCTCCCTCTCACCTTTCAGAATACTATTTATTGTTGTATTATCACCTCTCGATATCTGCAGTGCTGGGGTTGTTATAAGAAACGGCAGTCACAGCTTGAGCGTCGAAAAGATTTTCAAACTTATAAACGACGGACAGGTGGCAAGGATTGAAAATTGGTACCGTATGGCTTCAAAACTATAGTCAGTCATTCTGCATGAATCCAAATCTTTTCTCCTTGAACGGGGTGAATTATCGAACGACTATCTATTAAAACTATCTCAAACTAAAACCATCATGATTGCAAACTTCCATATTGGAGTAGAGATGAATCCCCCACGATTTAATAATTTCTCGAAGGCAGTGCAGGAGAGATAATTTCCACGTCTATCATCAACTATACCGGAAGCAGTTATTTCTACTAGTTCTATCGGCGAGCATCCCACTCGTTACATCTATAAATTTAACTTCTATATCATTGTGTACCATAAGGGTCTGCATACTTCAAATATCTGAAGTACAATGCAAGATCTTTTTGCTAATACCGAACCAGATTGGGTATAGCCCATTTTATTTAATGTTTTATCTTTATAGGATTTGATAAGGTTTTATTCTTTTTTTCCTCACCCTTGTACGGGCTTGATGGGGCTTCCCATCCTTCGTGTTTTTCATGCGATTGGCTTTCTTACTTCCATTCCATATCATTATGGAATGATTATCTCTAAATTGTGGATTAACTGGTTTATAAACAAGGGCAGCTGAATGACGTGTTTATCGCTCACGTGGACTACAATGATATACGGAAGTAGTTCATTTCGCTACTAGCACGTTTCGGATTCCGTCGATACCGTATGTTCACGTTGGTACTTCCACGTATGAGAACTTGCTTAAAGTCACTCTTCTTAAAGATACAAAACGAGGACAGGTACAACAAGTATAAGAAAGGAAGCCCGTGAAGCCGTACATGGAGAAACCGGAAGAGGTAAAATGAGTACATTTTTGCAGTGGTCAAAGTGAACTACCAAAGACTCAAGCTTGGATTACCCAGGAAAGTCAAAAACTGAAAAGTCCCTCCGCTCTGCAAATGCTCGTGGCTAGATCAATCAGCCTGGAATAACGTAGGATTGGAGATCCTTATCAAGCTCTGACTTCTGTTGTCGAAATTAGTTTGCGCGTTCATCATTGACTTGCCGGGTTTTCTTTGCGCACGAAGATCGAAAGACCTTCTGCTGACGATGCGCACACTTTACCATGTATATGTCATATGTGAACAGCTTGTGTAGTGTATAGTATAGAACGCCCTAGTGGGACTTAGCCCCATTCTACTCTTTTCTTCTCTCTCTTGTAAGGCTTGATTTGATGGGGTTTCTCATCCTTCTTGTGTTCTATGTGGTCGTCTTCTCTCCTGTATAGTGAAGGGTGTTCTTCATCGATGAGTTTGGATGGAGCCTTATGCATTGAAGTATCTGGCTCTGGCTGCATTGAGTATATGGTAAAATCATTCGGTCTATTCGCTCTGTTGCGAGAACATGGTGCTCTACGCTTTTAAATCTTCCGTTGCTCAAACCCTGTCAAAATTACACGAAGAATTCGTGTAAATGTCAAGTCACATGCTGTACGATCTCTGCTTGTGTCTTCTTCACTCTAGGCGATATTAGATGGAGTATGGGATTCGCCATGATTCGGAACATGTCTGAGTGCAAACTGAAGCGAAGAGCAAACGGCAGTGGATTTCGTGGGTCACTTTCAGTTTGTAATGGAGAAGATAGAAAATGCCGACAAAAAGTACTGCGAAGGATTTGTCCAATGCAAACCATCGAATGTTGTTATTACGCCAAACAGAAGTAGTTGGTGTACCTCAAGAGTTTCGTGAACGTTGATTACAACTGTTCCCCTGCTCACGACTAGAGGAACGTCAACCCATCTATTACCCTCGCGCACCAAATCACGATCTGCTCTCAACAATGTCATAATATTGGGATCCACATGAGGTCCTGCACCACCGGTACGATCACATAGGGGACACTCCGGATTGTAGGTTAGCCTCCAGAAACTCTTGAAAGGTTGACTTCTCCAGACCCAGATACAGTGCAAGAGCTCTACGTACTTCGAGCCCGATACCTCTCACCTTAGCCCAGAATTCTCTTGCGGAACCATCATTCAATGACATAACCATATCCGGAATAAGCTTCTAATACTTCAATAATGACGAACAGTCACCCAATATACTCAATATACTCGTTCCAGTATTCAACCTCCTACGTATCTTAGTTGCACATGTGAAGTTTCAGTAACCTATTGTACTGAAGTCAATGACTAAAATTGTGTTACATGTACATGTATGCCATCTAAAGGTGCTGCGCATTACCCTCACCAAAACTCGGGTTAGCTTGGGCCAACTCAAATTTGCATAGAGGCCTCCATCCTATCAGCACAATCTGAAAGCATCTCCAGCCATGGAGCATTGGAAGATAATACGTGTCATATGCCCGTGAAACCAGAGAATGCTTTCGATCCTGGACCATGGTTAGCTTTTCCCTTCTTTTCCACAGCCAGATGAAAGAACTTGCGACCTTGAACAACATCTTATAGAATTGATCTGATATACCGTGATTTACAATTTGCATGAAACCCCACTCCTCACATGCATGACCAATCCCTTCGACTGTTTTCTCCCTCAGAACTTGATCCGCGCTCAATAAATTGGAGAGGTCCATAACTGGTATCTCTAAATTGGCTTCATGGTCTGCCCCGGAATCCAAGCTCAAATTATGCTTCATTGTCGCTGACCAGATATAGCGCTCTGGTAAATCAGTATGAGCTGAGCTTTGGAGAACATTTGGCCAGAGCATTGGCCAGGTTCTCAACTTGTGTAAGGGGACGAGATGTAACCATCGCCATTATTTCTGGAGCTGCTGATATACTCGTAGTGTGAAACCTGAACACATTAACTCAAGTGCAAATATTCTCCGATGAATACGAGATAGAGTTGAATGTAATCAAATGATTGTTCGAGAAAAAACTGGATACATAACTTATAGGCACGGGTAAATTTAAATTACTTGAAGAAACCTGCGAATGGAGGGCAGGACAAAACTTGTCCCCTTTGCTTTGGAATATCAACCATCACCGTGGAGCAATATTTCTCTCGAAGATGTCTCTGTGTTTGCCAGCGGATAACTGTAATAGTTACATTGTAGAATGCTGCACACTGACGACTCCAACACAAAGCAGTACGGCTTATTCCAGGTTGAGAAGATTCTGCTCAAAAGTGAAAAAAATCAACAGACTGAGAAAGGGCAGAATTCTGCAAATAGGAACGTCTGATCACGCACTTGCCTATCATATGAAATTTTATCTTGAAAGTTTCCGTACTGCGTTCCAGTGAGATGGGGAAATATTACTACTGATAATACTAAAACGGGACAGAGTTCTGTGAGATGATCAGGATCAAGTTACCAGTACCTGACAAGCGTGCATCTACATACTGGCATGTTGCAGTCTTCATATTTGTATCCTTGTGGAACTTCAATCTGTGAATTTGTGGCACTTGATGTCTGATTTATAGGTAGAAAACTGTTCGCGATGTGCTGCATATCCCACCACCCAGACACGTTAAGCTTTCCCCCGATAGAGCAAACAGAACTATTTTCCGGTTTCCATCATCGACCTGCAGCCCAAACCTTATTTTGTGCCTGACCTAAACCGAAACCTGATTTTGAAGTGAAGAGGTGTGCGAGTCGACAATGCGGACTTCCTTGACAGAGTCATCTTAGTCTTGTTTACTGCTAGTCGAATTAAGATTGTGATTATGTTAATGATGTCAAAAACCATCAAACACCACTCAGTTGCCGGTCGGTTGATCTGTGTTACTGTTATGGTGTTGCTCACCGTCCATTTGTGTGTATATTAAGTTGTTACTATTGTGCCTTCGATTCAGGTTACTCCGTGATCATCCTAGTTGTTGTGAAAAACCGTGAACGGTCGCAAAGTACAAGAATTGCTCCCTAGTGAACGTCAGTTTGGTATTGGTAGAGCTCTTCCCTGGAGATAAAATTGTATGAAAAGATGTAAAGAGACTGTCCAAATTGGAGCCTATTCACGGTCAGATCGTCTGTCTCTCTGTTTTACCGCGTTTGGATGTTAAGACTTCGATTACGGTGACAACCATCCCACCAATTCTCCACCCTGTTTTAAATCACAAGAAGATCATTTTCACACTCAATCTAGAGACAACAGAACCTAGGGGCGGGTGCTTATCGCCTTACGTCGCTACTCATAGATTAGATATTGGACGGAAAGAACGATTCAAAAGTAAGTGACATGCTGGGTTTTTAAAGGTAGGTACATATAAGAATGCTGTCAGTCAAGACTTTGTATACTCATGTCTCAGTAATTGGTCAGCGGACTAATATCATACTTCCACAAGATGGGAAGGAAAGTCCTCAATTCATTTCTCCTTACTGTTGGTAAAGTAGTTAAAAAGCACCAACAGGAGGTAAACGTCCACCTAGAAGTGTTTTCCTTTTATGTAAGAGTTGTCTCATATGAAAAGGAAAAGGATCATAGGCAGCTCATTGACTAGTCAGAAGTTTGCATCGCTCCTGCACGTTGGTTCGGTCGCAAAGTCAATAACCTCCTTCAACCATACAAATAAGGCTTCTTTATGTAGAAGTTATCTACACCATCATTGACACTTGAGGACATGCGCTGGGGATGTAACCCTCAGCTTGCCACTCATTAGCCGAGTAGAATATTAGTGCATGGTTTAACTTACCAGTACCTGCTTTTTTGCTCTTAATCAAAGCAGACAAATACTGGCTGAAGCTAATTTCAATGTAAGAACTCTAGAGTTGTAGACTTCTACCCTAGAATCTTACAGAAGTAGATTCTGGGATATCAATACCAGGAACGCGCGACTACTGTGCAATCCCTCTCCCTGCACCTTTTAACTAAGTCATTGCTGGCATAGAGTGATCCGCACTTGTACCTGGTACAGGATAGTGAGCTTTGCAATTTCTTGTTGGGTTAGCTCCTCTGGCATTGCAAGCTTGGATGGGTGTTCCTTCTGGATTGGAGTCATCGAGAGGAGAATTACTGAACTGTTCTATTGTCTCAAGTTGACAGGTCAATCATCTGCTTTCCCCCGTTTGGTTAGCCTCGTAGTTGATATCCGAAGGAATCGTCAGTTCATGCTTCGATCTCGTAGTAAGGAAGGGCGAGGGACATGGTCATCATCGATCTAAATTATTCGTGATAAAGGAGACAGAAGCAGAATGTTGCAGCATCTGAGGACAGACAGATGGCGCAACCCCAAACTTTCTAGCTTATTGAGGGAACCTAAGGATGAATAGCAGCGATCAGTGAGAAGTTGAGAAGGTGGAAGAGGAGACAATCCGGTGATCTTGAGTTTTCTTCTACTACTGTATGAGACAGGTAACTTATTCAACGTGCAGTTCATGCACTCCAAAAGCTTCCTCAGAAGACTCTAAGTTGAGAGCGAGGGTTCGTGATTGACCCGCTTGTAACATAATTGATTGCTCTTAGTTGTGTGCGACTCGATCTGATATTTAAAATTCTCAGGCATTCCTTCCTTGGCTTCCGTTTCACACTATCCCCATACGTTTGAAATTTGTCTGCCTCATGTCCCATAGTACTTAGGGTGGTTTCCCATACGAAGGTTCGAGATATGGGTGTAGAGGACAAAGTCGTTTGATCTTTCTTTTTCATGTAAATTTCTTTAAAGTTTGGTCAGCCTGTGCTACCGACAAACCAAAGCCTGGTGGCATAGACTCGGTTCATTTCCTCGTGGACTTTCTCACAATTTCCCCGGTGGTCGCTGCACGCTGCTATATCCACCTGTAGTATCCCCTGTGTATTGAGTTTAGAACGGACCTTCAAGGGTAAGAATTTCCTTAAGAGAGGACCTTGGAATCCTCCTTAGGATAACCAACCGACTCCGGAGAGTATTGATCTTTTCTCGACCTTTCGCGACCAATATAGACTAATCTGAAATTGCTTTGGTACTCGTGAGCTTTCGAACAGAAAGTGGTTGGAGAGGTAGTGGCAGTCGCCCAGCTACTTCGGCACTTCGTGCGGCACTATCCTTCTAGCGTAGTGTTTAAGGACTTATGCGCCTATAGAACATGGCATACTGGATAGAATATCCAGTCCTCTGATTCTTCGCTCTAGTGTAACTGTCATCCACTTACACTAAGCATCTTAATGCTTAATCACTTCCTAATGCATCTTCCTACTCGCCCGATCGTTTTCTCTACTTTTAGTTTCAAATGTATCCTCTGTTTTTGCCTGAAAAGGCTTCCTTTCATACATGGTGCATACCATTGCACGGCATCTACTGTGCAATGGTATGCATCATGCTCATGGAATGTATCAACATTCGCTTCTGCTTTGTATCGATTTCGCTTATGTTCCGCTCTGTATTTACTTGCTTAGGTCAGTTGGACTTCAGTTTGCCTCCGTTCATGTCCAAGCCTGCATTTCGTTGCTTCCATATGCATGTTCGGTTCATGTATGCATGGGGTGGGTTCTGAATCCCGCGGTTGATGAAGGGTTTCTACTCCCGCTACAAATCTAAACCAATCAAAAGCTGACATGGAAATCAGCCCTTAGCAACAATCTGACGTCAACCATCATATGGCTAGTCAAATCTATTGAAGGCTTGCGGAATCCTCTCCCAGGCCAGAAGCGGTTCCATGTGAAAATAATCCAGCTCTTGTGCAGACTCAGTTAGTGCGTTCTAACTAGTTGTATCGCAATATATTACTAATGCTTGACCTGAGAAAGATGTTCGGGGATAGCTCCCGACTTGTATTTGAAGATGATAAAATCGTTGCCAATTTGTAAACCGTCGAGTTGATTACTTTTATTTTCTGGAAGTGCAGTGTCACAATGGACATACCGTCAAGCAGTTCTAGCACACGAGATTCTCTATCTTCCCGCCAAGAGAACATCAAGGTATCTAAGTGCATACCTGAGTACCAGGAATAACTTCTATCGATTATAAGATGTTGATTAGATTCCGCCACAATGATTTAGCTCTTTTGACAAACTTCGATATACTCTGTTATACTTCAATATTCACTTGGTCAAGTAGCATTTCAGGACTAAAACAACCGGTAGGTTGTCGTACGAATAGATACTATTGATCTCCCTTAGGAAAGTACCAGACGTTGTCTCACAGAGTTCTGAGAGTGTTTGAAACTAAACCTTTCACTCCATAACATTTTGTCTACGTTTGCAGCGGCTCCGGATCGATTCACCGACAACACGTTCTCAAGAGTCGGACCTTGGTATCAGCAAGGTAAAGCTTAAAGTGACTCAAAATCAAGGAACAGGGGAGTGCCAGAATGTCTGCTGATGATTATAACTACTTGCTCGATTACCTTCCAACCTAACAATCTCGGTGAGAAATTTATATGGAGTAGGAGGCTCTTGTGTTTTGAAATTGCTACACTTCTAATTTTCTGTATTTGTCCATTTTCAGTTGAGCGATTCCGTGTTGTTAGTGTACGATCCAGCAGTACCGCATGTCGACGTTGTTTTCTTCCATGGCCTTCAATATGAGCATACTGGTGGGCTAGATGTGCACCTTTCGACTTGGACGTGCAAACATGACTCGAAGACAATCTGGCCCCAACTTTGGCTTCAAGAGCAACGTGCGCGAGTCTTCTTCATCAAGTATGATGCAAGTTTACAGAAGACTGACTCGACGGGGAGATTGGATTTGACGATCATAGCCGAAAATCTGTTGACAGAACTCGGTTGGGCATTCCACATAGGACAAGAGTCGTCGAGCGCTTTCCGACCCATTATCTTGGTCGGACATTGTTTTGGGGGTCTTGTTATTAAGCAGTTATGCATTCACGCGGCAGAGCGGGAGGTTACTGCATCTAGAGTCAGATTGGAAGAGAGATTGCTAAAAAGCATTAAAGGGATTCTATTTTGTGGAACTCCCCATTTAGGATCGGAAATGCTTGCTGGCACGGCAAAAGAGATCATGAGCAGGAGTCCTTTGTTGCCATTTGTGGAGTTGTTGAGCACCGAGGTGGTCAGGCAAGGCGAGACATTCCGCACATTGTCGAGTAAAGAAAATTGGGAGATTTTCAGTCTTGGAGAAGCTTACGCTACAGAAATGAAAACCAACTGGTTCCGCATGGTATAATATAATCTAGAGAATTAAAGTCTGAGTTCATGAACGAGTTTTATGTTTCTTATAAAAAGAAAGTCCATACTAATTCCACAATATAAAACGCGTTTTAACGATCCAAATTTTGCATGTTGTTTAGCTTCAGGGTACTATTACCTGCATAGTGTTTTAGTCTAAGAGAGACAATGCGGGGACTATCTTAGATAATCATGTTTTATTATGCATGTGTAGGTCGTGGGTGGAATATCAAGGAAGACGATTGTAAAAGAAGCGTCTGCACGGTGGGGACCAAATTACATCACGGTGCATGCAGACCATTTGTCATTGTGCAAACCAGAGAGCAAAGAATCGAACATGTTCCAGTACTTAGTCCAGCTGATCGAGCGTGTTAACAAGCCACAGGTATTGGAGTTCATTTATATCTGTTGTATGATACGAATGACATCCGGAAACACGACCTTCACACACAGTTTCTAAGTTCCACTTCTCTTGAACTATTATTGCAGGTGCAATGCCACGCAAGGCGGAGAAAACGAGTCCCAGACAACCCAGTGTGTACCGAGTCGCTTCTGGAAACCGTTACTGCAGAAATCGGGCAGGGGCGTCCGTTTATTGGGTTTGCTGGAATGGGAGGAGTTGGAAAGACCACCCTTGCAAAGTTGCTCTACAATGTTATCAACTCCCGGTTTGAATACGCTTGTTTCGTAGAAGTGAAGCAGATTACAGGGGACAAGAGAAAGGTGAAGGAAGAAGTCTGGAAACACATAAGTCCCCAACCTGAAGGTGAATATAGTGAAAGCAGGTGGGATGAGATGACAAAGAAGAAACTCCTTATCATCTTTGATGATGTAGAGAAAAGAGAAGATGTAGAGTTATTAGAGGAAATAGCTCAAGAGAATGGTGATGAGGGAAGTTGTTTCGTAGTTACAAGCCGAGATGAAGGGCTTTTTCACCTCTTCGGCAACAAGATATATGTCTGTCGAGTTCCAGTTCTGGCAAGTGAACATGCAAGACAATTGTTCATTACACATGCGTTTCCAGGCAAGAAAGAACCGCCAAGTGCGTTGGGGGAGATTGTAGTGGAAATTGTGGCAAGATGTGACGGGTTGCCCTTGACCCTAGAGGTGATAGGAAGGTTACTGAGAGGGAAAACAGACAAACGGATGTGGGAAGAAATTCCGAAAGCTCTACAAGTAGTAGACTCAAGAAGGTTGAATAGTCTGGAGGAGCAAGTATGGGGTAAGCTAAGGGTGAGTATCGACAATCTTGGAACAGAGGAGTTGGAAATGTTTCTTGATGTGGCGACCATATTTACAAGGCCCGGTGAGTATAAATACTTTGGGATGCGTCACAATAGGAGCGAGTTTACCTCTGAAGAGGTGATGACGGCGTGGTCATCCATGTACGGCTACGCACACATGAGGTGGCAAGTCTTAAAAGACAGATCTCTTGTGTATAGCGGCGAGATGGATAACCAGAAGGATAAGTTTGAGCCTCGAATGCATGAGCATCTTCGAACTTTGGGCATCAGGGTTGCACTGGAGAAAGGTAGAATTATTGAGCACAATCCACTGGATGGTAACTACAAGGTATTTCCTGTTTTCTTTACAAACTCTTCCTTTTCCATAAGCAATTCATTTTTCTCAACTAAATTGGATATATTTATTAGTTATTTTTTCTTAATCTGGATTTATTAGTTAATCTAAACAGGAAGACAGTCCGAAACACAGTTGTAGAGCGTGAACATCATCGGGAACTTGTAGCCGTTATACTGGTTGTAAATTTTGGAAGTCATAAATCCATTTTCTTCCAACAAGGAGAAACTCTGAAGCGGTGGTGCTAAAATAGGGTCCGCCTTGTAATGATTACTTGATTACTTAGGCTCGAAAGAGCTGGAGTTCTGTTTTACACAGCACGATGGATAGGTGCGCTTGAACTATGCCATAGTTAGTTTTACATTTCATTTATGAATATTTTTGCTTTCCATTTCATTTGTGAAGGGAACTCCGGGGCTGGAGAAGGTGATTTTCCATCAAATTCTAGTAGAAGATGAATATATGGAATACGATGAAGATTGTTGCGATGAGAGGAGACCTTGCAAATTGCGAATAACATCAAACTTTATATCATGGTTGAAAGGACTTCGCTACTTGGTATTCCAATTTAACTGCTTCCAGGAGCCCTGCAAAAGGTGTGCACAGCGGCCTCTCCAATTGCCACCCAAACTTACAATGCTTCATTGGGATACTGCCCGCACTATTTTTGTGCGTTCTACCTTGAATGAGTTGGTTGTTTTGCACGTAGCCTCTGGTGTGGCAGGAATGAAGCAATTAAATCCGGACTCATCGCCGGAGTTCTTTGGGCAACGTCTTCATCTGAATGAATCAGCGATCGTGGGGTGTGGCTGGCTTAGTTGGTGGGCAAGTTTTGGAAACTTAGCCAACTTGGAACAGCTAGTCTTATCTAGGTGTGAGAAACTGCAGTCATTGCCAGAATCATTCGGGCGACTTCTTAGCTTGAAAGGACTGCGTATCGATGGTTGTGTGGAGTTGCAGGCCCTTCACATCAGTTTTGGAAACTTCACCAACTTGAAACAGCTTGTCTTATCTAGCTGTAAGAAACTGCAGTCATTGCCGGAATCATTCGGGCGACTTCTTTGCCTGGAGAGATTGAGAATAAACGATTGTTCAGAGTTGCAGGCCCTTCCCGGCAGTTTTGGAAACTTAGCCAACTTGGAGGACCTAGACTTATCTGGGTGTGAGAAACTTCAGTCATTGCCGGGATCATTCTGCCAACTCCTTTGCCTGAAGAAACTGGATATCAGTGGTTGTTCGGAGTTGCAAGCCCTTCCCGGCAGTTTTGGAAACTTAGCGAACTTGGAGGAGCTACACTTTCAATGGTGTAAGAAACTTGAGTCTTTGCCGGAATCATTCGGGCGACTTCTTCGCCTGGATAGATTGATAATGTACAATTGTTCAGAGTTGCAGGCCCTTCCCGGAAGTTTTGGAAACTTGGCCAACTTGAAGGAGCTATCCTTATCTGGGTGTAAGAAACTTCAGTCCTTGCCCGAATCATTCGGGCGACTTCTTCGGCTGGATAGATTGAGATTATACTATTGTTCAGACTTGCAGGCCCTTCCCCGCAGTTTTGGAAACTTAGTCAACTTGGAGGAGCTAGACTTATCTGGGTGTGAGAGACTTCAGTCATTGCCTGAATCATTCTGCCAACTCCTTTGCCTGAAGAAACTGGATATCGGTGGTTGTTCAGAGTTGCAGGCCCTTCCCGGCAGTTTTGGAAACTTAGCCAACTTGAAAGAACTAAGATTTTATGGGTGTGGGAAACTGCATCCATTGCCGGAATCATTGAATCATTCCGGCAACTCGTCGCATGAAGGGACTTGGACCTCAAACTTGCAGGCCCTTCCCATCAGTTTTGGAAACTTATCCGGAGTGGAGGAGCTATTCTTCTCTGGAGATCTACCTGACTGGCTGTTCTTGTGAGAGAGTGGAGTCATTGCAGGAATCATTCGAGCAACTTCTCCCTAATCCTCTCTTGCGCGAAGTTGGAGGCCCGTCCCAAGACTTCTGGATACTTACTTTGCAAGTTGTAAATGGTATTTTGGTGTGATAAACTCCCGGCCATTTTGCTGTCGGAAACTATCCAAAGTGGTGGCGGTGGAGTTGTTTCGGGGTCAAGAACTGCCATAATTGGCGGGTCCATTTGAGGAGCTACTTCACCTAATCTGAAATTGTACTACTGCTCAAAGTTGCACCGCTTCATCTAAATTTTAGGAGAATAAGCCAAACTGGAACAACTACGGTTCGGACTTCCGCCTAACTTCCAATGTAAAGAGTTCCAACTGTATAAATTTGATCCATGATAGATGAGCAGGAGAAGACAAGGCTTGCTTTCACACGAAGTTAAACTACAACTTCATCGGTATCTCCACTCGTAAAAGCAGACGCACATTGACTGCAGTTTTAGAGCTTATCTGACCTGTCCATGCCTGCACGATGAGATTTACGTAGCAACCACGAAGAAGAAGCTCATGAAACCACCTTATTTGCATGGAACAGAAACAAACTCCTCATGAGGCTTCTGGCAGCCGACACGTGATCTGGTCCTGTCACAATCTTGAACGACACAAAACTTGGATCGGATTGCAGATAAACCTCTTTTGATTAGCTCGGAGCTATGATCATTAGGTATTATATTTTTTCTATTCTAGCTTGCGCCAGAAATATGAAAACAGAACATGTACACAAACACAGCATGCAGCTTACAGAAATAGGCTTTAAAATGCCTGTTCATAGTATTCAACGTTCAAGGCTTGAACAGCACTAAAGGAGAATTCTACTGACATCGCCGCGTGTGTGTATCACTGACTTTGGATTTCATGATTTTTTAGTAGAAAATAGGACTTGTGAGTACGGACATCATCAGGGTCGTACCAGTTTAAGCTTGAGCTCCTCGTGCAAGATTACAATATGTGAAAGATTGATATGTATTTCTTCAGAAGGGTTATCTTTTGGTCGGAAGCTAGATAAAGATAAAAGTAATAATCAAGATAGATAATGATAACAGAGATACTTAATTTCTTCAATTGCATATTAGTGTTTCAATAACCAAATCTGAGTTTTTCATTGGAGCAAATACATCAAGGCATGTACGAGATACAGTTATCTGCTATTATATAGTGTATGAGATAGCATTGAAACTCATCTTGAACCTCAACAACAAGACTTTGCAAAGCGTTTGGAATTGGAGTATGAATATCACAATATCAGATCTACAAGAGTAGAAATTATTTTGAAGATAAAAAATGATTTAAGAGGAAATCATCAAGACTTTGCAAACAAATGAAGTTGGAGATGAAGATGAATTCAAAGATGAAGGATGATTCTATGGTGACCATTGTTCGATTTCAATTTATGAAATTTTTTTAACAATTATCAGGCTCTGGCAACACACTGCATGAAAGTTATATCCATATTCTTCCGTATTAGATACTTTGAGTTAGAGCACACATACCACATTGAAAGTTTCAGATGAGTACTGGGAATCTACTTATCTCAAAACTTGGATACTAGAAGTTATATATTAATAAAAATTATTATCAAAGGCATAGTCAACTTATTGTTGTACTATTGAGTTGGAAAATAGGGCAAAGAAAAAAGGAATTTTTAGTAGTTGAATCGTCAGGGTTGTACCAGTTTAATCTCAAGCTCCTCGTGGAAGATTACCATATTGTACCAGTTTAAGCTCAAGCTCCTCGTGGAAGATCACCATATGTGAAAGATTGATATATATGTCTTCAGAAGGGGTATTTTCTGGTCGGAAGCTAGATAAAGATAGATAGATAAAAAATAATAATCAAGATAGATGTTGATAATAAAGACACTAAATTTCTTCAATTGCACATTAGTATGTCAATAACCAAATCTGAGTTTTCTATTGGAGCAAAGCCCTCAAGGCATATATGGTGTTATCTGCTGTAATATAGTGTATGAGATACTACTAAAACTCATTTTGAATCTCCACAACAAAACTTTGTAAAGCGGAATGGGAGTATGAATATCACAATATTAGATCTACAAGAGTAGAAACTATTTTGAAGATTAAAAATGATTTTAGAGGAAATCATCATGACTTTTGCAAACAAATGAAGTTGGAGATGAAAATCATAATATAAGGTCTATGGAGAATTATCTTCAAAGATGAAGGATGATTTTATTGGTAAGTCATCATGGTTGGATTCCAATTTATGAATTTATTTTACAATTATCAAGTTCTGGCATACTCTGCATGAAAGTTGTATTCATATTCTTCTACATTACATACTTTTAGTTAGAGCACACATACCGCAGTGAAAGTTTCATAATGAGTATTGAGAAGCTACTTATGCTCAAAACTTAGTTATTAGAAGTTATAAGTTAATAAAAAATTATTATCAAAGGCATAGTAAAGTTATTTTTTTATTGAACGCATAGTCAAGATAAGAATTTTAATGAAATAAAGAAAAATTAAGATAACAGTCTCATACAAAACTTCAATGCAGGTTTTGTAGAAAATGTAGAAAATGTTTTTGGTTGTAAATACAAGGAAGTCTTAAATAAACATCAAAACTATATTAAGTTAAAAATCATCCAAAATTTTATATAAAGCATTCATTGATCTCCTAAACTATCTCATTGTAGACAAGTTGCCTGATTCTGCTTGGTTGGGTGACAAACTCCACAATTATGCCCAGTTTGGTGACAAAGTCAATTATCAAGTCATGAAGTTGATCCAGTTTGTTGTACTCTTGGCCAAGCAAAGGGCAGATTCTATGGCTATGGGCAATTGTTGATTTTTAACTGCAGTTCTTGTACCAGTGTTGATCTCGGATGAGGATGAAATTCATACCAACAAGCAACAAATGATCAAATTGTTGTTCAGTTTGTCCTTGGGGGTACATTAGTCTTCATTGTCCATGTCTTGAAAATGCCATTGTGTTCAGAAATCATCATTAATCAACTATGTTCTCTCACCACGTGTTGTTCAAACATATGTGCTCATTGCATCTCCATGATCACACCAAATTCTCAAATGCATGGAGGTAATGGCAATTTTTCAATCATGTCCAAAACCTCTTTTAATTTCATGGTGTCATGAATTGGACAGGTTAATAATTAAAACACAAATTCTAGTATGTTTCAATATAACTTCTCTCAAGTTCTATAATCCAGGTTATGTTAAGGATAAATCTACAGGCTAATCTACTAGGGCTATACTACAGGTTGAACTATGGGTTGATCTATTGGTTAAGGATCCTTCAGTTCAATTCAAAGCTGATTTCTCCATGATTATATATCCAAACATGTTATGCTTCATCTCATTGAAAGCATCTTCTTGAGAGCTTTCAATGGACACCAATATCATGACAAATTGAGTTCTAGATAAAAAGTTATGACCAGATGAATGTCCTCTCAAACTTGATTCCTATAGTCAAATCCCATAGTTCATCCAGTTGTTGAATTCCATAGGCTATTTGAAAAGGAATCTTGCAATTCATGGTTGTGGCTCCTCATGGATATTGGTCCAAGTAGAGTTTGATTCATTTTGGTCAAAGTGTACCCTCAAGAGGTTTTTGTAGACACCAAGATTGTGATAAATGAAGGTCTAGAAATTTTTCTATAACTAGTTGAATGTCCTTGTCTTCTTGGAATTGATTCTCACATGGAGAATCTTGTAGTTGAATCTTGTAGGGAATCTCAAAATTGATGTGGGGGCTGATTTCTCCATGGATACTAGTCTAAACAATGCGTGCTTTATCTTGTTGGATGAGTCTTCTCATGAGCTTTTTGTAGACACCAAGATCGTGATAAATAGAGGTGTTGAAAAAATATTATGACCAGTAGAATATCAATGTCTTCCCAAACTTGATTCCCACAAGGAGAATTCTCCACAGTCTAGTTTTGCAATGATAATCTTGCAGTCAGATCCCACAAGATATTATGCAATCAAATTCCATAAGGCATCCCATAGAGAATCCTACAATTCATATTTTGGATGGTTCACCATGGATACTAGTCCAAACAAGGTGTAATTCATTTCATTGGAAGCATCTTCTCAAGATCTTTCTACAAATGTCAGGATTATGATAAAAAAAATGTATAGTTAAGAAGTTATGTCCAAATTGAATGTCCTTGTCTTCCCAAACTTGATCCACCTAAGTAGAATCCAACAATTGGATCTCACAAGGCATTCCTGTAGTGGAATCTCATAGGGCATCTTTTAGGGAAGCTTGCCATTCACATCAAAGCTTATTTCTCTATGGTTATTGATCTAAACAAAACGTGCATGCTTTCATTTAAAGTGCCTTTTGAAGAGGTTTTTGTTGACACCAAAATCATGGCAAAAAGTGGCATAGAGAAGAAGTTATAGCCAGTTGAATTTCACTATCTTCTCGGACACCAAAATCATGGCAAAAAGTGGTATAGAGAAGAAGTTATACAAGTTGAATTTCACTATCTTCTTGGACTTGATTCCCATAGTTTTGGTTTCTTGTACTTGGTTTTTATGCAGCATCTCTCTTGGCATCTATATGCTTACTTGCATGTCACTTGGCATCAACTTGCACACTTGGTGTTTCTTGGGGTTCCCTATTTAAAGAGGGAGACAACTTACACTTAGAAAGTTGTTGATTGTTCTTTATTTCTCTTTGGGGAGCATGGCTCAAGCAATGGTGTGTTTTTAAGCAATAAAATTATTGAGGAAATAATTCCATGCTACAATCATTGAAGTATTAGTGAATTTTTACAATGGTTTTAGTTATGATTATAAAGCTTTCAGGATTGGGAATTATGGATTAGGATTGAGGATTTTGATTATGGTGATCAAGTATTCTTAGAAATTGGATTACAAATTGAGAGTGAAAGAAGATTGGAGATGGAGAGAGTGGATCACTGTTTGGGGATTTGAGAGAAAATCTAGAGGTTTAAGTTTCTTGATCTTGTTGGACTAATTAGTAGATCAAGATTTCAAGTTTTCAAAAAGAAAAGGAACACAATTGGCACTTCATGATAGTTAGAGTGGATTTAAGATCTTTAGGGTCTGTGGACCACCACAATAGCTTTGATATAGTTGTGAAGTGCATTATAAATTGTAAATTCTTTGAGTATATCTCAAGTATAATAATATGTGAACTATTAGCATTCTAGTGTGTCTCAAACATTGAAGTAAAAATATTAATAATCTTACAATAAAAAGATAAAATCAAATACAAAGTCTTGAATTAAATAAAAAATTGTCCTAGTGATCAAATGTAATACAATGAAAATACCACAAATAATAGAACCCAAATGTTAAAGTTTTGGAGTAAAGGAAAGTAGGAAAATTTTGTTCTTTGTTATATCATTTTAGAATTTTGGAGTCTACAACTCTAAAATTTAAGGATCATAGTGTCTATAGATTTCATTCTAGCCTTTGATACTTCCTCTTGTCATTGTCCATCAATGTAATACTCCGATGACAAGAGAAGAGAGAAAACACAGATTGAACATTCCAACATTCAATGCCCCAAGGGAGCACCTTCTCTTTATTATATAGACAAAGAGGATCTCCTCCAAGGAAGCTCCACCATAGGAGTAGGGACACAAATATATGACATGTCAGCAAGCTCCACCCTTGGATTAATTACTTGGATGGGTGACATGTCTGGTCTAGGTCCTATCTGGTTGGTCAAATAAGCTTTGACCAAAGGGAATCTTTTAAGGAATCTTCTTGTAAGAATCTCAAAATCATATGATAAGGTTCCGTTGGAAAGTTCTCGCCGAGACAAAACATGGGGTAGGGAAGGCCAACTTTTCTTTTGTTAGGAGGGGGGGGGGGGGGGGGGGGGGGGAAATGCGCACATTTTCGAGGCCTAATTCATCCGTTTAGGCCTCCAAAATTGGCTTCAAAGATTTCAAGCATATTTTGGTTCCTACTCTATTAGTAGAAGTCCCCTTTTGGTGATACCTCTTTCTGATCTGTTTAGTCCATCATGTGTAACATCCTTCCAGATGTTACCAAATCAATTCTCACCTTTAAATCATATGTCTAGCTATTGGTTCTAAGGTTCTCAAGTTTATTTCGATTTCTGCTCTATTAGTAGAAGTACTCTTTTGGTGATACTTCTATCTTATCTATTTTGACCATCATGTATAAAATCATTCTAGATGTTACCAAACCAAATTTCACATCTAGATCATATGGCTAGCTCTTGGTATTACAGACCTCCGTCCTTTTAAGACGCAACGTCCTCATTGTGCAATTGTTGCTCAAATGCTTGCACCAACACAGGTGCATGTGCCAAATTGGCAGCGGACTCCTAGGTGGATTCATAGAGAGGGTAACCTTTCCATTGTACTAGATAGTCCACCCGCAGATGGCGAGTACCACGCATGCATTTTTGGAGAATCCGCTCCACTTCATATTCCTCTATGCCATCAATGAGTGTCGAACAAGGTCAAATGTCTTGTGTGGAATGACCCTGGCCTAATCGGGGAGCATATCTGCATAGTAGAGAGACATAGAACACTGGATGGATCTTCATGTGTGGTGGTAGCTCAAGGTGATAGGCCACAGTGCCGATGAGGCGAAGAATCAAGAAATGCCCAATAAAACGAGGTCTGAGCTTACGAGGTCCAACTAATATGAGGTTGGTTGTTGATAGCCACACTTGATCCCCAACATTGAACTCCATGTGCCTACGGTGTGCATCAGCATACTACTTTTGTTGATTTTGCACAATCTGTAATATGTGCTTGGCGCTCTCCACACCTTGTGGATTCTAGATACAAATGTGTTGACTGCATCGACCTTGGTAGCCATTGGACAGATCTTCATCAAGCTAGAAGGTGTGAAGGGATGCTCACCATACATGAGGAAGAACGGAGTGACCTGGGTGGAGGCATTCACTAAATTTTTGTAAGCAAATTCCACCAACGGGAGTTGGGTGTCCCACCTCTCTTGCTCTTCTAAGGTAAAGTCGTGTAACATGTCTTCAATTGTGCAATTAGCCCGCTCTATTTGGCCATTTTTTTGTGGGTGGTAAGCTGTGGACATGGCCAACTTGGTTTTGAAGAAACCAAAGAGTGTTTGCCAAAACAAACTGGTGAATTGGGTGCCTCTATCGGTGATGAGTACTCTAGACAAGCCATGGTGAGCAAAGACTACATCTAAGTAAACTGAGCTAGTTGTGGAGTGGTCACCTCCTTGGTGGTAGGGCGTACATGAATCATTTTGCTGAGCCGGTCCACAAAGACCACAATGGAGTCAAACCTTGAGGTGGTCTTGGGTAATTCACAGACGAGATCCATACTCACTTGTTCCCAACGTTGGGTAGGAGTGGGGAGAGGTTGAAGGAGCCCTGCAAGAGCTTGATTAGAAGCTTTGTTCAATTGACAAAGTAGGCAGCTTTGCATATAGTCCATCACGTTGTTGCTCATCTTGGGCCAATAGTAATGGCGCTTGACTACATCCAAGGTCTTGTCCACTCTGACATGAGCTGCCATGGCCAAATCATGACATTCCACTAGAATGGTGGTGCGTAATTCTGGGACATTTGGGATCCATAATCTGCCATCCCAAAAGGTGAGTCCTTGGGTGCTGGTGACACCTTTGGATGATTATGTTTCTACAATATGTGGATCAGTTTTTGTAGCAACCAGAATCTCTTGCCAAAATTTAGGGTTAATCTTAACCTCTATCACCAAGTTGTTGGCCATTGGCATGCGGTGAATGCATCTTCAAGTTGCTTCTTACCTTCCACATAGGTGATTGTCATGTTGAAGCGTTGTCGCCACTTTGCCCACCGAATTTGGCGATGAGATAGATCCTTCTGCGTCTCGAGGTAGACTAGAGGTTTGTGGTCTGTCTCTACTACAAATGCCTTCTTGCCCTGGTAGTGCTTCCAATGCTTGGTTGCTAGAACGATGCCCAGCTCTTCTTGTTCTGTGGTGTGGTAGCTGCGCTCTGCCCATAACAACTTTTGAGAGAAATATGCAATTGGATCCGTCATGCCACTCTTGTTGTAGGACTGCTCCTATTGCTATGCCTGATGCATCTATAACCAACTTGATTGGACGTTTTGGGTCATACCACTTCAAGATTGGTGCATGTAGCAAGGCGGCCTTCAATTCTTGAAAGGCCAACTCTTGTGCAGTTCCCCATGTCCACATCTTCCCCTTGCCAAGTAGTGCCATTAAAGGTTGTGAAACCTTGGAGAAGTCCTTGACAAATCTACAATAGAATCCCATCAACCCCAAGAAGCTCTTAAGTTGAGTCTAATCTTCTTGCGCACTTCATTTTTGAATGACCTCTATTCTATCTATCAATACTTGAATGCCCTCTGCACTTACTCTAGGCCCTAAGTAGTCTACTTCAAACTTGCCAAACTCACACTTTGAGATTTTGGCGTACAACTGATTCTGTCTTAGAATCTGGAGGACCTCTCATAGATGTTGTTTTTGTTCTGTCATCGTGCTACTATATACTAAGATATCATCTAAGAAGACAATAATAGACTTATCCAAGTGTGGACAAAATATGTCATTCATTAGACTCATGAAAGTGGCAAGTGCATTGGTGAGGCCAAAAGGCATCACAAGAAACTCAAAGTGGCCATACTTGGTTTGAAAGGCAGTTTTGTACACATCCTCCTCTACAATTCGGATTTGATTGTAACCGCTCTGCAAGTCCAGTTTGGTGAAGTATCTCGCTCCATGGAGTTGATCAAACAAGTCATCCATGCGAGGTAAGGGGTATTTGTTCTTCACTATTTGTTGATTGAGACCCCGATAGTCAATGCACATGCGCATTGTACCATCCTTCTTCTTCACAAACAAGACAGGGGCCCCATATGGTGATATGCTAGGTTGGTTGAACCCTTTTTGCAACATCTTCTCAATTTGAGTCTTACACTCCTCCAACTTGTGAGGTGATAGGCGATATGGGGCCTTACAAGGAGGTGTCTTCCCGGGGAGTGTCTCTATTTTGTGATCTACTCGCCTTTTTGGTGGTAATCTTGAGGGTCGATCATTGGGAATTTGTCAGGAATTTGTCCATCAAGTTGTGCACTCTGGACTTCTCTTATTAGACCCATAAAACATCTATTGCTTTTTCAGACAGTTGCCGTCCCTACAACATATAGAGGCAGTTTCTACTTGTGTGATTTTTCTTTAACCCCAATGATTGACCATTGGTGGGTTCTCACTACTTTTTTCCTCCAATCCACCATAGGGTTGTACTACTCCATCCATGGCATGCCTAAAATTGCATCATAACAAGCTAACTGTATCACTTGCCACTCAATTGCTTCTTGATATTCTCCTACAGAGAGGGTTACCCGTCTAGGTAATGATTCAATCCTCTCTGTTTGCCCATTTGGTAACTCTACTTCTTCACTTCCATCTCTCTCTAGATCCATTCCCAATCTTATTGCAACAGAGCGAGACAAGAAATTCTCTATTGCTCCCGGATCTATTAATACTCTCACTTGATTACCTTCTAGGATTCCATTCACAACAATCAATTGTGAGGTTGCCTTTTGGGATCTTTGCGCATTATTCTTCTTCCTTCCCTTGCTTCTTTGCTTCCTTATTGAGCCAATAAGGCCGTGAGGTTCATTTACTGGCAATCTTTGTTTTCTATAGTGATTTCCACCTCCTCCTCTTCAATGTGCCTCTCCATGTTGTTCAAAGGTCGCCTATACAAAGGTCGAGGGCCTCTAGGGAAAGGAGTGCAACAATTGGTAGATATGTGCCCAATATGGCTACAATTGTAACAACGGCGTTGTTTTGCTTGAGTCTCTTCTCCTCGTGGGACTCCATCTCTTCGTTCTTCTACCCATCATCACTCCCCTTGAAGCGGTCGTGCTCCTCAATCCCGGAATCAAAGGTTGCCCAATTCCATCAGTAGTGGTCCACCCATGTGTGGCATTTTTTCCCGATAATGTTGAGGTGGAACTACTCCTTCACATCCACCTAAGGCTCTTGCTATTCTTTGCGCACAAGCAATGGCTTCAAATACCGTGCGAGGATTTTGCACCATCACTTCTTCACAAATCCACTCTTTCAACCCTCATTTGAAATTGTTGAGAGCCTTTACTGGACTCATGTCGGTAATTACAACTTGTAGATCCAAAAATGCCTCCACATACTCTTGTACGTTATTCTTTTGTCTCAATCCCCATAGTCGGGTTTGAGCCATCTGCACAGAATCCATCGATTGGAAATTCTTCAGCAATCCTTCTTGCATTGCTGTCCATGTGACCTCCCTTCTCTCTGCCAGCATGGATCGTTCCCAAGCATCATACCATGTAATGGCTTTATCAGTCAAGTACCCACATGCAAATACGGCTGCAACATGCTCTGTGATCTCTATTGAGAACAATCGGAAATATAGATTCATTCTTGAGATCCAATTTTCCACTACTCCTATCGTACGCTGCCCCTTGTAAGGCTCGATGTTACAGGTCTTCTTCATCCGGAGTAGCAATGTGACTTCATTGTTGATAGGGTTTGTAGGTACGGGTGCCTCTCCAAGTACTTCAATTGCAAGTAATGGGTTTTGAGATGACTCTTCTTCTTGCATGGCTTGATCATTCCTGAGGATCTGCACTTGACTTTGTAATGTCTCCATGGTCATCTTAATCTCTCAAAATTCATTCAACATCCCTTGCATTCCTTGCACCAACTCTTGCAACTACGGATCCATGGTTCATGCAACACTTAATTGCTAATGTCTACTTCAATATAGAGTCAATATAATCACTCTAGAAGGCGCATGAACTATCGGAACTACCATTGGGACCTCAAAAGCTATCACTTGTTGATAATACTCCTAACCACAAAATCTCTAAACATCACTTTCGGCCTTACTACATAACGGATTTCTACTTGAGTGTTGAAAGGGAGAGGATTTGGGACATTCATATCCATATTATCATAATAGAATGTAGATTGTCAAATCCCACTCTCTGTCATATATCACCACAGGTAGAATCACCGGGTTCGGGGAGTTCATCACTCTATCCATGAATTCCGCACCAAAGTGATAAACTAGCGATACCCTCATTTGCTCACGCTAGATGTACATAACCTTGATGTGGAATGGGTTTGAGAATGGAAAGTTAGGTGCAAGAAATTATCCTCCCATTGCATCCATCCCATCCGCTCTGTAAAGTCCTTCCTAAGTCTAGCAATTACTCTATGTTCTCTACCTCAAATTACTCAGTTTTAGTAGTTCATGCTATTCCAAGAGGGGTGATCCTCTCTCTTGGACTAGAACACTCGCTCTGATACCATTGTAATACTCCGAAGACAAGAGAAGAGAGAAAACACAGATTGCACACTCCAACATTCGATGCCCCAAGGGAGCACCTTCTCTTTATTATATAGACAAAGGTGATCTCTTCCAAGGAAGCTCCACCATAGGATTAGGGACATAGATAGATGACATGTCAACAAGCTCCACCCTTGGATTACTTACTTGGATGGGTGACATGTCTGGTCTGGGTCCTATCTGGTTGGTCAAATAAACTTTGACCAGAGGGAATCTTTTAGGGAATCTTCCTATAGGAATCTCAAAATCACATGAGTAAGGTTTTGTTGGAAAGATCTTGCATTTTTTAGGCCTAATTCATCTGTTTAAGCCTCCAAAATTGCCTTCAAAGATTTCAGAGATATTTGGATTCCTACTCTATTAGAAGAAGTCCCCTTTTGGTGATACCTCTTTCTGATTTGTTTAGTCCATCATGTATAACATCCTTCCAGATGTTACCAAACCAATTCTCACCTTTAAATCATATGTCTAGCTATTGGTTCTAAGGTTCTCAAGTCTATTTCGGTTTTCATTCCAGATGTTACCAAACTGAATTTCACATCTAGATCATATCGCTAGCTCTTGGTATTACAATTAATGACTTTGGACTCTATACCTTAACTAACTCCTAACATAAGATCTTAAGGATTTCCTTAACAAGATTCCCTAACTTCCAAATCTCCCATTTAGACTTCTAATCTGATATGTATGAACTTGGTACCCAACCATTATTTACTAATTCATAGTAATATTTTCTTAATGCTTTACAATCCAATTATCTACAGATAGCTAACTTAGCAAAATATAATATATCTAACTAAAATATACAAATAACTAAAAAATTTCATATCAACAAATATAAACCAAGTTTTTTTGGTGCATACCAAAATTTTGCTAATTACTTCAGCTAATTTCTCTCACACGGTAGTTAAATTTTATAGCATATAGCTACAATAGCCATTAAAATCTTTGGTATACTGTGTAATAAGAGCTATTGATATAAGTAGAACTTCTTGCTATTTGTTGCTGAACTAGTGAGAAGCAGTTCCAGGACTGTAGTTGGCAATGAACCTTTTGTAACAGCACACATGGCCTAGGAAGGCTCAAAGTTCTCATAGGTTCCTTGGGACCTTAAGAAATTGGATTCCCTTCACCATTTTTGCATCTTTTTCCACACCTTGTCATGAGACTTGATGTTTGAGTAGGATGTCTTGGGTCATTATGCAAAGACAATCATGCACTTTGGCATATTTCAAAGGTTTTCCTTATAAAGGAAATGTGATCTTCCATGTGGCCAAAAACTTGAAAGTTGTCAATGAAATTTTCTATGAACTTTCATAGGTAATCTTTAAAGATGGTGATAATCAATTTTTGACAATTTGTGGGTGTATTACACATGATAAATTGCATTTTTTATAAGCATAAGCTCCCCAGTAAGTGGTGAAGGCAATCTTGTCTACATCTTCTTCCCAAATGGAGACTAGGTTGTACATTGAAAGCCCATCTAGGAATCTATAGCATTCATGCCCTCCAACATGGTCTGGAATGGCATATGTAAATGGTAAGGGATGATGACCCTTCTTTGTAGTTGCATCTAGCTTGAAAAAGTCTTGATATACTTGGATCCTTAACCATTTTTTTCTTGGGCACAACTACAATAGAAGGCACTTGTTTGCTACTTAGTTAGGAAGATGATGCTAACGCAAAGGAACTTGCCTATCTCAAACTTTACTAGCAATGAGTACTTTGAGTTGAGCCTGGTATTTTCATTGCTCCATTTGCACAACAATTTCTTCTAAGTCAATCCAATGCTCCCTAAGTTGGCATGGAATACAAAGCATCTACCTAATCTTCATGCAGAGATATTTTGATATTCCATAGCACTATTGCATATTCTTTGAGTCCCTTCTGCTACATTCTCCTCTTGATATTTATCTAGGTTAATGATTCCTTCTACATAAGTCACACTACTCATTTTGAGTCTCCATATTCTCTTGTCCTTCATCTGAGTTGGCACTCCTTTGGGTTTGTCTTCAACTTTGTAGCACACCAAGTGTTTCACCATGTCTTCCTCTTCCAAATTTACTTTGAAGTTGTCCAAACTATCCTTGGTGTACTCACCTTCTATTGAAAATATCTCTCAAAGATGTGAAATCATCTTCCAAGAAATTGTAATTGGCTTGGAGCTTGTAGACTTTGGGTCTGGAAGTGAAGAATATGTTGATCCTTGTTTATATATATTGACTTGTGCACAATACAACTAAGGTCTTCTTATAAGCATAAGATAACTGGTCATGGTTATAGGTTGAAAGATGATATAATCAAGGAGAAAAGCTACACCACCTATCATAGTTTGGATTTTGGACAACAATTCTAAAGGTCTTTTATGAGTTTGATTTGCAAATCATAGGACATAAGATGCAGGTTCAAACGTAGTACATCCTAACTTAAGAGAGTTTTTCTCTATCATGACATTAACTCTTAATCTAAAGTCTATGGAGAATGATTGGATCATGCAACCATTTATTCCTATTTACCTCCGGGGAGTCTAAGCCTTCTAGCTCAATTTGGTAGTGGAAAGCATGTTGGGCTACTTACCCTTTTGCATTCTACAAAGTGTGGACTTTGTCCAATTTATTGTCTTCCTACAACTATTGGAATGTTACATCCGCTTTGGAGGAAGTAAAATCTACAACACTATCATAGTGGATAATTCCCAAAAGTGAACTTGCCTTCCTTAACTTTTTTCTGCTTGCAACCTTCTTTATGGTAACAAACTTTGGGCCACAAGTTATTCAGAGTTGTATCATTGGCCACATGCACCTTAGAGTGTAATTTGATCCTTGTGGAAGTCTAGTGACCACATGTGGCTATTTCTTAGTTCCTTTTGAGTTGTAGTGCATTTTGCTGATCTCCTCTTGCAAAATTTTCCTTCTTTCCAAATGTCAACCAGAAATTTACAATTGATACCATTGGGTTTTGCACTTTGATTGACTACTCTTGGTGTAGAGGGATCTTCAATCAAGATAGAGTGAGAGTTCCTTCATGCCTTCTTTCTTCTTAAGCTTTACCAAAAGATTAAGCTCCATCTTGGCTTTCTATAGCCAGATGATTCCAAGGGAAGTGCTACTTGTCTCCTTTGGACCAAGGGTTCTAGAAATCAGTCTCTGGCAGTACATGGTTCCTTGCCTATGTATATCTCTTGCACTTTCATGTCATCCATATCAAAGAAAGACCAAACTTTTGAAGGTTAATCTCCAAGTGTGGAAGAGTTATTGGGTTGGTATATGGGTTTTGGTAAAGTGAGAAAAGCCACATTCAAGTTGGCATTCAGTTAGACATTTGTAGGATTTTGTCTGCCATAGGCAAGAACTACTGATATTCTATGTTAGGAGAGAATCTCTTTGTGTATTTCAACACCCTTAGTTGGCCAAAAACCTTAACAATACTTGAATCATAAAAGCTTGAGGCAAAGCTGATATTTAAAATCAAGTAAAAATAAGTAATAAAAACTTCAATTTGAGTATTCTCTTAAGATGATGTTGAGAGTGGTTGAGAACTAATCACATCATAAAGAATTTTATAGTCAAAAAGGAAGTAAAATATCAAAATAGTGTAGTATGTTGCTTCTAATCTACCACCTGTGAATTCAGCCAAACACACTCTTCTACTTTCCTCCAACAATTGTTTTGACTCACTCAACTCTCTCTCCATCTTGGTAGTCTCAATTTGGAAGGTTTCCAAGAGCAATATGCATCTAACTTGGAAGATCCAACAATCTCTACAAGGTAGCCCAATACAATGCATACTCCCCAAAACTGTCACTCAAGTACTTCACCAAGAGCAAACACAACACCTATTAACACTCCTACTGCCATCTGTAGGTGATTTAACTTCTACCAAAAATTTGACTGCTTTCTCTTTTGCTCTCTAAGTCTTGGGCTAAAACCTCCAAAGTTGCTATTGCGCCATTGCCACTTTACAGTTGTTTTAGGAGTGAAATCTTGAGGTTCAAAACTGACATCTAGGCCCAACTCTTCAGCTTGCTGAAGTGGTTTAAGTTATGTATTAGGTGACTAATCACAATCTGCCATTCCCTCATACTCTGACCCAATGTCTTCTAATGACAGTTCATGAAACCTCTTTTGGTATATCCTCTCTTCTAACTCTCTTTTGAAATTTGGTCACTAGGGATCTCTCAAGAATCAACTTTACATTTTCCACCACTCTCACTCTCCTTTGGTATGAGTTCAGCCAACTCATTTTCCCTATATTGAGCATCCATCTGTGCAAATAAGTTTCAGCTTGCTTGGCACTCCTGGTTGGCTTAGAAAATATGTTTCATTGAGTTAGTGCTCACTAAACAATGCCTGCTCCAAATCAATCAACTGCTTCATGCCTATATAAAAGTGTATTACAAAAGGTATCAAGTAGGAAGGCATGGTACATCTTCTAAATGTGTAAATGAAACATGTATACCCAATCTACATGCTCTCTTGCAAAAATGTTCTCAAAGAACACTTGATTCAGGGTCATATATGTGGCTTGCTGAGGCTTAAAAAGCTTCATGATGACTTACTCTATTTCCTTTCTAGTTGGATCTCTATACTTGTGCACTGACCAGCCACTTTTTCTACCTGTTTACTCCCTCCAAACAATACCTTGATCCTCTCTTCAAGCTTCTTCATATAAGCACAGGTAGTGTTTAGTCTATCACCACATTCTATGCATGCATTCTCTCCTAGCACATGATGACAATGCTCTTCTGTCCACAAATGAAAATTTCCCTTTAGAGTGTTTGACTTTCAAAATGTTTTAGACCTGATCTTCTGACCTATCTGAATCAAACTTAGTGACCAGTCCCAAAACCAAAATGACAAATTCAGACTTTTGAGTTTCTCCTTCTTCCAAACATCTCCCATTGACTGAATTTTGGATTCCTCAAGTGGAGATTGTGGGGTCTGGCTCTACCTTGGATCATAGCTCCTCCAAACACCATGGCTTCAAAAGTCAACACTCAGGCTGGCTGCTTTAGAACCACCCCTGACCCAAATGAAATGCTCTCAATTTCTCCTCAATTTGACCTCACTTCTCCAATCTCAAAGTCTCTCTCTCTTGCTCCAGATAGGTTCAAAATGCATCACACCTTCAAGGATCAGCATGTCTTATACATGACACTCCTCTAATGTCCTATCATGTTCAGCCTGTCACAATTCCTCAACTTTGAACTCCATGGATGAGGGATCAAGGGCTTCCAAACTCAGTCACATCTTAGTGGGTGACTCATGACTAGTAGTAGTCTATGGTCTCTTAGCACCTTGAATGTTTTTGCTTTGAGCCAACCAAATTTTACCCAATATATGGTGGTGATCTTGTCTAAACCTCTATAAATTTTAGAGACTTCATCCAACCTCTACAAATTTTAAAGACTTCATCCAACCTCAATCCCTAGATATGGATTAATTCCCAAGCTAGGCTAACTTATGAGCTCTACAAACCCAATTATACTTGATCCATGACCTTCAATTCTCTATTTGAGGAATTCATAAATTGAATTCATTCAGGAATTCATTCTTTATACAAAATTACAAGATCTAACCATCAACTATACTTGAAAGATTCATAAGCACATTCAAACGATAACTTGAGAAGTGACCAAAACCCCAAACATGATCATAATCTCCTTTCTTAACACCCTAAATTTCAATATTAAAACTTCAATTGATCAGATTATATTTGAGATCAATTCAAAGTTAAATTTCTTAAGCTCAACACAAACACCATTTTATCTACATTTTAACTTCACTAAAAGATCATGAAAATCTGTCACATAACTATCATAAATCTTCAATTTTTGCACATGGATATGAATTTAATCCCTTTGCTTCAATTTATCATATCCCACTCATGCTTTACTCAAATCCCTTGTTTCTTGTTCTCAAACTATATTCTATCAGCTTTGCTGTCCAATTGTTGTCTTTTCTTCCCCAATGCCATTCCCTAACTCCCTCAATCATTGAAAAATTTTGAGTTCACTTTTGACTTCTCCTGTTGGGATCCAAGTGCTTGCATTTTTGTCACTTAGCCATTTCTCCTTTTGACACATGGACAACACAACTCCACCTTGAAGTGCTTAAAAAAAATCAAGTCACTTTGCTTCTGTAAGAGCACATAAATTGTCAAATCCCGTACATGTTCACAAGTAAGCATAGGAAGGACAATATGATCCGGGTTTTCCAGCACCAACGTAATAAGAAAAATTAAAGTGTGGTAGATCAAGAGCATGGAACATCTTTTGTTCCAACTCTTCCTCCAATGCTCTAGTTCCCACACTCTAGTACAACTCTCATTTTCAATCAATTTCCTTCTCCCACTTGAGACTCCTAAAACTAAAAGCACTCCTCATCTATCAAGTCTCCACCACTTATATATATTATAGCTCTCAAAGAAAACAAGATTGTACTCCACATGGCCAGTCACTTAGATGTACATATATTGCTCATTTCCAGTCATTGAACCATGGGATATGTCTTACAATGTACTCCAACAATATGGAGATAAACATCACTAGATTACTTTTTCATTGGCTACACAAACCACAACACAAACACCGGGAACATGACCCTACCATCAATAAGCCGGTGATGCTTGTATGACAACTGCACAAGCTTGCTCAAACAACTGCAAAGGAGAAGGCACTCCTTCATGGTGAATTAAATAAAGCCAAAAAGAGCTTGAGGAGGAAGTAAAAAAATCCAAGTAGAAATATAGGATGCTAAGGTGTTTCAAAAGTAAGAATTATCAAGACATGAGAAAAATGAAGTAGACTTACAACATCTTAAAGCAAAGGTCAACACCCTCAACTACATGGTTTTCCACCAACAAACCTAACACAAAGATCAACTAAGGGTATGAGAGGAAGAAATGGTGTTGATACAAAGGGAGTTGGAAGAGATCCAAGCCAAGAAGACTGCAGCCAAAGCATGCTACAAGAATTACAAGGGGATTATGGACCTTCATGGGCAGGAGCTCATAATGAGCTTGAAGCATTAACAAGAGAAGGAAGACCAGCTAAAGGCAAAGGTTCCTGATGATTTGATGAAGGAACTCCAAAGTGAGCATATAAACTTGGAGAATAGACAAGCAGGTCTACTCACAATGATAAGGAATACTGCTACTCAACTTCTTGATCAATTAGAAGAAATAGTAGTTGACTACCCCAAACATATGAAATTGAAGGAACTCAAGATGCAAATTGATGCATTGTAGAGAAACAACCAACTCAAGGTGCTATCTGTCAAGTTGCTTGCAGATACCACCTCCAAGTTCCAGAAGACATAGACCAAGTTTATATGAGAAATTGGTGGTTGCAAGAAAGAGCTTGTAGAGCTCATTCAAATATGCAAAGGAGAAGGGAGTTCAGTGCAAGTGCTGCGAGATTGTCTAGCAGATGAGTACAACTTTGTACTAAACAAGCTCTAGAGACAACTCCATACAAAACATAATACAACCAACTTTGTTTAGAATGAATACAATCTATCTTGTAATTAGGAAAGGGTTGTTTTTGTAGTCGGTAGCCCAAGACATTTCATATTTGTACATAGTTTATACATAGTTAGTTAGGCTATGATGATACAAAGATTTTGTGTTAGCCTATCAACCAACAAAATAGTAATAGACCACAAGACTAGATGCTAAGATGGCTATTCAATGTGGATTGCACCTACATAAGATTGGATTAGGATAAGTTAAGTGACCAGATAAGATTAGTGCAACTTCCATACATAGAGTTTTGGGAACTTTTTTGTCTAGTATCTATGTCACGTAGTCTTGATAGTGCTAGAATGCTTTTTTAATAATTCATCCCATGTGAGGTAAAAGAAGCACTGGTATATAATCAAAAGGAAATTGAAAAAAATTTAAAGTTCTCTCTTTAATATCCTATTAGTATTGCCTTCTGCTATTTTGGAGTTAAAAATTGCAAGACTAAAAAGAACAACTCATCAATAATAATCCTCGAGTGAAAATCCGTGAATAATAGGAAATTGTAAATTTTATTTCTGGAGTTTTGGTGCATATTTTAAGTGGATCTAGTGATATTGGAAAGCTATTTGAATTCAATATTCAATAAAAAGCAAAACCAGTGGGAGGAAAACCCCAATATAGCACGTCTAGTGAAGAGAAAAATATATAGTTTTTCTCTTTTGCAACCATTTTACAACATAAACTATAAGACTCAATATCAGGGGCTCATCAATAATGATTTTAGAGTAATTCATAAACGTTAGTACAATGCAAAAGACTCTATTTATGAACTTTTGTTAACTTTTCTTTGTTGTGTTTGTTTTAATTTTTTGTGGTGGCATGGTGGAAGATCTCATTCAATTTTAAATTCAATGGGACATAACGCATGAAAGAAAAAAAAAACACAAATGTAGAAGAAATGAAAAGTATCTAAACTTTATCTTTGGGTACTCCATTATAGAAATCTGGAATCCAACACCATAAAATCTCAAGATGAAGGGCCCCTCACTCACTGTTTTTGAGTCCAACCAGTAGACAATTCAAAAGATTCCATATGTAAAGTTTTGGTAGCTCTTTCATCCATGTCTTCGCAAGTAAGTATGGCTACGTTGGAAATATTATAGGGACCTACATTGCATCTAATAAGACAAAACATCTTCAGCTGAACAAAATTCTCATCTTTATTATAGTCTCCAGAACTAGAAGCGCTGAGCCTAGATAGACTGCTGTAGAATGCGGAAATGTCGATGAGACATATTTGCGGGGACTGAGAACGGAACTTTTATGGAGTTCCAGAAATTCCCATGCTTGTGTTGAAAGAAAAGACACTAAACCATTGCTTGGGCTGTAGACCATAACCCATTCATCACTGTGTAAAGTCTGAGCTCTCCATGCTTGCACGATGAGATTTACGTAGCAACCAAGAAGAAGAAGCTACCTCATGAAACTACCTTATTTGCATGGAAGAGGAGCAAGCTCCTCATGAGGCAGAGTCATAGGCAGCCGATAGGTGATCTAGTCACCAGTGTCACAATCTTGAACGATACAAAACCTCGATCGTGATGCAGACAAACCTCTTTTGATTAGCTCGTAGCTGCGATCGTGAAGTCATATGCTGAGTTTTGATTTATTCTAGCTTGTGCTAGAAAGGTAAACAGAATATGTAGACAAACACCGCGTGCACGTCACAGAAATAGGCTTTAAAACGCCTGCTTATAGTATTCAACGCGAAGGCTCGAACAGCAGTAAATGAGAACTCTATTTGGCCTAGCTATGTGTGTGTCACATACTTTGGATTGCGCGATTTCTAAATGGAAAATAGGATTTGTCAGTACGGACATCATCATGGTCGTACCAGTTTAAGCTCGAGCTCCCTGTCGGAAATGTGTTCCGTACCTCGCACATCCAACAAGACAGCATCTACAGTCTATGAATTAAGTATAGAGTTGTGCAAGATAGCAATGTGAAAGGAGACCTGATCTTCAAGTTCTCACTCGTTTAGAATCCTGTACTGTATCTTGAGCTCAGTCTTCTATTGAAGAAGTCTTCCGGTGAACTCCTACTACGGATGTACGAGCAGAGTCTTAGCCTCGCAATAACCCGTCCTGAAGAGATGAGTAGGTACTAAAAGATAAGGTCAATCATCAAATAGTCAAGATTAAGAGATTGGTTTAGGATCTCCAACCAAATATAAGGATGGAGAACATCGTCATATCTTTCTTTATAGATGAGCCAAGACTCATATGAGCTCAAAGATTGAATCGTAAGTCTGCATACACAAGTTGAGAAAAGGGAAAATATTAGAGAAGATGTTGTGTGTATTGAATTTTGGTGTTGGGATTACGTGCTTTATTATTTCAATTATAACAATAGCTATGCTATTCCTCAAAGGTTATGGGCGTATATACAAACTTTCAACGATTGAAAATCTAGATACTAGATATTCATTTAATGTAGAAGATTACTATATATCTTCAGAGGGAGTAACTTTGGCTGAAGCTCTATGAAGATAGATAGATAAAAATAATCAAGATATATTTCTCAAAGGATATATGAGATACTATTATATGTTATAATATACTATATGAAATACTATTGAAACCCATTTTGAACCATCACAACAAGACTTTACAAAGCATTTGGAAGTGGAGTATGAATATAAAAATATTAGATCTTCAAGAGGAGAATTATCTTCCAGATTAAAAATGATTTTATAGGACCCCATCAAGACTTTGCAAAGCAAATGAAGTTGGAGATTGATATCATAATATAAGGTCTGTGGAGAAGTATCTTCAAAAATGAAAAATGATTTTGTGAGATGTCACTGTTGTTGGATTCAAATTTATGGAAAAGAATTTACAACTATCAAGCTATGGCATATTATGCATGAAAGTTATAGTCCTATTCTTCTATATTAGATAATTTGAGTTAGATCACATACCCAATTGAATATTTCATGTGAGTCTTCGGAAGCTATTTATGTTCAAAGCATCAATATTATATTAATATTATAAGTTAATAGATTAACAAACATAATTATCAAAGACATAGTCAAGATGGGGGCTTCTTATTTTCCAATAGAAAACCTCAAGACCCAAAACTCCATGTAATAATAATAATAGAAAATAAAATAGAATTTTGACATAAAAGACATACAAAATAATATTTTATATTGAAAAATAAAGATAAATTACTAAGGATTGTCAAAAGTACATGAGAGATAGTATAAGAATGTACAATTTTATCAAAGGAAGTGAAACAATCAGAAGATCTGTTTCAAATTGCAAATCTAATCAAAAAATGAACGGAATACAAGCACATGTCATTGAGCAAAGTAAATTGGAAATGTAAATGAAAAATCATGTAATAACAAGAACATAATATATCATGGAGCAAAGGAAATTATTAATGGATAGATTTTATAACAATAAAAAAGATAATTGTTTTTCATTTTAGAAACAATGTGTTTTTGGGATTTTTTAGTGCATATATACATTGCTACACAACATCGTTGTCAACATCATACACTATAGAAACACAACTCACACATGAATCATACATAGACTCTAAAATGCTACAATTAATCAGATCATTTACAACTGGAATCAAATCAAATCAGATCAATCCTTGATCTGATCCTCAACAATTTGCCAATAATATGGCATTGATCACAGTCAAGCCACACCCACTCTAACTAAAAGATTCCAAATGATGCTTGCCAGCTTTTTGTCCACTCTAGCCAAGAACTCAAAGGCTCAACATTAGAGAAGTGAGCTCTCGAGAGCTGCACTTCCAAGATATACTCTTGATTTTGACCTATGTCTCATCCCAACGGTCCCATTGACACCACACTTGATGGTGTAGATGGTGTAAGTGATGGTGGGCCTCACCATGAAGTCCGTACCCCAACACAAAACCGACCATCAGAAAGTAGTTTATGAGTAACTGCCAAAATGCCTCTAACTATTATCACTAGAACTCCAATGCAATCTAGATGTGACACTACAAATGGCATGAGAGTTGTCGTGCGTATATACATCGTTATAAAACATACATTGTTGTCAACATACACTATAGAAGCACACCTCACACATAAGTCATATATAGACTCTAAACTGCCACAATCACCCCCTAGCTGGTGGTTAGGTCTCTTTAACTCTAGGATAACCATCTACTCCAAGTATATGGTATACCCTATGATGTGTAAAGATCAGGAGGCCAAGTGCTATGAAACCCCATCGTTAATCGCCTGTTTGCAATCTATACCATATAAAGGATGAACTAGCTATAGGTCAAGTACACATAAGACATAACCATTATCCTTGAGGAACCACAATGATGGGAGGAGTCATACATGCCATATGCCATCCTCTCAAACAACTATCACACACTAACATAGTGGCAGCTCCATTGGAAGAGCAACATAATATACACCTCAAGCTTGCTCGTACAAGTGCCAAGCTTGGGTCCATAATACCATCAATGTTTGGGAGGTGGCATGGCACACAATTGCACACATGATCCTTCCAAACAACACCATCATGTCCTTTCAACACAAGAATTCTAGATGGTAAAACCTCATGCACTCTCAAGATAGTGTGGCCTATCAAAACATCAAGTGTTGTCGATGTTGTCTGTTATAGATATATATAGTCACTTGGTGAAATCAATGGATCAAGGGTCTATAACCTCCTCCTCAAATAATAATATAGCATAAATTATCCCTATGATGGGCAATCGCTAAGTTCTCAAAGGCCATCAGCATAACTCTCCAAAAGATCTCTGCCCATTGAGAACATGCGCTCATCCATACATCTGAATCCTCCAAGTCCAAAACTACAATAACATCTTGATGAATGGCTGCAAGTAAATCTGGATCTCATCCATAGAGTAGAACATAAAGAGAGAAGGATGCTAAGGAGGCTTACCAACTGAACCGATAGCCCATGGCCAACCAAGGTAATTGGAGATCCCAATCTTCCAAGTGGCCTCTCTGCAAACTACACTTTTGCAATCCTCTCTTCATCATCTAAACCACTCTCTCTGCTAAGCCATCTACCTCATCTGCCTCAAGGTGATCTTGGGAGGTAATACGATGATCAATCAAAGCCTTGTCACACAAGACCTTAAAATCCCCCAAAAACTCTATACCCTAATCAGTCAAGACCTCAACTGGTGCACCAAAATGACTGAGAACCCTACTCTCATTCTACCATCCTCCTATACATGCAAAAGGTGTCTGCCCTCCAATCTAAACCGTCTAGCTTATTGAAGAACATGGTCTCTCTCCTTAGCCCCAATTGTGCTACCCACAACACCAGTGAAAAGATAGTCCAACACTAAGACATTATCATGAATGTCTCGTTGGACTATACCAATATCTTCACTCTTTGGATTTGTGACCTCAATAACTCTTCTTGTATGCACTTAGAGAGATACCACCAAAGTCTCAGCAAATATACAAAGAAATGCAGATGCATGCCAACCTAGCACCATCTCCTCATCTGAGTCACCATGCCAACATGCTCCAGTCTGATCTTGCTGGTTGGGACATGGGTTTCTACTCAACCCATCTATATCACGGTTCACCTTTCCAAGTCTATGAATAACTATGAAATCATACTCCTATAAATTAGAACCCATCGTGCAAGCTTCCTTGAAAGCTTGTTGGACTCCATCAACCACTTTAGTAGTTGATGATCAGTGATGAAAGTAAATGGGTTACTAAATGGATAACATCGCAAATATGCTATTGCCCAAACTGCCACCAAGCACTCTCCCTCATATGAACTATATTTTACCTCCACTAAATTGTTGGAGCGACTAGCATAGGCCTCCAAAAACTCTTTCTCCTTATCATCATGTTGGGTGAGCACTGCTCCTAGCCCCAACATACTCCAATTAGTGTGAACCTAAAATGGTCATCCTCTGATTGATCTCTTCAAAATAGGAGTAGATGTCAACCTCTCCTTGAGCTCAACAAAAGCTCTCTCTTGCTCATCTCCCCAACGCCACTCTTGTGTAAGCTTGGTTAGCTTTGTCAGGGCCTTGGAAATAGCACTAAATCCTCTAACATGGCAATGATAGAAGTTTTCCAACCCAAGGAATGCTCGCACTTTGCTCACATCCATAGGTCAAGGAATATGTACAATAGTCTCCACCTTGGTCTGTTGAACACCAAGTCCTCCGGGGTAGATAGCGTGTCCTAAATACTCAACCTACTCATGGAAGAACCTACACTTCCTAAGATGTAATTTGAGTCCATGAGATCTCAACCTCTCAAACACCTCCAACAACTGTCTCTCATGCTCCTCCACAATAGTGCTATAGACCAAAATGTCATCAATATAGCATAGAGAAAAATCCAATCCAACTAGGATCTTATCCATGACACTCTAGAACTTAGTGGGAGCATTATTTAACCCAAATGGTAAGAACCTCCATTGATATAACACATCCTTACCATGAGGATCAATAGCCCAGAATGTTATCTTCGACTTATCCTCCTCCATAATTGGCAACTAATGATATCTTGCTCAAAGATCCAAAGTACTAAAGACCTTTGCATGCCCAATTGTATCAAAGATCTCCTCCAATGTAAGCATGGCATACCAATCAACCCTAGTCTATTGATTGATAGGACGGTAATCTCTACACATCTGCCTATTTATGAAATTGCCATGCATATCTTCCTTGGTTGGCATCACTATAGCTGATGCATACTCTCCATGTGAAATCTCCACCAAACTAGCCTCAAAAAGGTCACTACTCCAACTCTGAATCAATATCCTCTCCATATCACTATATTGATAAAGACATCACAAAACTAGTGTATTGCTAGTCAACTCAATCCGAATACAAGTCCTTTTAGAGCACTCAAATTCTTCATACTGAAGGCAAAACAACTTGTGTAGCTCCTCAAGAATCTCCAAACTCTCCGTCTTTTCTCTCTTGTAATCTTGGGTCCAAGATCTAGCTCCCAAGTATCCTCTATAAGTATAGTAGGGCTGGAAGATGTGTTGAAGGGCTGCTTCACTGGCCCCTTGGGAGCAAGAGTGTCATGCCTCCAACTACAAGAGGTCCCAACCTTTGTGTGAAAAATTCCCGCCACTTTGGCTGCAAGCTCCACACATCTTCTAGCCGCATCCCAAGTAGACCAAGAGTGTAATCCAAGTAGACCTAGATGGACTCCAAGTAGACCACTCTCCCTAGTAGCTATTGGCTGTGTCCCAATAATATTATGTCCACTTGGTCCATTGCTCCTAGCATGTGCTTGAATCATCTCAATATGCATAGGGCTCACAAGTGTTCGATTGGTGATGCCTATCAAGCGCATCCTATGTTGCTCTACCAAGCCAAGGCTCACAATTCAGGTCAAACAATTCAGGTCCATAGCTTGACCTAACACCTCATGCTTGGATGCCTCTAACACTACTGGAACAATGATAATATTGATGCAAAAACCCATGCCCGCTCTCTCTCTCATCAGCATTGGGCTTCATCAATTGCTATAATTGTGAGTTCCAAACCAATCTAGGATCTCCCTCTCAAAAAGCATGGGAGCCTAGGAAACTCAGAAGTGTGGGAAAAGTGGCTCTAGGCTGTCCAACTAGGTCCTCCATTGCCATAGGTGGCCTATTAGCCACTACCACTCTTTGAGCTTGACGCCCAACATCCAAGATGTCATCAACAATGATGTGGTTTAGTTGTTGAATCCTATCATATGCACGTTGTAAAACCTCTATGGGTAAGAGTGTTGTCCACCAAAGATGAAAATGATGAGCCCGTGATCCCACTTTGGTTGCATCTAACAAAATAGTAGGTCCCATCCAAGAATGGACCTGATGTGTACTTGCCACCACTCGAGTATGAGAATCACCCATCAAAGGGACATTCTCCAAAATGTAAGCTAGAAATAGACCATTGAACTTGGAGCTATCATAGTATCCGTAACATCTCCCAAAACACACCAGAATAGGAACCCTAAAGATCCAAACCTTGGTAAGCATGCATATGTCCCTGACATGGCCATCTTGAAATCATCAAATGAACATGCCCATGTCATTCTAGATCATGCGCCCCCAATAAGGAAATGTCTACTAGTAGGGCCTTTTGGTAACTCCTAACTGTTGACATCGATAATAACTCAGGATATTGATAGGCCAAGTGTGCCACATGATGGAGAGAGATTTTCCTAGCATTCTCATCTCTCTCCATATACAAGTACCTCTGTACTTGTATACCCACCTATAGGACCGCAGCTACTTTGGTGTTAATCCCACCAAACAACTCCAATAGACATATTTCCTCTAATGGATATTGCAAAGCAATGAGTGTGGTATCTAGAGGTGTTAAGGTAATCAACTCTGGAGGCTCATTCTCACACTCATCTGTTGGTGGTATAAAGGCTCCACTGCAAACCTACTGCACCAACCAATTTGTATGTTGCTACAATGCCTCCTCCAAACTCCACAATGGAACATCTAAGGTGGATGGAACAATCCCACTTGTACTCCAAATCCAAGTGATCTCCTCTAGTACTGGAGTATCCTTTGCATGGGCATTCCTCTCCAATAAGTCACCAAGCCAAGTAACAACATCACTAAAAGTTGAAACTGATGTTGCCATAGTCTTGGACTATAGTGAGCCAAAATTGCCACTACTAGCGTATTGGTAGGCGACATACTCATCTCTCACTAGACTGCCAACCTGGTCTATAGGAGGCTATCTCCTCCCAATCGTAGATACTAAAACCCATGGGGTATAGCATTTTTCCCCCAACTAGCACATCATATGACTCAACTATTGTCATAATAGCTTGAGCTCTCACCATCAAGCTATCAATTGGGTGACCGGGCTAAACTTGGACAACAAGCTCCCCACATGTGATGTACTATATCGAACCACCACCTAGAGATGTCTGGATCTGAAATAGACACCTCTCCACATCGGTCTTTCGTAACTCTAGACCAACAATTGTAGCCTTCCCCAACATAAGGGGATGCACACCATAGTCTAATAAGACTCTTTGTGGTGTATAGACCTTCCTTGAAGGTCCACCAAATGGAAAATCCCCCTCTGGTTATCCAATAAGACAACACTAGGTGTGAACATGCTCTCTCAAAGGCCAGTCTAACTAGTAACTCCTCCAATCTAACCACTATTGTTTGCCATAAACCACTAGTCGTTGAGTGGATCCCATGCTCCTTGACTTGGTTGAGGAGCATCAACTCCACTATCAACCAACTTTGCTCTAGAAGTAAGAACCATGCCATCCCTACTCTCACAAAGTGTGGCAGCCAATCTAAACATTGGGGCTGGGTTGACTCCCAATGTACACATATCACAAGCTGAAAATAAAGGATAGTGCATAATCAGTTGAGCCACCCCCAATATCGTGCTAGACTTAGTTTGTGTAACAGCAAGTGGTGGACTAGAAGGTAGTCCATCATGCACCCCATCACCACCTACCACACTTGCACTAGGACATCTAGGAGCCATGGATGACGTCTATAGGGCCTTAGAGAGCATGAAAGACTAGAGAAATCTGACTTGTCTCCCAACCTTTCCTTTTTATGGGTCCAACTCCATTGATGCTCCTCTAGGCTCTAGAGCAAGTACTGCACTCCTAGTCATTGCTATAGATGCATCCACCTATACTGCTCTGCACATGAAGTCCAAAGTATCTCTATTATCAATATATGAAGTAGAAGCCTCAACACCCAAATCTGATCTCCTGTGAGTAATGGCCGTACTAGCCAATCTTTGCTCCAACTGCTCAATCCAAGTAGCCATAGTTGTATCAAAAGTAAGGGCAAGTACTACACCCCTACTAGGTGTAGATCCTCTACCATCACCTTCACCACCTTGTCCTCCGTGAATGGGAGCTCCCCTAACACCTACCATAGCAGCCCTACCAATCTGCAATTGCGAGTGTAGGTCAAAGCACTAGTCACTAGTGTGACCAAATCTGTGGCAATGCTCACACTGTCTTTATGCTGGTTATGATGCACTAGAGGTATCATGTTTGCTGCCCTTATAGCACTCTCTCCTATGATGAGGTCCACCACAAGTCCAACAAGCAACACCACTACTCACTGGCTATTGCTGACCCAAAATTGAAGGTAAGGGTCTAGCTACAATAGGCCTTCCACTCGCTCCATAGGACCTAGGTTGTGCTTGTCCTCAAAAACCAATTGGACGTGGTGCACTCTGTTGCACTCTAGAAGAAGTCACAACTATGGATGAGGTCTCCCTACCAAATCCAGATGTCACCACTCTCTCCTGCACCATGTTGAGCTCAATATGCTCCACCAAACCAAAGACCACTGCCAAAGTGAGCAAAGTAGCCTATAACAACATAACATCACAAACTCTACATCATAATTCCTTATCCAGTATCCATACAAAAAATAGACTACTTGGGCCTTAGTAACTCCTTGAGTGAAACTTATCAACCACCTCATGCGAGTGTATGTCTTGCATAGGCTCTCTCTACCCTTCCACTAGAGCTCTTGCAAGCTCCTCAGCTTCTTAGTTTGCACTCCTAACTAGTTTTGCCTCAAACACTAGAAGAACTCCACCATGGGGTTAAACCTTGGTACCACACTACCTCCTATAGCAGTACCTCCACTCATAGTAGCACTATCTCCAACTAGTGCACCTCTACTAGCTCCACCAACACTACTCAAGCTAGAACTCGTGGGTATTACTGATCTACTCCTAGCAACCAAGCTTGAAGTGATAGAGATATAGTTCAAAGATCAATATTGTCTCCATAACTTAATCTCCTCCAAGTTAGGTCTCTTGAACTCATGGTAATTGTCTATTGACGAACCCTCCAAATGCTGAAACAACCCTTTCCATGCCATGAAGGGTGTAAACAAAGTTGGGTTCCGCATCGACTATAGATCACACCAACTATCAAATTCCTATATGAAGTCATCCAACTCAATGGTACCCACTATACCAGAGTAACACCTAGGGCCTTTGGAAGCCCCATAAATCTTTGTCCATATCCCACAACAATGGTGTGGACATGCCAAGTGCACTCTCAATTGGATTGATTCTTATATCAAACTCCAACTTAGAGTCAATGTACTCTCTTATTGGGACCTGAGATACATGTTGATATTGAGTGCCACTTTGAGTTAACCCATTGCATACTCTGGAATCCCCAACAAACTTTGTCGTGACAAAGTAACTACAAACCACCAACTGCAAATCAAAACCACAAACTACAACCGCAAACAGCAAGTACCCCACCAAGTGCAAACACCACCAAGTGCCAACACTGACGGAACACTACCCACTAATGTAACTCCAATTGAGACAACTACACTAGGGGAAGGGCGACCTGGAACTTGCCATCACAACACGCACTCTCATGATCTATAGGTCATCACTTCTTGCCTCACTGGAGAAAAACAAAGATAATCTGATTGATCATCATTCTAGCTTCACTACCGAGAGCACACCAAATTAGATCTTTCACAACTCAAAACAACTCAAATCAAATTAGTACTTGATCTGATCCTCAAAAACTTGCCAACAATAGGGCACTAATTACAGTCAAGCCACATCCACTCTAGCTAAGAGACTCTAGGTGACACTCTTCGACTTTTTGTCCACTCTAGCCAAGAACTCAAAGGCTCAACATTGGAGAAGTGAGCTCTAAGGAGCTGCAATTTCAAGGTATACTCTTGATTTTGACCTAGGTCTCATCCCAATAGTCCCGCTAACGGCACACTTGACGGTGCAGATGGTGCAAGTGACGATTGGCCCCACCATGAAGTCAATACCCTAAGCACAAAATCTGATCGTCGGAAAGTATTCCTTGAGTAACTGCCAAAATGCCTCGAACTACTATCATTAGAACTTCAACGTCAGAGAAATCTAGATGCAACACTACAAATGGTATGACAATTTTTGTGCTCCATAAATACAATCACTAAGAAGTACAATCTTCAGATCTAAGTTGTAACGTTTCTATTCCTTGATAATCAAAACCTAAAGGACTATGTGTTAAGCTATGCTTACTTAACACGATAAACAAGCATTACTTGTTTTTGTTTTTATGCTTTGTTGTTCATACCGGTTTAGGTATTGATACTATCATTACTGCCTAGACAAATAAGCATCCAACACATAAGCGCAACGACCTAATTGCAAGGTTTTAATGTATTTTAGTATTTCTATCTTTTCAATATAATCATCAGGAAGGAGGAGGGCAAGTAAACCAATAAGTGGAGTTAGATTTTGTGTGGTGAAATATATGTATAAAGTCATCCTTAATATCTTATTGGATATTAAAACACAACATTTGGTGTCGGCCAAATATAATCTAATCTTAAATTGGGAAGAGAAAGACTATTATTAAAGTACCACAAATACTTGACCTATATGGGCTCTCCTTTGTAAATTCTGTGTCCATGGTCATTTAGTATTGAGCCTTGATATGCACTGTTGCCCATGTGAAATAGTTACTTACGGTTCTATTTTTGCGTTGGTTTCAACCCAATCTCATTGTAACAACAAGGGATTATCCTCTTCACCAGTTACTTATGGTTCTATTTTTGCGTTGGTTTCAACCCAATCTCTTTGTAACAACAAGGGATTATCCTCTTCACCCATGTTATAGGAACATAAATATCCCAATCTCTCTCATTTTCTAAGCCTAACAGAACCTTGTAATTGTAAGCTGAAAGCCCATCTGGTAAAAAGACAAAGTAGTTCTTTTCATAACGTAAACGAGGTGTGATTGAACCTAGAACCCACTCAACATTTATTTTAAGGATTTGTTAAAAAATAAAAATTTCTTATATATTCATTATTTATGTAAATGAAAGGTCAAAAAACTATATTTAATTTCAAATAAAAGAAGGGGAAAAACTATTGTCATTGATAAAAGTATTGACATTAAAATTGACATTTCATATTGACTGGTACTTGATAAGGAGATTTCATTAGAGAAGGATTATTAAGCTGAAAATAGAAAAACCTACAAAAGAAAAAACTTTTTTTTTTCTTAGGATTAGATCATCTAAAATATACAGGTCCAACTCTTCAACCTATTTCTCATGATGATGTTCTACCTAGGTGAATATATTTGTATTGATCAACCTAGTGGAATCGAGGAGCATTGTTCTTGAATCTATCTCAAGACTTTGGTTTTTAAAGAGCAAAAAAATAGAACTATCAAATCGACTTAGGAGATCTAGAAGGTCTGCAATATCTTCAATAAGATTAAAAGACTTTTATATAGTAATCACTAGTATAGCAAAAAATCAATCTTGATTCTTGTGTAATAGTAGTGTTTATTTACTTGATTTATTTATAGTCAAGGATTCAAGGTAAGAATTAGTAAACAACACTCGTATTGTGGTAAAAATACTAGTAATACTAAAAAGATATAATCAAATAAAAGATATTAGATTCAATGAAAATCTTACTGTAATGGTCAAATCTAATATAGTGACCAATTTTCATTAAATAACATAAGGATTACAGCTCAAATACAGAAGTTATAAAGTACTGAAAATTGTCTAAATTATTTCTATTGGGTATATCCTCTTACAATATTGGAGTCTAAAATTATAAAATTTAAGGATCATAACTTCTATATAGAGTTCATTTTAGTTTCATACAGTAATCAATAGTATAGCACAAAATCAATGTTGATTATTACTTGATTATACTTATAATTTAAGCATTCAAGGCAAAAATTAGGAAACTAAGAATATAGTAGTATTGTAGTAAAAATACGAATAATCTTATAATAAAATGATAAATCAAATACGAAGTCTTGAAGTAAATGAAAGTTTTGCTCTAGTGATCATATCTAATATAATAAAAAGATTTAATGAAAATACAACAAACAGTACCACACGAATGTTAAAGTTTTGGAGTAATTAAAAGTAGTTAATCTTTTTTCTTGGTTATATCTTTTAGAATTTTGGAGTCTAAAACTATAAACTATAACATAGGATCGGAAATCTTTATCAAGCTCTGGCTTCTGTTGTCGAAATTAGTTTGCACGTTCATAACTCAATGCCGGGACTTTTTCTGCGCAAGAAGTCGAAGGACCTTCTGCCGACGATGCGCATGCTTGTCCCAAGCTTTGACATGTATTTGTCATATGTGAACGGCCTGTATTGTAAAGGGTGTTCTTCATCGATAAGTTTGGACGGGGCTTAAATATCTTAGATGGCCTTGGAAGCACTGAGTACATGGTCGAAATTCGGTCTATTTCGTCGGTCACGAGAACACGGTGCTCTACGCTTGTAAATGTTTCGTTGCTCAGTGTAATTGCACGAAGAATTCGTGTAATTGTCAAGTCACACACCGTCACGATCTCTGCTGGTTTCTTCTTCATTCTAGGTGATATTAGATGGAGTATGGGATCGGTGTACATGTCGGAGTGCAAACTGAAGCAAAGAGCAAATGGCAGTGGATTTCATGGCTCACTTTCAGTTTGTAGTGGAGAAGATTGAAAATGCAGAGAGGAAGTACTATGAAGGATTTGTCCAATGCAAGCCATGGAATCCCTTAGAAGTTGGCGTACCTCAAGAGTATCGCTAATCACAACTGCCCCCGGCTCGCGACTAGAGGAAATCCCATTCATCTATTATCCTTGCGCACCTGCAGACCAAAATCACGATCTGCTCTCAACAATGTTATAATGTTAGGATCCGCATGAGGTCCTCCACCAACTGTAAGGTCAGATCGGGGACACTCCGGATAGTAGTTTCGCCTCGAGGAACTCCCATGATCATCTGATTTTCTGAATTACTCAGGAAAGGTTGACTTCTCCAGTCCCAGATATAGTGAAAGAGCTCCAAGTATTCCGATCCCGCTATTTCTCAGCTTATCCCAGAATTCCTACAAAGGAATGCTGCGGAACGATCATCAATGACATACCGATATCCGGAATGAGCTTCTAAAACTTCAGATTGACGAACACTCACGCAATATATTCGTTCCAGTATTCAACCTCCAACATATCTTGGTTGCACGCGTGAAATTCGGTAATGTATTATACTGAAGTCCATGACTAATAACGTGTTATATGTACATGTATGCGATCTAAAGAGGCTGCGCATTTCTCTTATCAAAACTCGCGTCAGTCTCGAGCCAACTCAAATTTGCATAGGGGTCTCCATATTATCAGCAGAGTCTGAATGTGTCTCCATCCATGAAGGACTGGAAGATAATGCGGCACATCTGCCCGTGAAATCAGAGAATGCTTCCGATCCTGGACCACGGTTGAATTTTTCCTTCCTCTCCGCAACCAGATGAAAGAACTTGCGACCTTGAACAACAACGTCTTTATAGAGTTGATCTGATATACCGTAATTTACAATTTGCATGAAACCCCACTCTTCACATGCATGACCAATCTCTTCCACGGTTTTGTCCCCCAGAACTTGATCCACGATGAATAAATTGGGGAAGTCTATAACTGGTATCTCTAAATTGGCCTCATGGCCTGCCGCGGAATCCAGGCTCAAGTTATGCTTCGTTGTCGCTGACCAGATATAGCGCTCTGGTAAATGAGGACGAGCTGAGCTTTGGAGAACATTTGGCCAGAACATTGGTAAGGTTCTCAACTTGTGTTACCGGAGGAGATGTAACCATCGTCATTATTTCTGGAGCTGCTGTACTCGCTGTGTGAAACCTGAACACATGAACTCAAGTGCAAATATTCTCCGATGAACGAGATAGAGCTGAATGTAATCAAATGATGGTTTGAGAAAACTAGAGACAGAACTTAGGCACGGGTAAATGTGAATAACTGTAGGAACCCGGCGAATGGAGGGCAGAACAAAACTTGTAGCTTTTGCTTTGGAATATCAACCATCACCGTGGAGCAGTATGACTGTGTGTTTGCTAGCATATAACCGTAATAGTTATATTCTGAATCCTGCACACTAACGACTCCAACAGAAGCAGTATGGCTTTCTCCAGGTTGAGAAGATTCTGCTGAAATGAAACAAACAACAGACTGAGAAGGAGCCCGATTCTACAGATCGCGACCTCTGATCACGCACCTGCCTATCATATGAAACTCTGTCCTGTGAATTTCCGAGCTGCGTTCCAGTGAGATGGGGAAATATTACCACCGACTATACTTAAACGCGACAGAATTCCGTGAGATGATGAGGATCAAGTTACCAGTATCTGCAAAGCGTGCACCTACATCTTGGCATGTTGCAGTCTTCATGTTTATATCCCTGTGGAACTTCAACGCGTGAATTTGTGGCACTTGATGTCTGATTTATAGGTAAAAGGCAGCTCGCAGTGTGCTGCATATCCCACCACCGAGACACATGAAATTTTCCCACGATAGAGCAAACAGAACTCATTTCCGGTTACCAACATCGAACTGCAGCCCGAACCTTGTTTTGTGCATGACCTAAACCGAAACCTGATTTTGAAGTGAGCAGGTGTGCGAGTCGACAATGCGAACTTCGGTGACAGAGTCTCCTTACTCTTGTTTACTGCTAGTTGAATTAAGATTGTGATTATGTCAAAATCAAAATCATCAAAACACCGCTCAGTTATCGGTCGGTTGATCTGTGTTACTGTCATGGTGTTGCCCAACTTCCATTCGTATGTCTTTTAGGCTATTACTGTTGTGCCTTCGATTCAGGTTAATCCGTGATCATCCTTGTTGTTGCCAAGACTCGTGATAAGTCGGCCAAGTACAAGAATTGCTCCCTAGTGAACGTCAGTTTCGTATTGGTGGAGCTCTTCCCTGGAGTTAAAATTGTATGAAAAGATGCAACGAGACTGTCGAATTTGGAGCCCATCCACATACAACTGATCTGTTTCTATGTTTTACAGCGTTGGGATGTTAAGACACCGATGACTATGACTACAATTCAACCAATTCCCCACCGTTTTTAAATCACAAGACGAATATTTTCACACTCACTCGAGAGACAGCTGAACTTAGGGCTGGTGCTGGTTGCCTTACGTCGCTATCCATAGATTCGATATTGGACAACAGTAACCGATGGGCTGGGTTAAGTTAAGGAAAGGTACATATGCGAATGCTGTCAGACTTGTATATTCATTTCTCAGTAATTGGTCGCGGAGTAATAGCATACTTCTACAAGATATGCAGGAAAGTAGTCAATTCATTTTGTCTTGACTGTTGGTAAAGTAGTTGAAAAGCACCAACAGGTGTCCACCTAGACGTTTTCCTAGACGCCCACCTAGAAGTTTTCCTTTTACGTACGTTTTCTCATATGCAAAGGAACAGGATCATAGCCAGCTCATTGACTAGGTCAGAAGTTTGCATCTCTCTAGCACGTTGGTTCTTTCGAAAGTCAATAACATCCTTCAACCGTAGAAATAAGGCTTCTTTATGTTGAGATTATCTATACCGTCATTGACACCTGAGCAAATGCGCTTGGGACGTAACCCACAACTTGGCACTCATTAGCTGAGTGCCAAGTTGGTAAGTGCCTCTCTCCTTTCGAAACAGGTTAAACTTAGCAGTAACCGTTCTATTCTGTTCTTAATCAGAGCAGACAAATATTGGCTCAAGCTACTTTCAATGTAAGAACTCTACAGTTGCAAAATTCTACCCTAGATTCTTACAGAATTAGATTCTTAGATAGTATCAGTACCGCTATCCCCTATATATACATTATAGTGAGTTTTGCAATTTCTTGTTGGGTTAGATCCTTCCGCGTTGCAAGCTTCGATGGTGGCTCTTTCTTGATTGGAGCCATCGGGAGGAGAGAGCTGTTGAACTGTTCTGTTGATTCAAGTCGACACTTCAATCATCTGCTTTCTCCCGTCTTGTTAGCCTCGTAATGGATATGGGCATGATCGCCAGTTCATGCTTCGATCTCGTAGTAAGGAAGGGCCAGGGACATGGTCATCATCGATCTAAATTATTCGTGAGAGTGGAGACAGAAGCAGAATCCGGCAGCATCTGAGGACAGACAGATGGCGTAACCCCAAACTTTCTACCTTTCAGAAGGAACCGAGGGATGAATCACAGCGACCAGTGAGAAGTTGACGTCGTTAGCTAAGAAGGTGAAAAAGGAGACAATCGGCTGATGCTGGGGACTGAGTTTTCTTCTACTGCTGCATGGGACAGGTAACTTATTAGCCAACTTAGCCAACTTTTAGTTTCAAATGTATCCTCTGTTTCTGCTGGAAAGACTCCCTTCATTTTATACAGTATGCTTACGATTGCACAGCATCCACCGTACAATGGTATGCATAATGTATGCAAGCGAGTCTTTTCCGGGATGCTGCTCATGGAATGGATCAATTGTCGCTTCTGCTTTATACAGATTTTGCTTATGTTCCGCTCTTTTTTTACCTGATTAGATCAGGTGATTTCTGTTTGCATTTGTTCAAGTTCATACAAGCATCTTATTGCCTCCATATGCATCTTTTCGGTTTGCATCGGGTGGGTCCTAAGTGGGTTCTGGATCCCGCGTTTGATGAACGGTTTCTGCTCCCATTACAAATATAAATCAATCAGAAACTCAGCATAGAAATCAGCAACAATTTGACGTCAACCATCACATGGCTAGCCAAATTTATTAAAGGCGTACCGAAACCTCTCCAGACACCAAACTGTTCCATGTGAAAAGTTCAATTCTTGTGCAGACTCAGTCAGTTTGTTCTAATTAGTTGTGTCGCTATAGATTACCTATACTTGACCTGATAAAGATGTTCCGGAGTGGCTCCCGATTTGCATTTGAAGATGATAAAATTGTTGCCAATTTGTAAACTGTCAAGTTAATTGCTTCTATTTTCTGAAATTTCAGTGTCAGAATGGACAGAGCGTCAAGCAGTTCTTGCCCAGGAGATTTTCTATCTTCTCTCTACGAGTTCATCAAGGTATGTAAGTGAAAACCTGAGTATGAGGAAGAACTCATATGGAGTATACATTCTGATTAGATTCCGGCACAATGTTAAGCTTTTTGACAAACTTCGAGTTACTCGGAAATAGGCTTTAATACTCTCTTATCATGTGCCATTTCAGGACTAAAACAACCGGTACGTTGTTATAAGAATAGATATTATTGATCTCCATTAGGAAAGTACCAGACGTTTTCACAAGATTGTGAGATTGTTTGAAACCACACCTCTCAATTCATAATTCATAATATTCTATCTATGTTTGCATTTGCAGTGGCCCCGGATAGATCCATCCACAACACGTTGTCAAGAGACGGACCTTGGTATCAGCAAGGTAAAGCTCAAAGTAACTCAAAATTAAGGAACAGGCATGGGCCAGAATGTCAGCTGATGGTTAATAACCACTTGGTAGATCACCTTTCAAGCTAACAATCTCGGTGACAAATCTATAGGGAGTAGGAGGCTCTTGTGTTTAGAAATTGCTACACTTCTAATTGTCTGTATTTGTGCATTTTTCAGTTGAGCGATTCCGTGTTGTTAGTGTACGATCCAGCAGTACCGAAGGTCGACGTTGTTTTCTTCCATGGCCTTCACCATGAGCATACTGGTGGGCTAGATGTGCACCTTTCGACTTGGACGTGCAAACATGACTCGAAGGCAATCTGGCCCCAACTTTGGCTTCAAGAGCAACATGCGCGAGTCCTCTTCATCAAGTATGATGCAAGTTTACAGAAGACTTACGCGACGGGGAGAATGGATTTGACCAACATAGCTGAAAATCTGTTGACAGAACTCGGTTGGGCTTTCCTCAAAGTACAAGAGTCGTCGAGCACTTCCCGACCCATTGTCTTGGTCGGACATTGTTTTGGGGGTCTTGTTATTAAGCAGTTATGCATTCACGCGGCACAGCGGGAGGTTAATGCATCTGGAGTGGAAGACAGATTCCTAAAAAGTATTGAAGGGATTCTATTTTGTGGAACTCCCCATTTAGGATCGGAAGTGCTTGCTCGCACGGCAAAACAGATCATGAGCAGGAGTCCTTTGTTGCCATTTGTGGAGTTGTTGAGCACCGAGGTGGCCAGGCAAGGCGAGGCATTCCGCACATTGTCGATTATAAAAACTTGGGAGATTTACAGTCTTGGAGAAGCTTGCGCTACAGAAATGAAAACCAACTGGTTCCGCATGGTATAATATAATCTACGAAATTAAAGTCTGATTTCATGAACGAGTTTATTTTTCTTATAAAAAGAAAGTCCATACTAATTCCACAATATAAAACGAGTTTTACCGATCAAAATTTTGCAGGTTGTTTAGCTTCAGGGTACTATTTCCTGCATAGAGTTTTAGTCTAAGAGAGACAATGCGAGGACTTTCTTAGGTGTTCATGCTTTATTATGCATCTGTAGGTCGTGGGTGGAATATCAAGGGAGACGATTGTAGAAGAAGCGTCTGCACGGTTGGGACCAAATTACATCACGGTGGATGCAGATCATTTGTCATTGTGCAAACCAGAGAGCAAAGAATCGAATATGTTCCGGTACTTAGTGCAGCTGATCGAGCGTGTTATCGAGCGTGTTAACGAGCGACAGGTATTGGAGTTCATTTATATCTGCTGTATGATCTGAATGACATCATAAAACGCTACCTTCACATACAGTTTCTAATTCTCTTGAATTCCACTTCTCTGGAACTATTATTGCAGGTGCAATGCCTTGCAAGGCCGAGGAAACGAGTCCCAGACAACCCAGTGTATACCGAGTCGCTTCTGGAAACCGTTACTGCAGAAATCGAGCAGGGGCGTCCGTTTATTGGGTTTGCTGGAATGGGAGGAGTTGGAAAGACCACCCTTGCAAAGTTGCTCTACAATGTTATCAATGGTCGGTTTGAATACACTTGTTTCGTAGAGGAAGTGAAGCAGATTACAGGGGACAAGCGAAAGGTGAAGGAAGAAGTCTGGAAACACATAAGTCCCCAACCTGAAGGTCAATATAATGGAAGCAGGTGGGCTGAGATGGCAAAGAAGAAACTCCTTATCATCTTTGATGATGTAGAGAAAAGAGAAGATGTAAAGTTATTGGAGGAAATAGCTCAAAAGAATGGTGGTGAGGGAAGTTGTTTCGTAGTTACAAGCCGAGATGAAGGGCTGTTTGACCTATTCGGCGACAAGATATATGTCTGTCGAGTTCCAGTTCTGGAAAGTGAATATGCAAGACAGTTGTTCATCACACATGCGTTTCCAGGCAAGAATGAACCTCTAGGTGAGTTGGAGGAGATTGTAGAGGAAATTGTGGCAAAATGTGATGGGTTGCCCTTGACCCTAGAGGTGATAGGAAGGTCACTGAGAGGGAAACCAGACAAACGGATGTGGGAAGAAATTCTGAAAGCTCTACAAGCAGTAGACTCAAGAAGGTTGAATAGTCTGGAGGAGCAAGTATGGGGTAAGCTAAGGGTGAGTATCGACAAGCTTGGAACAGAGGAGTTGGAAATGTTTCTTGATGTGGCGACCATATTTACAAGCCCCGGTGAGTATAAATTCTTTGGCATGCGTCACAATAGGGGCGAGTTTACCTTTGAAGAGGTGATGACGGCGTGGTCATCCATGTACGGCGACGCACACATGAGGTGGCAAGTCTTAAAAGACAGATCTCTTGTGTATAGCGGCGAGATGGATAATCGGGAAGGTGAGTTTGAGCCTCGAATGCATGAGAGTCTTCGAACTTTGGGCATCAGAATTGCACTGGAGAAAGGTAGAATTATTCACCAAACAGAACTCATTTTCGGTTTCCAACATCGAACTGCAGCCCAAACCTTATTTTGTGCAGGACCTAAATCGAAACCTGTTTTTGAAGTGAGCAGGTGTGCGAGTCGACAATGCGGACTTCGCTGACAGAGTCTCCTTAGTCTTGTTTACTGCTACTTGAATTAAGATTGTGATTATGTCGAAATCAAAAATCATCAATACACCACTCAACGGTCGGTTGATCTGTGTTACTGTCATGGTGTTGCCCACCTTCCATTCGTATGTCTATTAGGTTATTACTGTTGTGCCTTCGATTCAGGTTAATCCGTGATCATCCTTGTTGTTGCCAAGACTCGTGATAAGTCGGCAAAGTACAATAATTGCTATCTAGTGAACGTCAGTTTCGTATTGGTGGAGCTCTTCCCTGGAGTTAAAATTGTATGAAAAGATGCAACGAGACTGTCGAAATCGGAGCCCATGCACATTCAACTCATCTGTCTCTATGTTTTACAGCGTTGGGATGTTAAGACTCCGATTACTATGACAACAGTTCGACCAATTCCTCACCGTTTTTAAATCACAAGAAGAATATTTTCACACTCACTCGAGAGACAGCTGAACTTAGGGCTGGTCCTTGTTGCCTTACGTCGCTATCAATAGATTCGATATTGGATGAAAAACACGATCCAACAGTAAGCGATAGGCTGGGTTAAGAAAGGTCCATATGCGAATGCTGTCAGACTTGTGTGCTCATTTCTTAGTAATTGGTCACGGAGTAATAGCATACTTCTACAAGATATGCAGGAAAGTGGTCAATTCATTTCTCTTGACTGTTGGTAAAGTAGTTAAAAAGCACCAACAAGTGTCCACCTAGAGAGTTTTCCTAGACGTCCACCTAGAAGTTTTCCTTTTACGTACATTTTCTAACATGCAAAGGAACAGGATCATAGGCAGCTCATTGACTATGTCAAAAGTTTGCATCTCTCCAGCACGTTGGTTCTTTTGAAAGTCAATAACCTCCTTCAACCGTAGAAATAAGGCTTCTTTATGTTGAGGTTATCTACACCGTCATTGACACCTGAGCAAATGCGCTTGGGATGAAACCCTCAACTTGGCACTCATTAGCTGAGTGCCAAGTTGGTAAGTGCCTCTCTCCTTTCGAAACAGGTTCAACTTAGCAGTACCCTTTCTTTTCTGTTCTGAATCAGAGCAGACAAATATTGGCGCAAGCTACTTTCAATGTAAGAACTCTACAGTTGCAAAATTCTACCCTAGATTCCTACAAAATTAGATTCTTAGATAGTATCAATGCCACTATCCTCTCGTACCTTATAAACATTATAGTGAACTTTGCAATTTCTTGTTGGGTTAGATCCTTCCGCATTTCAAGCTTCGATGGTGGCTCTTTCTTGATTGGAGTCATCGGGAGGAGAGAGCTGTTGAACTGTTCTGTTGTTTCACGCCGACACTTCAATCATCTGCTTTCTCCCGTCTTGTTAGCCTCGTTGTGGATATGGGCATGATCGCCAGTTCATGCTTCGATCTCGTAGTAAGGAAGGGCCAGGGACATGGTCATCATCGATCTAAAGAATTCGTGAGAGTGGAGACAGAAGCAAATCCTGCAGCATCTGAGGACAGACAGATGGCGTAACTCAAACTTTCTACCTTTTAGAGGGAACCGAGGGATGAATCATAGCGATCAGTGAGAAGTTGACGTTGTCAGCTAAGAAGGTGAAAGAGGAGACAATCGGCTGATCCTGGGGACTGAGTTTTCTTCAACTACTGTATAAGACAGGTAACTTATTCAACATGCAGTTCATGCAATCCAAAGGCTTCCTCAGAAGGCTCTTTGTTGAAGAGCGAGGGTTCGTGATTGACACTCTTGTGGCATAATTGATTGTTCTGAGTTGTGTGCGACCCAATCTGATGTTTAAAAGTCTCAGGCTTTCTTTCCTTCGCTTCCATTTCACTCTATCCCCATACGTTTAAAATTTGTCTGCCTCATGTCCCATAGTACTTAGGGCGGTTTCCCACGCGATGGTTTGATGAGGACAAAATTCGTTTGAGTTTTCTTCTTCATGTAAATTTCTTTAAGGTTTGGTCAGCCTATGTTACCAACACACCAAAGCATGGTGACATAGAATCGGTTCATTTCCTCGTCGAATTTTTCCAAATCTCTCCGCTGGTCACTGCACTTTGCCATGTCCACCTGTAGTGTCCCCTGCGTATCGACTTTACAACGGTCATTCAAGGTTTAAAATTTTCCTTAAGAGAGGAGCTCCTTAGCAAATCCAACGACTCCGGATAGTATTGATCTTTTATCAACCTTAAATATTTACAATATAGACTAATCCGAAATTGCCTTGGCACTCGTGAGCTTTCGAACACAAACTCGGTTGGAGAAGTTCTGGCAATCGCCCAGCTACTTCGGCATTTCGTGGGGCACTATCCTTCGAGCGTTTAGTGTCTAAGGACTCATGCGCCTATAGAACATGGCAGACCGGACCGAATATAGTCCTGTCATTCTTCGCTCTAGTCCAAATGTCATCCACTAACGAGTTTGAAGGCTTTCGCTTTGCCTTCGAATGTATCTTCCTACTCGCGCGATCGTCTTTTTCTACTTTTAGTTTCAAATGTATCCTCTGTTTTGGCCGGAAAGACTCCCTTCATTTTATGCATTATGCATACCATTGCACAGCATCTACTGTGCAATGGTATGCATCATGTATGGAAGCGAGTCTTTTCCGGGATACTTACTACTCATGGAATGGATCAATTGTCGCTTCGGCTTTTTACCGATTTTGCTTATGTTCCGCTCTGTATTACCTAATTAGATCAGGTGATTTCCGTTTGCATCTGTTCAAGTTCATGCAAGCATCTCGTTGCTTCCATATGCATCTTTTCGGTTCGTATCGGATGGATCCTAAGTGGGTTCTGGATCCCGCGTTTCATGAACGGTTTCTGATCCCATTACAAATATAAATCAATCAGAAACTCACATAGAAATCAGCCTTTAGCAACAATACGCCGTCAACCATCACATGGCTAGCCAAATTTATTAAAGGCGTGCCGAAACCTCTCCCAGACACCAAATTGTTCCATGTGAAAAGTTCAGTTCTTGTACAGACTCAGTCAGTTGCTTCTAAGTAGTTGTGTCGCTATAGATTACTTATAGTTGACCTGATCAAGATGTTCCGGGTTGGCTCCCGATTTGCATATGAAGATGATAAAATTGTTGCCAATCTGTAAACCGTCTAGTTAATTGCTTTTATTTTCGTAAATTTCAGTGTCAGAATGGACATACCGTCAAGCAGTTCTTGCCTAGGAGATTTTCTATCTTCCCTCCACGAGTGCATCAAGGTATGTAAGTGAAAACCTGAGTATGAGGAAGAACTTATATCGAGTATACATGCTGATTAGATTCCGGCACAATGTTAAGCTTTTTGATAAACTTCGAGTTACTCGGAAATAGGTTTTGATATTCTCTTATCATGTGCCATTTCAGGACTAAAACAACCTGTAGGTTGTTTTAAGAATCGATATCATTGATCTTCCTTAGGGAAGTACCAGACGTTCTCACTAAGTTGTGAGATTGTTTTGAAACCACACCTCTCAATTCATAATTCATAATCCATAATATTTTATCTATGTTTGCATTTGCAGCAGCGGCTCTGGATCGATCCATCCACAACACGTTGTGAAGAGATGGACCTTGGTATCAGCAAGGTAAAGCTCAAAGTAACTCAAAATTAAGGAACAGGCATGTGCCAAAATGTCAGCTGATTGTTAATAACCACTTGGTTGATCACCTTTCAAGCTAACTATCTCGGTGACAAATATATAGGGAGTAGGAGGCTCTTGTGTTTTGGAATTGCTATACTTCTAATTGTCTCTATTTGTCCATTTTTCAGTTGAGCGACTCCGTGTTGTTAGTGTACGATCCAGCAGTACCGCAGGTCGACGTTGTTTTCTTCCATGGCCTTCAACATGAGCATACTGGTGGGCTAGATGTGCACCTTTCGACTTGGACGTGCAAAGATGACTCAAAGACAATCTGGCCCCAACGTTGGCTCCAAGAGCATCGTGCGCGAGTCTTCTTCATCAAGTATGATGCAAGTTTACAGAAGACTGACTCGACGGGGAGAATGGATTTGAAGATCATATCTGAAAATCTGTTGACAGAACTCGGTTGGGCATTCCACAGAGGACAAGAGTCGCCCAGCACTTTCCGACCCATTATCTTGGTCGGACATAGTTTTGGGGGTCTTGTTATTAAGCAGTTATGCATTCTCGCCGCAAAGCGGGAGGTTCCTGCATCTAGAGTAAGATTGGAAAAGACACTCCTAAAAAGCATTAAGGGGATTTTATTTTGTGGAACTCCCCATTTAGGATCGGAAGTGCTTGCTGGCATGACAAAAGAGATCATGAGCAGGAGTCCTTTTTTGCCATTTGTGGAATTGTTGAGCACCGAGGTGGTCAGGCAACGCGAGACATTCCACACATTGTCGAGAAAAGAAAATTGGGAGATTTTCAGTCTTGGAGAAGCTTACGCTACAGAAATGGAAACCAACTGGTTCCGCATGGTATAATATAATCTACAGAATTAAAGTCTGATTTCATGATCGAGTTTTATGTTTCTTATAAAAAAGAAAGTCCATGCTAGTTCCACAATAAAAAACAAGTTTTACCGATCCAAATTTTGCAGGTTGTTTAGCTTCAGGGTACTATTTCCTGCATAGTGTTTTAGTCTAAGAAAGACAATGCGAGGACTATCGTAGGTATTCATGTTTTATTGTGCATGTGTAGGTCGTGGGTGGAATATCAAGGCAGATGATTGTAGAAGAAGCGTCTGCACGGTTGGGACCAAATTACATCACGGTGTTTGCAGATCATTTGTCATTGTGCAAACCAGAGAGCAAGGAATCGAACATGTTCCAGCACTTAGTCCAGCTGATCGAGCGTGTCAACAAGCAACAGGTATTGGAGTTCATTTATATCGGTTGTACGGTCTGAATGACATCAGCAAACACGACCTTCACACACAGTTTCTAAATTCCATTTCTCTCGAACTATTATTGCAGGTGCAATGCCACGCAAGGCGGAGAAAACGAGTCCCAGACAACCTAGTGTGTACCGAGTCGCTTCTGAAAACCGTTACTGCAGAAATCGGGCAGGGGCGCCCGTTTATTGGGTTTGCTGGAATGGGAGGAGTTGGAAAGACCACCCTTGCAAAGTTGCTCTACAATGTTATCAATTCCCGGTTTGAATACGCTTGTTTCGTAGAAGTGAAGCAGATTACAGGGGACAAGAGAAAGGTGAAGGAAGAAGTCTGGAAACACATAAGTCCCCAACATGAAGGTGAATACAGTGAAAGCAGGTGGGATGAGATGACAAAGAAGAAACTCCTTATCATCTTGGATGATGTAGAGAAAAGAGAAGATGTAGAGTTATTAGAGGAAATAGCTCAAGAGAATGGTGATGAGGGAAGTTGTTTCGTAGTTACAAGCCGAGATGAAGGGCTTTTTCACCTCTTCGGCAACAAGATATATGTCTGTCGAGTTCCAGTTCTGGAAAGTGAACATGCAAGACAATTGTTCATTACACATGCGTTTCCAGGCAAGAAGGAACCTCCAAGTGCGTTGGGGGAGATTGTAGTGGAAATTGTGGCAAGATGTGATGGGTTGCCCTTGACCCTAGAGGTGATAGGAAGGTTACTGAGAGGGAAAACAGACAAACGGATGTGGGAAGAAATTCCGAAAGCTCTACAAGCAGGAGACTCAAGAAGGTTGAATAGTCTGGAGGAGCAAGTATGGGGTAAGCTAAGGGTGAGTATCGAACAATCTTGGAACAGAGGAGTTGGAAATGTTTCTTGATGTGGCGACCATATTTACAATCCCCGGTGAGTATAAATGCTTTGGCATGCGTCACAATGGGAGCGAGTTTACCAATGAGGAGGTGATGACGGCGTGGTCATCCATGTACGGCTACGCACACATGAGGTGGCAAGTCTTAGTAAACAGATCTCTTGTGTATAGCGGCGAGATGGATAACCAGGAGGGTGAGTTTGAGCCTCGAATGCATGAGCATCTTCGAACTTTGGGCATCAGAATTGCACTGGAGAAAGGGAGAATTATTGAGCGCAATCCACTGGATGGTATCTACAAGGTATTTCCTGTTTCCTTTACAAACTCTTCCTTTTCCGTAAGCAATTCATTTTCCTCAACTAAATTAGATATATTTATGAGTTATTTTTTCTTAATCTGGATACATTAGTAAATCTAAACTGGAAGGCAGTCCGAAACACAGTTGTTGAGCGTGAAAGTCATCGGGAACTTGTAGCCGTTATACCGGTTGTAAATTTTGGGAGTCATAAATTCACTCTCCTCCAACAAGGAGAAACTCTGAAGCGGTGGTGCTAAAATAGGATCCGCCTTGTATGATTACTTGATAGTTAGGCACGAAAGACCTGAGTTGTGTTTTACACAGCACGATGGACAGGTGCGCTTTAACTATGCCATAGTTAGTTTTACATCTCATTTATGATAATTTTAGTTTTCCATTTCATTTGTGAAGGGAACTCCGGGGCTGGAGAAGGTGATTTTCCATCAAATTCTAGTAGAAGATGAATATATGGAATACGATGAAGATTGTTGCGATGAGAAGAGACCTTGCAAATTGCGAACAACGTCAAACATAATATCATGGTTGAAAGGACTTCGCTACTTGGTATTCCAATCTAACTGCTCCCAGGAGCCCTGCAAAAGGTGTGCACAGCGGCCTCTCCAATTGCCACCGAAAATTACAATGCTCCATTGGGATTCTGCCCGCACCATTTTTGTGCGTTCTACCTTGAATGAGTTGGTTGTTTTGCACGTAGCCTCTGGTGTGGCAGGAATGAAGCAACTAAATCCTGCGCGTACATGTTCTGGGGGATTACAAAATGATGACAATAATACAATTCCTGTACCGGAGGAATCTTCGACAACACCCGCGGATGAAGGAGATTTTGTCAACTTGCCGCCACTGGATCTGTCTTTTACTACTCCGGACTCATCGCCGGGGTTCTTTGCGATCGAGGGGTGTGGCTGGCTTAGTTGGGGGAGTTTTGGAAACTTAGCCAACTTGGAACAGCTAGTCTTATCTAGGTGTAAGAATCTGCAGTCGTTGCCGGAATCATTCGGCAGACTCCTTCACCTGGAGAGATTGAGAATAAACAATTGTTCGGAGTTGGAGGCCCTTCCTAGCAGTTTTGGATACTTAGCCAACTTGGAGAAGCTAGACTTATCTGGGTGTGAGAAACTTCAGTCATTGCCGGAATCATTCGGGCAACTCTTTAACCTGATGAAACTGGATATCAGTGGTTGTTCAGAGTTGCAGGCTCTTCCCAGCAGTCTTGGAAACTTAACCACCTTGGAGGAGCTAAACTTATCTGGGTGTGAGAAACTTGGGTCATTGCCGGAATCATTCGGGCTACTTCTTTGCCTAAAGAAACTGAATATCAGTGGTTGTTCAGAGTTGCAGGCCATTCCTAGCAGTTTTGGAAACTTAGCCAACTTGGAGGACCTAGACTTACATGGGTGTGAGAAACTGCAGTCATTGCCGGAATCATTCAGCCTACTCCCTCGCCTGGAGAGATTGAGAATACACGATTGTTCAGAGTTGCAGGCCCTTCCCGGCCATTTTGGAGCCTTAGCCAACTTGGAGGAGCTAGACTTACATGGGTGTGAGAAACTGCAGTCATTGCCGGAATCATTCGGGCAACTCCCTCGCCTGGAGAGATTGAGAATATACGATTGTTCAGAGTTGCAGGCCCTTGCCGGCGGTTTTGAAAACTTAACCAACTTAGAGGAGCTAGACTTATCTGGGTCTAAGAAATTTCAGTCATTGCCAGAATCATTCGGGCGACTGCTTCAGGCGAAGCAGTCGCCTGAAGAAACTGAATATCAGTGGTTGTTCAGAGTTGCAAGCCCTTCCCGGCAGTTTTGGAAACTTAGCCAACTTGGAGGACCTAGACTTACATGGGTGTGAGAAACTGCAGTCATTGCCGGGATCATTCGGGCGACTCCCTCGACTGGAGAGATTGAGAATATACGATTGTTCAGAGTTGCAGGCCTTTCCCGGCAGGGTTGGAAACTTAGCCAACTTGGAGGAGCTAGACCTTCATTGGTGTGAAAAACTTCAGTCATTGCCGGAATCATTCTGGCAACTTCTTTGCGTGAAGAAACTGGATATCAGTCGTTGTTCCCGGTTGCAGGCCCTTCCCAGCAATTTTGGAAACTTGACCAACTTGGAGAAGCTAGAGTTATCTGGTTGTGAGAAACTTCAGTCATTGCCGGAATCATCCGTGCGACTCCTTCGCCTGGATAGATTGAGAATATACAATTGTTCAGAGTTGGAGGACCTTCCCGGCAGTTCTGGAAACTCAGCCAACTTGAAGGAGGTAGACTTATCTGGGTGTGAGAAATTTCAGTCATTGCCAAAATCATTCTGGCAACTCCTTTGCCTGAAGAAACTGGATATCAGTGGTTGTTCAGGGTTACGGGCACTTCCTTGCAGTTTTGGAGACTTAGCCAACTTGAAAGAACTAAGATTCTATAGGTGTGAGAAACTGCAGTTATTGCCGGAATCATTCGGGCGACTTCTTCGCTTGAAGAAACTGAATATCATTGGTTGTTCAGAGTTGCAGGCCCTTCCCGGCAGTTTTGGAAATTTAGCCAACTTGGAAGAGCTAGACTTACAAGGGTGTGAGAAACTGAAGTCATTGCCGGAATCATTCGGGCGACTCCCTCACCTGGAGAGATTGAGAATATACGATTGTTCAGAGTTGCAGGCCCTTCCCGGCAGTTTTGGAAACTTAGCCGACTTGGAAGAGCTAGACTTATCTGGCTGTGAGAAACTTCAATCATTGCCGGAATTATTAGGGCGACTTCTTCGCCTGGAGAGATTGAGAATATACAATTGTTTGGAGTTGCAGGTCCTTCCGGACAGTTTTGGAAACTTGACCAACTTGGAGGAGCTAGAGTTATCTGGGTGTGAGAAACTTCGGTCATTGCCGGAATCATTCTGGCAACTCCATTGCCTGAAGAAACTGAATATCACTGGTTGTTCAGAGTTGCAAGCCCTTCCCGGCAGTTTTGGAAACTTAGCCAACTTGAAAGAACTAAGATTCTATGGGTGTGAGAAACTGCAGTCATTCCCGGAATCATTCGGGACGACTTGGTCGCCTGGAGAGATTGAGAATATACAATTGTGAGAAACTGCAGTCATTGCCTGAATCATTTGGGCGACTTCTTCGCCTGGATAGATTGAAAATATACAATTGTTCAGAATTGCAGGCCCCTCCAGGCAGTTTTGGAAACTTAACCAACTTGAGAGAACTAAGATTATATGGATGTAAGAAACTGCATCCATTGTCGGAATCATTGAATGATTCGGGCAACTCTTCGCCTGAAGGGCCTGGATTGTGTGGCCTGGATCGTTAAGTGTTCAGAGTTGCAGGCCCTTCCCATCAGTTTTGGGAACTTAGCGAACGTGGAGAAGCTATTCTTATCTGAAGCTGTACTTGGCTGGGTGTGAGAGAGTGGAGTCATTGTAGGAATCATTCGAGCAACTTCTCCCTAATCCACTCTTGCGAGAGGTTGGCGGCCCGTCCCAAGACTTCTGGATACTTACTTTGCAATTCTTGTAAATGGTGTTTTGGTGTGAATGTGCTGTCTGAAACTTATCCAAAATGTGGCGCTGGTGTTGTTTCGGGGTCAAGAACTGCCATAATTGCCGGGTCCATTTGAAATTGTACTACTGCTCAAAGTTGCACCGCCTCATCTAATTTTAGGAGAATAAGCCAACCTGGAACAACTAGGTTCAGACTTTGGCATAACTTCCAAGGTAACGAGTTCCAACAGTATACATTTAATCCATGATACATGAGCGGGAGAAGACAAGGTTTGCTTTCACACAAAGTCAAACTACGACTTCATCGGTATCTCCACTTGTAAAAGCAGACGCACATTGACTGCAGTTTAGAGCTTATCTGAGATGTCCATGCGTGCACAATCAGATTTACGTAGCAACCAGGAAGAAGCTCATGAAACCACCTTATTTTCCAACCCGCCTAGGCCGGCGCTCCTCTGGCTGGACCTCGCCGGTATTTGCATGGAACAGAAACAAGCTCCTCATGAGGCTTCTAGCAGCCGACACGTGATCTGGTCACATTGTCACAATCTTGAACGGCAGAAAACCCGGGTCGTATTGCAAATAAACCTCTTTCGATTAGCTCGTAGCAGTGATCGTTAAGTATTACTTTTTTTCTATTATAGCTTGTGCCAAGAAAACGAAAACAGAACATGTATACAAACACAGCATGCAGGTTACAGAAATAGGCTTTAAAATGCCTGCTCATAGTATTCAACGTTCAAGGCTCTATTTAACATCGCCGCGTGTGTGTCACAGACTTTGGATTGCTTGATTTGTTAGTAGAAAATAGGACTTGTTAGTTGGACATCATCAGAGTTGTACCAGTTTACGCTCCAGCTCCTCGTGGAAGATTACTATGCGTGAAAGATTGATATAGATGTGTTCAGAAGGGGTATTTTTGGATCGAAGCTAGATAAAGATCGATAGATAAAAAGTAATAATCAAGATAGCTAACGATAATAAAGATACTAAACTTCTTCAAGTGCATATTAGTATTTCAATATCTGAGTTTCTTTTTGGAGCAAAGACGTCAAGGCATATATGAGATACTGTTTTCTACTATTATATAGTGTATGAGATACTATTGAAAATCATTTTGAACCTCCACAACAAGACTTTGCAAAGCGTTTGGAATTGGAGTATGAAGATCACAATATCAGATCTACAAGAGTAGAAATTATCTTGAAAATTAAAAATAATTTTATACAAATCATCAAGACTTTGCAAAGCAAATGAAGTTGGAGATGGAAATCATAACATAAGGTCTATGGAGAATTATCTCCAAAGATGAAGGATGATTGTATGGAACATCACTATTGTTGGATTCAATCCGATTTGAAATTTGAGTTGATTCAATGAGAGTGCACATTGTGTATCTACAATATTATTGTGGGACATGAATAGCATTTATGGGGCCTCCAAAGGCCCCATATGCTACTCTAGTATAGCAGGTGCCATTGAGCTGGATGATTTCATCCATGAGTTTGATTTTTGGTGTGATTTACAACAGATGCAAAACCCAACTTTATGCATACTATTCACGGCATGGAAGGAGTTGTTCTAGCACTTGGAGGATCCATTGATAGATGACTACCATGAATCCAAGAGAGCACACTTGGAGGAGATTGAGCTTTGGAGACATTATTGACCTCTAAACATCTCCATTATTGTAAATTTAGTTTCTAAAGGTAGACTAGTAGTACACATGAGTAGCATTGGTGTATCCAATGAAGGTACATTAGTTCGAGATGGTCTACTAAGAGTGGAAGTACTAATATAGGAGGTAGTTCTATATCGGTGTTTAATCCCATGGTAGAGTTCTTCCAATGCTTGAAGCAAAACTACCAAGGAGTGTGGAGGCTAGCAAGAGCCTATGCAAGGCATACACTTGCACAAGATGATTGGTCAATTTCATTCAAGGAGTCATTAAGGCCCAAGCCTTAATGACACCTTGAATGAAATTGATAAATTCTCATGCCAAAGTATGTGATGTTACATTGTCATAGGCTACCTCACCAACTTTGGCATGATCTTTAATTTAGTACAGTGCATTGAGCTCAACATGGTGGAAGAGATAGTGGTGGAATTTTGATTTGGTAGGAAGAATTCATCCATAATTGTTATTTCTTCTAGAGTACAATAGAGTGACCACACCATTTTTACTTTTTCAAACAGAGTGGAGGGCCTAGTGCACATAGACCCTTACCCTCATTTTTAGGTCAATAACAACCAATGAGTGGTGGTATTGCTTGTTGGACTTGTGATGGACCTCATCACAAGAGAGAGTGCACCTAGGGTAGTAAGCATGATACCTCTAGAGCACCTCATCCAACCTAAAGGTAGTGTGATCATTGTCATAGATTTGGTCACACTAGTGACCAATGCTTTGACTTACACTTGGAGTTGTGGGATGGTAGGGCAGATATGGTAGGTAGTAGAGGAACCCCAAGTCATAGAACATGAGATAATAAAGGACCCAAACTTAGTATAGGCTCAATACCTACTCTTAGCTTTTGATACAGCTATGGTTATTCAAATTGAGCAACTACAGTAGAGATTGGCTAGCATGGGCACAGCTTAAAGGAAACAAGATTCATATGTTGAGGGTTCTACATCTTATGTTGGTGTTAGAGATACCCTTGATTTCATGTGCAGATCAACACAAGTAGATGCATTTGATATGGTGTCTAGGAGTGCAATATGTGCTCTTGAGCCTAGAGAAGCATCATCAGAATTGGACTCACAAAGGCTAGTAAACAAGTCAGACTTTCATTGTCTTTCACACTTTTTGAGGCACTATACACAACATCCATGGCTCCTAAACATCCTAGGATCGAATGCATGATGTACTAAATATAAGTCATCACTTATTACTACCTAGATTGGGTCTAGCATGATGTTGGAGGTAGCTCAATTGATTATCTTTATTTTCAACCATGAATATGTTTACATTAGAAATTGACCCATCTCCAATGTTCCAAATGGCTACCATACTTTGTGAGAGTAGAGATAATGTGGTTCTTGCTTCTAGAGCAAAGGTGGTTGATCGTGGGGCCAACTTGGTTGAAGAGCATGGGATCCATTTGGCTACTAGTGGCTTGTGTGGTGGGCAGCAATTGCTAGGTTGGAAGAGTTACTTGTTAGACCTACATTTGAGCAAACTAGGGTTATACTTGGAATTGTCTTATTGGATCACCTAAGTGGGATTTTTCAATTTGGTGGGACCTTCAAGGAACGTCTATACACCACAAAAAGTCTTATTAGTCCCTTATATTTGAGAAGGCTACAATTCTTGGTCTTGAGCTATAGATGACCAATGTAGAGAGGTGTCCATTTTAAATCTAAATATCTCTAAGAGATGGGTCAACCCAATATGTCACATGTGGAGAGTTCATTTCCCTACTTCAGCCTAGTCATCCAATTGATAGTTTTGTGATGAGAGCCTATGCCATTGTGATAGTAGTAGAGTCATATGTTATGCTAGTTGGTGGAACAAATGTTGTACCCCATGGGTTTCACATTGAGAGGAGACAACTTCCTATAGGTCAAGTTGGCAATCAAATGAGGGATATGTATGTTGCCTACTTTTATGTTTTAGTAGTGGTAGTTTTAGCAAACTATATTCAACAACCATGGCATTAGTATCAACCTTCAATGGTTCAATTACTTGGCCTGGTGAATTACTAGATGAGAATGCCTATGTGGAGGATACCATAGTACAAGTAGAGATTACTTGGATTTGGAGTACAGGTGGAGTTGCACCATCTATCTTGGATGTTCCATTATGGAGTTTTGATGAGGAGTTGCAACATCATACAGATAGGTTGGTGCAATAGGCTTGGAGTGGAGCCTTTGTACTACCAATTGACTAGTTTGATTATGATCCTCAAATTTTATTACCTTGCCACCTTTGGAGACCACACCTATTGCTTAGCAATATCTAGTGAAAAGAATATACTTATTGGTTTGTTTGGTAGGATTAACATTGGACTAGTTGCAATATTGCAAGCAAGCATATATGTTTAGAAGTACTTGTATATAGAGAGAAATGAGACTACTAGACAAGTCTCTCTACATCATGTGTCACACTTGGCTTATTGATATCCTTAGTTATTACCAATTTTAGAAATCAAGAGTTACCAAAAGACCCTACTATCAAATATTTTCCTTGCTAGGGGCATAGGATCTTGAGATACATGGTACCATTCATTTGGTGATTTTTGGATGGCCATGTCAAGGATATATTTGTGTTGGCCAAGGATAGAGTTTCATGATCCCCATTTTGGTATCTTCTGCAAGATATTGCATATATTATCAAATCCCCAAGTTCATCAAGCAATTTCTCTAGCATAGATTTTGGAGAATATCCCTTTCAAGGGGTAATTTTGCACATGGATGATGGTGATACACATTAATTCCAGTATTAAATTGGCCCTATAGTGTTGTTGGATGCAGCTAGATTTGGATCTTGAGCACATCATCATTGTCTTGGTGGACAAACCTCTTACTTAGAGAGGTTTTATACCATGCTTATGATGTGATTCAACAACTACCACACCTTATTGTTGATAATATTTTAGATGTTGGGTGCCAATTTCAGATGGTGAGAGTGGTTGATAGGTCACTTATGGCAATGGTGAACCTTGTTGGGCAGTCTAAAGTTGCTTTACACACTCATGAGTTTCCCAACATCACATGCTTATAAGGAAGGAGATCCTAAACTTGTTTGGGACTAACAATTATAGTAGTTGGTGGAGCACAATGCCAATGATAAAGTAGAGAGAGCAATGGGTTTATGTACCAATATTATCATCATTACAATAATGTTAGAGGCATCTAAGAATCAATTAATTAGGTAAGGCTATTTACTTGAAGTGTGTGACTTGGATCGGTTGAGTAACATATGATAGGCATCACCACTCAAACACTTGTGAGTTATAGAAGATCAAGTAGAGAAATAGGAGAATGGAAGATCAAAGAGAAAAATCACAATGGGACTCTTGAATGAAAGAAACCCCAAATGCCTAGCAAGAACTTGGGCTTTGGTATTTATAAAGAGCATACAAGGCTCTTGAGAAGCTTCTCAGGAAGCTTCCTAAAAGCTGCCTTCTTAGAGTGCAAGCTAAGCTAACCGTAACATTTCTCAAGAAGCAACCTACTTGGCATGCAAGCTAAGCTAGTTGAAAAGCTCCCCAAGAAGCTTCTTCCTAGAGGTCATCACTTGGCATGCATATTATCCAATACTTGGAAGGTACCAAGTAGCTTCTTAGATTCTTCAATAATATTCTTATAACTCTTGGCTAATTTGATCTATTTTTTACTTTTTTAGTCTCAACTAACTCATCAATAACTCCATATTTTTATATATTCTCCTATTGCTAGTTGGTGATATCCTTGTTACCATGGAAACTTCAAACTCCTATGTAGCCATTTGTGCATTTTGAAGCTGAAAAAGAGACTCTCAAGTAGTACCATGAAGGAGATACCCTTTCCAAAGGACTTTGTAATTAGTATGTTGTTGGCAGCCACATTGAATGTGACAATGTATACGGATACAATCAACTTCATACTCCTCATGATCATTGATAAGAACGGGAGGAGGAGGGGTTGGATATGACAAGAAAAGGAAGATGGATTAGAAAGAAAGGGTTTCAACTTGGAAATATGAAAGATAGAGTAGATTCACATATGACAAAGCAAGGCAAGTCAAGTCAAGTCAATAAGCAACAAGAGAAATGATTTGGATGACATCAAATGGACCTATCCAATTTGGAACAAGTTTCCAAACTTGGGTATCAAGTAAGAGGGGTAGGTTACTAGAAAAAAGCATGACCTTATCACCAACTGAAAAATGAGATCGCAATGATGTTAGTTTGCATATTGTTTCTCACAATTTTAAGCAACAAGGAGATGAGATTAGCTTGTTGTAGGGATTGGGATATTGTGTTCAAGAAGGTAGAAGTATGAGAGATATGAGATGGAGGAGGAGCAAGAAGGGAATGTTAAAAATATGGATCTTGGCCAAAATTTAGGAAGAAAAGAGAGAATTGGGTGCTTGCCTGTTTGGAATTATTATGGGCAAACTCAACAACTATAAGATATTCATCCCAATTGGTATGGTGAATGTTGACAAAGAGTATCTTCCAAGCTGCAATTTTCATGTTTGATTTGTCCATCAATTTGAGGATGATAGGCCATGGACAAAGCAAGCTTGGTGCTGAGTATCTGGAAGAATGTTTACCAAAATTTTCCAATGAATCAAGAATCACAGTCAAAGATGAGTACATGAGATATACCATGATGCTTGAAGATATTGTCAAAGTAGATTTGGACCAATGTTAGAGCATCTACTATCTCAAAGGTTGGTGCCAAATGGATTTTCTTACTAAGCTTATCCATAAATATCACAATTGCTATATGACCTTGCTTTGTCTTGGGTAAGGATGTGATGAGACCTAAGCTCACATGGTCTCATTGAGCAGATGGGATGGGAAATGGTTGAAAGAGACCACTTGGTTTCTGGTTGTTGGCCTTGTTGCATTACCAACTCTCACAAGATAAGACAAACTCTTCAAGCATCTCATGCCATTTTGGGCTACCACCATTGGTGTTGTAGGCTACCCAAGGCCTTGTCCACACCCATATGACAAATGGTAAATCATGGGCTTCTTGAAGGCACACAAGTCGTAGATCACCCTTGGCTAGAACATAGATTTGATTCTCCCAGAATAGAAAGCCTTCCTTGAAAGAGAAGGTGTTATATTCATTTGTCATATATTTCAAGACAACCTTGTATCATCTAAAAGAAGGGGTCTTGTTGTAAAGCGGTTCTAAACTTGATGTAGACCTTGGAATCGATTAAGATTGTCATAATTGACATTATGATAAGAACAAGAAACTTCAAATCAGGTCATCATGATAAGGCATTGGGGATGACAAGGAATCTATTGGGTTTGTACTCAAGTTTAAGATCAAAAAACTATAGTAGTTCTTCCCATCGATGATATCGACTCTTTATGTGTTCCCAATGAAATATTTGCAACAAGGGTTTGTGATCAATTTGCATGATCACTTGTTTTTCCAAGAGATAATGTGTAATAATCCAAGGACAAGAACTCTCAAGAGAGATGCTAGAGAGGAAAATCAAGCTTCCACTCAATACTCCGATGCCCCAAAGGAGCACCTTCTCTTTATTATATAGCAAAGAGGATCCTCTCAAAGGAAGCTCTACCCTTGGATCATATACATGGATTGGTGACATGTCAACAATATTCACCCTTAGATAAGTTTCTTGGATAGGTGACATGTTGGTCCTTGTTCTATCTAGTCAAACAAGTTTGACTAATGGGAATCTTTAGGGAATCTTCCTATAAGAAGCTCAGAATTGCATGGGTGAGGTACCATTGGAAAGCTCTTGATGAGATGAACAACGGGGAGGAAAGGCAAGCTTTTTAGATTCAATGGGGGAGGAATTCTAATTTCCTCCCATCTTGAATTGAATGAATTTTTTAGACCTAATTCATTTGTTTAGGCCTCCAAAATAGGCTCTAAAGTTTTCAAACTATTTTTTACTTTTTCCCTCTTAGTAGAAGTACTCTTTTGGCAACGCTTCTATCTGATCTACCTAGCCCATTATACCTAACATCCTTCCAGATGTTACCAAGCCAATTTTCATGTAGAGATAATATGTCTAGCTATTGGTATTACAAACCTTCCCTCTTTTAAGATGCAACATCCTCATTGAAAAGTTGTTGCTCAAAAGATTTCACTAACATTGGTGTATTAGTCAAGTTTTTGGTTCCCATGTTGCCTCATATAGTGGGTATCCTTTCCAATGTAGAAGATATTCTACATGTGGATGGCGAGTACCCCGGATGTATTTTTGAAGAATGCATTCGACTTCATATTCCTTTGTGCCATCAATGAGTGTTGGACAAGGTTAAGTATCTTGTATGGAAAGGAAGTGGGGTGGTTGGGAGATATATTTGCATAGTAAGGAGACATAGTATACTAGATGGATCTTCATGTGTGATGGTAGCTCAAGGTGGTAGGCCACTACACCGATTCAATGAAGAATGGAGAAACATCCAATAAAATAAGGTCTGAGCTTACAAGGACCAACTAATGTGAGGTTGGTGGTTGATAGCTAGACTTGATCTCCAACATTGAACCCCATGTATCAGCCGTGTGCATCTATAGACTGCTTTTGTTGATTTTGGACAATCTGCAATCTATGCTTAGTGTTCTCCACACCTTGTTGGAGTCTATAAACAAAAGTATTGACAACATCTAACATTAGTAGCCATCGGATGGACCTTCATCAAGCTCAAAGGTGTAAAAGGATGCTCTCCATACATGAGGAAGAATAGTGTGACTTTCATGGAGGCATTCAATGAATTTTTGTAAGAAAATTCCATCCATGAGAGTAAGGTGTCTCACCTCTCTTGTGCATCTAAGGTGAAGCCCTAGAGCATGTCCTCAATAGTGTGATTTGCTTGCTTTATTTGTCCATCAATCTATGGTGGTAAGCTATGGACATGGCCAATTTGGTTTTGAAGAAACCAAAGAGTGTTCTCCAAAACAAACTAGCAAATTGAGTGCCTCTATCTACGATGAACACTTGAGACAAGCCATGGTGAAAAATTGAGAAAAATGCATCTAAGTACAGTTGAGCTAGTTGCAAGGCAATCATGTCCTTGGTGGTAGGACACACTTTAATCATTTGCCGAGTCGGTCAACAAAGACTACAATGGAGTCAAACCCTAAGGTGGTCTTGGGCAATTCACAAACCATGCTTACCTATTCTCAACAATGTGTAGGAATAGAGAGAAGTTGAAGAAGTCCTAAGAGAGCTTGATTAGAAGCTTTATTTTGTTGATAGAAAAGGCAGCTTTGAACAACTTTCATCATATCATTGCTCATTTTGGGCCAATAGTAATAGCATTTGATTGCATCCAAGGTCTTGTCAACTCCAACATGACCTGCAATGGCAAAACCATGACATTTTGCTAGGATGGTGGTTCTTATATCCATGGCATCTAGGATTCATAACCTACCATCATGAAAGGTGAGTCTTTGGGCATTTATGACACCTTTAGATGATTGAGCACCTACAATCTATAGATCAATTTTTGTAGCAACAAGAACTTGAATTCAAGGTTCATCTTGACCTCCAACACTAGATTGTTTGCCATCAACATTTGGGTAAATGCATCTACAGGTTGCTTCTTGCCTTCTACATATGTGATTGTCATGTTGCACCATTTTCCCCAGTCTATCCACCAAATCTATTGACAAGAAAGATCTTTTGTGTCTTGAAGTAGGCTAGTATGGTACCCACATTTTTTGTTTTCTTCTATTTTGTTAGAGTTTTGAAGAAGAAGTAAGTAAGAAAGCCAAATTGCAAAGGAAAGAATGGATTGGTGTGTCTTGAGAGTAAACTCAAAGAAGTTGACTTGGGGTCAGAAACCAAAAGTACTCAAATGGGGTTACAAAGAGACAAGTCCAAAGAAGGGTGTCTTTGGACCGAGAAGCAAAGGTCAATACAAAGACGTGTAACAACCCTTCTACGTGGCAAGAAAGTACACTTCAAGAAATGGCAGAGGCAGAAGAAGAAGGCCTTGATAGTGATAGGAAGCCAACACGCAAAAGAAGTGGGAGTCAATTTTCAAATTGACTGAAGAATGACTGCACTTTGGGGTAATATAAAATTGCAATTGCACAGGGAGAAATCAAATATGTCAAAAAAGATATCCAATTCCTCTTAGCAGTCATCATGCAGTAATGCATGTCAAGAATCCGATTAAGAGTGAAATTTTCCAAAATCCATAAGGGATTAGAGTGTTGTGTCTAGGAGAACGGATAGTTTTTCAGTGCCAAAGAACTAAAGAGAAAATCATGGCAAAGAAGGCCAAGAATGCACTTTTTGTGAGAAGTTTTGAGGTCTTGAATAGACTTTGGATTGCATTTTTAGCATGGACCTAGAATTTAGTTTCTTGTGAGTCATGGCATAGATAGCTGCAAGTAATTGTGAAGAAGGCCCAGAATTTGAGGGGAAGAGAGGAAATTTGACTAGATGGATTGAGTCGGATTGGAGGTTAGCATTGGGGAAGGAAGCAAGAGAGGAAAATGGGATCACTTTCTATCTGAAGTGTGATGTTGCAAAGGAGACTGCAAAAATCCAAAATTCATTCTCCATTCTGTGTACTACGTATGGTTACAACGTGGAGTCCTATCAAGACCCGTTTAAACAAAGCATGGTAGGCACAATAATGGCCATGTTCAAACCCAAACAAAAGACATACGTGAACATGTAGTAGGCATTCTTCTTCCACCAGATGTTTGTAGGAGTGAAGGTGAATTGGGTGAAGTGCTTCTATTAGCGAACAAGGCAAATGATTGTCAACTAGAGAACCGATTCACCTCCACATTATTTTGCACCATTTGTAGCACACTTCTACTTTGGATTGAATTTGCTGACAGCGGAGGAGAGGCATTACCTAGTGTCACATTTCCATCCTGATCTACAACAAGAAGTGGATGAAGAGGAGTAGTATTACATGTCACACCTGCGAGCCAGCGATGATCACTTTACCAAAACAGGACAGACCAAGAGGGTGGAAGGAAGACGTCCAAAGATGAAGAACCAGATTGAACCCAGAGAGGTAGTGTTGCCTCAAACACAACACAAGATCCAAAGACTTACTCTGCAAGGTAAGAAGGCGGTGTCGTGGGGAACGTTTGGTCTCAAGAGTGCGCCGAGCACATGGCTGCTTGTGCTTAGTTTTCCCTACTGTCCTTCTTTTGGGTCTTTCCCATAGACTGACATTCCTTCCCTACTCCTGGATTGTCGGGAATTTGTCTCTATATGAACCTGTTGTTTAAGTTTCCCTGAGGTTGGCTCTCCCTGAAGGTTTTGTTTTATCCTTGACTTTCATAAAATTAATCTTGTCATGCGAGTCTGGTGTTATGGTTTCTACCTCTGCCTGGTCTCATATTCTATTTTCACGTCAGGTTCAAGCTATGGTTCGGGATCTGGCAGTTCATAGACCTAGGTCAGGTGGCCCTTTGATAGAATAAAAGAAACAACAACTGAGTGATCTAACCAAACATAAACCCGGGCATCCAGATCATTTACCTAGGCTATTCACATGGACCGGACTGAGAGTTCCTAGAATGGAGTTTCCTCAACTCTAGTCACAATTCATACACAATCTGCTTCCAAGATTCATCATTCACAGGAGTTTCAACAACAACATTCACAAGGTTGGATAAGTCAAATAGTTCTAGTCAAGACAATGCCTGCCCTTCAGACCTGCAAAAATTGCCCTTCTGTCCAAGCACTTCCTCTCCTGCACATTTGTTCATTCCTTCAAGAAGAAACCTTTCTCTCCCCTGCACTCTCAAGCCCTAACACTACCTGCGAAAATTGCCCTTCTGTCCAAGCACTTCCTCTCCTGCACATTTGTTCATTCCTTCAAGAAGAAACCTTTCTCTCCCCTGCACTCTCAAGCCCTAACACTACCTGCAAAAATTGTCTTCTTGCAACCTCACCAAACCACTTCACATTGCTGCAAAATTTGTCTTCGTGCAGCCCTCACAAACCCCTTCACAGTCCTGCGAAAATTGCCTTCATGAAAACACTTTCTGCCCTGCACTTTCAAGCCCTCACATTCCTGCAAAAATTGCCTTCATGCACCTCACCAAAACCCATCACAGTCCTGCAAAAATTGCCTTCATGAAAACACTTTCTGCCCTGCACTTTCAAGCCCTCACATTCCTGCAAAAATTTCCTTTTTGTCCCTGCACTTTCAAGCCCTCACATTCTTGCAAAAATTTCCTTTCTGTCCCTGCACTTTCAAGCCCCTTCCTGTCCAACTCGAAAATTTCTCTCCTATGTGTGTTCCTCTATCCAAACCCTCCAGCTTCTCGAGAATTTTTCCTCCTGCCAAACCCCCTCCTGTCCAACTCAAAAATTTCTCTCCTGTGTGTGTTCCTCAGTCCAAACCCTCCAGCTTCTCTAGAATTTCTCCTCCTGCCAAACCCCCTCTTGTCCAACTCAAAAATTTCTCTCCTGTGTGTGTTCCTTTGTCCAAACCCTCCAGCTTCTCGAGAATTTCTCCTCCTGCCAAACCCTCTCTTGTCCAACTCAAAATTTCCTCTCCTGATTTTTCCTCTGTCCCTAAAAGCCTTCTTGACTACCCCTTCATGATCATTCCAATTCCTTTTGATTCACTTCCTTCCTGCCCACCTTCTGTCCTCTGCCCCCAAACTCCTCCTGTCATTCCCCGAAAAAAAAACCCCTTTCTCTCTTGAAACTCCTCTGTCCCCTTTCAAAAAAAACCCTACTCCTTTCTTCTCACGAAAATTTCTGCCACTCCTCTCGAAATCCTCTGCCAAACCCTCTCGAAATCTTTTGGCATTTTGTGAAAACCCTCAGCCCTTCTCTGTCTCCTCACTTTCTCCCAAAACCCAGGTAGCAAAACCACACCCGAGACATATTATCATAAATCCTTGTTCCTTACAACAAATAAAAGAGAAAAGAAAATTTATCACACCAAAAGCCTCAAGGGTACACGTGGGCTATTTTCCCGACAACAGCGGTGAAGGAGGAGACTTTGGAAACAAAGTCCAAAGGAGAGACAAAGTCAAGAGAAGGAGACTCAAAAGAAGTGGAGCTCACACTACAAAGTGGGAAATCTAGAAGTGAGAGTGATGGTGAAGAGGAAGTTCAGCAATCAGCTGAAGCAAAAGAAGATGAAGCCTTTCATGCAGCTATTGACTGTATGGAAGAGATAATCCTTGTTTAGAATTGTTCATGAAGAAGATGGATGCAGAGCCAAAGAAGGAAGATTGCAAGGGAGGCAAAGACAAGAAAGCAACAATGGAAGACCCTGCTGGACCAAGTTTAGCCAATAAGGAAGAAGAAAGCTCAAAAGCAATATTGCTGAAATTATGAAGATCAAGACTTTGGGAGAAGGAGCCGATGGAAAAGGCAAAGTATGAAGACAAAGCTGAAGACATAGAGAACCTTGGAGAAGAACAATATTTAATGCAAATTGTGACTCCATTGTTGGATTTGTTGAAGGTGCAGTAGAAGGTAATCCTACAAGATCATAATGAAGGTGAAGAATGAGTTGCAAGGGGTGAAGTACTTGCTAGAAAAAGTGAAGGGATTGCAAGAAAGTGTAACCCAAAGAGAAGAAGAAGTTGAGGAGCTTCAGGTAGATATAGTCTTGAAGAAGAAGACTTTAGAGAATTTGCAAGTGGCTTTTGAGAAGCAGGGAACAGAGATGCAACGTCAAGCCAAAGAGTTGAAGGAGCAGAAGATGTTGCTCGTGAAGATGAAAGAGGAGGTCAATGAAGCTCACATCAAAAGTATTCATGTGAATGCAATGGCAGCAATGATGGAGCAAGAGTTAGAGGGCCTGAAGAAGAGTGTAGCAGGGAAAGATCAAGCATGGCAAAGAGAGTTGTTGATCCAACATCAAGAGGAAGAAAGATTGAGAGACTTGGTAAGAAGTGCTGAGCTACAGAGTTCTCAGTATGCAAAGGAGAAGAAAATGCTTGCTATTGAGTATGAAGACGAGTTGAAGATGTACTGTAATACCAAGGGTTAGCCATATGATCTAGATGTGAAATTTGGTTTGGTAACATCTAGAATGATGTTATACATGATGGTCAAAATAGATCAGATAGAAGTATCACCCAAAGAGTACTTCTACTAATAGGGTAGAAACCGAAATAGACTTGAGAACCTTAGAACCAATAGCTAGACATATGATTTAAAGGTGAGAATTGGTTTGGTAACATCTGGAAGGATGTTACACATGATGGACTAAACAGATCAGAAAGAGATATCACCAAAAGGGGACTTCTACTAATAGAGTAGGAACCAAAATATGCCTAAAATCTTTGAAGGCAATTTTGGAGGCCTAAACGGATGAATTAGGCCTCCAAAATGTGCAGATTCCCCCCCCCCCAACGGAGGAAAGGCTGGCCTTCCCTCCCCCTGGTTTTTCTCGTCGAGAGCTTTCCAATGGTACCTTACTCATGTGATTCTGAGATTCCTACATGAAGATTCCCTAAAAGATTCCCTCCGGTCAAAGCTCATTTGACCAACCAGATAGGACCTAGACCAGACAGGTCACCCATCCAAGTAAGTAATCCAAGGGTGGAGCTTGCTGACATGTCACCTATCTGTGTCCCTAATCCTATGGTGGAGCTTCCTTGTAGGAGATCCTCTTTGTCTATATAATAAAGAGAAGGTGCTCCCTTGGGGCATCGAATGTTGGAGTGTGCAATCTGTGTTTTCTCTCTTCTCTTGTCCTCGGAGTATTACATGTACCAAGAAGAGTTGAAGGCAGAGCGATCTCAAGGGTATGCATCAAAATCAGTAAGAGAAGTTGTTGGGAGACTATGGGCCATGTTGAGCATGGAGGCTAAAGGAAAGCAAGAGTACATGAATTGAAATTGCTTGTGCAGGAAACTCAGAAGAAGAGAGCAAATAGGAGTGCAAGTGTCTTTGAAATTGTCCTTTGAGACATTAGAGAAGAGTAAGTCAGGAGATAAAGAGTCAGAAAGGCTACCTATGACCTCAATTGTAATTCATAGTAAAGAAGTAGTAGAAATGCTGAAGAATTTGGTAGTTGAAGATGGACCCAAAGAAGGAGAAGTGATAGGAGTATCATCGGGTCTTGAAGCCAAAGAAGAAGTAGACATGGGATTGGAGTAGTAACAATTTTGAGATATGAAGAGCCAAGTTTGAAGACATGCATTGTCATTTTGGATCTACAAGTTTGTAGAGTTATTGTAGAATGGTATAGTTGTTAGCAATTGTTGATTTCTCTACTATTTAAAGGGAGCATTTGCATTATTATGTTGTTCAATATTCATAATTTCTGAAGATAAATAAAGCAAAGTGTTGATTTCAATGCTTGTTGCTTGGGCTTAATTCCAAGTATCAATTCTGTTTTTGTGTTTGTGAGTGTTTGGAGAATTCTGAAATGCAAGTTAGTGTGCTTGTTGGATGTTGGATTCCATGGCCCTTGATCTTAACACTATGTGTGTGCGATCTTGAGTGAAGTTCAATTGGATCAATGCCTTGATCGATTTGAGAGGAATTGTACTGTTGGTAGTATTTTGCAGTTGTGAGTGCAACGCAATGTTGATGTGAAGCAATTTCAATTGAGGAAGTTGTGCCTTTAGTGGAAGGGTGGAATACAATTTTGAGGTGAAATCATTTTGCAATGAAATATCCATCTTTGGGAGAATTTGAATCATCACAATCAAGATTTGTTTGGATAGAATTTATTATGTTGTGATTATGAGTGTGTGAATTAGCAACAAGTTGTCAAGATTGAGCGCGTGTTATTCTCCTTTGGGTGTGGTTTCTACTTGAGAGACTAAAGAAGAAATTAAGAAGAACCACATTTGTTACCATTTGTCTTTATATTCAGACATTTTTTATCAATATCTACGGGAACAAAATATACTTACCCAATTACCGCAAAAGTGATATTTGTCGAGTTGTAACATGATTTGTGGCACCACTACCGGGGATACAAATCTCAAAAGTGGATGAATATGAAGCCAAAATTTAAATTGGTTTTGAACCAATATGAATATATGCATTGAGAGACCAATGGTAAGAGAGAGTTCAAAGATGAACTTTGCATTGTGAAGAAGAAGAATGCCAAAAGATCCAATCTACTTTTGACAAAATTGAAGGAGAGGCGTTGGACTTTTAACTTCTTCACAAAGTTCAAGAAGCCTTGCAAGAACTTGAACAAAAGAAATGTGAAGGCGGGTGGCAAGGCTACTTCTCATTTCCATCTTCCAAGAAGAAGAAAGATTCCAATGGGCATACATACTCATTGTGACCTAGTACACCGACTTCCCCTAAAGCTATAAAGGATGTCGAGTTTATAAAGAAATTCATTTGCAAAAAGACAACATGAACCTTAACAAAAGAAGAATGCCAACATCTCTCAAATAGTTCCTTGGTTGGCTCAAGGGAATTTTCACAAACACTTTCAAAGTGTTGACCCTCTTACTTCATTTCCAATCAAAGTCAACACCATCTATCGACAAAGACCCCACTTTGAACTTGACTAATTAGAACCCTTGGGCTGTCAACACAATGTCAATACCAGCCAATTCCTTAGGTCCATAAAGTTCAACCTTACCACAGCCAATTCCACCGAGTCGAACAATGACTTTGTTCCTTGTCACCCAACATGCCTATCAGAAGTATAAGTGGACATAACAAGATGAAGATCCTGATGAATTTATCAAAGAATTTGAAGTCATTTCCTTTGCCAACAAGGAATATGACTTTGCGTATTGTTTGCAAATTTTTCCAAGTCTGCTCCAAAAGAAAGCCCAGAGTTGGTATACCCGTGTAACCTAGAAGAGTATACTAGCCAACTAGGCAAACTTGCAAAATAGCTTCCTAGAATGATTTCTTGAAGTTGACTATGATATGAGTGTCTTTGCGGCACTCAATGATTTGGATGGAGGAAAGAAGGAGAAGTTGAGAGACTACCTTGAGCGGTTCATGGCTCTCTTGAAATAAGTCTTGAAGCAATCTAGTGTGGTGGGTTACTCCAATGCCCAAGCCATTACCTGGTTCCTTGGTGGACTCTCACCAGGAATTTGTATCTTTGCCAGGGAGAGGAATGTAACTTCTTTAGACAAAGTACTCAAACATGTCACCTGATATGAAGCGGCTCACTCTCACTCATCTAGTAACCAAAGAAATTGGGAGAAGAAAGGCAAGAAGCCTAGAAGGAAGGCTTCTCATAGCACATCCCCTTCCTCGAAGGAATCCTCCATATCTTCCAATTCTTCTTCGGAATCCGAAGAAGATTCAAAGCTAAGGAGAATACAAAGATGTGGAGGCAAGAAACTAGTAACACCTCCAACAAAGACTATACATAAGGCGGATCACAAGCTAGAGACTCTTATTAAAGAGTTTGCAGATTTCAATATCCAAATGATTGGGGCTAAGGACCAAAGAAAGCCTCTATCATTTGGCAGACCAAATGTATGGTGCATTGCGTCTGGTAAATCCAGCCCGCTAATACAGAGTGTTTGACGTGCATTGCATTTCTAGTGCAACAAATTGATTGGGTTTTAGGTTGGGACTAAAGTGAGGAAGATGAGATTGTGTACCAAACCCAAGAGATGTAGCCTTAAGCAGGCATATTGTATCAAGGTTTAAGGTATGGACCCAAGGAGTAAAACAAAAATGCTCCTCCACAAGGACCATCAATGAGTGGCCAAAATAGGCCTCAAAATGTTCCATCAGGTGCTTGTTATAGTTGTGGCTCAATGAGACATTGGTCTCCAAACTATCTGGAGCCAAGACGGCAAATTGGGTACACCCCACTATGCATAAATTGTAAGGGATCGGAGCATACTGGAAACTAGTGCCCGCAACCACCAAACCCAAAGCCGCCGGTAAAATATGTACAAACTCCAACTGAGCGTGTTGCGCTCCAAGCAAAGAGGGATACCAATGTAAATTGTATAACACTTGAAGAGGAGAGGCCTCAAGAATGGAATCCGGCTTCAGAAGGTGAATGGCCATACCTCAAATTTTGGAAGGTTGAGACATGCTCAAGTATAAAGAAGCGTGATCCCAAAGAAGCAAGTACTACTTCTTTGTCTTCACAAAAGGCAAAGAAGTTGCGCCCAAAGGCTATTCTTTCTACCAAGGAGGAAAAGATTCTAGCTAAAGCTTTGCAAAAAGAAATCAAGGAAGCAGTACTCAAAACTAGGAAGATGAGTTTGGAGGAGGATATGAAGACAAAGCCTCTTGTTTTTCTGGCAGATATTAGATCAAAAGTGAAGGATTTGATCCAAGCCAAAGTTGGCCAACCCAAAGACCATCGAGTTAAGACCGCTAGTATTCCAATCACCATCTTAAAGCACCCCAAAGTCCGACTTGAACAAGGAGAGACTTCAGACCTAAAGATGAAGGTGAAGGAGATGAAGTTGGGAGGAGTCCCTCAGTACAATATTGCGGCCAATTTGGCGTCTACAAGTGCTAATGTCACATTAAGCAATTGTGGGAGGACAACAAGCTATACAAGAAGCAGCTGAGTTCAGTCCTCAAGAAATTAATGGCGATGACCAAGAAAGACTTGCCCGCAATTTATTGTATTGAACAAGAAGATTTGGGATCTCTTGAAGTGGACACGGAGATCATAAGCTATATGATCACATTTATACCTATTGATTTGGATTTGGGTGTGAATGTTATGATAGAAGACATTGCACATCAATTGGGGTATACAATGTTTGAACCAACATCCCAAATTCTGAAATTTGCGGATCAAACCAAGGGATAGCCTTTGGGCATGCTATCTAATATTACTACAATCATTGGAGGGGTGCCCTTCAAGTTAAACTACATAGTGTTGCGACTAGTAATCAAAATTGGTTACCCGCTCTTGATCAGAAGACCTTGGTTGTACAGTGCTTAGGTTATTGTGGATTGGCACCAGCAAAAGCTAAGGTTCAAGGACATCTCATCCAAAGATCAAAAGTTGGTGACGGTGAGTTGGACAAAGGTTCCACACCTCGAGGAAACAACATCGTCAGAAGACAAAGATGAATCTTAAGATTCATCGTCTTTGTCTTTAGGAGACTCCAAAGATGAAGTCCAAGTCAACTACTTGTAATGCTATGAGGTAGAAGTCAAAGACAAAGACCCATACAGCATCACCTTGGGTGAAAATGACTTGGAAGAAGGGGATTTGACTGCAATTTGACTTGGATTAAGCCAAGTAAGCCATGTTGAAGGAGTCATCAACCCCATGACTATCAAGATGTTGTCTTGACTGAAGGAAACATTTTGAAAATTCCAAAGATAGTTACTTTGGAGGAGTTGGCAAGATACACTACCCTATTTATAGAATTCCAGGATGTATTTGCCTGGTCTATTGATCAAATGCCGTGTATTCCACAAGAATTTGGAGAACACCAAATTGATCTAGTTGAAGGTGCAATTCTTGTTTGGCAAAGACATTACCGCTTGAACTCAAAGTACTTGCTCTTGGTCAAAGATGAAATCAACAAGTACCTAGGGGCCAGAATAATCTTCCCTATCTTGAGCAGCAAGTAGGTTTCTCCCATAGTCATTGTTCCAAAGAAGAAGACTAGGAAGATTTGAGTGTGCCAAGATTTTTGCAAGCTGAATGTAGTCACAAGGAAGGATCATAATCCCTTGCCTTTTACCAATACCATTTTGGACCAAGTAGTTGGTCATTCTTGCTATAGTTTTCTCAATGGATTTTTAGCGCATAATCAAGTATCCATCCAAGAAGAAGACAAGGATAAAACTACATTCACTACCAATTGGAGCACTTTTGCTTACAATCAAATGTGCTTCAGGTTGTGTAATGCTCCCGCTACTTTCTAGCGGATGATGAATGCAATCTTCAAGGATTTTTTGTGAAAATTTGTGGAAGTCTTCATTGATGATTTTTGTGTGTTTGGACAAAAAGAAGTACATTTACATTACCTTCACCAAACTTTTGAAAGGTGTTATTTTTCTAGTTTGTCATTACACCCAAAGAAATGCCTCTTTGCAATGAAGGAGGGAATTCTTTTGGAGCATTGGGTATCAAGTTGAAGTATTGAAGTTGATGTTGAGAAGGTAAAATTTATCTCAGCTTTGGAATCCCCTAAAAACATCCAAGAGCTGAGAGCCTTCTTGGGACATGTTGCATACTATAGATGCTTTGTATCAAACTATGCGGTGCTTGCTACACCCCTTACAAAGCTTTTGAAGAAGCCCAAAGACTACTTGTGGGAAGTAGAACAAGAGGAAGCTTTCCAAGTATTGAAGAAGAAACTGGTTGAAGCACTAGTTATGAGGGCTCCAAATTGGGATGCCCCTTTTCATGTGTATGTGGACACTTTGTCCATGGCAATCAGAGTTGTCTTAAGTCAAAAGGACGAGACGAAGAAGGACTACCCAATTTATTATGCCAACCAACAATTATCAGGTTAAGAAAAGAACTATTCAATGATTGAAAGAGAAGCACTCAAAATGGTTTATGCTTGCAAGAAGTTTTGCCACTACCTATTGGGATACAAGTTTGTCTTCTATGTTGACCATTATGCATTGCAACATTTGGTCAAGAAGGCAGACTTGTCGGAGCAAATTGCAAGGTGGATCTTGTTGTTACAAGAATTCACATACACTATAGAAGTAAGGAAGGGAGCTTCACATTCAAATGTGGACTTCCTATCTATGTTAGAAACTCAAGACCAAGACTTGGAAGTTGATGATTGGTTTTTTGATGAAGAGCTATGTCATTTAATGGCTATGCAAAGTATAAGGTATACGGCCAAATATCACTATCTGCATACTTGTCATTGTTTTGAGGGGCTGGACCCAAAGCAAATGGCAGTTTTCCTCAAGAAGATGGGACCGTACCAACAAAACACAACATTTTATTTAAGATGGGCAAAGACAAAGTACTTTGGAGATGTTTGGAGGCATACAAAGTCGGAGGAGTCATTGAGTCCTTACACTCTGAAGCATCAAGAGGACATTATGCCCTAAAGAATATTGGGAAGAAAATCCTTTCAGTAAGGTATTGGTGGCGTACGATGTATAAAGACACTTATGCCCATATTCAAAGTTGTGATGCTTGTCAAAGAACAAGAAAACCGATGGCTCCTTCCCAGTGGCCTTTGAGACCGATTTTGCCATTGCCTCCATTTGAGAAATGGAGTATTGATTTGGTGGGTCCAATTCAACTAGTCACCCGAGTCATGAGGAAGAGATACATCTTGGTATGCACTGATTATGCTACCAAGATGGTAGAAGCAAAAGCAACATGGAGAGATGATGCAAAAATAGTCACATAATTTTTCTTTCAAAACATCTTTTCATGTTACAGGTGTCTTCAGGAATTGGTCAGTGATCAAGGAACTCATTTTTTTAACTCTATGGTGGAAGTATTAACCAAGTACTTCCAGATTAAACATCAAAAGACGACTCCTCATAATCCAAAAGTGAATGGACTAACGGAGAAGGCCAATGGATTGTTGTGTAAAATTTTGAATAAGGTGACAATCAATTACACCTATGATTGGGACACAAAGTTACTTACAGCTTTGTGCGCATACAAAATGAAAATATTACCACCAAAAAAACTCCATATTTCTTGACATATGGATTGCATCCTATACTACTAGTTGAATTTGAAGTATCATCATATCGGATTCTTTGTGAGGAACAATTTTTGGAGGAAGAAAGCTAGGATCTTTGGATTCATCAACTAATATGGTTAGAAGAGAAAAGAGATGATGCAATACAAACCACAAAGGAAGTGCAAGAAAAGCTAAAGGTCAGACACAATAAGAGAATCAAGCTTGTGGTTGTTAAGGAAGGGGATTTGGTGTTGTTATATGACACTTGCCAAATATTTTTTCTTGGCAAACAACATTTAAGGTAGATGGAGTCATACCGTGTTGTGCACATATATGCCAATGGATCTATTCAACTTGCAGACCTGGAAGGCAATCCTTTTGCCACTCAAGTAAATGGATGGAGAGTTAGAAAATATTGGACCATGGACCCAACTTTGTATAAAGAACCGGTTGTTGGTGTTTGCGGAGATGCTCACATTTGAGGAAGGGAGTATGTGGTACCCACATTTTCTGTTCTTCTATTTTGTTAGAGTTTTGAAGAGAAGTAAGTAAGAAAGCCAAATTACAAAGGAAAGAATAGATTGGTGTGTCTTTGGAGTAAACTCAAAGAAGTTGACTTGGAGTTGGAAACCAAAAGTACTCGAATGGGGTTATGAAGAGACAAGTCCAAAGAAGGGCATCTTTGGACCAGGAAGCAAAGGCCAATGCAAATATGGTGTAACAACTTTTCTACGTGGCAAGAAAGTACACTTCAAGAAATGGCAGAGGCAGGAGAAGAAGGCCTTAACAATGACAAGAAACCAACATGCAGAAGAAGTGGGAGTCAATTTTGAAATTGATTGAAGAATGATTGCACTTTGGGGTAATATAAAATTGCAATTGCACAGGGAGAAATCAAATATGTCAAATAGATATCCAGTTCCTTTGAGTAGTCATCCTACAATAATGCATGTCAAGAAGCCAATTGAGAGAGAAATTTTCCAAAGTCTAGAAGGGGTTAGAGTGTTGTGTCTAGGAGAAGGGATAGTCTTTTAGTGCCAAAGAACTAGAGAGCAAATCATGGCAAAGAAGGCCAAGAACGCACTTGCAATGAGGAGTTTTGCAATTTGGAGGTTAGATGTCATAGCAAGGATCAAGGTCTTGAATAGACTTTGGATTACATTTTTAGCATGGAACTAGAATTTCAATTTCTTGGGATTCATGGCATAGATAGCTACCAATAATTGTGAGGAAGGCCCTGAAGTCAAGGGGAGAAGAGGAAATCTGGCTCGATGGACTGAGTCGGATTGGACTTTAGTGGGGAAAGAAGCAAGAGGGGCAACTAGGATCACCTTCTATTGGAAGTGTGATGCTGTAGGGGAGACAATAGAAATCCAAAATTCATTCTTCACTCCGCGTACTACCAATGGTTGCAAAGAGGAGTCCTATCTGGACCTGATTAAATGAAGCATTGTAGGTGCCATAATGGTCATGTTCAAACCCAAATGACATATGTGAACATGCAGTAGGTAGTCTTCTTCCACTAGATGTTTGTAGGAGTGAAGGTGAACTAGGCAAAGTGCTTCCACCAACAAATGAGGCAAATGATCATCAATTTGAGAACCAATTCACCTCCACATTATTTTGCACCGTTTGCAGCACACTTCTACTTTGGATTGAATTTTTTGACAACGAAGGAGAGGCATCACATGGTGTCACATTTCCATCCTGATCTACGACAAGAAGCAGATGAAGAGGAGCAGCATTACATGCCACACCTGTGAACCAATGATGATCACTTTACCAGAATAGGACAGACTAAGGGAGTGGAAGGAAGAAGTCCAAAGATGAAGAAGCGGACTAAACCCGAAGAGGTAATGTTGCCTCACACACAATGGAAGACCCAAAGACTTACTCTGCAAGGTGAGAAGTCGGTGAAGGAGGAGACTTCAGAAACAAAGTGTGAAGGGGAGATAGATTCTAGAGGAAGAGACTCAAAATAAGTGGAGCTCACACTACAAAGTGGGGAATCCAAAAGTGAGAGTGATGGTGAAGAGGAAGTTCAGCAATCGGCTGAAGCAAAAGAAGATGAAGCATTTCATGCAATGATTGACCATATGGGGGGAAGAGGTAATCCTTGTTTAGAACTGGTCATGGAAAAGATGGATGTATAGCCAAAGAAGGAAGATTGCAAGAGAGGCAAAGACAAGAAAAGCAACAATGGAAGACCTTGCAGGACCGAGTTCAGCCGGTAAGGAAGAAGGAAGCTTGGAAGCAATATCACTGCAAGTATGAAGATCAAGACTTTGGGAGAAGGAGCTAGCGGAAGAGGCAAAGTATGAAGACAGAGCCAAAGACAAAGAGAACTTTGGAGGAGTACAATATTTAATGCAGATTGTGATTCCATTGTTGGAGCTATTCAAGGTGCAACAAAAGGCAGTCCCGCAAGATTGTAGGAAGGTGAAGAATGAGTTGTAGGTGGTGAAGTTCCTGCTAGACAAAGTGAAGGGATTGCAGGAAAGTGTAATCCAAAGAGAAGAAGAAGTTGAGGAGCTTTGGGTGGATACAATCTTGAAAAAGAAGACTTTAGAGAATTTGCAAGAGGGTTTTGAGAAGCGGAGAAGAGAGATGCAGCGTCAAGCCAAAGAGTTGAAGGAGCAGATGATGTTGTTGGTGAAGATGAAAGAGGAGGTCAATGAAGCTCGCATCAAAAGTATTCATGTGAACACAATGGCAATAGTGATGTAGCAGGAGTTAGAGAGCCTAAAGAAGAGTGCATTAGAGAAAGATCAAGCATGGCAGAGAGAGTTGTCTATCCAACATTAAGAGGAAGAAAGATTGAGAGACTCGGTAAGAAGTGCTAAGCTATAGAGTTCTCAGTATGCAAAGTAGAAGAAAATGCTTGCTGCTAAGTACGAAGACAAGTTGAAGATGTACTGGGAAGAGTTGAAGGTAGAGCAATCTCAAGAGTATGCATCAAAATCAATAGGAGAAGTTGTTGGGAGACTTTGGGCCATGCTGAGCACGGAGGCTAAAGGAAAGCAAGACTGCACAAATTGAAATTTCTTGTGCAGGAAACTTGGAAGAAGGGAGTGAAAGATGTAGATATGAACACTCTTCTGATTCTTCTATTTAAGGGAAAGAGTAGATAGAAAGATGTTGGAGGTAGAAGACAATGTAAGTCTCAGATTAGATTTAGTGAACTCAAAGTTGGAGAGGATAAGGAGTAGTGTGAAGGAGGAGAAGAAGTCCAAAGTAGCAAAAGTAGGAGTGCAAGTGTCCAAGTGTAGCAGAAGTAGCAAGTGTAGCAAGCAAGCAAGCAAAGTAGTGCAAATGGTGAAGAATTTGGTAGTTGAAGATGGATCCAAAGAAGGAGAAGTGATAGGAATATCATCAAGTTTGGAAGCCAAAGAAGAAGTAGACATTGGATTGGAATAGTAACAATTTTGAGATATGAAGAGCCAGATATGAAGAGGTGCATTGTCATTTGAGATCTACAAGTTTGTAGAGTTGTTGTAGAACGGTATAGTTCTTAGCAACTATCAATTGTTGTACTATTTAAAGGGAGCATTTGCAATTTTATGTTGTTCAGTATTCATAATTTCTGAAGATACATAAAGCAAAGTGTTGATTTCAGTGCTCGTCGCTTGAGCTTAATTTCAAGTATCAATTGTGTGTTTGTAATTGTGAGTGTTTGGAGAATTCTGAAGTGCAAGTTAGTGTGCTTGTTGGATGTTGGATTCCACGGCCCTTGATCTTTACTCTATGTGTGTGTGATCCTGAGTGAAATGCAATCGGAGCAATGCCTTGACAGATCTAAGAGGAATTGTAGTGTTGGTAGTATTCTACAATTATGAGTGCAACGTAGTGTTGATGTGAAGCAATTTCAATCAAGGAAGTTGTGCCTTCAGTGGAGGGGCGGAACACAATTCTGAGGCAGAGTCATTTTGCAATGAAGTAGTCGTCTTTGGGAGAATCTCAATCATCACAATCAAGATTTGTTTGGACAAAATTTACTATGTTATGATTATGAGTGTGTGAATTAGTGACAAGTTGTCAAGATTGAGCACTTGTTACTCTCTTTTGGGTGTGGTTTCTACCTGAGAGACTAAAGAAGAAATTAAGAAGAACCACATTTGTTACTATTTGTCTTTGTATTTGGACATTTTCAATCAATATCTTTGTGGGAACAAATTTTACTTACACGATTACTGCAAAAGTGATATTTGTTGGGTTTTCATAACTAGATGTTTATGGTCTATCTCTATTACAAATGCCTTCTCACCAAGATAGTACTTCCAATGCTTGGTTGCAAAGACAATGGCCAGTTCTTCTCATTTGGTGGTGGGATATTTGTGTTTTATCAATAATAGCTTATGAGAGAAATATGAAATTGGGTGCCATCTGTCATGCCACTCGTGTTGTAAGACTGCTCATATTGTTCTGCATGATGCATCAATTGCCAACTTGGTTGGACATTTTGGGTCATATCATTCAAGATTGGTGCATGTAGTAATTTATCTTTCAATTCCTAGAAGGCCAATTCTTGTGCGGTTCCTTATATCCACTTCTTCTCCTTGCCCAATAGTGTTGTCAAAGGCTATGCAATCTTGGAGAAGTCCTTGCCAAATTGATGATAAAACCCCATCAATCCCAAGAAACTCTTGAGTTGAGTCTAACCTTCTAAAGCGCCTTATTTTTGAATAATCTTTATTTTATTTATAAGCACTTGGATTTCTTTTGCACTTACTCTATACCCTAAGTAGTCTACTTCAGATTTGTCAAACTTGCACTTTGAGATTTTGGCATATAATTGATTTTGTCATAGAAGCTGGAGAACTTCTTGTAGATGTTACTTGTGCGTTACCATTATCTAGCTATAGTTCTAAGATATCATCAAGAAAAATGATAACAAATTTGTCCAAGTATGAGAAAAATATACTCATGAAAGTGGCTAGAGTGTTGGTGAGTCCAAATAACATCACCAAGTACTCAAAGTGACCATACCTTGTTTGAATAGCCATTTTTGTATATCTTCCTCTACAATCCTGATTTGGTTGTAACTACTTTGCAGATCAAGCCTGGTGAAATGCTTTGCCCCATTGATTTGATCAAACAAGTCATCCATGCAAGGTAATGTATACTTGTTCATCAATGTTAAATGATTTAGTCCTTGATAATCAATGCACATGTGTATTGTTCCATCCTTCTTCTTCACAAATAATGCAAGAGCCCCATATATGGTGATATGTTAGGCTCAAGAAACCCCTTTTGCAACATGTTGTGCAACATATGGTATTTTCCATTGTGTTGGGCACTTTGGACTTCTCTAATGAGACCCATGAAACATCTATTAGTCTAACTAATAGATGTGGTCCCTATGATATAAAGAGGTGACTCTTGCCTTTGTGATCTTTCTTAACCCCATAGATCTTCCACTGACTAGTTTGCACTACTTTCTTTTTCCATCCACCATAGGTTGTAGTGCTCCATCCATGGTATGCCTAATATTGCATCATAACAAGCTAACCATATCACTTGCTACTTGATTGCTTCTTGATACTCTCCTAGAGAGAGTATTGCCTTTCTAGGTAATGATTCAATCCTCTTTGTCTAACCATTAGGCATTCTACTTTGTCATTCTCATCTTTCTCTAGTTCCATCTCCAACCTTATTGCAATAGAGAGAGACAAGAAATTATTTATTGCTCCAAGTTCATCAATACTCTCACTAGATTTCCTTCTAGGACTTACAATAATAAGTTGTGTGTTTGTCTTCCTATACCTTTGCACACTTGTCTTCTTCCTCCGCATGTTTTTACTCTTCTTCATTGAGCTAGTATGGTCACAAGGTACATTTACTAACAATCTTTGCTTTCTAATGTGATTTTAGCATCCTCGTCTTTGATTCACTCTCCATGTGGTTCAAAGGTCACCTATATGGAGGCCATGGGCCTCTAGGATGACAAGCACAACAATTGATTGTTATGTGCCCAACTTGACCACAATTGTAACAACATTGTTGTTCACTTGAGCCTCTTCTCCTTGTGGGACTCCTTCTTTCCTTTCTTTATCCTATCTTCTATCTCCTTGGAGGGGTCTTGCTCTTCCATCTTGGAACCAAATATTGCACAATTCCAAAGGAACTTGTCCACCAAAATGGTGTGTCTTAGCTTGATAGCTTTGCATTTGGACCACCTCCTCCAAGCACCCCTACTATTCTTTGAGTGTAAGCAATGGCTTCAAAAACAATGTAAGGATTTTGTACATTACCTCTTGGCAAATCTGGTCTTTTTTCCCTTCTGAAATTTTCAAGAGCTTTGGCTAGACTCATATCGATTATCACAACCTATAGATCAATAAATGCCTCCATGTACTCTTGTAAGTTATTCTTTTGCTTCAACTCCCAGAGTCTAATTTGGTCTATTTGCATAGAATCAACACATTGGAAATTCTTGAATAGTCCTTCTTGCATGGCTATCCAAGCGTCCTCTCTTCTTTCCACCAGCAATGATCATTCCCAAATATCATACCATGTGAGGGCCTTATTGGTCAAGTACCCACACTTAACATGTCTACTATAAAAGGCTGAGACTAAGGAGAAAAGTAGGAGAAAGGAAGATCACATTGGGATAGTTGAATGAGGAAAAACTCCTAATTCCTAGCATGAGCTTTGGATTTGGTATTTATAGGGAGCAAACAAGGCTCTCAAGAAACTTCTCAAGAAGTTTTCTTGAGTCATTTTCTTGGAATGCAAGCCAAGTTTAGCCAAGAAGCTTTCAAGAAGCTTCCTTCTAGAAGCCATTTACTTTGCATGCAAGCTAAGCTAAGCTATTTGGAAACTTTTAGAAGCTTTGTTCTAAAAGTTACCTACTTGGGTTGCAAGCTAAGCTAGCCGAGAAGCTTCACTAAAAGCTTCATCCTAAAATTCACCACCTGGCATGCACGTTACCCAATACTTGGGAAATACCAAGTAGCTTCTTAAATATTTCTGGAATATTCTAGGCTAATTTGGCCTATTTTCTACTCCCTTAACCTTGACTAACTTCATTGCTAAACTCCATATTGTTACATATTCACCCATTGCTAGTTGGTGATGTCCTTGTCACCATTGAAGCTTCAAATTTGTGCATTTTATAGATGAGAAGCCATTTGTGCATTCTATAGATGAGAAGAAGGCTCCTAGGTGGCATCATGAAGGGGATACCCTTTCCAAGGACCTTGTACTATGTTTGTTGTCAATGGCCTTGTTGAATATGGTGACGCCCAATGATACAATCAACTTCATACTCCTTGTGATCATTGAAGGGATAGGAAGAGGAGGAGGTTGGACACAAGAGGAAAAATAAAATGGATTAGTAACAAAGGGTTTCAACTTAGAAATATGAAAGACAAGGTGGATTTGCATGTGACAAGGCAAGGCAAGTCAATAAGCAACAAGAGAAATGATTTGGGTGACGTCAAAGAGTCCAATCCAATTAGGAGTAAGTTTAAGGACTTGGGAATCAAGTGGGAGGGGTAGGTTACTAGATGAGAGCATGACCTTATCATATACTTGGAAGGTGAGATCATGACAATGGTGGTTTGCATATTTTTTTTGATCATTTTGAGCAACAAAGGAGATGAGATTTGGCTTGTTGGAGGGATTGAGATATGGTGGTCAAGAAGGCAGAAGTATGAGGGACATGAGATGGAGGAGGAGCAAGAAGAGAATCTCAAACAAGTGGATCTTAGCCAAAATTAAGAAAGAAAGGAGAGAATTTGATGTTTACCTATTTGGAATTATTGTACGTGAACTTCATAATTGCAAGACATTCATCCTAATTGGTATGTTGAATGTAGACAAAGGCAAAGCATATCCTCCAAGATACAATTTACATGTTCAATTTGTCCATCAGTTTGTGCATGACAAGCGATGGATAAAGCAAGCTTGGTGTCAAAGTGTGCTTGCTAAAACTCTTTTATGAATCAAGAATCACGGTCAAAGATGAGTATAAGGTATCCCATTATGCTTGAAGACATTGTCAAAGTAGATCCATGCCAATGTTGGAGCATCCATGATATCAAAGTTTGGTGCCAAATGGATTTGCTTACTAAGCTTATCCACAAATACCACAATTATTTGGTGCCCTTGCTTTGTCTTGGGCAAGGATGTGATAAGATCTAAGCTCACGTGTTCCCAATGAGCAAATGGAATGTGGAATGGTTGAAGGGGTCCACTCAGTTATTGGTTGTTGTCCTTGTTGTGTTGGCAGCTCTCACAAGATTGGACAAACTCTTGAACATCTTGTGCCATGTTGAGCTACCACCATTTGGTGTTGGAGGGTACCCAAGATCTTGTACACACTTATGTGACCAATAATTGGTAAATCATTGGCTCTTTTTGGTGCACAAGTCTAAGATCATCCTTGGTTAGAACATAAATCCAATTCTCACAAAATATAAAGACCTTCCTTGAAGGAGAAAGTGTTGCATTCCTTGTTGCAAGCTACAAGTTGACCTTGTTCCATTTGAAAGAAAGGATCTTGTTGTAAAGTTATCTTGAACTCAATTTGGACTTTGGAGTCAATTGATATTGTTGTAATTGCCGTCATGATGAGAGGAAGAGACTTCAAATTAGATTTCAGTGATAGAGCATCAGGGATAATATGGAACCAACCAGGTTTGTACTCAAGTTTGATGTCAAACAATTTTAGTTATTCCTCCCATCAATGATATCAACTCTTCATGTGCTCCAAATGTAATGTTTGTGTTCAGTTTGCATGATCAGTTGTTTCTCCAAGAGACAATATGTAAGAGACCAAGACCAAGGAGAGAAATAGGAGAATGGAAACTCACATTGGGACACTTGAATGAGGGAAAATTTTGAATGCCTAGCATGACTTTAACTTTGGTATTTATAGGTAGCATACAAGGCCCTTGAGAAGTTTCTCAAGAAGCTTCCTTCTAGAAGCCGCCTACTTGGCATGCAAGCTATGCTAGTTAGAAGCTTCCTTCTAGAAGCTACCTGCTTGGAGTGCAAGTTAACTAGTTGGGAAACTTCCCAAGAAGCTTCCTAGATGCTTTTGGAATATTCTAGGCTAATTTGGCTTATTCTCTACTTTGTTAGCCTTACTAACTACGTTGCTAAACTCCATATTGTTACATATTCCCCCACCGCTAGTTTGTGACGTCCTCGTTGCCATTGAAGCTTCAAACTCCTAGATGGATGTCTGTGCATTTTGGAGGTGAGAAAGAGGTTCCCATGTGGCATCATGAAGGGGATACCCTTTCCAAAGGACCTTGTACTCTGTATGTTGGTGGCATTCTTGTTGGATGTGGCGACGTGCAAGGATACGATCAATTTCATACTCCTCATGATCATTGATAGGGATAGGGGAAGGACGAGGTTGGACTCGAGAGGAGAAAGAAGAGGGGTTAGGAACAAAGGGTTTCAACTTGGAAACATGAAAGATAGGATGGATTTGCATATGACAAGGCAAGGCAAGTCAATAAACAACAAGAGAGATAATTTGGGTGACATCAAAAGGTCCTGTCCAATTAGGGGCAAGTTTACAAACTTAGGTATCAAGTGGGAGGGGTAGATTACTAGAGGATAGCATAACTTTATCACTGACTTCAAAGGTGAGATCACAACAATGGTGGTCCGCATATTGTTTTTGAAAATTTTGAGCAACAACAAGGTGAGATTTGGCTTGTTGGAGAGATTCAAATATGGTGATCAAGAAGGTTGAAGTATGAGGGACTTGAGACGGAGGAGTAGCAAGAAGAGAATCTGGGACAAGCGGATCTTGGCTAAAATTGAGAAAGAAAGGAGAGAATCCAATGCTTGCCTGTTTAGAATTGTTGTATGCAAACTTCGCAACTGCAAGACATTCATCCCAATTGGTATGGTGAATGTTGATGAAGGCACAAAGCATATCTTCCAAGGTGAAATTTGCATGTTCAGTTTGTCCATCAGTTTGAGGATGATAGGCTGTGGACAAAGCAAGCTTTGTGCCAAGTATCTAGAAGAGAGCTTGCCAAAACTTTCCGGTGAAGCGAGGATCACAGTCAGAGATGAATACATGTGGCATCCCATGATGTTTGAATACATTATTGAAGTAGAGTTGCGCCAAGGTTGGAGCATCCATAGTATCAACCGTTGGTGCCAAATGGATTTGCTTACAAAGCTTATCCACAAACACCACAATTGCTCTGTGATCTTGTTGTGTCTTGGGCAAGGAGGTGATGAGTTCTAAGCTCGCATGTTCCCAAGGAGTAGTTGGAATGGGAAGTGGCTGAAGGAGTCCACTCAGATTCTGGTTACTGGCCTTAATGCGTTGACAACTTTCACACAATCGAACAAACTCTCAAACATCTCGTGTCATGTTGGGTCACCACCATTGGCGTTGGAGGGTACTCAAGGTCTTATCCACCCCCATGTGACCAACTATTGGTAAATCATGGGCTTCCTGAATGCGCATAAGTTGGAGATCATCTTTGGCTGGAACATAGGTCTGGTCCGCATAGAATAGAAGGCCTTCCTTGAAATAGAAGGTGTTGTACTCCTTGTCACTTGTTGTCAGACGACCATGTATCATTTGGAAGAAGCGATCTTGTTGTAGAGCTAACCAAAACTCGTTATGGACCTTGGGGTCAATTGACACCGTCGTAATTGTTGCCATGATGAGAAGAAGAGACTTCAAATCAGGTCATCGTGATAGAGCATCAAGGATGACATGGAACCAACCTAGTTTGAACTCAAGTTTGATGTCAAACAATTGGGGTTGCTCTTCCCATCAATGATGTCAACTCTTCATGTGTTCCAAGTGTAAGGTCTGCAACAATGGCTTGTGATCAGTTTGCATGACCACTTGTTTCCCCAAGAGGTTATGCTTCCATACCTTGGTGGCATATACCATTACAAGTTGTTCCCAATCTCGAGCAAAGTACTTTCTTTCAGCTATATGTAGTCGGCAAGACACAAAGGCAATGGGATGTAGTCCATCTGGGAATTCTTGTTGCAACACAACTCCAATTGCAAAGTTAGAAGCATCGAAATCAACCACACAAGGTAGTTGAGGATCATATGGTTGAAGAATGGGTCTTGAAGACACCATATGCTTTAAATTTTGGAATGCTTCTTCATGCTTGGTGGTCCACTAGAAACTCAAGTTCTTTCCCAAGAGGTCAGTCAATGGTGCAGCCACATGAGCATACTAGTGGATGAATTGTCAATAAAAATTGGCCAATCCATTGAATGCCCATACTTTTGTAGCATCCTTCGGAGTAGGCCAATCAGTAATGGCCTTGATCTTCTCTTCTTCCATCTTGATCCCCTCTGATGAGATCTAATGACCCAAGAAGGTAACCTCCTTCTGCCAAAAGGCACACTTTGACTTCTTGTAGTAAAATTTCCATTGTCATAATCGTCTTAGGACTTCTCGCACATGATTCATGTGTTCTACCTCTGTCTTGCTATAGATTAAGATAGCATCTAAGAACACCACTACAGACCAATGCAATAGTCCCTCCAACACCCGATGCATCTGATCCATGAAGACTGTTGGAGCATTAGTGAGTCCAAAAGGTAGAACTCTCCACTCAAAATGCCCATACCGTATGCAAAAGGCAGTCTTTGCACATCCTCTCTTTCAATAGGAATTTGCCAAAAGCTGCTATGAAGATTCAGCTTGGAAAAGTAGCGTGCTCCACTTAGTTGATCAAGCAGGTCATTGATCCAAGGCAAGGGATATGCATTCTTCACGGTTTGCTTATTGAGCCCATGGGTAATCAATATAGAAATGAAGTTCTCTATCCTTCTTTGGAACAAATGGTACCGGTGCTCTACAAGGAGAGGTACTATGTCATATGAAGCCCTTCTCCAACAACTCTGTAAGTGTTGTTCACAACTCCTCCAACTCCTTTGGTGAGAGCCAATAGATCGGTCTACTCACTAGAGTACTCCCTAGCCATATTAACTCGATCTTGAAGGGCATACCTCAATCAGAGGGTAATCCCTTTGGCAGATCATCCAAAAACATGTTCGCAAACTCTTGAACTATCCAATCATCCATTGCTTGATGAGGCTCTTGGCCCTCCTCGGATTGTTCTTGTGCAATCGGCTTGATCCACATGGCAAATACAGACTTATCATCCTCCAAAGCTTGCTCGATGGCTACTTTACTACCAAACTTCCTTTCCAGGGACTCATCTCTCTTCCAAGCTTGTTCCATGGTTGCCTTATTGGAAAACTTCTCATCTTGGGACTGACTATTCTTAGGTGTCTTACTCAAAGGTGCCAAACAACCTAATCAGAAATTCATACCTTGGTGTTGTACTTGAATTTGTCATTGGGTCCAATCAAATTGAACCTTATGACGTTCAAGCCAAGGTAGACCCAAAATGATATCATAGTGTAGAGGTGCCACTACAAACCTCATACACTCTAAATACTCCTTCCCAATCTAGAAGGTAACAAGATGTGAGGTGCGGAATGCAAAACCCTTTCTACCATCCGCCATCATCAAACTACTTCCGAACACTTGCTTGATAGGAATACCCAATTCCTTTGCTATTTGCATAGACATGCAAATCTTTGAACTTCCAAAATCAACCAAAATCCTACAACCCCGCTTAGATATTGTACCTTGCAAGTGAAGCAAACTTGCAGCAATCAAGCCTTCAATTCCATTGGAACTAATCAAGCTCCCAATAGGCGGCTCGAAATCTCTTATGGGGATATCTCATTTCCTTGATCATTTTGTTCCACAATCTCCATCTAGGCAACTTGTTGAGGTCCCCCATTCCTAAGTGGGCATTCAACAATGCAATATCCAACTTGGCAACAATAAAAACAACTTGCATTTTGTTGCAATCTTTCTCTATCCGTTGTACCAAGTGGTCTCCATTGGATAGCATCAATCTCCATTGGTGTTGGTTCTTCCATCCGTGCATAGTGTATTGGTAGACCTTGTGTAGCTCAAGGGCAAGACAAAGTTGTCACAACCACGGAAGCAAAGCGCTCACCCAATTGCATGGCTTCTTCTACGTTTTGTGGTTCCCGTATGGTCACCTCTAATTTGGTTTGTGACTTCAATCCCCGCATAAATCTATCCAGAACTTCACCTTGATGTATATCTAGAATCTACATGATGATGTTTTGAAATTGTGTGATGTAGCTCCTTACTAAGCCAACTTGCTTCAACTCCACTAATTTATCTTGTGCGGCATGGGTGTCATTTATAGTTTGAAAGTGACCCAATATTGCATCCTTAAACTCTACCCATGTCAAAATTGGTGCAACAATCTGACATTTAGCTTTCTCCACTCTAAATTGGCACCAAAGTTTTGCCACACCATCTAATTGGCTAGAGGCCAAGAGATTTTGTTTCCATTCATCTTGAAGATTGGTGGCTTCAAAGTAACGTTTGCAGTCAAACACAAAATTCTCCACTATGCCCGGAAGATTCTTTCCATCAAACACCTTGGGTTTGGAAATCAAATGCAATCTTCTCCATCTCAAATTGGTGCTCTCTCTATATGTTCTTGTCGTTGCTGATCTCGTTCACCCAACAATTGAGTTAGGTGCTCAATTTGTTGTTGCATCACAAGGATGATGTTCGGTATTACCGCCATAGCTACTACTCTATGCCATTACTCTCACTTTATCTAATTGATTAACACATAGATGCAGCACATCCACCATTCTCCATAAGTTACAACCGGAAGTATCAAGGTTCTTCAGACACGATGATCATATGTAAAAAATCTTGCCCAAAACGTGAGGTGATGAATTGTGTGAAATGATGTTTGGATAATATTTGGACATGAAAATCCCAATGGTTTGGCGGATGTGGATTTGGTGGTCCATAAATTCCGTACATCCCATTCCTGCTTGTGGTACCCACATCTTTTATTTTGGACGAGTTTTGAAGAAGAAGTGCCTTGTTGAAACCAAATTGAAACCAAATGGAGACGAAATGAGTGGAAACTTGTGTTTTGATCAAGCCCGAGGAAGTAGACTTCATGTAAGAGGAAGAAGGACTCGGACTGGATCAAACCAGAAGAAGTTTACTTTGTGTCATAGGAGGGAAAAACTTGGATCAGGCGCCGAAAGAGGGTTTCTTTGCATCGGAATGAAGGTTACAGGTCAGGAATACTGTAGGGACCATATCTCAATGAGAACAAGTCCAAATCAAACGTGCTATATCTCGTGAGAAGCGTCTCGTTCAGGGCTTTTCATTGCCACCAAAATCGTAAAGTTTGGAAGACTGTAGAAGAAGTTACAAGCATTTGAAGTTTTGAGAGTACATGTGAAAAGTAGTTTGGTGTCTTCGTGTCAATGTGACTTCGGACTTCGTACTTCGGACTTCGGGTTTACATGACTTCGGGTCATGAAACTTCACTTCAAGACAAATATGATTCAACCCAAGGAAGTTGGACCTCGGAGTGCAGTGAAGGTGACTTTGAGAGTTTTTCCCAAGGGATCAGAGAAAGTTAGAATAGGGAAAGAAGATAGTTAGGATACCCATGACTTCAATTTCAGTTTTTGATTGAAGATGGAACATGAATTGAAGGAGAAGTAGTAATAGTGAATAAATCCAAAGTGCAAGATCAAACAATAAGTGTCTTCGGGTCAGTTACATGAGTGATTAGGAGAAAGTGGGTTACAAATTGAAGGTGTAGATAGTGTATTCATGCTTTCAATTACAATTCTTGATGATGACATAGTAGAATTAGTAAAGAAATTGATAGTAGTTAGACCCAAAGTAAGAGAGATAGGAGTGCAAGTGTCTTCGGATTTGACATTTGACACTTTAGAGAAGAGTGGGTCGGGAGATAGAGATTTAGAATGCTTAATTATGATAAGAATTCCAAATCAAGAAAGAGAATTGTTGGATCTGGTAGAAGATGTAGGAATTGTGAAACCCAAGGATAGAATAGTATGAAGTAAAATTACTTTGGGTTCGGGTTTGAAAGCCAAGGAAGAAGTAGACATCGGATCGGAGTAGTAACAATTTGAGATATGAAGAGGTAGATATGAAGAGGCGCATTGTCATTTCAGATCTGCAAGTTTGTAGAGTCATTAGGAAGAGGTACATTAGGAAGATAATTGTCGATTGTTTCACTATTAAGAATGGCATTTGCAGTTTCATGTTATTCAGTGCTCGTTATTTTTGAGAATAGATAAAGCAAAGTGCTGTGAAGTAGTGCTTTTTGGTAAGCTTGATTCCAAGTATCAGCTCTGCAATTGTGTTTGTGAGTGTGTGGAGAAATTCAAAGTGCAAGTCAGTGTGCTTGTTGGATGTTAGATGCCACAGCTTTGATCTTCATTCTGTGTGTTTGATCCTGAGTGAAGTGCAATCAAAGCAATGCCTTGATAGATCTGAGAGGAATTGTAGTGTTGGTAGTATTATGCATTTATGAGTGCAATGCGAGGTTGATTTGAAGCAATTTTGATTGAGGAAGTTGTGCCTTTAGTAGAAGGGTGGAACACAATTCTAAAGCAAAGTGGTTTTGCAGTGAAGTGCCGTTTTCGGAAAAGCCTGAATCATCACAATCAAGATTGTTTGGAAAGATTTGATGGAGTTGTGATTAAGGAGTGTGAATTTGTGACAAGACTGTGAATTAGTGCTTGTTACTCTCTTTTGGGTGTGGTTTTTACTTGAGAGATTAAAGAAGAACTCAAGAAGAACTACAATTATTATTGTTTGCTTTGTATTTAGACATTTCTGACTCGTATCTGTGCGGGAACAAACTTTACTTACCCGATTACCGCAAAAATGATATTTGCCAGGTTGTCACAATGCTCTGATACCAATGTAAAAGACCAAGACCGAGGAAAGAAATAGGAGAATGGAAACTCACATTGGGACACTTCCAAATGCCTAGCATGACTTTGGCTTTGGTATTTATAGGTAGCATACAAGGCCCTTGAGAAACTTCTCAAGAAGCTTCCTTGAGCCGCTTTTTTAGAGTGCAAGCCAAGTTAACTAGGAAGCTTCTCAAGAAGCTTCCTTCTAGAAGCCGCCTACTTGGCATGCAAGCTATGCTAGTTAGAACCTTCTAGAAGCTTCCTTCTAGAAGCTACCTGTTTGGAGCGCAAGTTAACTAGTTGGGAAGCTTCCCAAGAAGCTTCCTAGATGCTTTTGGAATATTCTAGGCTAATTTGGCTTATTCTCTACTTCATTAGCCTTACTAACTACGTTGCTAAACTCCATATTGTTACATAATGTCTCCATACCTTGGTGGCATATACCATTACTAGTTGTTCTTGATCTCAAACATAATAATTCCTTTCTGTTGTATTTCTTTAGCAAGACACAAAGGCAATAGGATGTAATACATTTGGAAATGCTTGCTGCAACATAGCTCCAATCATAAAGTTAGAAGCATCAAAATCAACCACACAAGGTAGTTGAATGTTATATAATTGAAGAATGGGTCTTTAAGATACCATATGTTTCAGTTTCTAGAATGCTTCTTTGTGCTTGGTGGTCTATTGAAAGCTTGAGTTCTTCCCTAAGAATTCAATCAATGGTGTGGGCACATGAGTATAATAGTGGATGAACTATTAGTAAAACCTTAACATTAAATGCTTGTACTTTTATAGCATCCTTTGGAGTAGGCCAATCAATATTGGCATTGATTTTCTCCTCTTCCATCTTGATCTCCTTTGATGAGATCTTGTGATCCAAAAAAGTAACTTCCTTTTGCCAAAAGGCACAATTGGACTTCTTGTAGTAAAACTTCCACTATTGTGCTCATCTTAGGATTTCTTGTACGTGATTTGTATATTCTACATCTATCTTGCTACATATTAAAATATCATTCAAGAACACCAACATGTACCAATCCAATAGCTCATCCAACACCCGATGCATCTAATCCATGAAGACTGTTGGAACATTAGTGAGTCCAAAAGGTAGAACTCTCCATTCAAAATGCCCATACCTTGTGCAAAAGGTAGTCTTTTGTACATCCTCTTTATCAATGGAATTCTACCAATATCCAATTCAAAGATCCAACTTGGAGAAGTATTGTGCACCACTCAATTGATCAAGTAAGTCATCAATTTAAGGCAAGAGATCTGCATTCTTCATTGTTTGTTTATTAAGGTCACGATAATCAATATAGAAACAAAGTCCTCCATGTTTCTTTGGAACAAATAGTATCGGTGCTCCCCAAGGAGATGAACTATGTCATATGAAATCATTCTTTAACAACTCTATTAGTGTTGTTTGGAACTCATCCAACTCCTTTGGTGAGAGCCGATATATTGGTCTACTCATTGGAGTACTTCTTTGCAATAACTCAATTTTGAAGGGCAAACCATAATCAAAAGGTGATCCTTTTGATTGGTCATTTGGAAACACATCTGAAAACTCTTGGACTATTTGATCAACCATTCCTTGATAGGGCTTTTGATCCATGCATAATTGGCTTGATCCATGCAAATTGGATTGATCCACACCACAAAAATAGACTTATCTTCCTCCAAAGCTTGCTTTATGATTGTTTCATTGACAAACTTCCCTTCTTGAGACTTATCTTCCTTCAAAGCTTACCCTATGGCTACCTTCACAAAAAATTCATATCTTGGGATTGACTACTCTTAGGTGTCTGGCTTAAAGGTGCAAAGTAACCAAATCAAAAATTCTTACCTTAGTATTATACTTGTATTTATTGTCTATTCCAATCAAATTGAACCTTATGACTTTCAAGCCAAGGTAGACCTAGAATGACATCATAGTGTAGAGGTGCCACTACAAACTCCATACACTTTAAATCCTCCTTCCCAGTCTTGAAGGTAATAGGATGCAAGGTACAAAATGCAAAACCCTTTCCAGCATCCGCCATCATCAATCTACTTCCAATTATTGGCTTGATAGGAATATTCAATTCCTTTGCTAATTGCATAGACATGCAATTCTCTAAACTTCTAGAATCAACCAAAATTCTACAACCACAATCAAATATCATACCTTGCAAGTGAAGCAAACTTGTATAAGTCAAGCTTTCAATCCCATTGGAACTAATCAAATTCCCATTAAGCGACCCAAAAATCTCCTACTAGGATTCCTATTTCTCTACTCAAATTGCTCCACAAACTTCATTTGGGTGATTTGTTGAGATTGTCCATTCTTGAATGGACATTCAACAATAAGATGTCCAATTTGGCGATAGTAAAAATAATCACCATTTTGCTACATTTTTCTCAATTTATTGTGCTAAGTGGTCTCCATTGAATGGCATCAATTTTCATTGGTATTGGCTCCTTCACTTGTGTGTAATGTGTTGGTAGGTTTGGTGAAGGTCAAAGTTGAGACCAAGTTGTCGCAAATAAAGAATCAAAGTGCTCAGCCAATTGCATTGCTTCTTCTAAGTGCTTTGGCTCTTGCATAGTTAGTTCTAATTTGGTTTGTGATTTCAAGCCCCTCACAAATCAATCTAGAGCTTCATCATATAGTATATCTAGAATTTGCATAATAGTGTTTTGGAATTGTGTGATGTAATTTCTTACAAAACCAATCTACTTCAACTCTGCCAACTTATCTTGTGCGGCTCATGTAGCATTTATCACTTAGAATCATCCAATTATTGCACCCTTGAATTCTTCTTATGTAAAGATAGGCACAAAAAACTACCATTTAGCTCACTCTACTTGTAATTGTCACTATAGTTTTGTCGCTCCATCCAAATAGCTTGAAGCTAAGAGAATCTATTTCCGTTCATCTTGAAGATTTGTAGCCTCAAAATAATAGTCACAATCAAATATAAAATTCTCCATTGCACCCAAGATATTCTTGCCATCAAATACCTTGGGTTTTGGACATTGGATTCACTCTTCTCTTTCTTGAAATGGTTCTCTCTCTACGTGCTCTTGTTATTGATGGTCTTATTTATCCAACAATCTAGTAAGATGCTCAATTTTTTGTTGCATAACAATGATAACCTTAAGCATTGACACCATGGATACTACTTTATCATACTACTCCCAATTTATCTAATTTATTAACACATAGATACAACACATCCACCATTCTCCATAAGTTACAACCGGAAGTACCAAGGTTCTTCAGACAAGGTGATTGCATTCAAAAAAATTTACCCAAGGCGTGAGGTGATGAATTACATGAAATGATGCTTAGGTTGTACACTGATACAAAAATCCCAATGGATTTGGTGGTCTATAAATTCCATCCATCCTATTTTTACTTTGATACCAATGTAAAAGACTGAGACCAAAGAGAGAAATAAGAGAATAGAAGATTACATTGGGACACTTGAATGAGAGAAAATTCTCAGTGCCTAGCATGAGCTTGGGCTTTGGTATTTATAGGAAATATACAAGGCTCTCAAGAAGTTTCCTTGAGCCATTTTCTTGGAGTGCAAGCTAAGTTTAACCAAGATGCTTCTCAAGATGCTTTCTTCTTGAAACCGCCTACTTGGCATGCAAGCTAAGCTAGTTAGAAATTACAAAAGCTACTTACTTGCGGTGCAAGCTAAGCTAGTCGGAGAGCTTCCCAAGAAGCTTCCTCCTAGAAGTCACTACTTGGCATGCTTGTTACTCAATACTTGGGAGGTACCAAGTAGCTTCCTAAATACTTCTAGAATATTTTAGGCTAATTTGGCCTATTTGCTAATTTGTTAACCTTGATTAACTTTGTCACTAAACTCCATATTGTTACACCTATACAATGATTAGTGATCTCAATTGTGAACAATCAAAGGTATCAATTCATTCTTGAAATCCAATTTTCCACTATTCCCATGGAACGTTATTCCTTGTAAGGCTTGATGTTGCACATTTTTTCATTTGTAATAACAATGTGGCTTGATTGTTGACGGGGGTTGGTGTCATCGGCATGAGTGACTCTCCAAGTACTTTAATCACTGATGTTGGTTGTTGAGATGGTTCCCCTTCTTGCATTACCTGATTGTTCCTAAAGGTACATATGTGATTTTGCAATTCCTCCATAGTCATCTTGATCTCTCAAAACTTATTCAACATCCTTTGCATTCCTTGCATCAACTCCTACAACTATGGATCCATGATTCCTACACATAGCCAATGTTCAATTGCTACTTCTTACTTCAATAGAAGGTTAATATGATCACTTGGGAAAGAGCACAAACTGTTGGGACTACCATTGGGACCTTAGAGGCTATCATTCATTGATAATATTTCTCACCAAAATTACAGACTAGGAAATCCCTAAACATCACTTTTGGTCTAACCACATAACTGATTTCTACTTGCATGTTGGAAGGAGGAGAATTTATTACATTCAAATCCATAACATCATAATAGAATTTAAATTGTCAAATCCTACTCTTTGTCATATACCATCATATGTAGAATCACCAGGTTTGGTGAATTGATCATTTTGTCCATGAACTTTGCTCCAAAATGATAAATGAGAGATACTCTCATTTGCTTACAATAGATGTACATAATCTTGATATAGAATGGATTTAAGAATGGAAAGCAAGGTGCATGAAATTGTCTTTTGAGCATCTCCATCTTATCCTCTCTCTAAAACACCACCCAAGTCTAACAATTGCACTACATTTTCTTCCCTTAAAATTCCTCAATTCAATAGTCTATGTTCTTCCAAGAAGGGTGATCTACTCTCTTGGATTAAAAGACCTGCTCTAATACAATTATAATACTTCAAGGATAGAAGAACTCTCAAGAGATATACCGTAGAGAAAACTCAAGCATCACACTCAATACTCTGATGCTCCAAAGGAGCACCTTCTCTTTATTATATAGCAAAGAGGATCCTCTCAAAGGAAGCTCCAATCTTGGATCAACTACATGGATTAATGACATGTCATTGAATTCCACCCTTAGATTAATTTCTTGGATGGCTAACATGTTGGTCCTTGTCCTATCTAGTTGGTCAAACAAGTTTGACCAAAGAGAATCTTCCTATAAGAAGTTCAAAGTTGCATGGATGAGGTATTTTTGGAAAGCTCTTGATAAGACAACTAGTGAATGGAGAAGGTAAGCTTTTGATATCCCAAGGGAGAAGAAATTTTCTACTTTTGAGGGCCTAATTCATCCAGTTAGGCTTCCAAAATTGACTAAATTTTTCATGCTATCCTTGACTTCTACTCTACTAGTAGAAGTACTCTTTTGGTGACACCGCTATCTAATCTATGTAGCTTATCATACCTAACATCCTTCCACATGTTACCAAGCCAATTTTCATATAGAGATAATATATCTAGCTATTGGCATTACATAATGTGTTTATACCTTGGTGGCATATACTATTGCTAGTTGTGCTTGATCTCAAGTAGAGTAATTCTTTTCTATGGTGTTTAGTCAACTAGACACAAAGGAAATGGGATGTAATCCATCTAGAAATTATTATTGCAACATGGCTCCAATAGTAAAGTTAGAATCATCAAATCAACCACACAAGGTAGTTGAGGATAATATGGTGAAGAATGGGTCTTGAAGACACCATATGTTTCAATTTCTTGAATGGCTCTTTGTGCTTGGTGGTCCGTTGAAAGCTTGAGGTCTTCCTCAAGCGGTTAGTCAATGGTGCGGTCACATGAGTATAGTAATGGATGAACCATAGGTAAAAACTTGCCAATCCATTAAATGCCCACACTTTTGTAGTATCCTTTGGAATAGGCCAATCAATAATGACCTTGATTTTTTCCTCTTCCATTTTGATCCTCTTTGATGAGATCTTGTGACCCAAGAAGCTAACTTCTTTTACAAAAGGCTCACTTTGACTTCTTGCATTAAAAATTCCATTGACATAGTCGTCTTAAGACTTCTTGCATGTGATTTGTGTGTTCTACCTCCATCTTGTTATAGATTAAAATATGATTTTGTGTTCTACCTCTATCTTGTTATGGATTAAAATATCATCTATAAATACCACCATGTACCAATCCAATAGCCCATCCAACACTCGATAAATTTGATTGTAATACCAATATTTAGAAATATGATCTAGAAATGAAATTTGGTTTGGTAATATCTAAAAGGATGTTATACATGATTGACTAGGTAGATCAAACAAAGGTATCACCAAAAGAGTACTTTTACTAATAGGCCAAAAACCAAAACATGCTTGAAGACTTTAAAATCAATAGCTAGATATATGATCTAGAGGTGAAATTTGGTTTAGTGACATCTGGAAGAATGTTACACATAGTATATTAGGTAGATTAGATAGAAGTATCACCAAAAGAGCACTTCTACTAATAGGGAAAAAACCAAAATAGCATTGAAAACTTTAGAGACAATTTTGAAACATAAATGGATGAATTAGGCCTCAAAAATATGCATATATCTCTCTTCCAATGGAAGAAAGGTTGGCATTTCCTCCCCCTAGATTTTTCTCATTGAGAGTTTTCCAACCATACCTCACTCACATAATTTTGAGATTCCTACAAGAAGATTCCTTAAAGATTCTTTTCGGTCAAAGCCTGTTTGACCAACCAGATAGGACAAGGAACAACATGTCACTCATCCAAGCAAGTAATCTAAGTGTGAAGCTCATTGACATGTCACCTATCCATGTACCTAATATAATGGTGGAGCTTCCTTAAAGTGGATCCTCTTAGGTTATATAATAAACAAAAGGTGCTCTTTTGGGGCATCGGAGTTTGAGTGTGAAGCACGTGTTTTCTCTTTTGTGTTTCTCTATTATCCTCAAAACAGTACACTGATCCATGAAGACTATTGGAGCATTAGTGAGTCTAAAAGCTAGAATTTTCTATTCAAAATGACATATCATGTGCATATCTTTTAAACATCCTCTTTATTAGTGAGAATCTCCCAATAATCACTATGAAGATCCAAATTAGAGAAGTATTGTGCTCCACTCAATTGATCTAGCAAGTCATCAATTCAAGGCAAGGGATATAAATTCTTCACTAGTTTTTATTGAGGCCTTGGTAATCAATATAAAAGCAAAGTCCTCCATCCTTTAGGACAAATAGTATCGGTGCTCTCTAACAAGGTGCACTATGTTATATAATATTCTTCTCCAAAAACTCCATTAGTATTGTTGAAAGCTTGTTTAACTCCTTTGGTTAGAGCCCATAAATTGGTTTACTCACTGGAGTACTTCTTGGCAACAACCCAATCTTGAGGGGCATACCACAATTGGAGGGTAATCTCTTTGGCAGATCATCTAGAAACACATTTGCAAACTCAACTTATTTGATCAACCATTGCTTGATGATTTTTTTAACCTTCCTTAGTTTCTCCATGCACAATTGGTTTGATCCACACCAAAAAAATAGGCTTATCTTCCTCCAAAGCTTACATTATGGTTGCTTTACTCATAAACTTCCCATCTTGGGATTGACTATTCTTAATTGTCTTACTCAAAGGTACCATACAACCTAATTGGTAATTAGGTTGTATGGCACCTTACCTTGGTGTTGTACTTGAATTTATCATCAAGTTAAATCAAATTGAACCTTATAAACCTAGGATGACATCATAGTATAGAGATGCCACTACAAACGTCATACACTCCAAATACTCCTTTCTTATCTTGAATACAATAGGATATGAGGTATGGAATGTAGAACCCTTTCTACCATCCACCATCATCAATCTATTTCTAATTACTAGCTTGAAAAAGATACTCAATTCATTTGCTAATTGCATAGACATGCAATTCTTTGAACTTCTAGACTCAACCAAATTTTACAACCACAATTGGATATCATACTTTGCAAGTGAAGAATACTTGCATAGGTTGAGCTTTCTCAAGTTCTCAATATGTGGCTTGAGTTCCCTTACTAGGATTCCTTGTTTCTCTAATCATCATGTTGCAAAAACTCTATTTGGGAGATTTGTTAGGGTAGTTCATTCTTGAGTGGAGATTTAGTAATGCAATGCACAATTTGATGACAATACAAGTAACCACCATTCTATCACAATCTTTTTGTATTTATAGGGCCAAATGATTATTTTTGGAATGGCATTGATCTCCATTGGTGTTGGCTCTTCCATCCATGTGTAGTGTGTAGGTTCTATCAAGGTCAAGATCAATACCATGTTGTCATAACTAGGGAATCAAAGTGCTCAACCAACTACATGGTTTCTTCCAACTATTTGAGCTCCACCATATTCAATTTCAATTTGGTGTGTGGCTTCAAGCCCCTTATAAATTGATCTAGAGCTTCACCTTCTAATATATTTGGAATTTGCATAAGAGTGTTTTTGAATTGAGTGATATAGCTTCTTATAAAACCAATCTACTCCAATTTTTCCAACCTATGTTGTGTGGTTTGTGTGGCATTTATAGCTTGAAATTGCCCAATTATTGCACTCTTGAATTCTTCCCATGACAAGATTGGTGCAACAAAATGCCATTCAACTTGCTTATAGCTTCAAAATAACATTTGCAATCAAACATAAAATTCTCCATTAGGCTCAAGAGATTCTTGTCTTCAAATACCTTGGGCTTTGGAAATCAGATTTGCTTTTCTCCTTCTCAAAATGATGTTCTCTCTACATGCTCTTGTTGTTGATGGTCTCATACTTCCAACAATCAAGTAAGGTACTCAAATTGTTGTTGTATAGCAATGATAATTTTGGACATTATCTCCATGGATACCACTCTATCAAACTACCTACAATCCTCTAAGTTAACATGTAGATGCAATATATCCACCATTCTCCATAAGTTACAATTGGAAGTACAAAGCATTCATCAAACAAAGTAATTGCATTCAAAAAAAATTACCCAAAGTGTGAAATGATGCTTGAGTAGTACATGGATACAAAATCCCAATAGTTTTGCAAAAATAGATTTGGTAGTCCATAAATTCAATCCATTCCATTCATGCTCTAATACTAATGTAAATAACCAAAGAGAGAAATAGGAGAATGAATGATCACATTAAGACTCTTGAATGAGTGAAACTCCAAATACCTAGCATGAGCTTGGGATTTGGTAATTATATAGTATATAAAAAGCTCTTAAGAAGGTTTTTAAGAAACTTTCTACAAGTCATCTTCTTAGAGTGCAAGCCAAGCTAACCGGGAAGCTTCTTGAGAAGCTTCTTTCTAGAAACCACCTATTTGGTGTGCAAGCTAAGTTAATCAAGAAGCTCCCCAAGAAGCTTTCCTCTAGAAGTCACCACTTGGAGTACATATTACCCATTACTTGGAAGGTACCAAGTAGCTTTCTAGATACTTCTAGAATATTCTTATAGCTCTTGCTAATTTGGCCTATTTGCTACTTCATCAATCTCAACTAACTCATCTATAAACTCCATATTGTTATATGAGCTTTGTACCTATCAAGATGATTCAAAAAATACTAGGGCAATGGACCAAGTGGGCATGGTATTCTTGGGACATCGTAATGACTACTAGTGAGAGTGGTCTGCTTGAGATTTTCACTTGGTTTACTTAGGATGTAGCTAGAGGATGTGTGGAGCTTGTAGCTAGACCAAAGTGAGTTTGTTGTTATGAGGTTGGGGATGCTAGCAATTAAGGACATGATAGTATTGCTCTCAAGGCTCTTGTGTAGCAAAAAATCAATGTCTCTTCCAGTTCTACATCATTTACAAAGGATACTTGGGAGCTAACATTGGACCCAAGCTCACAAGAGTGGAAAGATATAGAGTTTGGAGGTTCTTGAAGAGCTATATAGGTTGTTTTACCTTCAATATGAACAATTTGGGTGCTCTAAAGGGATATGGTATTTGGATTCAGATGACTAGTGATACACCAATTTTTTTATGTACTAACAAATATAATACTATTGTACTATTTGATGTACAAAGTTCCAAGGATATTGCTAGAACCTCAAAAAGTCTATACTTTGGCTTTGAATCAAAGTTCCCTTCATTTTTATGTACTATTTATAGACTTTTAAGGTTGGTTTGGTAGAGATTTCATATAAAGAGAATGCTTTAGCTACATTGATGCCAACCAAGAAGGATATACATGGAAATTACATGGATAGGCAAATTTTTGGATATTATTGTCTTATCAACCAATAAAATAGGGCTGATTGATAAGCCATGCCTACATCAAAGGTAATCATTGATGAAATTGGGCATACAAAGATCTTTAGTACTTTGGATCTTTGAGTAAGATATCATCAATTGTTGATTAAGGAAGAAGACAAGTCCAAGATAGCATTTTGGGCTATTGATTCTCATGGTAAGGTTGTATTGTATCAATGACAATTCTTACCAAGTTCTAGAGGGTCATGGAAAAGATCCTAATGGGATTACATTTTTCTCCTTATTATACAAATGATATTTTGGTCTATAATGTTATTGTGGACGAACATGAGAGACGTTTGTTGGAGGTGTTTGAGAGATTGAGATCTTATGGAATAAAATTACATCTTGGAAAGTGCATATCCTTCCAAGAGTAGGTTGAGTACTTGTGTCACACTATCTACATTGGCGGACTTGGTGTTCAAGAGACCAAGATGGAGGCTATTTCAGATATTCCTCAACCTACAAATGTGAGTAGAATGCAAGCATTCCTTGGGTTGGAAAATTTCTATTACCAATATGTTAAAGGATATAGTGCATTTGCCAAGGTCTTGAAGAAGTTGACCAAGCTTACGCAAGAGTGGTGTTGGAGAGATGAGTAAGAGAGAGCTTTTACAAAGCTCAAGGAGAAGTTGACATCTATTCCTATTCTTGTGAGACCAATCAAAGGACTTTCATTCCATTTCCATACTAATTGGAGTATGTTGGGGCTTGCAGTAGTGCTCACTCAATAGGATGATGAGGAGAAGGAGTTTCTAGTGGCCTATGCTAGTGACTCCCAAAATTCAACAGTGCTCACCCAATAGGATGATGAGGAAAAGCAGTTTGTGGTAGTTTATGCTAGTGACTCCCACAATTCAATAGAATCAAAGTATAGTTCATATTGAAGGTAAACTATAGTTGATATGAGCAAAGTGTTAAGCAATAGTGTGGGTTATGGCATATTTCTAATGTTACATATTTGGTAACCCTTTCATTTTTATAATTGATCATCAATCACTAAATGGATTGGTGTAGTCCAAGAAGCTTTCAAGGAAGCTTGCACAATGGGCTTTAATTTTATAAAACTATGATTTCATGATTATTCTTAAATCTAGAGTGGTGAATTGTGATGTAGATAGGTTAAATAGAAATCCATGTACCAACTATTAAGATCAAACCAAAGCATATCGGCATGGTGAGACAAATGAGAAGATGATGTTAGGTTGGTATACATTTACCTTTCTAAATATTGATTGGGGCTTTGGTGATATATCTCTTGGAACAAATATGAATGATTAAGGTCTCAAACCCAAAGGTGGAGATATTGGTACATGTTAGCAAGATATTCATGATGATATCTTAATGATGTACTATTTTTGCATTGATGTTATGGGTAGCACAATTTTCTCCAAGGAGAGAAATCATGTCCTCTAGCAAGCCAAGCGGTTTAGATTAGAGTGCAAATATCTTCTTTAGGTATAGAAGGATTTTAGATTAGAGTGCAGACATCTTCTTTGTGTATGGAAGGATGGTGTAATACCATTAGCTAGACAAATTATCTAGAAGTGGAAATTTTTTTGGTAATGTCTTTAGGGATAACATATATGACAGGTCTAAATAAATCATATAAAGGTGTCACCAAAAGAATATTTTCACTAATAGGGCAAAGGTTAAAAACACCTTGAAAAATGCAAAGCTAATTTCAATAGCCTAAACAAATGAATTAGATATTGAAAATTATAGTAATCCTTCTCTTTAAGGGGCAAAGGTGTTACCTTCTCTCCCTTATTTTTCTTGTTGAGAACTTTCTAATGGTACATCACCCATGCTATTCTAAGCTTCTTATAAGAAGATTTCCTATAGATTCCCTTTAGTCAAACTTGTTTGACCAACCAAATAGAACAAGGAATAACATGTCGCCAATGTATATAGCTAATCTAAAGGTTGAGCTCACTTACATGTCACCAATCCATGTATTTGATCCAAGGATGAAGCTCTTTTGAGTGGATCTGCTTTGCATATAATAAAGACAAGGTGCTCATTTGGGGCATCAAAGTATTGAAGAATGAAACATTATGTTTCTCTAATGTTTCTTCTCTTTTGTTTCTCTTATCCTTGAAACATTACAAATGGTAGAGTGCAACTATTATATCTTCCATCTCAAAGACTACAATTGGTATGTCATGCTCATTAAGAGCTATGATATTTTTGAGTAAAATAGAAATATAGTTTACTTTAGAGTCATTATTGGTAGTGCAATATGAAAACCAATGTAAAGTAATTTTTTGCTTTATGTGTGGTTTATGATCAAATTAGATCATTATTCAATGCTCATATATCATAGTTACACCCAATACCTACCATGAGGTTGGGTTACCACTAGATTTTGGATTTTTTTGGACCTTTACCATTGATTGTGAGACATCATTGGTATATTTTGGTAATGGTGGAGCACTTCCCCAAGTGTATTCAGTTGATGGCACTTCCTAACAAGTCTAGTGAAAGGATGGTTTATTCATTCCTAGATTGAATTCTTAGTCATTTTGGTGCATTCGTTGAGGTTTTGACTGATCAAGGTACAAAGTTCTTGGGAGAGTTACCAAGTCTTGTGTGACAAGGCTTTGATTGATCACCATACTACCTCTCAAGATCACACTAAGACAAATGGTTTAACAAAGAAAGTGTTCAAATAGTGAAGAGAGGGTTGCATAAGTATGGCTTGTAGAGAAGCCACTTGGGAGATTGGGATCTCCAATTACCTTGGTTGGCCATGGGCTATTGGTTCAATCAACAAGCCTCCATATCATCCTTCTTTCTACTCTAAGGACAAGATCTAGATTTACTTGTAACCATTCATCATGATGCTATTATAGTTTGGATTTGGATGATTTGGATATATGGGTGAGTGCATATTCCCAATGAGTAGAGACCTTTCAAAGAGTGATACCAATGTTCCTTTGAGAAATTAGCAATTTCTCAACATAAGGATATCTTATGTGATGCCAATATTAAAGGAGGATGTTATAAACCCTCAATTTTTTTGCTTCATCCATGTGATTATGTATATCTATAGTAGATTGCACCAATAATACTTGATGTGAATATAGGTTGCACTAGAGTGTGTGAGGTTTGTTTTGGAGTCCTCATGTTGGAAGGACATGATGATGTTGTTTGGAAGGATCATGTACAAAATTGTGTCCCATACCACCTCTCAAACATTGATGGTTCTATGAAGCAAAGCTTGGCAATTGTACTTGTAGGCTTGTAATGTATAGTATATGGTTCTTCTAGTAGAGCTATTATTGTGTTGGTATAAAATAGTTGTTTGAGAAGATGGTATATGGCATTGGCATGTTTGACTCCTCTCCTCACAATGGTTCCTCAAAGATAATGGTTATGTCCTTGATGTACTTGACTGATAGCTAGTTATTTCCTTGTTTGATATACATTGCATACATGTGACTAATAATGGGGTTCAATAGCATGTGGACTCTTGATCTTTTGTCCAACACAATGCATGACACATACTTGGACTAGATTTATTTGGAGTTAAAGAGACCTAACCACCAACTAGATGGCAATTGTAAGTCATTGGAGTTTGTGTATGACTTCTATATAAGTTATACTTCTATCGTCTATATGTTGACAATGATGTATGTTGAATAATAGTGTATATATGCACAATAGTTATCATGACATTTGCAATGCCAAAGCTAGTTTGCTTGGATATTAGAGTGTAAGTCTTGGCAATCATATCTATACCAATAGTTTCTCAAAGACTACTTAGTGGTAGCCAAATGTCATGTTAGTACTATGAATCACATTTTTAGAGCTACCATTAGTTACACCATTCACATTGTGAGTTGAGCTATCAAATGTGTTGTTAGGACTAGATTCCTAGTTGTTACAAAGGAGTTATACCTTTGAAGTGCAACTCCAAAGAGCTCACTTCTTTGATGTTGAGCCTTCAAGCTCTTGGTTACGGTGAGTAGGATCCGTTGGGCATCACTTAGAGTCTCTAAGCTAGAGTGGGTGTGGCTTGACAATGTAATCAAAGCACAATGGTGGTAATATATTGAATTGAGAGTTGAGTTTTTGATCCAAGTTGAGATTGTGATACATTGATTATTGTGGGTCTTTGGAGTTTGAGTGTGACTTTTATATGAGTGTGCTTCTATGATTCTATGATTCAAGTTTATGATTTTAATAACAATGTATACACACAAAATAGTTATTTGGCTCTACTTGGGCCAAAACCTATAATAGACCAAGAGCAAAGAGAGAAATAAGAGAATGGAAAATCACAATGGGACACTTGAATGAGAGAAACTCTGAATGCCTAGCATGAGCTTGGGCTTTGGTATTTATAGAGATTATTATAAATTCTTGAGAAGTTTCTCAAGAAACTTCCTTCTAGAAGTTGTCTACTTGGCATGCAAGCTAAGCTAGTTGAAAGCTTCCAAGAAGCTTCCTTCTAGAAGTTACCTACTTGGAGTGCAAGCTAAGCTAGCCAAGAAACTTCTTCCTAGAAATTGCCACTTGGCATGTACATTATTTAATACTTGGAAGGTACCAAGTAGTTTACTAGATACTTCTAGAATATTTGAGGCTAATTTGGCCAATTTTCTACGTCATTAGCTTTGACTAACTTGTCAATATACTCCATTCTATTACATATTCTCCTGCCACTAGTTGATGATGTCCTCATCACCATTGAAGCTTCAAACTTCTAGATGGTCATTTGTGCATTTTAAAGATGAGAAAGAGGCTCCCAAGTGGCATCATGAAAGGGATATCCTTTCCAGAGGACTTTATACTCTATGTATTGTTGGAGGTCTCATTGAGTATGTTGATGCGCAAGGATATGATCAACTTCATATTCCTCATGATTATTGATAAGGATGATGGGAGGAGTAGGTTGGAAACAAGAGGAAAAAAAAGATGGATTGGGAACAAAGGATTTCAACTCAAAAATATGAAAGATAGGGTTGATGTGCATATGACAAGGCAAATGTAATACCACGAGCTAACCATATGATCTAGATGTATAAATTGGTTTGGTAACATCTAGAATGATGTCATACATGATGGTCAAAATAGATCAGATAGAAGTATCACCAAAGGATTACTTCTACTAATAAGACAAAAACCAAAATAAACTTGAAGACCTTAGAACCAATAGCTAAACATTATTTAAAGGTGAGAATTGATTTGGTAACATCTGGAAAGATGCTACACATGATAGACTAAACAGATCAGAAAGAGGTTTCACCAAAAGGAGACTTCTACTAATAGAGTAGGAACCAAAATATGCTTGATCTTTGAAGGTAATTTCTGAGGCCTAAACGGTAGACCTCAAAGATGTGCAGACCCCCCCCCCTCCCCTAGTTTGTCTCATCAAGAGATTTCCAACGATACCTTACCCACATGATTCTAAGATTCTATAGGAAGATTCCCTAGAAGATTCCCTCTAGTCAAAGCTTGTTTGACCAGCCAAATTGGACCTGGACAGACATGTCATCCATCCGAGTAAGTAGTCCAAGGGTGGAGCTTGCTGACATGTCACCTATCTGTGTGCCTAATCCTATGGTGAAGCTTTCTTGGGGGAGATCCTCTTGGTCTATATAATAAAGAGAAGGTGCTCCTTTGGGATTTCAAGTGTTTGAGTGTGATTTTGTATTTTCTCTCTTCTCTTGCCCTTGGAGTATTACAGCAAGGCAAGGCAAGTTGATAAGCAATAAGGGAAATGATTTGGGTGATATCAAAAGGTCCTATCCAATTAAGAGCAATTTTATAGACTTGGGAAGTGGGAAGGGTAGGTTACTAAAGGAGAGCATAACCTTATCATCGAGTTGAAAGGTGAGATCATGACGATGGTGGTATGCATATTGTTTTTGATGATTTTTGAGCAACAAGGAGATGAGATTTAGCTTGTTGGAGGGATTCGGATATGGTGGTCAAGAAGGTGGAAGTATAAGGGGCATGAGATGGAAAAAGACCAAGAAGGGAATCTAAAAAAGTGGGTCTTGGCCAAAATTAAGAAAGAAAGGAGAGAATCTGGTGCTTGCATGTTTGGAATTATTGTATGCAAACTCAGCAACTACAAGACATTCATCCTAGTTGGTATGGTGAATGTTGACAAAGGTACAAAGTATATACTCCAAGGTGTAGTTTGCATTTTTGGTTTGTCCATCAACTTGAGGGTGATAGGTTGTGGACAAAGCAAGCTTGGTCCCAAGTATCTAGAAGAGTGTTTACCAAAAAGATATGGTGAAGCAAGGATCATGGTCAAAGATGAGTACACAAGGCATCTCATGATGCTTGACAACATTATCAAAGTAGATCTATGCCAAGGTTGGAGCATCCATGCTATCAAAGGTTAGCGCTAAATGGATTTGCTTGTTAAGCTTATCCACAAACATCAAGATTATTGTGTGACCTTGCTTTGTCTTGGGCAAGGAGGTGATGAGATCTAAGCTCACATGTTCTAGTTGAGTAAATGGAATGGGGAGTCATTGTAGAAGTCCAATCGGTTTCTAGTTGTTGGCCTTGTTTCATTTGCAACTATTATAAGATCAAATAAACTCTCAAACATCTTGTGTCATTTTGGTCCACCACCATTGGCATTGGAGGGTACCCAAGGTCTTATCCACCTCATATAACCAGTGATTGGTAAGTCATGGGCTTCTTGAAGGCACACAAGTTGGAGATCATCCTTGGTTGGAACATAGATTTGGTTCTCATAAAATAGAAGGTCATCCATGAAGGAGAAGGTGTTGTACTTTTGGTCACATGCTGCAAGATGACCTTGTACAATCTGAAAGAAATGATCTTGTTGTAGAGCTATCTTAAACTTGATTTGGGTTTTGGAATCAACTAAAATTCATAATTGCTATCGTGATGAGAGGAAGAGACTTCAAATCAGGTTTTTGTGATAGAGCATTGAGGATGACATGGAATCAATTGGGTTTGTACTCAAGTTTGATGTCAAAAACATGTAGTTGTTCCTCCCATCAATGATGTTGACCTTTCATGTGCTCTAAATGTAATATTTGCAACAAGGGTTTGTAATCAATTTGCATGATCACTTGTTTTTGCAAGAGATAATATCTCCAAACCTTGGTAGCATATACCATTGCTAGTTGTTCATGATCTCAAGCAGAGTAATTCCTTTCTAAAGTGTTTAGTCAATGAGACACAAAAGCAATGGGATGTACCCCATTTAGAAATTATTGCTACAACATGACTGCAATGGCAAAGTTAGAAGCATCAAAATCAACCACATAAGGTAGTTGAGGATCATATGGTTGAAGAGTGTATCTTGAAGATACCATATGTTTCAAATTTTGGAATGTTCTTTGTACTTGGTGTTCCATTGAAAGCTCGAGTTCTTACCCCAAGAGGTCAATCAATGGTGTTAACCACATGAGCATAGTAGTGGATAGATCATCAATAAAAACTTTCCAATCCATTAAATGCTTGCACTTCTAAGGCATCCTTTGGAGTAGGCCAATCAATAATGGTTTTGATTTTCTCTTCTTCCATCTTGATCTCCTCTGACAAGATCTTATGACCCAAGAAGGCAAAAGGCACACTTTTTTTGCCAAAAGGCACATTTGGACTTCTTGTAGTAGAACTTCCATTGACGTAGTCATCTTAGGACTTCCTGCACATGATTTACATATTTTGCTTCCATCTTGCAATACTTTAAGATATCATCCAAGAACACCACCATGTACCAATCCAATATCTCATCTAACACCCAATGCATCTTATCCATGAAGATTGTTGGAGCATTAGTGAGCCCAAAAGCTAGAACTCTACACTCAAAGTACCCATACCTTGCGCAAAAGGTAGTCTTTTGTACATCTTCCCTATCAATGGGAATCTGCCAATAACCACTTTGGAGATCCAACTTAGAGATGTATTGTGCACCACTCAAGTAATCAAGCAAGTCATCAATTCAAAGCAAGGGATTTGCATTCTTCATTATTATTATTTTGAGCCTCTGATAATCAATATAGGAACAAAGTCGTCCATCCTTCTTTGGAACAAATTATATGGGTGCTCCCTAAGGAGATGTACTATGTCATATGAAATCTTTATCTAACAACTCTATGAGTGTTATTTGGAGCTCATCCAACTCATTTGGTGAGAGCCAATAGATTGGTCTACTCACTAGAGTACTTCTTGGCAATAAATCAAACTTGAAGGGCATACCACAATCAAAGGGTAATCCCTTTGGTAGATAATTCAGAAACACTTTCAAAAACTTGTGGACTATTTGATAAACTTTGCTTGATGAGGCTATTGATCCTCCTTAGATCTTCCATGCACAATCAGCTTGATCCACACTACAAAAATAGATTTATCTTCCTCCAAAGCTTACTCTATGGTTGCTTCATTGACAAACTTCCCATCTTGAGACTTACCTTCCTCCTTGGTGTTGTATTTCAATTTCAATCAAATTGAACCTTATGATGTTCAAGCCAAGCTAGGCCTAAAATGACATCATAATGTAGAGGTGCCACAATAGACCTCATACATTCCAAATACTCCTTCCTAATCTTGAAGGTAATAGGATGTAAGGTACAAAATGCAAAACCTTTTCTAACAACCACTATCATCAATCCACTTCCAATTATTGGCTTGATAAGAATACTCAATTCCTTTGCTAATTGCATAAATATGCAATTGTCTAAACTTCTAGAATCAACCAAAATCCTACAACCACGATCAGATATCATACCTTGCAAGTGAAGCAACTTGCATAGGTCAAGATTTTAATCTCATTGGAACTAATCAAGTTCCTATTAGGTGGCCCAAAATCTCCTATTAGGATTCCTTGTTTTTGTACTCATATTGCTCCATAAACTTCATTTGGGTGATTTATTAAGATCGCACATTCTTGAATGGACATTCAACAATATGATGTCCAATTTGGCAGCAATAAAGCTACCACCATTTGTCCATAATCTTTCCTAATCTATTGTTCCAAGTGGTATCCATTTGATGGCATCAATTTCCATTGGTACCAATTCTTCCACCTGTGTGTAATATGTTGGTAGGTTTTTGAAGGTCGAGGTCAAGATAAGTTGTCACAACCAAAGAATCAAAGTGCTCAACCAACTACATGGCTTCTCCCAAGTGTTTTGGCTCCTGCATAATGACTTCCAAGTTGGTTCATGACTTCAAGCTCCTCACAAATCGATCTAGAGCTTCACCATCATATATTTAGAATTTGAGTAATGGTATTCTAGGATTACGTGATGTAGCTTCTTACAAAACCAATCTGCCTCAACTTTATCAACTTATCTCATGCGGCTCATGTGGTATTTATTGCTTGGAATCACCAAATTATTGCACCATTGAATTCTTCCCATGTCAAGATTGATGCAACAAATTGCCGTTCAACTCACTCCACTTGAAATTGCCACCATAGTTTCACTATTCCATCCAGTTGGCTTGAAGCTAAGAGAATCTATTTCTGTCCATCTTGAAGATTTATAGCATCAAAATAACATTCTCAATCAAATAAAAAATTTCCAATATGCTTAGGAGATTCTTTCCATCAAATACCTTGGGTTTTGGAAATAAAATTCACTCTTCTCTTTCTTGAAATGGTGCTCTCTCTATGTGCTCTTGTTGTTGCTTGTCTTGTTCATCCAACAATCAAGTAAGATGCTCAATTTTTTGTTGCATGGCAATGATAAACTCAAGCATTTTTGCCATGTCTACTACTCTATCACACTTCCTCCAATTTATCTAAATTAACACATAGATGCAACACTTCCACCTTTCTCCATAAGTTACAACCGGAAGTACCAAGGGTTCCTCAGATAAGGTGATCACATTCAAAAAATTCTGCCCAAAGCATGAGATGATGAATTATGTGAAATGATGCTTGGGTAATATACAAAAATAAACATCCCAATGGTTTGGTAGAAATAGATTTGGTGGTCCATAAATTCCATCCATCTTATTCTTGCTCTAATACCAATATAAAAGATTGAGATTGAGGAGAGAAATAGGAGAATGGAAAATCACATTGGGACACTTGAATAATAGAAAATTTGAATGCCTAGCATGAACTTGGGCTTTGGTATTTATAAGGAGTATACAAGGCTCTTGAGAAGTTTCTCAAGAAGCTTCTTTCTAGAAGTTGTCTACTTGGCATGCAAGCTACGCTAGTTGGAAGTTTCCAAGAAATTTCCTTCTAGAAGCTACCTACTTTGGGTGCAAGCTAAAGTAGCCAGGAAGCTTCCCAAGAAGCTTCCTCCTAGAAGTCACCACTTGGCTTGCACGTTACCCAATACTTGGAAGGTACCAAGTAGCTTACTAGATACCTCTAAAATATTCCAGGCTAATTTGGCCTATTTGCTTCTTCATTAGCCTTGACTAACTCATCAATTAACTCCATATTATTACAAAACCTACAAGTTCTTTGAGCCAAAGGTCTTCTTGGTCTTTGGCCCCAAGCTCTTCTTCCTTATTCTACACTTCTTGTGGAGGTAACTCTACATCCACATAGTCTTTCTCGTCTTCTCTTGAATTTGATTTGTCTTCTATATTTTCAGCTCCTCTCCACTTTCTTTGTCATCCTTTTCCTTTAGCTTTTCCTTCCTCTTTGTTTGAATAAATTTCTACTCCAAATACTTGAGCTTTGGTATTTATAAGCAAATTTAGTGCAAGACTCCAAGGGAAGCCTTCAAAGAATTTTCCTTCTAGAATTCAGTCTTCTTGGAATTCAAGTTAAGCTTACCATTTACTTGGCACATAAGCTACTCAAACCTTTGGGAGCTTCTCACCAGGAAGTTTCTTGGATGCTTCTAGAACATTCTCAAAATTTCTAGATTTATGCTAATTCTAACATTCTTTTAGCTATACTTAGCTTCTAGTAACTCAACATTATTACAATCAAGATTTATTATATTCTTTCTCTACATTGAACAATTTAGTCTTGATGATGAATGATAATGCTTGTTGGGTTATGAAAATTAGATGTATGAAGATTTGCATCTTTGATAAAGTGGTAAGTTCACTTAGTTATGTAAGGTGTAATCTTGACATAAGCAAAAAAGGCTTGCTTTCTCTTGGATTGTTGGACACCAATGGTCATTAGTGATGTATAATTGATGGTACAGTTCAAGTTATGGTTGGAGGCAGAGCCATCTTGAAGGAGAGCAACCATAAGAACCTATGTGTTGAAGAGTATCATTATGCATGGAAAGGCAAACATAGTTACATCTCAAGAGGAGATGACTCATTTGTTGCAATTACGTCATATGAGTTAGAAAGGTTTTGCTCTACTACACAAGAAAAAATTGCTATTATGTTTATGGAGGAGCAAGTCTGAATATGCCTTACATATTTGGAAAGCACAAGAAATGTTCTTTTGGAGTTGGAACTCATAATCCAAAGGAATTGCTTGAGTATTTACACATGGATGTGTGAGGCCTATCCTCTATGGTCTCAAATTCTGGAAAGGATTATTATGTTTCTTTCATAGATGACTACTCAACACTTTTATGAATTTATTTCACACAATTTAAGTATAAAACCTTTATCATTTTCAAGAAAGAAAATCCCAAATTGAAATTGAAACTTAAAATAAAATGAAATTGAGATATTTTTGTACAATATATAAATATCTCACCAAAATACAACACTTTAGGTGAATTTGGAGTGTTTTGTGAAGAAAGAGTGGATAACCTATGATCTCATCACAATACATACTTCCAAATACAATGTTGTTGTGGATCAAACTCAATCAAACACTTTTGAACAATCACAAAGTATGTCAAGCCATTTAGATTAACCATAAATATTCTAGGTTGGACTTTTCAATATTGCAACTTATATGGTAAACCTCTATACTTCTAGTGCAATCAATTTCAAGACTACATCTAAGATGTGGCATAATGTGTGGTAGGTTAGTTTGGGTTAAGAATTTTGGAGGTAATCTATATGCCATTACATCATTGAAATCGAATCAAACTGGAACTTGTAGCCAAGAAATACATATTTCTTGGATATCAATGTGGTGTGAAATAAAGCGGGTTGAAAGATAGTCTTGAAATTTGAAGGTGTTGTGTTGATCAAGTTGATCCATAGTTTGCCACTCCTAGTAGGTTATGTGCTATAACATACACTTCTTATATAGGTTATGGGACATAATCAAATGCAAATAAATTATCAATATGAATATTGCCTTCAATGAGCCTAGATCAATTAAGGAGAGGTAGAAAGTTCAAACTCCCATCATTGACAAAGGCAAATCTACAATCATGGATGGTGTTGAGGGAGAGATTGATCATGGTAATCTTTATGATGGGCCAAAAGGAGAAGCTCCTATAAAAGTGGAGCAAGTTCTTGTGCCCATAACACAAGAAGAGGAGCATTAATAATAATGAGCCACATATTCTAATGAAGAAAGATAAACCAATATCTTTGGTTCAAAGATCTAAACACATCAATCAATTATGCTCTTGAGAAGTATAGTACTTGGTACCATCTTATCAAGTAGATAACAACTATGAATCCTTTGAAGGTAATGCAAGTGTATTGATCATATAGAAAGTGGACTTCTTTCTATAAGGATGTTCAAGCTTTGGATATGAAGCTTGAATGAGATGCAGCAATATGTAAGGAGATGAAGTCACTTCTTGAGAACAAGACATGGGAGCTAGTGGAGCTACTTCAAGGTGCATAAGTGGTGGATAACAACTAGGCGTATCAAAATAAGGATAGACCCACTAGTGGTGTTGAGAGGGCTTTCAATGCCAAGTTGTTAGTCATGGGTTTCATGCAATGGAAACATGTGGATTACAACAAAGTCTTCTCACTAATAGCCAAGAACTCAACTATTAGAATATTTTTTACTTGCCATAATAATTAGATCAAAAGAATGTTATCATAGTGTTCTTACATTGAATGTTGGATGAAGAGATTTTCATGAGACAATATGTTGGTTTCATGAGCAGAGGCCAAGAGGAATTGATCTACAAGTTGTTGATGTACTTCTATGGACAGAAGCAAAGTCCTTGATAATGAAACAAGTAGTTTGATGATTTCATGTGGAAAAAAGGGTTATAGAAAGTATGTTTGAACCTTATATGTACTTGAAGCAAGTAAGTAATATGGCTTTTGGCCTCATTATTTTGGTCTTATATGTGGATGACATGCACATAACTACAAAGGATAAATCTAAGATTGCTAAAATTTAAGGCTCAATCAAGCTCAAAGTTTAGCATTAAGAATGTAGGTCTAGCCAAAGGAGATCTTAGGCATAGTCATTTAGAGGAACTCAAAGGTATGAAAGTTATGGTTGACATAGATCAAGTATGTACAGAAGGTACTTGCAAGGTTCAATATGGAAAGTGCAAAGGTAGTAACTACTTTGTAAAAAACCAAAACCAAAGAGAGAAATAGGAGAATGGAAACTCACATTGGGACACTTGAATGAGGGAAAACTCCGAATGCCTAGCATGAGCTTTGGCTTTGGTATTTATAGGTAGCATACAAGACCCTTGAAGCTTCTCAACAAGCTTCCTTGAGCCACTTTCTTGGAGTGCAAGCCAAGTTAACCAAGAAGCTTCTCAACAAGCTTCCTTCTAGAAGCTGCCTACTTGGCATGCAAGCTAAGCTAGTTAGAAGCTTCTAGAAGCTTCCTTCTAGAAGCTACCTACTTAGGGCGCAAGTTAACTAGTTGGGAAGCTTCCCAAGAAGCTTCTTAGATGCTTCTAGAATATTCTAGGCTATTTTGTCTTATTCTCTACTTTGTAAGCCCGACTAACTTTGTCGCTAAACTCCATATTGTTACATATTCCCCCACCGCTAGTTGGTGACGTCCTTGTTGCCAGTGAAGCTTTGAATTCCTTGATGGCCATCTATACATTTTGGAGGTGGGAAAGAGGTTCCCATGTGGCATCATGAAGGGGATACCCTTTCCAAAGGACCTTGTACTCCGTATGTTGGTGACGGCCTCGTTGAATATGACAACCTGCAAGGAGACGATCAACTTTGTACTCCTCATGATCATTGATAGGGACAGGCAGAGGAGGAGGTTGGACTTGAGAGGAAAAGGAAGAGGGGTTAGGAACAAAGGGTTTCAACTTGGAAACATGAAAGACAAGATGGATATGCATGTGACAAGGCAAGGCAAGTTGATAAGCAACAGGAGAGACAATGTGGGTGATATCCAAGGGTCCTATCCAATTAGGAGCAAGTTTACAAACTTGGGTATCAACTGGGAGAGGGAGGTTACTAGAGGATAGCATGACTTTATCACCAACTTCAAAGGTGAGATCACGACGATGGTGGTCCATATATTGTTTTTGGCAATTCTGAGCAACAAGGAGGTGAGACTTGGCTTGTTGGAGAGATAAGGATATAGTGGTCAAGAATGTGGAAGTATGAGGAACCTGAGAGGGAGGGGGAGCAAGAAGAGAATCTGGAACAAGCGGATCTTGGCCAAAATTGAGAAAGAAAGGAGAAAATCCGGTGCTTGCCTGTTTGGAATTGTTGTAGGCAAATTCTATAGCTGCAAGACATTCATCCCAGTTGGTATGGTGGACATTGACAAAGGCCCGTAACATATCCTCCAATGTACAATTTGCGCTTTCAGTTTGTCCAGTAGTTTGAGGATGATAGGCCGTGGACAAAGCAAGCTTGGTGCCGAGTATCTAGAAGAGTGCTTGCCAAAACTTCCCGATAAATCGAGGATCACGGTCGGAGATGAGTACACATGGCATCCCATGATGCTTGAAGACATTGTCAAAGTAGATTTGCGCTAAGGTTGGAGCATCCATGGTATCACAGGTTGGTGCCAAGTGGATTTGCTTACTAAGCTTATCCACAAACACCACGATTGCGGTGTTTGTGGATCTCATCACATCCTTTGGCAAGGATGTGATGAGATCCAAGCTCACATGCTCCCAGCGAGCAAATGGAATGGCAAGTGGTTGAAGGAGTCCACTTGGCTTCTGGTTGTTGGCCTTGTTCCGTTGGCAACTCTCACATGATCGGACAAAGTCTCAAACATCTCGTGTCATGTTGGGCCACCACCATTGGTGTTGAAGGGTGCCCAAGGTCTTGTCCATTCCCATGTGACTAGCTATTGGTAAATCATGGGCTTCTTGAAGGCACACAAGTAAAAGATCACCTCTAGCTGGAACATAGATCTAGTTTGCATGGAATAAAAGGGCTTCCTTGAAAGAGAAGGTGTTGTACTCCTTATTTCATGTTGTCAGACAACCATGTACCATTTGGAAGAAGGGATCTTGTTGTAGAGCTGATTGAAACTCATTATGGACCTTAGGGTCAATGGACACCGTTGTAATTACCGTCGTGATGAGAGGAAGATCCTTCAAATCAGGTCATTGTGATAGAGCATCGGGGATGACATGGAACCGACCTGGTTTGTACTCAAGTTTGATGTCAAAAAATTAGAGTTGCTCTTCCCATCAATGATGCTGACTCTTCATGTGCTCCAAGTGTAAGGTCTGCAACAATGGCTTGTGATCAGTTTGCATGATCACTTGTTTCCCCAAGAGATAATGCCTCCATACCTTGGTGGCATATACCATTGCAAGTTGTTCCCGATCTTGAGCAAAGTAATTTCTTTCAGCTGTATTTAGTCGGTGAGACACAAAGGCAATAGGATGTAGTCGATCAGGAAATTCTTGTTGCAACATAGCTCCAATTGCAAAGTTAGAAGCATCAAAATCAACCACACAAGGTAGTTGAGGATCATATGGTTGAAGAATAGGTCTTGAAGACACCATATGCTTTAACTTCTAGAATGCTTCTTCATGCTTGGTGTTCCACTAGAAGCTTGAGTTCTTTCCCAAGAGGTCAGTCAATGGTGCAGCCACGTGAGCATAATAGTGGATGAACCGTCGGTAAAAACTGGCCAATCCATTGAATGCTTGTACTTTTGTAGCATCCTTCGGGGTAAGCCAATCAGTAATGGCCTTGATCTTCTCTTCTTCCATCTTGATCCCCTCTGATGAGATCTTATGACCCAAGAAGGTAACCTCCTTCTGCTAAAAAGCACACTTTGACTTTGTGTAGTAAAATTTCCACTATCGTAGTTGTCTTAGGACTTCTTGCACATGATTCACGTGTTCTGCCTTTGTCTTGCTATAGATTAAGATATCATCTAAGAACACCACCACGGGCCAATCCAATAGTCCCTCCAACACCCAATGCATCTGATCCATGAATACTATTGGGCATTAGTGAGTCGAAAAAATAGAACTCTCCACTCAAAATGTCCAACCTTGTGCAAAAAGTAGCCTTTTGCACATCTTCTCCTTCAATAGGAATTTGCCAATAGCCGCTACAAAGATCCAGCTTGGAAAAGTAGCGTGCTCCACTTAGTTGATCAAGCATGTCATCGATCCAAGGCAAGGGATATGCATTCTTCACGGTTTGCTTATTGAGTCCATGATAATCAATATAGAAACGAAGTCCTCCATCCTTCTTTGGAACAAATAGTACCGTGCTCCCCAAGGAGAGGTACTATTTTGTATGAAATCCTTCTCCAACAACTTTGTAAGTGTTGTTTGCAACTCCTCTAACTCCTTTGGTGAGAGCTGATAGATTGGTCTACTCACTAGAGTACTCCCTGGCAATAACTCGATCTTGAAGGGCATACCTCGATCAAAGGGTAATCCCTTTGGCAGATCATCCGGAAACACATCTGCAAACTCCTGAACTATCCGATCAACCATTGCTTGATGAGGCTCTTGGCCCTCCTCAGATTGTTCTTGTGCAATCGGCTTGATCCACACCGCAAATATAGACTTATCTTCCTCCAAAGCTTGCTCTATGGCCACTTCATTAACAAAGTTCTCTTCTAGGGATCCATCTCTCTTCCAAGCTTGCTCTATGGTTGCCTTCTTGGCAAACTTCCCATCTTGGGACTCATCTCCCTTCCAGATTTGCTCTATGGCTACCTTCTCAACAAACTTCCTATCTTGGGACTGACTATTCTTAGGCGTCTTACTCAGACGTGCCAGAAAACCTAATTGGATTCATAGTCATAAGGTCCAATTGAATTGAACCTTATGACTTTCAAGCCAAGGTAGACCCAAAATGATAACATAGTGTAGAGGTGCCACTACAAACCTCATACACTCCAAATACTCCTTCCCAATCTTGAAGGTAACAGGATGTGAGGTACGGAATGCAGAACCCTTTCTACCATCCGCCATTCAAACTACTTCCAAACACTGGCTTGATAGGAATACCCAATTCCTTTGCTACTTGCATAGACATGCAATTCTTTGAACTTCAAGAATCAACCAAAATCCTACAACCCCGATTAGATATCATACCTTGCAAGTGAAGCAAACTTGCATAGGTTGAGCCTTCAATCCCATTGGAACTAATCAAGCTCCCAATAGGTAGCTCAAAATCTCCTATTGGGATTCTTTGTTTCCTTGATCATTTTGTTCCACAAACTCCATCTAGGCAACTTGTTGAGGTCGCCCATTCCTAAATGGACATTCAGCAATGCAATGTCCAACTTGGCGACAATAAAAGCAACCTCCATTTTGTCGTAATCTTTCTCTATCTACTATGCCAAGTGGTCTTTGTTGGATAGCATCAATCTCCATTGGTACAGGTTCTTCTACTCGTGCGTAGTGTACTGGTAGGCTTTGTGTAGGTCGAGGTCAAGACCAAGTTGTTGCAACCAAGGAATCAAAACGCTCAGCCAATTGCATGGCTTCTTCTACGTTTTGTGGCTCCCGCATGGTCACCTCCAATTTGGTTCGTGACTTCAATCCTTGCACAAATCGATCCTGAACTTCACCTTCTTGGATATCTAAAATTTGCATGATGATGTTCTGAAATTGTGTGATGTAGCTTCTCACTGAACCAATCTACCTCAACTCCGCCAATTTACCTCGTGCAGCTCGGGTGGCATTTATAGTTTGAAATTGACCAAGTATTGCATCTTTGAATTTTGCCCATGTCAAAATCGGTGTAACAATTTGTTGTTCAGCTCTTTCTACTCGGAATTGCAACCAAAGTTTTGCCATGCCATCCAATTGGCTAGAAGCCAAGAGAATTTGTTTCCGCTTGTCTTGAAGATTGGTGGCTTCAAAGTAACGTTCACAGTCAAACACAAAACTCTCCATTGTGCCAGGAAGATTCTTGCCTTCAAACACCTTGGGTTTTGGAAATCAAATGCAATCTTCTCCATCTCAAACTGGCGCTTTGTCTATCTGCTCTTGTCATTGCTGGTCCCGTTCATCCAACAATCGAGTAAGATGCTTGATTTTTTGTTGCATTGCAAGGATAACATCCGGTATTGCCACCATTGCTACTACTCTATTCCACTACCCTCAATTTATCTAATTGATTAACACATAGATACAACACATCCACCGTTCTCCATAAGTTACAACTAGAAGTATCAAGGGTTCCTCTAACACTATGATCATATGTAGAAAATCCTGCCCAAAGCGCGAGGTGATGAATTGTGTGAAATGATGCTTTGGTAATATTTGGACATGGAAGTCCCAATGGTTTGGCAGAAGCGGATTTGGTGGTCCATAAATTCCATCCATCCCATTCCTGCTTTGATACCAATGTAAAAGACCAAAACCAAAGAGAGAAATAGGAGAATGGAAACTCACATTGGGACACTTGAATGAGGAGAAACTCCAAATGCCTAGCATGAGCTTCAGCTTTGGTATTTATAGGTAGCATACAAGACCCTTGAAGCTTCTCAACAAGCTTCCTTGAGCCGCTTTCTTGGAGTGCAAGCCAAGTTAACCAAGAAGCTTCTCAACAAGCTTCCTTCTAGAAGTTGCCTACTTGGCATGCAAGCTAAGCTAGTTAGAAGCTTCTAGAAGCTTCCTTCTAGAAGCTACTTGCTTAGGGCGCAAGTTAACTAGTTGGGAAGCTTCCCAAGAAGCTTCTTAGATGCTTCTAGAATATTCTAGGCTATTTTGTCTTATTCTCTACTTTGTAAGCCCGCCTAACTTCGTCGCTAAACTCCATATTGTTACATACTCTCTTGATAGCACATTTGTAGCTTTTTCTAGCTTTTTCCAGCTGTTTCTAGCTTTTTGTCCAATGGATACTATAGAGAAATGGTTGATGTTTGAGGTTCTCTACAAGAGTATGGTATGAAATCTCATGTATTAGATGGTGTGAACTAGACCAAATATTACATATGTTGTAGGTAAGGTTAGCAAGTACATATCTAATCCATGAAAACATACTCCAAAGCAATCGACGGGATACTTTGCTACATCAAGTGCATGATAGAGGTTGGCTTTGGTCCGATGCAAGATTGGAGAAGGAAAAGTCAATCTTAGGTAGAGTTGGTAGAAAATTGACAACTAGGTAGGTATTCACATTTTTTGTGAATGTATAAGCTGGAGATCTATGTTGCAGATGTGTGTGGAGTGTTGTAGATCAATCTACTATGGGTGTGGAGTATGCATTTGGCTATAGAGGCAACAAAGGAAATTGTTAATTTACACAAACTTGTCACAAAGATGGGATTGGTAGAAGGTGATATCAATCCCATTTGTGATAATCAAAGTGCTTTGGACTTTTTTGTGAACCAAGTGATAGATAGTTGGGTAAAGTACACTAACATCAATTACCACTTTATCAAACAAGCAATGTCTATTAAAAAAAATGAGCTAGTCAAGATTGATGGAAATTTCAATATGGCTGATGTGTTGAAAATGGTGATTCCTTTGGAGGCTTTTGTGAGACATTGTGCAAAGTTGTAGATTTTGCTCAAGAAGTACGGTCTACTTGACATTAGTAAATTTAGGTTATATTTACTCTATCCAATGAGTTTGGCTATGGCTTAATTCTATTTAATGGAAGGAAAGCTTAGACTCTAGGCTATCTCTCTAGGATTTCTTGCATAGTAGCGTACAAAAACTAAGGTTATTGGACTCACAACTTGAATTAAGAGGAGTTTGTTAAGTTCACCCATGTCTTGCTTAATCTTAGTTTAGTTGACCCTAGTTAATGTGCTAATTGAGGTTAATTTAGATACTTGGAGAGTATAAAAGATTCCAAGAGAGTGCTATAGATAACTAGAGAAGGAGACTATGTGAGGCAGCCTATTTCACTAGAGTGCAACAAATACTTAGAGAATATAACAATACTAGGAGAGAGCAAGAGAGAGGTTCCACTAGGAGACTATATGAGGCAGGTGCCGAAAGACTTAGTAAAGTTGCGGAAATAGTGGATGTAGTTGAGCCTGAGATGATACCGTGTTGATCTTGCTCGGTGTTTTATTCAAGTCCTCGATAGATAATAACTACAAGAATGTCAAATTTAATTGGGGTCCGGCAGTGCTAGCAAAAACTCTCCAATATAAGTATAGATCTTATTTGTTTCAAGAATTTGGTCTTTGTTTATATCACATGCTAATTTTTGGATTTTTTTTTCAACTTGTGAAATTAAATAACAAACTGATCATCTGAAATATATTGTATTTTATTTTATATATATAGTTTATCATGTGTACTGGAGTCCTTGTCATGATCATGTTACCGAAGTGTTTAGATTCTGCAGCTAATGTTTTGAATTCTATTCTCCTACACGTAAAACTCGTACTAAATCCACAATGAAAGGAAAAGGCATTTACGAGCAAAGATCCGTTTCATAAGTTTTGAAAATACTTAATATTACACGCAATAACAAAATCTAGGGGCTCCTTAAAGGTCACTTTCGAAGCATTCCATGAAGTCTTTATGAAAGTTTTTATAAAACAAATTATGCATTTGATATCCCACTGGATATCTGAAATAAAACTTCACAATACACCAGTGATATATAAGTATCCATGAAAAATTTTGAGAGTTTGTTACGAGATAATATCGACTGAAACCTGGTATTTTTGCATTGTGAAATCTATAATAGTACTATAATCTCTCGTCAAAAGGTTAATTTCAAAGTGGAAGAAACAGATAATGGGAATGTCATAGACCAATTAGTTCTCCAAGCATTCGGAGAGCTAATTAAGAGCGATAGGATCAGCGGATAATGTGCTACTAGCATAATTCAGTTTTCTTTGGGCTCTCTTGTTGGATACCTTGATTTGTTTTTCACTTTTAGAGTACAGAAGAACGTTTATATTTGTTGGGGTCGAAATGTGTGTCTGTTAGACAGATCGCTCGAGGACGTAGAATGAACATATATTATTTTTCCAATTCAATCAATACTTCTATTTAGCCGGTCACTTAACATCTCCATTGTATGGGATTGAAAACGAAAATGCTGTTTTATCCGTTTTAGGTTTATCTTGAAGCGGTGTAGTACTCTTAGATGTTTTGACGGAGATATCTTGACGCGAAATTGCGTTTAGATGGCGCCGTCACTTAACTTGGGGGGTAAAGTTCAAGTAACAATTGCAACACGTGGCGTAGCAATCTTCTATATAAAAGTCAGCACCAAGAATTTCACCTCAAGTCATTCAAAGGAGTAAAGTTACTTGATAAGGCGACTGCGTGTGAATAATAAGAAGGATGGGAAGACCCCATCAACCCTTACAAGGAAAAGATATAGAGGGTTCCAACAGTATCGGTAAGAAGAATTAGATACGGTGTCTGTTGGCTTCAAAGACGTCTACATCTTGCCCAAGTTCGGTGTGACTCTCTGTTGATTATGAATGACAACGTCAATAGCATGACGTGTCACATATTGAACTTTCCTTGTCTAACATGGGGCTTAGCCCTATGTTACCTTTTTTGTCTCTCTCTTGATGGGGTCTTCCCATCCTTCATTTTTCCTGCGCGGTCGCCTTTTTTCTTTTTTCTTTCGTCTATTCTTAAGGTCCTTGACGCAGCATTTTTTCACATGCTTTCCCGTCAGTCACATACCGAGAGTTCACTGATTTGATTCTGTATTTCTATTTCTCATCGAAGAACACCCGCATCAGCCCCTTTGCCCCGACGGCGCAGTGGGAGCGAAGGGGGTGGGAGTGCCAATCACCGGTCACAAGGAAGCATCTTACTGATGCTGCCGGTTCCTGGGAGCGCAAGACACCTTGTACGATTTGAGGGGTCGCCACTACTTCAAAGGAAAGGCGACCGCGTAGGAAAAACGAAGGATGGGAAGCCGTACAAGGGAGGGAGGGACAAACAAGGTAACATGGGGCTAAGCCCCAATAGAGTCTATATGAGAAATCTGCCCTACTGCACCTAAGATATCCACTACTTCAAGAATTGCTTTATCTAAACTTAAGGTTCTATTGATTTCATTTTGGGGTTTGTCAGTTGTTCTATGAGGTAAGCACTGCCGAGGTTTGGGTATTCGAGTAGTCCTTCAAGTCCACCAAATATGACTTAAAACTCTACATTTGTACCTCCGAAACTGTATGTAACTGACATGTATTTCCGCAGTAATCGACATTGCATCCAATCTCGAAGCCCGGCAGAACGGGCATATGAGACACGGCCAGAACTATCTGCAGAGAATGTTAATCTCGGACATATGAGCCACGGCTAAACCTATCTGCAAAGAGTGCTTATCTCGTAGGTCGACGGGCCATCCCTACAAAATGAAATGGTAAGAGCCTTAGATGTTGCAATTCATATTCGGGTTCTATCGTTTCAAGGGTCTTTGGATTTCATCTTCAGACTCACCAATCTGTCCTCCAGATAAGCACTGTCGAGCTTAACGATCGAGCACTCATCTTTTTTAGTTTTCAAATTTTCAATGCAAAATCAATAGTGTTATCCTCAGAGTGAAAGCAATTCTTTTTCAAACTCATGAGAAATTTAGCTGACGGAAAAGAAATTTTAGAGATTAAACTGGGGTTAAACTCGCAGTCGTCATAGACATGTTGAGGGGAACACGATGATGATTGATGGCAGATTTCAGCTCAACGATTGTTCGCATAGTCCTCAAGTGATTCAAATTTGTCTTCAACTCCACATTTGTACCTCCGAAGTGAACCCCCAACACTACGGGCTCCCAGACGGCTCAACTTCGAGAGTCAGGCAACGAGGCAACGGGCTAAGCATTTTTAAATTGCACTGTTACAGGCACATGCTCCATTCTCGGTCGTGCGTGAAACCGGCCTCGAGGGTTGTTTGCGCAAATTCTCATTTATCGGTCAATATCTTACCAGTCGGATGGTCCCACTGGAAACACGCCTCAAGAGATGGATGAGTTCCTCAATCGGGTCTTCTCGAACTCCTTTTCTTATTGTTTACAGCTTGGTACTGCTATTATGGTTGATTTACAGTGGAAGGGGTGAGTACTTTGATCGGAGCTTCGCGAATTTCTTTTGCAATCTCGTATAGCGTGCTGGAGTAATCTAAACGCTTGGGGATTGAACTGGACCCCGAACAGAGAAAACGCATGAGTCTACCTACAACTACTCCGGACCAGGCGCAAATATGTCTGGCCGTGTCTCATATGCTAAAAATCTGGCATTGATTGAGGTGCAGACCTTCTTGTACCACTCTGTCATGGGCGATTCCTACACTGGCCCAAATTTGGTGTAGCCAATTGACTTTGTAATAGCTAGTGGTAGGATATAGCAAAGCATTACACACTTGCAAGATCACAGTATATGTCGCAACTCGGGGGGATCCCGTCTAGCCACCTTCAGCATACGAGCTGGCAGTAATTGTGAAAAGAAGTTCTCGCGAGTGTAAATGCGAAGCCTGGCTTGATCGAGACTTTTTGCCTAAACAACGTTGGCTTTGCGATTAGATTCCGACTTCAACTCAATGTGGCCAACAGTATCATTGAGATTTTATATTCCTGCTACGATGTCATTTAAAATCAGCCCTGTAATCCATATCCTCTTTGTCAAAAGAACTGGTAGCGTTCTAGATTGGATTGGCTGCTCCTCGTGACGGGTACCTCACGCGGCAACGGAAATTCAATTTCAGTGATGTGATATAATCAAGTAGCAATTTATGCGAGAGGAGTCAGAAAGCAGCCGGTGAAAACTCAGTTTCCATAGCAACACCCTTCTTATTCCCTTGGTGTTGCACCCTAGACGTTCCGAAAGCAATCTGCGCTGTACGTCTCGTATGAATGTGCATGTGCTTTGACTCACAGCGTCTAACCTAGACGTGCTCACCGTCGGGAGGTTAAGCTTCCTCTGGCTTCCAGGCTTCGCAGTTTACATCGCAAAATTTGTGGACTCTGATAGTGATTTTCTGGAATCCCGGCATGACAACCTGCCTGACTGTCTGCTTGCTACTTGCAACTGCTCGGTGCAGTGGCCTTACTTTGAATTGAATCGCTGAAGATCGAGCTACGCCTGGAAACTTTAAGAGTAAGACCCAGAAATTCCCAAGGACAGGGTCGTGTTTCTGCGACTGCTTTGGCAGTTGCTTCATCCTTTTCAAAATCAAAGAACAGGCAAAGTTCCACTGAAATGGGGACTTCCCGCCGCACAGATCTTACGAGTTGTTAAGTCTGCCACAAGGTCTCGGTGGGACAGATAACTGTGTTCAACTGGCGAAGCACACAGGACAGGATTTCACTACTCTTCCGAGTGTATACAAACTTGAATGAAGATCGGAAACAGGCATGTGTATCAAGCCGGCAACAGGTCAGCCGCATCATACGACCAACCTACGAATTGCCTACTTGAGTCGATCTCCGAAGACAAACTTGTGGGGGGAATATTGCAAGGCATTACCTCCCACTATAGACCCTCGGTAATCACAACCTATGGATGGTTGGAGCGAAATGTACTCAACATGTGGTACTTCCGGAAAACTCCTGTTGGCTGCTGGAGTTAGGTCAGACGTCAGCATATCGAAGTAGAAGAAAGGTCACCCTCAGCTAATGATATAACGACATTACGCACAAATCGTACAAGCGAAAGAGATTATCCCGTCCGCCAGGCGCCTTCGATACCCAAGTTCCAGTATACGAGAAAACCGTAGTGACCTAATCCCGAACGTGCGGGCATGGGTATCCATCCATGGCCGTCGGGATGCGGCGCTTCGAGGTTCCTACCACTTCCAAAGTGTTGAATGAGGCACTGTCAACGAATACACCCACGAAATCGAACTTCGGACGCAAGGCAGTCGAGATGCAGCAGTATGAGGTTCCTATCCATTCCAAAATACTGCACGAGGCGCACTTAGATAACAATCATATCGATATCGAACTTGATCAGGCACGAAGCCTCCGCGCTCTGCCAGAGGCTGTTCAGAAGAATGAGTCCATTGCAAGGACATATTTGCACTTCACTCGTCAGGTAAAGCTTCGAGGCAAAGCAGATATGTAGCCAACGTGCGATACGTACTCACGAAAGCTCTGGATGAGGGAATACTGTGGGTGCCAAACCCTAAAGCTCCCTTCGAAGACATGTTCTCACGCGGCCACGCCGCTGCCCTGCGGCTTCCACGTAGACAATATCTACCTCATTTCAATAAAGTATTAAAGTGATAATAAGTGATATTATTAAATGCTCTTTCCCTAACCAACGGGGTTACCAATTCGGGCCCTGGTGGTGTCAAAAGGGGCTCGAATTCACGGAAGATCAAGATTATCCATTCAATCAGTAATTTACAATAAAGGGTACGAAGCTAACGCAAAAGCTCGATCTAGGAAATTTCTAGATAATCTATAGAATCATTTTTTTCAGCCGATAGAGTTTGGGAATAACGCTCAAGACAAGGATGGGAAGTTAGACTACGACAATACATCAATCGTGCACATCCCCTCTCACAGTTTCCAGCATATTAGTAACTACAGATTACTATCTCGCTTCGTCAAAATATTACAAGTACAACTTGCTTGTTCCACCTACTTTCATGCAGAAAGAATAGTCACATGCTTTTGCTGAAGTTCCAAATGTAAGTTGAATGTTTTCAATCTCCTACCGTAAGAACAAAATAAATCGCTATAATGTGTTTCTGACCTTGGTAGAAGGTTCATGTAATGGTTTGGAGCACTCACGTTGTTTGTTGTTAATTATAAATTATTGCAGGTTTCATAGAATCAGGAAAGAAGTTATATTCTTAGGTATAAGAATTTGAATCTTACGAGAAGACATGAGAGGGCATTCTACTTATTAGGTCCTTGGTTTCATAGTCTATGAAATTAAATTAAATAAAATAAAAACCAAGAAATAAAGAACTATATAAGAACTTGGAGCTACAGTTTATACGCCTCTTATGTGAGTTCTTTCTTACAGTGAGGCAAACTATGGAACAAATCATAACCCCCACGTATGGGTTCTAGGAAAGTTATTCATTATAATTTGAATGATTATGGAAATAGTAGCCAGTCTGTGTTAATTAATCATTTCAAAACAAGGTTGAGTTTTTGTTTCTGGGTTTTCAATCCTCATGATGGTGTTGTAGGTAATATGCATGTACTTCATACTTTTTTTATGCTACGTCTCTACATGAGATCGTCAATCACCAACGACCTCGACTGAGAAATGTTCTTTAAAGTACTTGTCTATTTTAGTGATAGTAAATCTATCTATCCTTCATTTTCTTTCCCAGAAGGAGACCTAGAAACTTCAAAGATTTGGTTTCAATTAATGCATTGTATCACCTTCTGTAATGAACGAAATTAGTTAGGTGTATAGATGTCATTGTGTGTCAATCTTAATGCTACTACCTAGAACCATTATTTTGTGACTATATACTTAACATTCACGGGGATTGATACCGTTCAGTGATCATCTATCACTCACCTAAGTAACTCTTAATTTGTCCTGTTTTTGCTCCAAAATGTTATTGTTATTGTTGTTGTTCATGTTATCCAACATGAACAACTTTGTCCATGTTATTTTGATGTGGTATACAAAGGCTCCAAGTCTTCAGTGTTTTGAAACTAAATCGCATTCTTAGTCAACTGCTTATATTGTCTTGCTAACCAAACCCTAGAGTTTGTTGTAAATCCTTTTTAAACTAATAGAGTTTGCGAACTAGTCTTTTATCCGTAATTAGGAGATTTCTACATATATCAGGAAATGCGAAATATTTATCCGGAGCTAAGCTAATAATAATTTCGGTTCTCGAGTCCAGTGAATGATGCTCTCGTGGTTGTTATATTTTGACTTTAATTAAGTACATTCATTGAGTTGATAGCATATGTTCGACTCTTGCTACCAAACTGCAACGTGAAAAACCTCACAACAATAATCAAAGTTGCAAGTCTAGTCCGGGTCTAAGAAAGCAGTTTACGCCAGCCATAGAAGAACCAACCTCATCCTCTGGATTCGTTAGTTATTAAGGATTTCTCGATAATCATATGGGAAACCACTAACTCAGAAGATGTTCTTAAACAGCGCACTTACGCTAATAGATATAATTGAGATCATAATTAACTGAGCCTACGTACGTCGCCCTTGCGGCAGGAACCCGTCTTGCGTCCACACCTACCATATGGCATCAAGTTCCGGATATGGAAGGCGCACGGATCTCTACTCCGGAAGAAGCTGTACCGGATCATCACAAGTTCCGTCAGGTTCTACCAAGTCGGAAGTCAAAGGCAAAGGAAGTTGATCGTATTCCAATCTCTAGTTCTATCAAAGTTGTTTTCTTCTCTCGCAAGTGCAGGCCAGGGCGTGGGGGCCGAAAGTGAGGATGAGAAGAAATCCGTCAAGACAGAGAAGTCGAATAGAACGCACAGTGCACGCCCACGGTTTGCTTTCTGGTTGCACTCTAAATGGCGACAGCGTTGGTGTCGAAGGTGGCATTTCTTCCACTTCTAGGCCAGAAGCGTGAACCAATTTCACTCCAATCTCGCCTGGAGGTGAAAGGAACTGCCGTGGGATGGAAATCATCGTTTTGCGCACCCCGCCTTGCTGTTCGGCCTCTCGTCCGCCTGGAGAGACGCCAGGTTTTGTCAACTGCTTTTCGTTTTTCGTCTTGGTCATGAATTTGGAGAGATTTGACTTCTAGATTGTCGGGAAGGGAAATTTAATGTTTAGCTCAGCTTGTCCGTCGAGTATTGATGTTTATTGATGTACCGCACTTGGACATGGAGAGAATTTGGATTTCTGGTTTTGTTGCTGGAGATATTTGCCACTTGATGGTAGGATTTGTCTCACTCTTTCTATTTCTACAGGGAGGTGTGGCTCGAGCTGCTTGGACCCGAAAATCGAAGAGTGCTCTGGATCCGCCTAAGAACAAAAAGTCATGGAAGCAAAAGCATGAGAAGTTTTTGAAGCCGTTCATGCTGGATGTATTCATCTCGCACAAGTACATTCACGCCAAAGTAATGCATCGTGTTACCAGCCGAGTAATTTCGGTTGCCACAACCAATGCGAAAGAATTGAGGTTCTCGCTGCAGTCGTTGACGGATGACAATGCTTGCAGAACAGTAGGGAAATTGTTAGCTGAGAGGACAATTGAAGCTGATGTTTTCGCGGTTAAATTTGAGCTTAGGAAAAATGAGAAATTTGAGGGCAAGCTAGCTCTTGTTGTAAATTCCATGGTAGAAAACGGAGTTGTGCTTGCTTAGAAAACTACGAAATATTAGAAAGTTTCCTGGGATCAGGTATGAAATGTACGTAGACGCTTCCAGTTGGAGCAAGAATAAAATAGTGTCATTCTACACTGGAGTCATTGTTAGAGCTCACTTCTACATGTGCGACGTATCCCGATATAATAACCGCCGCAACTTCTTTCCTGAAACACTCTGAATATTAGTATGGTGAAGGTTTTCTTTTGACATACTGCAAGATCGTGCTTTGGTAACGTAATAGTTATTTCACATGCAATCTACTTAAGTATTCTAAGTTGTCGCTTACTGATCATACGGATACAGCTGCTTGCTGATTTTCCTCTCGTCTGAGAGCAGTTTTACGGATACGTCTCACAATTTGGCATACTCGGGGGATGTAAGTTATTCATAAGTTCATCATCTCATAGATCATTTAATTCTTCTTCCCTTCATCATTCGTGGGGGTAATATTTGCTAGGAGGTTAATAAGGTTGCGGAGGATAAATTACATATTACTTAGATTTCAACCCGCTTGCAGTATAATATGATTCGTTACATACTTAAGATCACTTCGAGTTACCTTACAGTTTCTACAGTATGAATGCTTCGTCTTCCATTCACACTATCTCGATTTGTGAAGATCTTCTGATTCTCAGTTATTTTACTTGCAGAAGGTGCTCCACTTCCAACTCCGGTGTAGGATAAGAAGTGGTAGGAACGGCGTCCTCAAGTAATCAGATTAAAGATCCACTGTGGAAAGTATCTAAATCCCATTCGTGTGAAACTTGGCTGAGGAGAAACAACGGAGAATGCAATACAAGAGGCTGCAATACAGTTCAACGATATTGACGAGACAGATACCACATTTCCGGAAGGACAAATTTCTTTTGTCATCTTTTTCTCAGAGTCATGTTTCTCTTTAAAAAGACTCGATTAAAAAATGTTTTACAGATTTAAAAAGAAAAATTCTCCGGAACATTGTCGCCTGATTATACACAGCTGGTTTACACATGCCGCAAGACATTTGAGTACTAGACTTACTCGAGCTGGCCGTACCAGATACCCTCAATTTTCACTTCCTTGGGTGCCTTGGAACCCAAATCAGTGTCTGATGGTTGGATGCTCTCAAATACTCCGGCAACCTCTCCAGTACTTGGGTCGCTCTTGGCAACGCTGAAGGTGATGGTACCCTCCAAAGCAGTGGTGTTCTTGACGTTCTCCTTTCCTAGCTCCTCATCCTGTCCACGTCCTCCTGCGGGGAGGGCCTCTGCAACTTCGTAACCGGTGGATCCTCCTCGGCCCTTCGGGTCCAAGAATGAGGAGCCTCTGTATGATGGCACCAGGAATTTTCCTGAGAAAGCATCAGGGGTTCCTGAGGCCTGCAACTCCTTAATGGTGAAGAGGAAAGGAACCCTTTCACCTCCTGGAAGCTGGACAGTGACAGCAGCGTAGTCGATGCCGTCAACCTCCTGGAACTTGACGCTACCGTCACTGCCAACTGAGAATGGTCCTTCCACAGCGTCCAAAGTGTATGTCAACCTGGTCATGAGCTTGGTCCTTTGGTATGCCTCTCCTGATCCCTTCAATGGTCCCTCAGCCTTCACAACAAATGAAGTAGGCTCAAGGCAGAGGTGAGTCATGTTGTAATCTCCAGACTTGAATTTGAATCCATCTTGTCCTCCCTTGATCACTGGGCACTGGTTGGCTGTTCCAGTTCCCTTAACTTCCAGGTAGGTTTGGGAATTGACCTCGTCAAAGGACATCCTTGGTGGGGGTCCCTCGGCGCTGGCACCCTGCATTTCATGAAGAAAATTAAATCGTTTCTCGCGAAACAGCTCACGAAATCACCTTCACGAAACCACCATAACTAATCTCCCTCACTAAACATCTCAGAACCCCCACACTACCAACACACCAGGCAGGTTGAACGAGAAAATTCCCAATCAATATTAAGCAAAAGAGAGGTGAATTTACAGAGACGGCCATGGCGGAGGTGGCAAGGGCGATGGCAGCGATCTTTCCGGCATCGGTACACTTCTTAACGAAGTCCTGGGCTGAGCAGGTGACGCGGGCGCCGTTGGCCTTCAAACCGAAAGCCTTGGACACGGACACATTCTGCACTGCTTGGCCGGAGAAGCTGCTGGACACAGCGAATGCGGGTGCTGCCTTGCAGACCGACCCGGTGGCAACGGAGGCCGCCATAGCTAAAGCCGTGCACAAACTCGACCTTCAACTCCTCCTACTCCTCCTTTGCTCCCTCCCTGTTCTGTTACTGAAGCAGCCAGCAACACTGTCCACAATGTGTCCAACCTCAAGCTGCTGCCAGAGATGAAGAAGGGATGAGTTTGGTGCGATTCCTCGGGCCCCTCCAACAATCCCCCTTCGGATCAGCGGAACACGAGACGATCACCGCTGCTGCTGCAGATATCGATAAGGAGAAAAAGTGAGTGGGCGCGCAGATTTCTGTGGATAATGTTCGTCCCTTTTTCTTTATCTCCGTCGCCGTGTAGTCCCTCCCTTCCCGATCGATCGCCATGCCCTCCAAGTTTGGAGGGTTAGAAGTCTTATAGTGGACTTCTAAATGCCGTCTTAGACTAAAACAACTGGAGATTAGCTCCGAATTTGGCCTCATCGAATTTCCAGAATTTGTCCTCCAATATGAATCCCTCATCTCAAAGGCATTATTACCTTAAACACTCCCCTACTGAAGGATGTTAACCACAAGCCTAATTTATTTTCTTCCTTACCATGCTCCAATTTTAGAAGGTGTCTCCCATTTTTCTCTATATGGTGAAGCAGAAGCCGTTAGTATCCACAACCACAACAAACATAAACAACGATTACGAACTCGAATCCATACTATAAGCAAATATATTCACTCACAATGGCAGTGGCGCCAAGCTCTCAAATTGGTGCAGCCGAGTAATTTACAGACATCATTTGTCCAATCCCCAAAGTTGGGGCTGACTTTTCGCCAAAAGGCTTCTACACTGTGCAGCCGGGAAACTTGTGGCGATGAATGGAGAGAGTTGAGCCACATGATTCTAGAGGCTCAGTAAGTTCGAGCTCGGGGCGTGATTGGCAACCAAGATACAACTGTGGCGGGCAGCAGCAAACAGAACTTCAGGGAAGGTAAAGATGCTGCTGCTAACTTTAGTGGTGGATAAAGAGCTGCTAACTTCAGTGGGCCATACTCATCTTCCCTGCCAGTGGAATTCCCTCACATGATTTGATCCACTTCTAATTTACTGGCTGATCAAAATATTCTTCCAAGGACCTCATATGAGAAGCATGCTCACCTCATCCACAATTGTAGACTATCGTGAAGGAGTGGTTTTTTATTTCGATTGGACTTAGAATGGGCCAAAATATACCGGACAATGCACCAGTGATTAATTTCTTAAAAATCAATCAAGAACTAGTGAAGAAATTGTTCATACCTTCATTTCAAGCAAAGATGAAGCAATGTAATATCACCCGCTAATGCATCAAGAATAAGATCCCATTTAGTTCGTGGAGTTCTTTAGTGCAACGATGTGGAAGTCATTAAACTCTCTTCCTAGAAACGAGTTTGATGCACTCGTTTGGTACGTCAGTGATGCCATCGAGTAACATTCAGATGTAGCAATGCAAGAATGGCAAACAATTTCCAATCAGCAATCATTTGTGGATTTCAACAAATGGTAAAATAAATATGATAAGTCTACAAGATGTTTTATAGATAGAGAATTTGAGCTCTTTGATTGATATAAAACTGTGTCTGAAAAACAACAATAGTATTGTGAAACCAATATATCTAAATGAATATCAACACACTCAACCATTCCATTTTGCATTCCATAGTGACAAGTTGCCAAACTTTTGACCTGCCCTGGATATAATTATTTTAGAAGAACATAATTTTATAAAATCTATCTTGGTTGTGATTCTGCCAAAGTACAACTGAATCTTCAAAGTATAAAAAATATGATGAAATATAAAAACCCATATCAGACTTGAAACTACCCAACATTAATAGTATCTTCTTCTAAAAGCTAAGATGTTATTATAATAAAAACATCAAATAGATTCTAACCTACAAACACAGAAGTTAAGACATAAGGAAAATAAAAGGTAAAAAAATTTATTATCATGATAGCAATTTTTTATTCCTAAAACTTGGCATAAATTTTAGTTTTATATTCTGGTAAAATATTTCAAGGAAATATGCAAAAGGGAAATATTCTTTGACAAGAGATTAGAAAATGGCTCATAATATTCTAGGAAGTGATTTTTCTTCAATTCACAATATAATTTTCTAGTCTATCGTATAATAACCCGAAAGTGAAAATTTATTTCATATCTATGTAATATACAAGAAGTCAACTTTAAATGAATACGAGGAGTTCTAAGACTTTATTTAAGAGTTGAATTAAGATTAATTCTTGTTCAATCTTACAACATATGAAGCAAACAAGATTTTGAAGAAGTCAAGATTTTCACATACATAGAAACAAGAACCAATAGCTGAAACATAGTTTAGTTTCCTATCTAACTTACCATACCAATAATGTGCAAAGAAGTTTTTTATTGAACAAAGACTCCATGTACCTTTTTAGTACCTATTCCAATATTTGTCTATTGATATCTAATGTGGTTGCTCTTATAAAAATCCTTATTTTAAGAGTAATCCAAACCTTTATTGAACAAGATTACTAAGGGTAAATCACCATCACAAGGAAGTGATTAAAAAATTTTGTAATATTTTGTAACATATTTTTTATTAATATAATTCTTAAGTTAATCTTAAATAATATCTATATTGAGTTTCCAAAATTTTGAATCTCTTGGAATGTATTTTATGGATGAATAAAAGGCCTCAAATTAGAGTCCCAATTAGTTAGGATTGAAATGAACATCATAAATATATAATTATTAGGCTAATCTTAGTTAAAATATAATGATATTCCTGAATACTGATCCAAAAATTTATAATGAAAAAAAATTGATTTCCTAATTTTAGCTTAAAGATTATGTTCTCATTCATAATTAACTATAATAAATTCCAAAATATCAGACCACAAGGAAACCTTTTTCTCTTTATAGTTTCTAAGGTCTCATCTGATATATATATATATATATCTGCTCTCCAAAATGTGGAATGGAATTTACAACACTTGCACATTCTCTATATGAGGCTTCTCTTGATAAGGATTTTTCATATTTCTTTCAAATATTTTTATTTAACCTTTCTTCTAGCATTTCTTTCTTCCGTAATCTCAACTCAATAATGGTCCTGCTTAGGATTGCACTCAATTTTTATGAGTTCTTAATTGTCACATAGTTAAACATTTACCTTGTCCTATATGAAAATTTAGCCAAGTTGAAACTTACTGTAGTACTATTCTTTGGCTCTTACTTGTAGAACATTCAGCATACTTAACCAAATAAGCAAGTGACTCTCAAAATGATAAGGATTTCACTTAACTGAATTGGCTTATTAGAGGATGTGTCATTCAATCTTAATTTGAATTAGTAAATAAAGTAGAGAGAGTACGTACAAATACATTTAACCTAGTAACCAATTAAAGAATGTGGCATTAAACATATGCTTGAATCAATAAGTAAAGTAAAAATATTGATGTTATTACACATAAGCCATCCTTTGATCTACCACCAAGAAATTATCTTAAGTTAGAATCAAACATGCACATGGAACTTAAGCAAAATGTTAGCTTTATAGCCCTTATCTAGTCAAACTTATACCCCTTCATCTATGTATAATAAACTTTTTGTCATTTTGATATACTACAAAAATATAAATATAGATCAATAAATGTCTTACCCTTCTTAGATGATCCACATGATACCTATACCGTATCAACTTTATAATATATCTCATTTGAAGTTGTATTACATATAAAGTGAAGTATAACATGGAAGAAATTTTTCTATATACTTTGTTCTCTGTACTCTTTATTATTCAAAGAATAGCCACTTTGATTTTCCATGCATGTCTACTATAATCACAATGTAATTAGGGAAATTATATTTGCACTCCTTTTTGGATATTTTCACACCTTCCTACATATCAAGCATTTGCGGCCGTTCACTTTTGGTCCAAACGGAAGAAGGGGTGCAAATATATAAATAAATAAAAAGAGGAATGGAAATATAATTTTGCTTTATTTATAATCAAATTTATATGTAAGAAAATAACCTCATATAATTAAGATACCATAAAGGTATCTCTGGTAATCAACTTTGTTTCTTAGCCTCAACTTATAACCAGTGGTATAGGTTTTATTGTATTAGAGTATAGTACCATGAAATTCCTTTAATTAATACTCTAATTAAAGCATTGTAACTTTTGCCAATATGAAATTGTGCTCTATTTTCTTCTTGCCATTGATTGAATAATATTTTCTAGAAAACCACTCTTCATTATCAACAAATCCATCAAATCCCCCGACACAAATGATCAAAAAACCTACAAGGTATATATTACGCTTAAGGAAAAGACTATGTATTCAACGTAATTATATCTTATGCAAAAAGCTCTTTTTGTTGTATCTCTTTATGATGTGAGGATCTCCAAAACCCACTACAAAGAACTAACGTTTGAAGGCGAATCAGTTGATACCTTTAATCAGTTGATCTAGCTCTAATCAGTTGATCCAATCAATTATACAAGATAAGGAATAAGCATTTTTTAAATATTTGTTTAATCTATGAAAGTTAATCTAGAATTAAAGACCACATCTTTCTTAAGAATACAAGAACAAGTACTTCCAAGGTAAAGTATTATGTTTGATAAATCATTCTTCACAGTTATCTATGTCATCCAAAGATACATTTTTTTTGAGAAAAATATAATTTTATGTGTTTAACAAACGTAACATTAGAGAGCAAAGATTTGCATTATGAACTAGGTATATAAGACTGAGGAGAAAGAATGAGATTAGGAGTAGTAGAATTAGATGAGGTGTTTAAAAATATGCAAATTTTAGATCTAAATCCCATATATAAAATAGTAAAAGACTAAAAAACCATAGTAAAGATTTTTGGATCTAATTGTGGCCAGATTTAGAATATAAATTTATACAATTGCCAAATTTATGAAATCTATATTTAAGTGAAATATAAGAAGAAGACTGGAATGTTAAGGGCTAGTTTTGAAATGTCCTATATTCTATAGCAAACTATGTGAGTGACCATAAACATTAAGTTTATTTTTGGTTTTGAAATGGTTTATGTTGACATCCAAATTTATTAAAGTAGAAAGAAGTGCGATGGTTTTGGATTGAGACTTTGCCTTACTTTAAGATACCAACATGGAATCTAGATCCATAAGCTATATATTGTAAACTTAAAGTTATGTCACTATTTTGTCAATCATAAAAATCTCAAATGAAATAATAAAAATAGCTTGGATAAGTGATTTTTTAAATTTTGTTATTTGTACAAATAAAATACCTCAAAGATAATTCTTGTTTCAAAAAACAAGAATTATCTTTTCTCTAGAACTTTAACTTCTTTCCTTAATTGATCTCATAAAAAAATAAAGTTTAATTTTTTGTAATGCTACCAACATAGCTTGAAATAAATGTGAAAATTTATTTATTTCATTTTCTTTCTCTATATCTAGATTCTGGATATAGAATTTGAGAAGAATCCTTTGCAATTAAGTATACAAATAAGACACTGAAACTTATCATTTCTAGGCTATGAATGAAGTAATAATAAATCTCAATTACTTCCTAGTTTGTGCTCCTTTTTAGATGTTCTTTATCCTATTGGAGTCTTTATTGAAAATAGTTAAGTTGTGATTTTAGAGTTCTTCCAATTACCATATTATAAATATTTATTTACTTATTTATTTACTTAGATAGATGTTGTTTCTTAGTTCAACTTGAGAAAAAAGAATATAGAAGAAAAGATTTAATTCTCGAGGTTAAGGATTAAAAGTATCACAAGATTGATAAAGGGTGTCTCCCTATTTGCTCCCTCTATATATGATATGGATAGAATGGTGTTATATGGTGTTCTATCTTAAGTCTAATCCTATAAAAATGAGTTAAAACTTTGATAATATTAAATATCAAATTATAATTATCTGAGTTTTGGTACCATCATTTTGGTTCCTAATAATTAGTCTAGAACACTACTTATGATTGAAATTTCATTTAACTCTGAATCAAACGGCTCATTTAGCTTATCAAGTATTATTTGGCTTCTTCTATCCTAAGGCTTGGATATTTGTTCCAATATACATTAGAATTTCATTGAAATGTTTGCAAACATTAACAAAAGATGAAACATAAAATTTATTCTATAAAAATTTAAATCTAGATTAGTTACTTACAAAAAATTTGTTACTAATTTATATAATTTTACAAGATCCATATCAATTCTACATGTCTTAGTGAATATAAAGCTAATTCTACTTGAAGAGCATTTTACAAATCTTGATCTCGTCTTTTATTAATGGTAAAGAACTAATAATAAAATACATATGTACTTAAGTTAAAAAGTACAGTTTTAATAATTTGGCACAAATTAGAATCCTTTATAGGAGAATTTATTCAAATTTTAGTATAATATTATTATAATATATTGTAATGAGGTTTTATTCTAAAGCATATTAATTTCTATTGTATTAAAAATTACTTTGTATGATATTTACCAATGCATGATAATAATGATAGTTTGATTATAGTATGGATAAATATAATGGCAATTATGAATACGTTTGAATATCTTTGAAGAATAAAATAAGGACTTTTGGATTAATAAGAATTGATCAAATATAAGGTTTCCTCTTTGAGATTCTTTTGCATTACTTCAATATCTTTCTAATTATCTTTGTAAGGTATCTTTGTTACTACAAGGTTTATAATTTCAATTATAATATCTATTAAAGGTAAATAAAAATAATCTTTATTTTTCATCAAATTATTTTCAAATAAAAATAATATATATACTCTCTAAAAAATATAACTACCTTTTATTGTATAATTTTTTAGTTGATTGAGTTGTTAGTGGTATATCTTGGAGGAGTATTAGATAAATTTCAGTTCCAAAAGATGCTAGTTGTTGAATGAAGATAAGCTATAATTAAGGTACCATTTGATTATTTACATGATTTAATAAGAAACTTATAGTTTATAATTTATAATTTTATGATGATATAAAATTTTACTAAAAAGCAAAGTTAACTCTTGTTAACTTTGTTAAATATAGAGCTCATTTGAGCTTTTGGATATGGTTAGCCTTCTTGAGAAAGTTGAAGTATAACCAAGTTGCTTTGTTAGATTTGATCCAATTTGTAGAATATTTTACCATTTATATTAATATTTTATATTATAAGAATTTCATTCTATTCAGTTAGCTATAAAATAGCTAAAATCCACACTAAAGAGGCAAATGCTTATATATTCAGTTTATATGAAATAAAAATTTCCTAGTCTAAAAATTTCCTAGTCTAAAAATAAAAATTTCCTAGTCTAAAAATTTCCTTACAAATTTTAGTTAAAAATTGCTATAATTTTTAACTTCTATTCAAGTGTTTATAAATTGAATAAATTTAGATAGGTTTCTAATTTATTTAGGTCTTGATTAGCAAGAGGAAAAGATAAGCAATAAAGGTAGTAGGAGCAAAGAGCAAAGTAAAAGGCATATCAAACTAAGAAGAAGTAGCCATTAAGTACTTTGTCCAAGCATATCAATTGGAATGTTAAGGTTAAATGGATTTGGAAGTTAAAATTGCAGATTTTGAAGCTATTAGGTGTGTTAAAGAATGTTTCTTGTAATGGATTTAGAGATCTTTAAGGATATGGAAGCAAAGTGATAAATCATAATAAGGAAAAGTGATAAAGACTATAATGAGTTCATGGTGACTTTGATTCTTGAGTCTTACAACTTTGGTTCTCAAAATTATTAAATAAAGTATAAAAAAGGAAAAGTAATAAGAATTTTCTTTTTTGGTGTACTTTTTAGTCACTTTTCTTTGGATGTAATATTAGGGATTCTTAAATGCCATCACAATGACCACCTAAACCTATATTAGACATCAAGGTTATGATAAGAAGAGCCTTTCTATTACTCTAATTTATGAAATATAATATTTATATGAATGAAATCAACTCCACATTTATACAAGAGTAACACTTGTTCTTTGAGTCTTCTAACTTTGAAATCCAAATCAATGACTTATAAGACATATTAAGAATATTTTTCTTTTCTTCACACTTTGTATTTAAGTAGTTTTATTTATATTTTAGTCTCATTGGATGCAAAATTCAAGATACAACTCAACCACAAGAACTTAATATTTTTACTACTTTAAAATTTCCCCCATTCTATAATAATATAATAATTATTTTACTATTTTTATTAATAATTATTTTGAATTTTCCAAATAAAAATTTATTTTTATTTTTATATAGATCTCTTTCCTTCTCTTCTTCAGTAAGGTATAAGCTATTGAAATATGTCTCTTTTGTCACGACCCGTATTACAAGTAATAGACCATTCAAAAGTTATTGTAATGAATCTGTGATGAAATATAGTAACCATATATTTCTGACCCTAGAATTTATCAATGAATATGAAAGCTCTATTGTAGTATTTTTTTTATCAATGAATATAAAAGCTCTATTGTAGTAATTTAAAATGTTATTTCTTTAGTTATGGATCATAAGTACATCTAATGCAATTGAAATAAACCAAATTATTTATTTAAATATTTAAAATTTAATTATATCAGAATATCATTTAATCATATAAAAGTCTTATGTGTTGTAATATTGAGACTAATTCTGGTTTTAATTTAGTAAATTACTAATAACGATTAAGTTTGGGTCACTATAATTATTGGAAGCAATAAAATTCTTTTATAAATAAGATAGGTTCTGAATAATTTTATAACAAAACAATTATTTCACGAACATATATATCATAGAGCGAATATCAACAATTTAAATGAATAGCGTAGAACATTAGTCCTTGGTACCCTTGATAACAAGATCACCCTCTCATGATATTGTCTAAGCAGAAAACTGATGTAAATTGATTCCTTGAGAAATTCTAATTTAGTTCTAATTATTATAAAGCATCTCTGGAGATATCCAACCGATCTCGGCTTTATCGGATGTATACGTAAAAGAAATGCATAAAGAGTGTTCATAATTTAGTTTAGTTAACAGCAAAATGCATGATAGAGTGACAAATACATATTGAGAAGATAACTATTAGATCCAACCGTACTTGCATGTTCAAAAATATGATGCAAAAATAACTGAATTAGATAGGTAAAAAAGGTTTAGCATAAGATTTACCTGATTTCAAATGGATTTTGATAGCATAAGATTTACCTGATCTCAAATGGATTTTGAAATATTTTAAACGGTTTTAGGCAAGTGCTTTGGAAGAGTTATGAGATATATAAGACAGCCAGTAGAAATTGGGTACTTTCTGAAATTGTAAACCCATTCTGCCAATGTATCGAGTTTTAGACTGAACGAGTAAACCTTATTAACTAACTCAATATTGTGAAAGGTTAACATCAACTGATGCTCAAGGATCATTGAAAGGATTGCAATCGACATGAAGTATTCTGAAATTCACGAGGGATCTTCTTTCGGAGGGCCGGTTTAAGATAGCTTATTCTATGGATTCAGCTTCTGATTTTGATTCATTTCTCTACCTGGACATGAACAAGGCCTAGATCTACAATGCAGAACACAAAATTCTATTACCCAACATCCAACTTCGCATTCGCAAAGAGACCATTGACTAAACTTTTCCTGCCAGCAATACAATGCCGTCCATCCACATGGCGATGAAGCTTTTTCCTTCCACAGTACCAACTATTATCTCCGGAGGTTCCAGCTCACAACTTTCGCTTACCGTGAACGGTTGTTGCAAGTCTAAACCTCTCTTAATCCACGACCGACGTCCAGCGCACCGAGTCGTGAGGACTGAACGTTAAATTTGAGCAGAGACAAGTCTCGAGATTAACTTTGGGTTGCAAGCAAGACACGGCAGTGTTCCTGTTGTCAATTCGTGGCATCGCACACTTCCTTATAATACTGACGCAGATGGCAGCAAGCATTCGCGTATCCACACACCTAAGCAAAGAAGACGGCTCTTGACTACCTTGCATTAATGGAAGCTTAGTCTACACACCTCAGCCCCCAGAAATAAGACGGCCATGGAATGACTCAAAGAAAACTCAAAACGTTAGACAAAGGAAATTGAAATTGAGAACAAGTGAAAATCCTATTCCTTATTGGTATTTCTGATGATAGCTGTTCTACATACGCATCATGGAAATTGGTAGCAAAAGGACCTATTGGCGCCGGTCCGGGCTCGTCATAGGCGAGTGGAATACGGTAGACAACAAGTACAAGTCATCACACAGGACAGACAAGGACAGAGAGGCACACATGGTCATGCATTCGAACCAAACAGATCATTCAACCGGCATCATGCACACTCGACACTTAGGAAAGGATCCGGCTTGACAACGGAGAAGATGAGCGTTCTCCAAATAAGAGCCAGCATTCAATTGAAAGCCTCAACAGTTACCCTTATCACAGGGACCTGGCCAAGTTTGCCAGAGTTCACAAAATGTAAGGCCCCCAAAAAGCCTACATGGAATTAGTACTGCGTAAAATTCTAAGACTCAAAACCCTCTAAACTACCATGTCTACAACGAACACTAACCAATCCCATTTGACATAGCGCCAGATCACTCAATCATCCTCCAGAAGTACACTGCCAAGTCGAAGTTGAGTCGCAATCATTCAACTGGTCCAAGGCTACCACGCAGTACCAGTACCTAGAGGAACGTTTCCAACGCTGACCAGCAGAGCAGATACTTTATAAACAAACGGCAAACTTGTCCTCCACTGAGCTTGATGAGATTCAAGAAGGTTGGATAGCTCTCTCTGCATAGCTCGCTTTGCTTGATGAGCTTCTGTGGAGAACCTCTACTGGATCACCAACACCTGTCACTTATACAGGGTCACTCTCTGCCCACTTCAGCTTTGCATGTTACAATCCCAGTGAAGCCTTTTGGAGGTCGTACTCCAGTCGTATGTAGCCATGAGCACATGAAACGAGAAAATTCCCCCATTGACCTAAACCCATGACACTTGTGTATTTGAAGGCCTAGGGGTATAGAGTCTTCAATGACAAACAAAGTTGTCATGTAACTCAATGGGGGCAAGCAGGCAGAAGAGCAGCGATGCCAAGTTAAAAGAATAGCAACATTACAATGGCCCCTAACTTTGCGATAGAACTCGTACATCTAAGGACAACACGGTCACAAGACCACCACGTTCACATAGGTACAAGAGGGTAAGGTAAAGGGAATGTTCTTTCATATTTCATTAAAAAAATATGCCTTCTAGGAACTATACAGCAGAAACTTAAACTCTGTGACAGTCCCAGAGAGCCAGCTTTCTTTACAAAAAGTAATCTGGCGTCTTGCGAGTCACATCAGGCTCACTTTGCCGAGGAGCAGGTTCAAACTGCAGAAAAGAGCGGCGCATGGTCTCATCGATCTCCATAATTGCTGCCATGTTACCACACCGATAACAGTAGTTGGGGGCACTGAAGACAGTGACCACATTCTTGTCCTGCATGAAACATAACCGAAGGCCAGAGTAAGAAGAATCCATCCACTTCAAGAGGGTCTTTGCAAATGAGACTCCGAACGCACATCGCTTTCCCATCAAACAAAAGTTAATTCACCTTCTAAGAGGAGTAATACAGAAATGGGAAGTGTCAGGTATACAGGATAAGAAAGTCCTTAGAGGTCCACCAGGAGATTGCTTGATGAATGGGCAACCAGGCATCAAGAGTGAGGCAATTCAACATTACCTGACACCAGTTGTAACCCTCCATAACAAGCTGGTGCGCACGGGCCACCAAGTTGAGGCCATTTGTATGATTGAATTGTTCTGCGATATCCTGCCCGAACGTATATCCTGCACCTCGAGGAGAGATGCCCCATCCGCAACGATCATCGGGGTCGGACCACAACAGATCACACATGGGTCCCTCGTGTGGTACCTAAACAAGACGAGGTACACATTGTTAGGTCAGTTCCTTGCGGTGATCATTCGCGGGAAGTGGCAGAAGTGAAGGTGTCATACTGAACCAGCAACCGAGCCAATTCGCATGTGGACGCAGTGCAGAATACCACTGTAGAACAAATCAGGAGAACTAATGCTAGCGAGATATAGTGACTGTCGGAGTTCCATTCCAAGACCACCCTCAAGAAAGGTCTCCAAAGCACTTACTTCTTGGATACGATCCAAAGCTCGAATATGATCTAAGGTGTCCAGCGAGGGTGAAAGACCACCATGCAAGCAAAAAATCTGGCATAGTTCAACGACGTCCAGGGTAAGTAGCAGCAACTCATACAATTACGTGCAGTGAAGTCACATACACCCAATTAAAAATTCCGGGTATACAAAACACTTACTCCCAAATGTAAAAATACAGAGCTTCACTGTAAAGTCATCGAGTCAGATATCTTGCCTGGCGTTCGATAAGAGCGGTAAGGGGCAGGTAGTCAAATAAATCGGTGAAGTACTTCCATACGTTTGCGTTGCCGTATTTCCTCAAGCATTCGTCATAAAATCCATAGCTGCAAGACCTCAAAACAACTCAATAAAAAACCCTCCAAAAGACCCAAGTACAAGGAAAATTAGCTCCAAGAATTTCAGCAAAACGATCGCCAGATTTTCGGTCATCGTGTAAGTGGATTGCGACAGAGAAAAGCTGCCCAAGGAGAACTTAATCCGAATATAGTTCTTACACTTGAGTAATCTGCCTGCTCTCGTGATTCCCTCGCAGAATTGTAATCCTATCTCTATAGCGAACTTTGAGTGCCACCAACAGGGACACGGTCTCGACTGAGTAATAACCTCGATCTACAAAAGACAAGGTGAAAAGGAAAAGGTCAGCAAGTCGGTTTCTGGCAATCTGGCACCAAGCCTCCATTAGAGACAAATAATAGTGTACTAAGTATAACGTTCTTCCACCGGGTTAACGAAATACCAATCAAGACACATTTTGCCTTTGACAAGGGTATATCTTACTTACATGCATGTCATAACGAGTCTAAAAGGTAAAGAGAAGGATATATCCTGTAAATAGAAAACCCACTCAAGTATCGTGTGCAGTAGCCAAGTATGAATTCTGACGCAAAAGATTCTGACGCACAGCGTGAAAAGCAGGTTCCCAACAAAACTCAGCCATGCAAAGAAGAACTGGACCATTCACGAGCACCATTTGTAGTTAAATGGATGGTTCCAACCTCCCAACCAACAGAGGACTCTCCTAGAGAACTCGATAAGCAACAAGCGCGCTGGACGGCACTGCCATCATGTTGGATCCAATACTACCGAACTCAAAAATACTGAATTTACCAAATCTATACTCGAAACCTCAGAGATAGGAAGGGTAAGGTATTAGGGCATCTGACTGCACAAAACCACCATGTTTAAAGACGTTCACCATCCAAACTCTGCACATAGATCTATCTACGACGCTGACGAGCTATTTCAACTGTGGCTAGAAGAGAAGAAGAAGGGGATTCACGCCGAAGTAGATCATTAAATGTGTACCGCTTCCATCAACGGCTCCGCTAACCAATGCTCTTGCACTACGGATAGACTTCATAAACTGCTTGCTGCTTGTGGAAGTTTCGAGTACCAATGGTCATTGTCCCATGGTCGCAGACAGACGATGAAAACACGAGGTGCTCCCAAAGTGAACTCCTCCCGTAGTCTAAGCAGAGCAAAGCAGTGGGCTTGAACCTAAAGTGCCTGGATAGTAGTGACTAAGCTGAATCGTCTCGAGTGAAAGGTCACTACGTTTACAGTGAAGACCTTGGCTCATGGAAAAGGGAAATAGTATCAATTCACCCCGGAAAACTTTCTCAAAGTCCTCATATTCAGCAGTCATCATGAGAGAACGCATACGGAGCACAGATCTGTTCTGATGTGACCCTCTTCAACACGGAGTTCAGCTGAATAATTTATACAAGCGCACGCGAGGACCTAGCCTGAGTCCCAAGCGAGCGTATGTGAAACCCTGAACTCAAGAATCCTGTGGTGGACATATGATTCCGAATAAGTGATTGAGGACCACCACGAGGGATTTACTGATTCATTCCGTTAAATAAAGTTTAAGGCCAGTAATGTGACAGAACGAAAATGTAGCTTTTTTCACATGACGTCATAACAAGAACTTCGTGATAGAGATTGCACACAAATCTGAATTGCCTGACCAAGAGAAACTGAAACATGTCTTCGTCCAGAAGTTTACAGAGATTCATATTCCCAAGTCGATTGAACCGGACGGACGATTCGACTTGTGAGATACCAGGTTCCACATCGAGCGCGGCAACTTGTGCAAGCTTGTCCGTCCACGCACTAAATAGAGCACGGGGCTCGACGTAGATGCAAGATAGAGCGACGGAGCACAATAAGCGGTAGGCCGCTGAGTCCGCAGCAGAGAGACCTCAATCACGTCGCGCAGATCAGCGCAAGCTTCATACGGTGGAAATAGGATCGGAAAAAGGAGAAGGATCTATGTCTGTAGGTTCGACCACATCAAAAAATGTAGGTAAAACGTGACGATTTAACCACGAGAAAGGGACGGCAGCCGGATGAGAATCGCAAAAGTAAAGCACAGCACCATGCATCAATTCGCGCTGGAGACGAAGTAGGGCTACATTTGGCTGGCCATTTCAGGGCTACATAGGAGCCTTAAGAAGAAGGAAGAAGTGGCAGGATGAGAAGGGTAGCATATCATGCGCATTCGCAAGGTAGTAATTTCATGCCAGCAAACAGCACACTCACCGACGTAGTCGCCCATAAAAAGGTAGTTGGTGTCTGGAGCTTTGCCTCCTATCCGGAAAAGCTCTATCAGATCATGAAACTGTCCATGGATATCCCCACAGACTGTAACAGGACACTTGACAGGTTGCACATTCCACTCTTCCACAAGAATGGCACGCGCCTGCTCGCAGAGATTCTTCACCTCTACCTCCGACAAGGGCTTGCACTCTGTAAGCTGCTCTATCTGTCTGTCTACATCAGCATAGGACGGCATGGCTCTCCCCTTGCTATTGTCCAAACCCTAAGACCTTCGGCACTCCACTCCTGCGTAGAAACTCCTGTTTCTCTTCCCCACGACGGCGGTGACCCTTCTTCCTCCTAATCCACAGAGATCGTCCCCCTACGCCTTCGTTGCGCGGTGCCAAGACTCTTCCTCAGCTCTCCTCAATACACCAACAATCTGAACCTCTAAATCCACTGCGTTTCGCGCTTCACATGATGAGGCAACAGCAACCACAACACGGCACTCCAGACGGTCGAGGCCAGCCAGCCAGCCAGCAGCAGCAGCAGGCGACTGCGTCAAACCACCACCAACACCACACTCTCCCCCGTCAGTACCACCTCCAAACGTCCCCCTCCTCCCCTCTCTCTCTCCCTCTCTTTCCTTCCCACTCTCCCTTCCTCCAAGCTCGAACACAAAACCACACCATACCAAACCAACCCGATCGATCCGATGCGCAAGCATACAGCAACCAAAAATGCAACGACAATCGAATACAGTACCGATGGAACAAGAGGAAGAAAGAGAAGTATTAGCACGCACAGAGCACGCAGTAGTACCACCACCACCACCCCGACAGCCTCTTCCCTCCACCACGACCTGCCCTTCCCCTTTCCTATACGAACTAAGAAGAAGACGAACTAATCTCCTTCCCTCCTCTCTTCTCCTCACTATCCTCTATTCCCTGGGCTGCAGCAACAACAGCAGTAGCAGCAGCAGCAGACAAGCTACTCCTCCTCTGCTCCTCTGCTCCTCCCTCCTCATCAACAACAACAACAACAACATGAACAACGAAGAACACCCCCTCCCTCCCTTCCTCTCTCTCTCACCCCTCACCAGCAGCACCACCAAAGCTCCCTCTCGAGACCAGACAGACAGACTCCCTCCCTTCCCCGTCCTCACAGCCGAAAGCTCCACCCTCTCTTCCCCTTCTCTTCCCCCTTCCTGAGCTCCCTCCTCCATCACGGGCCCGTTCTGTTCCACCCGGGTCACCGGCTCATTCTCCTCCCCGCCTCCTCTCCGTCGGATTTCCATCTCTACGGTCCCCGCCCCACTTCTGTCGGTTAGTTAGACCAAGTCCCCACTGGAAGGACCGAGGGCTACCGGGAATCAGATTCTCTTTCACGCAGATTCGTTGCGACTTAGGAGGGTTGAGCGACGGGAGTCTAGCTGTCATTGGCCAAGTGGATGCGCGAAGGACAGGTGTGCGTTTGGGAGACGAACACCCCGTAGTGTCCGTGTTGGAACTGTCGGACAAAGAGTAATCCAGATTGGGATGTGTTTTGACCGACAGTTAAAGTGTAGTAGTAGTGGTGGGAGTTTCTATTTTTGAAGGACGGCAGTCGCGTTGGTACTAGGTGTGTCACTTCCAATACTTCGGACTACTAAAGATTCATCGACGGAATGAGAATCTTAGACATACGGAAGAGCTTACTGTTCATCCGTTTCGACCATAGTAAACCACTACCGTCCTAGCCGGGACTGAGAACATGCGAGAAGGTGTATTTTCTCTCAATATTGTCCACAGCTTGTAAATTTTGAGGCGGGAAAAGTGACGAACCAGGAACAAATTCCGTCAGGATAGGATGGCCACAGGACGGCGCCGTCCAACCTGAGGAAGTATTCCGTGATTTCTCTCTGTCCATTTCTGTTACACAAGCATGAGAGAATTTTCCGTCCGTAAATTCAGCAGAGACATCCGTCCATTCACTCCGCTAGAAATTGGGTAAGCCTGAACTTCTTTTCCCAGTTCAGCAAATTCTGCTTACTATTATCCTTGTAGAGATATCTAGTTACGAAAATGGTTGTAGTTAGTACATTTTCAAATACTTGAATATACAAGTATGTCTTACTAATTTTATCCAACAGCACATGACAAATTCTTCAGCATCAACACTACTAACGAGCAGTTTCAACTATCAGAAGTCTTAATGTCTGCAAAAGGAACACGACTATTGTTACATAGTTCTTCCTACTGTCCTTAATGTCGAACAATCACAAATGCTACTGTATACAACAATGTACAACCTCATAAATCTAAAAGATTTGGTACATAGTTGGGAGCTCTATAAGTTAGACATACCTTTCTTCGTAATTCACATAGTGCACTCAAGTTGTGCATCCTATAACAACGTTTTATATGCTTATCTTGACGAGTGGGTGTCAAGAGTTGTGTACAAGCAACTACCGTGCGGTTGTCCAAAAGTCCTCACAAGTAATGCCTGGAAGTTGGACCCTAAGTGGTAGCAATAGTTACCATTAAGAAAGGAGTTATTATGGGAGAAGGAGAAGTGGATAGAGTCAAGCAGCACCATCAGACCCCTCCTTTCAGACAGCGTGTTGTATCTGGTTCATTGTTCAGAAACACCAAAAGATCGGCAGTTTTAAGAATGAACTAAACAACTTGGGCATGAATACTTGAAGTAAAGGTCCACAACAAGATCCAAGGAAGGGTAAGTTGCTGCAGGATCTTCTCTTCCTTGTGCTGACAGTTGCTGTTTGTAGGTGGAAAGTTATTGGGTAACAGAAATCTCATGCTCATGTGAAGTAATAGCTCTCTCCCCTACCTGAAGTGAAAGGGTGAACTTCTTCAAATCATCTCCTTTAGTTACTATCTTCCATGTCATCCTTCCAACTCAGACTCACGATCGTTTACGACTTTTCTTCTCATGTGCTCGATTGATTCCAATGCTCGACCGTTTGTGTTGCAACAACTACACACTTGATTTGGTATCTTTGTTCTTCTCACTTTCTACTTTACGTGACGGATATGTTCAGGGGGGGATGGAAGATCAGGTCTGATCTGATGCTATGATATCACTTTGTTCTATCATGTCGATCTGAAACTGTATTTTGTTCAATGAAGAGCATGTTAAGTAAGGAACATTCTTAAGAAACGGTATACTCAGTTCTAATTTCTGAAAATATTATGTGCACATGGGTTGGTTCACAAGTGGAGGTTGACTTCCATGACATGATAAAGAGAGCTTCCGCATGCCTTCTCCTTTGTTACTTACATATATTACTCAAAAGACAAGAGGAGCTTCTGAGATGAACAAGATTCAATCTTTCTAATCAAATATAACTATAATGATCATCTTGCGCCTCTTATGATAGAATGGAGGCGGCTACAACAAAATTGTCAAGATGAGAATAACAAAAGAGTTTGTCTACAGTTTGCTCGTTTACTGGGTTTGCTAGTTTAGGGACTTCTTTATCTTGGAGGAACTCATGTACAATGTTGGCTTGTCCTTTCCACCTTGGACATTGCATATAATCAAGTTTTCACAAGTGGATGAAGACCAGGTTCACAGGGAAACAAACCAGCCAATATTTCAATTCCAAAGTGCTTTTGGCAGAGTATTGAATATTTAAGTGATTTCCTTATAGATTGTTCAAGAACTGAATCGTGCTTGCCAAAATAAACTATGTTCTGATAAGGAAATTTGACGAATATCGTGACGAACCAACTCTACGAAGTGATTACTTGCTTACCACAAAAGGTGTATCAAGAGGTAAAATACATCCAAGGGTTTTGTTTCGATGCTTATTATATATTTATAACATCTTAAATTTCTCTATTTAAGTCAAAACATGCTTAAAAGTAGCGTTTGCTATTAGGAATGACGACGATGATGATGATGATATGACCCTAGTGAAAATACTGGATTTTATGAAGGAGAAGAGAACTTGGGATTGTAGTGTATCATGTAAAAATTACATTTTCATTTCGTTCGATGGGTGGACTGCCTGCAGAAGGAAATGTAAACTAGACCGTAAGACCTAGTCTCTATGTTGCCGACGGTGGCATGACTTTCAAATATTTCTCTTCTGTTAAATTGGAACTATGCTCCTGTTAGGACTTGCAGACTATCCATCTCAAAACAAGTGGGTTGATTCTAAACAAAACATAAATAAATAAAAGAAGTGGGTTGATTATATTACTTTTGCACACCTAACATCAACTTCAGCTTTAGGAATATCTATTCTTCTCCTATTAGAGATAAAACCTTTGATTATCAAAAGTCGCGAGCTTCCTCCATCACCACTGTAAGAGATGTGAAAGACGCAATGTACCTGAAATGTGCAGCTACCAGAATTACTTCGACGATGAAAAGGAAAACGGGGATGTTTTTATGGCACTCTTTTCAGTTCGACCTTGTTTATTATCACAGCACGGAGTGGAACATGTACACTGTACATCGCGGGACGGAAGAAGAAGGGCGGCCAGTTTTCAGATGAATGTCTAGCACTATCTTATTCCTCTCCTTGTATGTATATGAAGATAACAACTATATAAAACACTTTGTTCACAGGTGAGGATATTATGCCCTCATTAGAACCAGTTATTGACATCAGCCATATGTCACGAGTGACTTCAATTAAATGAAGTCCTCACACCTCGGACTAAGGAGTCGGGTCAAGGTCTTGATAACGGACCGAAAAGGAATTTCTACGCATAATGATCACGTTTGAGTCTTGCCTGTTCATGCTACTGTACAGGGTATATTCATAACTCTCGTTAGCTTGCCACTGAAAGTGGTCTTGGGCAAGTGCAAGCATGGATCATCTGGACTGCCGCATTATAATATTAAGGAAAGAGAATGTGGAAGTACGTGCAGTATAGATGGGCAGTTTCTTAGGATCGCGGCGGGAAAGGTGACCACGAGGGGGCAACGAGACCTAAGGTTTTAAATTCTGCAGTCGCCTACAGATAATATTTGGAATTCTTCTCAACTACCCCTATCCCAGCTACGGTATACCATGAAGATCACAGATGTAAAGTCACCCCGACCCCCTCCACAGGCCACCCGGCACGAGGGCAAGCCGAGGTACGACAATTCAGGACTGACAGGGTGATCGCCTGAGAATGCTTGGCAAGGACATGTTCATCAAAAAACATTTGAGCACTCGTTTCGATGCGAGTGAATCCTTTCAAACACAAACTCCTCCGCTCAAGAGGTTGGCTAAATCGATGAAAAGCAGGAAATGCACCAACAAACAGATCCATTTGCATAAGCAATGCTGTACTTCTCTATACCTACTAAGCTTTACACATGATTCTATTAAAACCTTGATCACGGGAAGTTTATACATCTTAAAACGTGACTTGAATAAAAATCGAAGGTTACAACTCTGCTCGGTGCTGAAGCGATTTACTATCACATCTATCCAGCTTACATGTCTAATCGGAACTACTGGCACATGATCAATTTATGAATGAATGCTAAGAAATGAATGAATGCTTCATATACATATGTATACAGTGTCTACGTTGAACTTTGGTTGAACTTTGGTTGAACTTTGGCCTAGAAGGCACTTCCGCACTCCTTTCAGTATATAGGGTCACACGACGTTGGGGAGATGCCCGAAAAAAATTCTTTGTCCTGCAGCCAAAAGACAAATGAAAGTGTGGATGAGATATGGGAAAGTATTTAGGTACCTTGCACCTAGTAAACCAAGTGCCATAAATCCCACATTCCCTGGACTCCAAATTCTCATTTCTTTCAAAGGGAAAATAAGTGAACAGGACAGCGATTCACCATCCCCAATACCTCACTGCTCAATTGTCCAAAGCCTTGAAACAACTTCCATCTTCTGTGGCTGCACCAATAGCTACAAACTTGAGAGATTGTCTTCGTCGTCACCTTCCAGTAGTCCCTCAAAATGCCTGTTGATAGCGGACCAAGGACCAGTACTAGTCCCAATCCTGAGCAGATAAATATGCTCCAGATAAATAGTTGAGTCACCAAGAAAATGTCAAGCATGAAAATCTCCTATTTTACTCCCGAGAGTAGCGTGGCGCTATCGTGTCAACATGAATTTCGGCGATACTCTTTCAAACGAGACAAACCAATGGACTGACATACGACTGCACAAAATCTTGCATTAAAACTTGAAACAGAACGAGTCTTAGCTTGAAAAAATATTTAATAACATCATCGATCCCACTTTACCTCATAAATCCAGCAAGCATGCGTAAGGACATGAGGACAGTTAGACCAATCCATACTCCGATAATTCCGAAATATGGTGGTAGGCTCAATAGAAGTACTGAAGATGGAATAGCCAGAGCTATCTGCAAACACAGATATGCTTCTGTATTAAAAAGAAGGAGAACAGAAAAGGAACTAGCAATAATCTCGGAGCTCACAAATATGTTTCTGTGCGTACCATTGAGTAAGCAGCAAATCCGTAATCAGAGACTCCATAATATATTCCGTCGAAGACGAAAGCCAAAGAATTGATAGGTTGAGTAAAAACAATGAACTGCAAGATTGTGCGTCACAGTTTTGTTAGCATTGTGTCGACTGGCGCAACTAAAGGCAGCAGACGAGTAAAATCAGCCCATTCTGTGTGCTGGAATACAGAACCCGTTGTAAACAACCCGGTTCCAAACCAGCCCATATATTAAAATCAAGACGAAAAGGACAACGACAGTCCCACATGTTCTATGGCTTACCGGCAAAATCATTGCGATAATCTCCAAAACCCCAACGTCGGTTGTAAATAACTTTGTGATCCATCCAGTTCCAAGAGCTCCCAACATGACAATTCCGAAGACAAAACCAATCTGGTGGGGAAGAACATTATACAGGACGTCAATGTAAAGGTTACTCCCAGAAGACTAGACATGATGTCAAGCAGGGTGGCAAGTCGCCTATTTACCCCCACAAACATACAATATTCAGTGTTTGAAAACCGTGCGTTAGAACAAGGTTCTATACCCACGTAAGACTGGACAAGACATGACAAAGTGAACCAGGTTTGAGAAGTAAATCCCCCATAACCATCATCCGACACATAGTGATAAGCAAGCTCTCCTGTTAGTTCGTACCGGCAAGCGAGGATTAGCTTAGTGAAGAGTAGCCTCGATGATTAGTCTTAGATTAGTTTCATCATTTTTTATGTCATAACGCGGCTGCGCTACGACATGTCAAGCAAAAGTCGTCCTAAGCTTCCTCAACCCCCAAATACATATTTGAGTAATGGTATGTAGGTAGATGACAGCAGAAGCCGTTATAGGAACGGGTGATCCAGAACTCATTAAATGCATATGTTCGGTAACCAAGATGTACTTTATGCACAATGCTAGAATAGTGATAAATCCATAAAGCAGAATGCATCGAATGTAACCTGAGGCGAAGGCATAATTGCAACAAATCGAGAACAACATATATCTAAAGGACTAGTAAACAACTTGAAATCGATAACAGCTATTCAAACCATTCGAGAAATATAAAACATTGTGTAATTGACCACCAGTAAGCAGTGCATGAACGAAGAAAGTTAAACTGTAGGCTGGAGTCGGGTAGGAACACTGGAGATACTGGAGGTCGAAAGCCAGGTATGAACCATGAAGCAGGCAAAGAGCGAGGGAAAAATAATAGGGAGGGAATTAGCTGGGTAAGGGAGGAGTGGAACAATATGGGAGCGTAGTGGATGGTGCTGCTGCAGAGACATATCAAAGTGTAACACTGTAACGAGAGCGAAGCAAAAGAGGACAGGATATATAGGTATATGGGAGCAGAAGCTGTACGGGGAACGGATTATCCAACACTCATGAAATGCAAATGATCGGTAAGCAAGATGTACATGATTCACAATGCTAGAATAGTGATAGATAGTGAGGACAGGACATATAGGTATATAGAGCAGAAGCTGTTCTGTGTATCCAGAACTCATCAAGTGCAAATGATCGATAAGAAATATCTACATGATTCACAATGCTAGAGTAGTGTGAAAGCCCTAAGGTAGAAGGCATCGAAAGGGAACATGCAGCAAAGGCATAATTGAACCAAATCGAGAATCACAGATGGCCAACGGACGAGTAAACAACAGGAAATCTCGAGCATCTATGCAAAGACTGCGAGAAATAGGAAGCAGTATGTAAGAGCCCACGAGTAAGCAGTGCGTGAACGATAAAGATGATGAACGTGGGCTGGAGTTGGGTAGGAACACTGTAGACACGAGAGGTTGATCCATGAATCAGTCAAAGAGCAAAGGAAAAATACTATGGAGGGAATTAGCTGGGGAATGGAGGAGTGGAACAATACAAGAGTTATAGGAAGGGATGGCTGCAGAAACGGGTCAAAGTGTAACAGGGTACCGAGAGCAAAGTGTAAGAGGACAGGATATAAAGTATATCACAACAAGCGCTATGGACACTTGAGTCCTGAGACACTAAACAGCAAAGGGAAGCAGAAGGCGGCCATAGTAAACCTCCACGAAAACACCTGCGACTTCATCAGTGCCTCACACAGTGCCGAAGTAGCTGAGCAATTGTCAGTACTCCTCGTACCGAGTTTCTGCTTGAAACTCATTAGTGCCAAGGCAACATGAGTGGCCATACTAAACCTCCATGAAAGCACATACAACTTCATCAGTGCCTCATACCATTTGAGTAATGGTAATACTGAACCCGATGTAAACAACCCCCATAAGCTTCTTACTATATATTAGGAAGATCATAAACTATCAGCTACTTGTCCGACAATAGCTTCTTGTTGCTTCTCCTGGAATCCAGTACCTTTAAGTCCTTAAACAGTTAGACTGCAAATATCGGAGGCAAGAAGACCACAATGTTTAGATATGGAACCTGTAAGATTCGGAAGGATGCCTGCTTGACCCGTCTATAGTCCTCCTTGGCCAGGGCACTGGCAATGATAGCCTGCAACAAAAGCTCACAGATTTTAGTACCCTGAACAAACTTCAGTCGAGTCTAGCATTATGAGTAATGGGATGTACAAGCAGTAGTAAGCAACTCGGTCCCATACCCACGTCTCTGACAGGACTGAGTCTGACATTTGACACTGACATGGTAAAACTCTTCATAACTGTCGACTCTAGAAAGTACAAGATGTCATCATTTCTAATAAAATTAATATATCACATGTTTTTTTTAGTCGATGCTGTAGTCATGTCCAATGTCAGATGTGTACCTGTCCTGCAAGAGCGAGGGAGTCGGACAGCAGAGATGCAGCAAGCCAGACTTGCATACAGATCTGATGTGCAGCCATAGGAATGGCACCCAGTCGCGCAGCCATTGATGTTGCCAGTGTCATAGTCAATAAAATTGCTACCGTACGACCGAAGAGCAACCCACCTGCAAAAGCAAATTCACCAGAGAGATCAAGCACCAAACTGAGATTGAATGGTGCGTTGGTTGACCCGCTACTTCGCCCCGTCCAACTAGACGGTGAAGACAGAAAATTGGATTTCCTCCCATAAACAAGGTACTTGTTTCAGAAATTTGTCAAATTGATGCTGCGCCTGGCCAGTTCTAAACTAGACTCTAGTTCAAACTTTTTGCTCACAGAGCCCTTCCCTAGGGATTCCATCTGACCGCCAAAAGTAGATAGAGGGACGAGAATACTCACCTGACTTCATGAATCTGTCGAATCGCAGATCACTCAATTTGGGTGGCAAGAGCATAACCCGATTATTCAAGGTCCACAGCAACAGCAGAGCAATAACATACCTGATAATCCACATCATAACAAAATCAGCAAGTGATCCAGTCAAGTAAGTGAGCAAGTGAGGAAGTCAAATATCTAATAACACGTAATAGGAGGACCATTTACATTGATAAAGGAAGTTAACGCAGCGACCAAGCTGTACCCATGGAGTTCCGAGTTCAAGTTCAAGTGCGTTGGAGGGTACATGTTGGCTTAAGCTCCGCGAAGAGAATGATAACCTGAAACTTATGGCCTAAGTACAAGATTGAGATGTACTTACTGTGAGATGACAGTCGCAACAGCAGCTCCACCAACACCGAATTTGAGAGAAAACATGAGGATAGGATCCAGGACCATATTCACTACGTTTCCTAAAACTACAAACACAAGATATACCAATACGTCAACGCGCGTATGATACAGCCAAAACGCTAATATTTATTTCATATCAAACGTCTGCGACACGCATGAAAGAAAAGACACCACATCTTCTTTGATTTGTTCTTCACACGGGTATCAAAACCTACTCTAAGTTAGCAAATCACATGAACAATTGTGATGATTTTTTGAAATGTTTACCAGTAGCAATTAAAGGGGTCTTGGTATCTTTGAAGCCACGAAATACACCCTGCACAGCTAAAGATACAACCACGGCTGGAGCACCAATTGCTCGCAGAGCTAGATACTGCATTGCTGGTGTTCGCATAGAGGAATCCTGTTCAAACCATGAACTTCTACTCAGTCAAAGCAGCATACCTTATAAGGACAAGGTCTAAAAGTGAGACCCTGTTCACATTACAAAGACTACCTAGCAAGATCTACTACCTTACTTCTCAGCATAATCAGCTCTATAATCGGCTTTTGAAAGGAGTAAGCAGTACCATCATTTTCCACCCCAAAATGCTACAAAGATGGAAGGAAGGGTAAAAGTCGTAGCATGCGGCTATCCGAGTCTGCAACAGCTGAGAGCGGCCATCGGAAACCATAACCGATTGAAGAGTACAACATATGCACTGGTATGTGGTTACAACTCATCAGCATAGTTATCCTTTATGGAGAAAAGGTTGGAAGGAATTGATAAGCCTTCATGTCAGTTTACTCACCACTCCTACTCCCATGATAGCCAATATAGGGCCTGATCCAAGAGTCAATACTGCGGCTTCAATTACACCCAATCCAGTTCCGAGCACAAGGGCCGATGACACCGAAGGCAGAAGGGGCTTTGAACTCCGGGGAACATACGATTCAATAGGCTGCAATAATTCTTGTTCTGCAACCAAAGATGGCGCTTGTGTAAGATGCCGTTCTTCTTGTACAGACTGTACAGACTGGAAGGCCATCGGCTTTCACAGCAAAATCTCACCTTCGTCGCTGGACTGTTCTCTTGTTGTAATCAACGAAATTCCCTTGGAAAACTCCTCTAGTGTGTTATCCTTCGCAGATGCCTCGTCTTCGGCAACAAAAGATGTTGTTATATTTAATAGGGGTAAGTTGAACATCTTCGACACCAGATTGAAAATGGATATGGATACTCCGACCGCAGCGAGTTCCACCGGACCTATCAACCGGTTCCATGATGATGAAACCGTTTAGTTTAGAGACCCGGCTAATTTAGAAGGCAAATGTCATTCCTCTACGTCACCACAATCCAGTATTGCACATTGGTATAAATTTCGTCATTAACCTTTAGGATCAGACTAAAACGATAAGCAATCCATTTTTCTCTGAGACATAGTTGCCCCGCAAGAAAGAACTCTAATGTTCGGGATATACAAACTCCTACCTTTCGTAACCCTTTACTAAACTTGGCCGAATTGTGAACTTTATGACTAAGCTTATCTGCCAATACCTATTTGCCCGATAAATGCAGTATCCACCAAAGAGGCAAGCGGGTCGGACGCCAGTGCTAAAAGTGCAGGTAAGGCAATGATAGCAATCTCCATACCAAGGTCATCTGCGCGGAATGCATTTCTGATAGAACATGGAAATTGCAACAAAGTCAAGATAGAGCCACCTCAGAAGTACTTGACATAGTCAGGCTCATCGCCCACATCAATAAATTGGAACCGGTACCTATTGATCCTAGGAATGCTGTCTCCAAGAGCAGTGCCCCTGTTTCGGCAGCTTCTGAAAATAAAGCTGGTATGCCCAGTATACGAATCTCCTTGTCAAGACTGTCAGATTCCAGTCGGGTCGGAAACGAACCACTGATATATTCAGCAGGAACAAAAGAGTCAGCAGATGCTTCTCTAATAATGAGGACATTCAGCTGCTGACTTGTGATGGACAGTCCTACAAAGAGATCCTTTCTTCATGATGGAATACATATCTTCTGGGAGGTTTATTATGTGGACGCACACCTCAAGAACCACTCGGGCATGACACCGTCGTTGTCAAACTGGCTTGATACAGACAAAATCAGCATTTGCTGAACAAAACCATGGGCCTCAGAACAGCAACGCTATCTGATATCGATTTCATAGAACGTGAACTAGTCCCAGAGCACAACGACAGTTGACTTTGGAAGCCATTCATATATTGAAGATCTAAAAGTTAATTGATAAGTTTGGACAAAAGACGACTTACCTGGCACCGTGGAATAGCCCCCGCAATGGATTTTGCCTAAGCCTGTCCATGAACGACTGACTCCCACTGCTATCAGATTCCGGGGTATGACTCATTAGTACGGTTTGATGTGGCCTTTGATAATTGTCCATCGGGGTAAATAACAGTCCGCGCTTCAGATCACGTCGATACCATCGGACTTGGCAGTATTTTTCTCTTTGAAGAGAATTCGGATGGAGTCTTCTATTCCGTGGACCTATCCAGTCGGCGCTAGTACTGTGAGGCAAATGAGTAGTAAGCGTATTCGAAATTACTAAGTCCGGCGTCTGTTGACTGTGGAAGATAGCTTTGGCAATAATTGCTGGTTGAGGTTGGGCGGATGTAGCCCCGCAAAACCTTCCGAAACACGACCTCTCTCCCCTGCTACCTGCAGTAAACACAACAATGACGTTATTAGTTACTATTCAGAATCCCGCGATAAAGTCCAGTTAGGTTAGCCATTACTTTCTCGAGGGAAAAGTTTTCACTCCGCTGAGCATGTGCAGTCAAAACACTTTAAACAAGTATTCATAGGACAGGCTGCATGATTGATTTTGCAATTCAACATTCCAGTTTTAAACGCGTGCTTTGTATCAGAAATAAGGTAAGCATTTTGAAAGAAAGGTGTGTGAGAAGTAAGCCGTATTTCCTTCGGTATTTGTCAAATAGCGAGTCTTAAACTCATGGACATTCAAGGCATATTTTTACTGTATCTAACTGCGCAAGACATTACCCTGAAAGACCTGCTCAAACTTGCCCGATGCGACGTGACCCTAGCGTAAGAGAACTACTTTAAAGTGCCCCGACAAGCAAGGAAAACAATCAGTAGGGGAAACGAAGGACTGCACAACACCTAGGGCTTTGTTCCCGTTATGCCTCAGAATACATAGTTCACAAACATACTAGAAGCTGAGAGATATTAACAGTACCTGGAGGGTGTAGGTTACTGATCCAATAACAAGGCTGTAGGGTAATAGTGGGATGTCAAGAACGTCTGTCATAGACAACAGCGTGTGAGAACGATTAAACTATATTCCTCTTTTGATGCAACGTTAAAGACAATCGACATCGCCGTCTAAGACTGAACGACCGCATTTTTCATAAAGACTAATGCGCGGCAGATCAGAAACACTGCACAAACACGAAGTGAGAGGTCCATGGTTCTTGTCAGCGCTTTAGACAAATGTACACTTTACATCCTTGCAAACCAATGAGAGGGAAAGCATACATCCACTGCAACCCGCATCCGACTCCTAAACCTTTGATATTGTAAGACGAGAGGAACGTAAAGAGAATAGCTCCAACCCAGGCTACATTGACAATAGTCCCTCACCACTTTCTCTTCACTCGTATATCCTCACTTTCATCCTCCAGTTTCTCCGTCGATGCCACAACCCATTAATCCACCGATCGGAGTTACCATAATCTAGTCCTAAACTGGTCCTGTGGCTGTACGAGAGAACGTGACCAAACTAAAAGATGACCAGTCAACATAGGCCTTGTGCAACGTCCGCTAAGTGAGATTGATGCACCGTCTGCTAGGTCAAATCGAAGTAATATATCATGCTTTCACCTAGTTTAGAAGCATTGCCTCTAACGACAATTCTCGTACGCTTTGTTCATGTTGGTAGTGGCACGTGTTTCTCAAGGCAACGTGCGATAGATAAGTCATAACAGACTCGCAACTTAGGAAGTGCTATGAAAGTTTCAGTGTACTCCATTCGTCAAGGAAACAAGCAAGCGACGTAACATAGATGGTGAAGGAACTCATCATCAGTACTCATCAGTACATCATCAGTGGTCGAGGTCAGGCCAGCGAAGGAATTAGGAATTCCGACAGCACAGCAGTTCAAACGGTATGCTTCATGTAGACTGTCAATCTTCACAAAGACATGTGTTGGTTGCAGATGTTGTCCAATGAGACCTGACAAAATTACTCGTTCAAACTCTCACCTAAACTCTTCTTCAATCCATGTTCCTCCTCAATTCATCTTCAGTTAAGCCGCGCAAACGACCAATCCCCGTCACTTAATTTCCACAAGCTTAATTCTTGTTTCTTCTGTTCTTGTCTCCTCTATAAACCATCTACAGCGTAACAAGTCTCAGCACGGCCAAGAATGCAAACACAAGCTGTCCCTGCTCAAAATCCTGACTCCCACACAAAAACAGATATCTGAAATTCACACAATCCTGTATCCACAATTCACTCTCGGGTGCCACAATTCACTCTCGCTTGACCTCATGAATCCATCGTGACCCACTCCATCGCTCAAAACCTTCTATACATTAACTCCCTACAACTGCTCCTCACTCAATCGCAAGTATGATTACGTATACCTGCAAGGCCAGCCCTGTCTTTAAACTTGAATCACGTACCTAGGGAAGCAGCTTGATGTGGAGCGGGGGAGCCGCGCATCGCCAGTGAGGTCCTTGAACTAGAGAATGCACAAATGCCAGTCCACCGCAGAGAATAAAAATTGGCAGCAGTTGAGGTTGTGGTGTCAGTCTCGTTATTTACAATGGAGAGCGGAGCAACATGGACGTAACACAAGGAAGCCATGGCTTGTGCATGGGCAGGCTAAAGGCATGTTTTTCTTTCTGTCTAGGAAGGACCTTCCCCTTCCTTCCCAGACTCTTCCTTCAGGCTCCTCGAGTCGGCCTCTGTGTCTTTCTCTCGTGTCAAGCAAACCCACGTCCACACTTCTCCGGACGCCTAATTTAACCGACCTGTCACTCAGTAACCACAACCCGGGACGATTCTTCCCCACCAGCTGACGGACTTCGACAGACTTCGACGGACCTCGATCACGCCGTGCAAAAGTTTGCACTACGATGGTGGATGGCACAGCTAACCTTCTCAATAATATTCCGGGAACTCGGTCCATCCGTACCAACAACCTTCAAAGCAGTTTGAATCAGCAACAAGATTCCTACTGTACACAGACCCTCGAGGACTGCCACGAGTTCATCTGCGCACAATTTCCTTCTCTGTACTTGGTAATTGCGCTGAAGTCCTCCACTGCTTGCGGGCTGTGTTTCGGGTAACGCCAAAGACAATTGCGGGTATATTCTGGGAATCCCTCCGGTGATCTCGTCTGTTGGAACGTACTTTGTTGGAACGTACTTTGTGCAGGAGATCTTCAAATCTAAACTGGTAGAGCGTGAAACGTAGAATCGTTTTCTTACCATGAATCTCATCGTTAAATACAAGAGCCTACAGTACGCATACCACGTCTTGCGTTCGATTCCCTCTTAAGTCAAGTGGGAACTCCGGGCTAAAGAATTAGCCATCTCCGCGTTCTTGACATTTACTAACTATAACATCCCTTTCTCTTAGGTGCGGTAGGCAAGACTTTTCATATCAATATTATTGGGGTTTAGCTTCATTTTGTTCTTGTGCGACTTGATATTATTGGGGCTAAGCTCCGTTTTACATCTTGTGTTTAATGTTTCTATGATTTAAAACTATAAGTGTTTAGCTCCATTTTAGTGCTTATGTTTTATGCTTGTATGGATTGATAAGGTCTGCCCATCCTTTTCGTTATCTTACGGGGTGGCCTTTCTTGAAGCTATGATGTGACATTTACCAAAGGAAGGTTTATCTGAGTGTTTTGGGCTAGAAACTCCCTGTGATGGTACTGCGTGAGAATGCAACCTGGCCTCGATATTGAGCTCAGAGTCATGGAGGGGCAAGGCGACCACATAGAACACATTTACCAAAGGAAGGTTTATCTGTGTTTTGGGCTAGAAACTCCCTGTGATGATACTGCGTGAGAATGCAACCTGGCCTCGATATTGAGCTCAGGGTCATGGAGAGAAAGGCGACCACATAGAACACGTGAAAGATGGGAGGACCCCATCAATGGTATAAAGGGAGACAAAACAGGTAAGAGGGGCCAGATTCCAATAGGATAGATAGGAGAAATCTACTCTACCATACCTAAGATATCAGAATTATGGTTATACTTAAGTTGTATGGTCTACAAGTGACAAGGTTTACGAACTATTGGAACCTTCGGAAGAAATATCACCTAGTGTAATTGGTCATGGAGGTGGAGTTTAGGAGAATCTGGCGTGCAGATCCACACGGAACGGGATCTCCTGAAGAATGGGTTCTTCCACCTTCCACAACACACAAGGAAATTACGATAAAGGAAACTAGACAACGGAACAAACAATTAATCCAAAAGAGAAACTTAATCACGAAAATTTATTTTGTATTAATCTCGGTAGAAGTTTTTATAATTCATAAATGTGACTTGACGATGCAGACGGGTATGCTTCAGGCGCTCAACAGCCGGAAGCGGTCAATTTGGGGACAAAATCCTGTGTTTACGTTGATGATACCTGATTCACCGTATTGTTTGTTGAAGAGAAATGACCTCTACTGTAGTTTAGCATCGTCATCTCGTACCATGTTGCTGTGTTGGATATTTTGCAGTAATATGACTTTAACTACAGCTAAAATCTTTAAATCTGATTTTTCCGCTTCGAACTGAGATGGATTCCAGTCGGGAATTGAGTTTAAGTGTTGTGTTCGACATTTACAGTTCCAGCATTCCGCTGGAACTATAAATGTCTAACAGGGGGTCACTTCTTCTTTTTATAAAAACAATTTATCTTGAATTGCGCATATCCATCTGGATTTAATGACTTTAAATATAGCTAAAATCTTTAATCTAAAATCCTTCGTGTTCGCTACGCGGTAGCCTTTTCTTTCTTTCTTATGTGGATTATATCGATCATCGTTCTCCGGAGCATATGTGACGGTCAATACAAAAGGTCTCAACTGCAGAGAATTCCAGTCATTATCCCAGTTACCACGATAAACAAAGCCGCCATGTTCTACGTGAATCGGATCCCTCAACTATAGAGCTGATTACAGGAACATAGATCCAGTAGTAGTTCGTGAAAGTAGGTGCCAAATAGGATTCACACGCCACGTCACGCTAACAAGGTTACTGTAAGCTTTTTCTGCCAACTTGGAGTACAATTAAGTCTAGGTGCCAAATTTGAGGTACCGTCAAGTCCATCGCTGTGCAAAGTCAGTCGCTTATGTAAGTTACTCTTTCGAGAAAATGACTTAGGCGGCCCCCGCATGAGGGTCGCGATTAAGTCTTCAATTTAACAGACCCCCAAGTTGGCAAAAAGACTTAACCGACCCACCCTCCCAAGTGCCACGTGGTCATTTTTGGTTTTGTATGCCCCAGTTGAAGTTGAGATCAATGTATTATAGTGACCACTTTAGAAATAATCCGATTCATTTGTAAAAATTCATTGCCAACATAGGATTGACAAATTCCGTCAAGGTTCCAAGTGTAAATCTTTCTGCCAACTTGGAGTCGGCGAAGTCGAAGTGCCAAACATGGGGCCGGTTAAGTCTATCTGTTTCTTTCCTCCGCTTTGGCAATGCGATCATGACCACTCTATACCGCTACTCGTTTTACCACTAGATCAAATCAGTGGAAAAAGGCGACCACGTACGATAACAAGAAAGGATGGGCATCAAGCCGTACAAGGATAAAACATAAGAGGTAAGATGGGGCTGAGCCCCAATAGTACCGGTAGTATCGATCATATCAGTGATGGGGGGCAATTAGCGATGCGTTGGCCGCATTCGTCAACGAAGGTTCATCATTCTCGTGGTGGTAGGGGGATCCCTTTCCCTTTCTGTAGGTATCTCAACGAACTGAATCGACAGGATACCAAACAAAGTTATGGTAGCTGGAAAATTCTGAGAATACCCAACAACCACTCTCGATGTACCACGACCGGATACCAAATGAATCCTTGGGAAGTCTACATTCTCCGCTACTGATTCAAACGACCAAGTTCTGGTAACTGCACAGACGTTCGAGAACACTCGAGCACTACTCTCGATGTATCACGACGCTCGTTTCTAGACTTCTAGAATAGTGCCTTGGGCATGGTAGTCACTACAAGCAAACCACTTCCCGTGTACGTTCAGTTGAAGTGCCGGGATATGAATTAAATATACCGGCCCTGCACATATAAGTAGATTGAACTCCGCTTCATCTGTGGGGGGTTTCGAAGTGGTGCTCTTGCGCTGCATGAAAGCTGATTTCAGTAACCACTTCTTGAACCTGCTCAAAGAGAATGTACATAACCTTCAACAGAGCAAGAACTAGGAAAAGATGGAGGAATTGTGTTTCGAGAAGTATCGATATAAAATATTCAAACATCTCAAGCTTTGATTTACTTCAGTAAATGTACTATCTACAGTCAAGGCTAGTAGTACTTTTACCAAAGAACATGATCTGCTAAACTATTGGAGTAAACAGCATGAAGAAGATGGAAGGCAATCCTCATCTCTTTTAAAGTATGTGGACAGGTTGAGTACTCTACACATCAAAGTTGACCATACATTCCAAGTTTCCTTCTTTCTTGATATCGAATAAAGTGGCTTACGTTTTGGAATTATAAAGTTAAGTACTCAAAGTACACCAACCACAAAGTTGAACTTCAAAAGGTGGACAAGGGGTCTCTTGCCCACTTTGTGAGGTTCACATCAACTTAAATATTCTTTATCCATAGAAGATCTCTTGTGTTGTTTAGAGGACATCCGATAGCGAATCAATTTGGTCCTCTCACTTTCATCATATTTGTAGCAGAAGTACAAAAAAAGTTAATCGTCACAAACATACATGTACTTTCTTTGTGAATTTGACCTATAGGTTACTATATATCAAATATGTTTTTGTTACTATCATTCACTCCTTGTAAATAAAGAGAACTTAGTTATTAATGTTATGATTTCATATAGTAAACATAATCATATGAAGCCTTTGACCGCTTGAGCATCCCTTTCCATCAAACCGGAATGTTTAACTAGACAAGCATTGCATGTTAGTAGTTCTAATTATATCCAAACTTTCTTCCAAATAGATTTAGCAAGACCATAACAACAAAGCACTAAACAGACCATATATATATATATATATAATGTTAAATATCGTTTAACCGTAAGGTTGACAAATTCTGTTTCAGTTTTCTACCACCCAGTTGCCCAAATATAGAATCTGGTTTTAAACATCTTATATAATTCGACAATGATGTAGATAATGTCCTTCTTTTGTGGGTTGAGATCAACTACTTTTGAAAATTTAACTGATTTAATATGAAGGTAACTATTTAATATATAATGTTGATCTCTATGTCAATTTTCAAGTCTGAAGTTTCATCTCTAATTTTTATTATGTGCACCTGGCCTTCTTCATTGTGACTATTATGAAAGATAAATTTGAATTATTGATCTTCAACATCTTTTTTCTATTTGAAATGTTTTGGTTTTTGTAACACATAGTCATAAATTTTAACTTTTCAGAAATCTGTGGTAGTTTTAAGCTTTATGGATAAATAACAGAATTTAAACCAAAATTGAAACCTATCATCCTGTTTATTGAATCTAAATTTTAATAAAATCATGAACCAATCATGAATTGGTTCACCTTTGAATTTACTCAATCAATACTTTTTCTGATATGGTTTAATTTAATACTTTTAACCACAGTTCATACGTGAAGGGATCTTTTCAGAATTTTAAATATCTCAACCTACATTAATAAAACAATATATGGAGAAAAAATTACCCTACCAAATCTTATTTATTCAAAATTTATATCTAAATTATATTTTGGAGATATTCACACTTTTTAATTTGAATAAGAACACAGACAAGAAGAGAAACTGTGACAATATAGTTTTGATGATATTTAGTAGAACTTCTCTCTTTATAAGAGAGATGAATCATTTGTTTTTAGTATATTTAATTATACAGATGATCTCATCAATCAACAAATAGACTGAATACAGTTTTGTAATTTCTGGATAGAAAAATATTTAATAGTATTTTTATATAAGTAAATAACTTCAATTTTCCATAATTTGTAGATCCATACCTTATCAACTTTTACTCTAGATGACATGAGTTTTTCTTTAATGATTGCTCATTGTTGCATGCAAATTTATCAATAAAGATATATTATGAAAAGACATGCTGATCTGAAGCAAAACATTCATTTTTTAATCAAATAATATACTTTTAATTATGTTCTATAATATTTATTTTACATATATCAAATATATTATTTTATATTTTTCCATTAAACAAGAAAGGGACCAACAAAATTCCACAACTTTTGTAGGATAAAAAACTACCTTGCAAAATCTTTGGAAATAAAGACCTTGTTCTTCACTCTTTGTTACCTTAGCTAAGCTTATAAGAAAAGGGACATTATGATTTTCAATTATAATTATGAAATTCAAGTTTAATAGTTTAGGAGTCTTTTCTTTTCATAGTGGTTTTTTTAACTATTGATCTTAGTCCCAATACTTTAAAGTTTGTCAAATATTACTTCCAAGTCTATTACACACAGACATATATATAGTCTAGTCAAATTACATACTTAGGCATAGTTGCATTTGTGTATATAGTGCATACAGTTTTATTTTTTTCTTGGAACTCTGTCATGACAATATATTAAACATTTACATGGTACATGTATGTAAAGACTAAGCACATCTTGATGTAACTTGATGGTTTAGCACCTCTTATCCACTAGAATTTAACCTCCACCAAAATATCCATAGTTTCTATTGTTTCCATTGTACATCTAGATGAACCCAACTTTGTAAATATAAGTCCAGTCCACAATATAATTAAGGTCTAACAATTAATAGTCGTTTATCATCAAGCTATATCCAAATAAGCCTAACATTTATGAGTCCAAAGTCTTTATTTGCTGCATTAAATGAATTTTTTTATTGGTTTGATAATATTTAACTAATGTGCCTTTATTTTCATCGTACTTCTAAACATAACAAACTTTCAGAAAACACAAAGTAATGATGAGTTGAATACTTAGTCTGTATTCAACTCAATTATAAGGAAGAATGTACAAAATTATAGATATAGAGCATCACACCAACTATTTTAGGAGAACTATATATATATATATATAAGTCTGATCTTGTGATAGTTTGGTGGAGGTTAATTCTAGTGGATAAGAGGTGCTAAACCATCAAGTTATATCAAGATGTGCTTAGTCTTTAGATACATGTACCATGTAAATGTTTAATATATTGTCATGATAGAGTTCCAAGAAAAAATTAAATTTTATGCACTATATACACAAATGCAGCTATGCCTAAGTATATAATTTGACTAGACTATATATATGTCTGTGTGTAATAGACTTGGAAGTAATATTTGACAAACTTTAAAGTATTGGGACTAAGTTCAATAGTTTGAGCATTTTCAATCTTTAAGGTCACTAAAATAAAGTTTTGGATCTTGCTTTGGTACTATGTTGGAGTCATGTCTATTTAAAATAGAAAGTAAGTAGTTAGCTTTTGTAATATTATAACCTAAAGTCAATCAAATATTAATGAAAGGACTACCTTGACTTAGTTTATAAATTCAATTGATTATAATATAAAATGTGTAGAGGTTGCATATAAAATAAGTTTACAAATTCCAAATCTTGGACTTTCAACTTTCTTAGATGTTAATTTCAAATTATAATGGAAAATTTAATTGAAAATTTAATTTAAAGTGTTTACATCACTAATTTGTGCCTAGTTCAATATTGAATCTTAATATATTATGCTTAATATTATACCAAAGCTTTCTAGTGAATTGAATCAATTTATCATATGTTTACCTCAAAATAAGAATAACACTTTTCCCAAATATACAAAAGTGATCATTATGAAACTTGTTCTTATAATTCACTCTTGTAATCACCAAAATACTAGGTCATTTAAGAATACTTCTCATATTTTATATATTTAAAAGGTATTTTTGGGATTTTTATAATTAAAGATAATAATTTTGGAAGAATGATGTAAATTATAATTCTTATCACACTACAGTTACCTCTATATGTACAGATATTTGAGAAAAATCTTCATATCTTCTCTAAATTATACACCAAGAAAGCATATTAGAACAAGTTCCAACTTTTGCTTTATCTCAACGATATATATATCCTTCATTTTTTCAATTGTGATATATTTATTACCATGTAGATAGACCAAATGAAGTAAACCAACTCTTACTCCAATACCTGCAAGTTCATATTGACTATTCATAAATTTGATTGTCCAAGCAAGGAAGTGTAGATAAATTTACCACCATGCATTGGAGGTTCAATTTTATAAGGGAAGTCTCCTTGTTGTCGAAAGGACCCAATTTAACAAAATAGCCAAGTGGAAACTCTTCTATTCATATCTTGAAACCATATCTTCTCTTCTTTTGCTTGGAATTTTGTATCTGATTACTTTATTGAGCAATGTGGAAGTCATTATTTCTAGATACAATAATAAAAACAACAAGAAACTTTGATTCAAATATGCATTTATGCATAAAATATAATATTTTCACAACAAGTTATACAAGAACTGTTTCCTTACTAATAACAACTTGACGGAAATATAATATATGGAAAAAATGCAAAAATATGATGCATTGGATATCATGGTTAGACCTAAAAAAAGTATTAGAATTTAGCCTTTAAAATCAAGGATTATGTGATTTACAAGTGAGGAGATTTTTCATATGAGAAAGAATATGTATAAATAATAGAAGCAAGTACCCAAAAATGGAACTATTTCATGTATCCTTGAGAAGATAAATACAAAGGTAACATTGTATAGGTTCTCCAATAGCTTTCCAACAAGAAAAAGCTTAATATCTTGTAGTATATGGAAGAAATGATATTGATGAAGAGGCTTTCTTAAGAGGAAGTGTGAACCTTTTTGTTATGGTGGTAGATAGACTACAAATCAAAATGTTGCTAATACTACTCTCTTATTTAACAATATAACTATTTAAGAAACATATAGCTTACAATGTTTAATATTTATCCATAGATGATCACATCAAATATTACTACAATTGGTAAGTCCATGATCTATTAAGTCCACATTAAAATAAGGAGTAAAAATGATTCAAAGTGAATACAACCCACAATTCTCAAAGGATATTATAGGGATTCTAAAATGTGAAGTTGTGAGGTTCATCAAAACTTGTATCCATTGCTTTCCTTACTTTGCTATTCTTATAAGTGTCAAAACTCCCTCATGTGGAAGAACCTTTACTTATTTTTACAATTCTACAATCAAAGACCCATAATTCCTTGTTCATAAATCAAAAAATTTCCATCTATGACTTGATACAAATATTGTGTTATCCACTACAAACATGTAAACTACGTGATCCATATGATATGGTTAAGACTATCAAAGCTAGTAGGATTTTACAAGAAATCCAACTTCTATCAAAGAAATCTATTTCTAATCTTAGACTCGAAACACTTGTTCAACTCCCTAGCATCTATTCTTGCACAGCTTAACAAGTATTACTCAAGCTTTATTATAGTCTCATTCATAATACTCTCATTTCCCTAAGAATCCTAATATTGAAACTCAACTTGCTTTAGAACTCATCGACTTCATAGTCCTACTCAAGCTCTACTAAAGTATATTTTGTAATACTCTCACCTTCTCTAAGAACCCAAATTGAAATGCAACTCACTTTAGAAGTCACCCATGGTTCAACGTAGATACCAAAGCTCCTTTACTCAAGAAAATGTGCCTTACTCATTTGAGACAAAGCTCTTGAGGAATGACTCTCTCCCCACCCCTCTAATTTTCCTAGTAAAAGGTTCTTATAATAACATCTACTGATATTTGGTAGCATCCAATAACTAGGTAAGTTCATGAAGCTTTTATGATATAAGTGAGAAATCATGTGGGTAGATTCATAATCATTTTGTCTAGTTCACTTGCTTTAGAAGCTTCTTGGAGAATCTTGGAGAACATAGAATATAATGTTTTTAATTCTTGCATAACCATAAAGATAATTTCAAAATATCACACTTGTGACCTCACATCATCATCTCATTACTCTACTTGGTGAAATTCCCAAATTGACAAATATATGGGGATTTAGGCTAGATATTTTGGTCTTATATTACAAGATAAAATAGAGCTTTTATCCCTTAGCATATTTATTATGCTATCCAATAATTTCTAGATTTAACCTTGGTTTTTTTTGTACTTTGTCCATTTACTACTAAGTTTAGTCACGCTTAATGGAATCCAATTACTACTAACATAAGCTTGTATAAAAACTATTATTTGGAAAAAGTGTTCCTTATCAACAAATAATGATATTGATACCATAATATGATTATATAATCCTTCTTGTCAATTAGATGTAGTCCTCCATACCTTGTTAAAGAATAGTGACTATACAATATATTCTCCTTCACTTTAGGATAATAAAGTTTTGCATCAATGCTATGCTTTATCTAGTTTGTATTCTACTATATCTACTATAGTCAAGCAACTAAATATGAAGTTTTTTATTATTATCTTGAAGTACCTTGGAGGATTTTTTTCCAACATAAAAGTTGAATATAGTTATCTATCTCTCTTGCAAACATAATTGTGAGTTTTTTTCCATGTACATAATACCTCAAAAGAGTTGCTAAACATTTTCATCCGCTTTAATTTTTCAAAGCTCTTGTTGTAGTAAGCTTTGATTTTGTCTTTATTTCTTATATTAATTTTATATTCTTTTTTGGCTAAAGAATATCAAGAACAAAAACATTTTACACTAGTGTATGCAAAGGAATATAAGAAATGCCTAAAAATCATAAGTAAACAAAGCCAAAGATTTAGTTTGTTACAAATTTTAAGATAAATATTTTAAAATACATGGAACCAAAAGCTTAGTCAAAAGGTGTAGATTTTCAAGCAATTTCATTATGAAATTCATTTTCAAGAAATAATTTTATAGTGGAACCGGTGTTGGTGCATAAGGAGTGATAGAAAAAACTAAAGAGTGCATCATGAAGATGTTTACAATTTGGAGGAGATCTTCAAGGAGCAGTCCACTCTGGAGATTTTTGGTGTGTACTATGAGTATAAGTAGAAGGATTGCATGGATAATGATTTTTTAACTTTCAAACGTAATGAAATTCATGAAAGAATTATTCTACTCCATATAAGAACATGCTTTCAAAGTGCTCATCTTTTGTTATAAGCAACATCTCTCAACATTAGAATAATATAATTCTGGTATTAAAGGATCTTAATGGCAACAAGTTAAATAGAAGGATATAGTAAAAATCAAACTAATCTACTGTTGGTATCCTCAAGAGACACATAAGCACAAGTTCTAGTACAAATCAAACTAATAAAATGTTAGTATACTCTAGTGACAAACAAGCAAGATTGTATATAGAGGATTAATGATATCCATTGAGTTGTTGGGTTTGTGTAGTCTATTAATGGAGGAGCTTTTGAGCATCATTAAGGCATATATGAAACAAAATATTTTCTTTCCAGTGGTAAGTTGACAAATATTTATCAAAAGTCTTACAATTCTTCTCTTAAGAAAGACTCGAAAGGTGATTGATAAGTTATTTTCTCTATTGTTGTAAGCCTGAGCCTAGGCTCTTTGCTAAATCCTTGCTCTAAATCTATGCATTTAGATTTGGATATGATTGTGTTATTGTACAGAAATATTTTTGGACATTTGTATAATCACAATCCTCTTTTCTTTTATGTCTTAGTTTTTTAATTCTTGTAGTTTTATAATGTTATAGATAATATATAAAGCACTAGGGCAGTCTTAAGTAGGACAAAAGGACTAATTTGGGTCCAGTCCTTTACAAAGTTAGGATGTTAGAGTCCAACATGACAAACAAGACAAGCATCTTGGCAGATACAAGTTTATGAAACAAAGACATGAATTATTGTACACATGGCCAAAAAAATTTGCATCACATCATAACCTCCATTGTTTTCACAACCATCCCAACAAGGCTTACAATATGAGTTGGCTCAACAAAGTGTCAATGTTTCTTGGAGCTCCTTTGTATTGAGCTAAGGGATGACAATAATTAGTCAAAACAAAGTTCCAATGGTTTCTATTGTCATTTCAAGAATACTCAAACTATGACTTTTCACTTCTTGCCAAAGAACCATTTGCAACTACTTCATGCAAAGGCTTCACACTTGATGCATTCAACCACAACCATTTGCCAACCATTGTAATGGCTGAGGAATAACCAGTGGGTTGGATCTATAAGAGTGACCCCACCTTGCAAGAAGTTACTTTTCACTTTTGCAATTTTCCATTCTTTTTGTGCATGAATCTGTCCAAGATTTCTTGTAAACTTGGGTGCAGGTTTGCAAGAGTGCAAAAGGAGGAGGAGTAATAGGGTGTTGATAGTAGCCTTAAATGATGCACAATAGTAGACTAAGAATTGGTGGTCAAGATGGAGATCAAGCAATGAAAGCAAGATGAGATTTTTTGCAAACACTTAAACAATCTAAATGAGGATTGCATTATAGGACTAAGTACTTAGAAAATAGAAATCTAGACTTCATGCTATGGGAATAGAGCTTGATGGACGTATCCATGCTAGAAGAATTTAAAAGCAACACTTACGAAGTAGGCAAGACATTGAGAGCTAATCCTTTCATGTGGACAAAGGAGCATTGGCAGCAAGTTTTAGGGAAAAGTGTACACCATTTAGGCAGATTTTACATCAATACTACCAATGGTATACCAAGTAAGAACCTAAAGGCTAAGATAGACTATGCATTTGTTAGAGGAAAGCCCATGAATATGTAAAAGAAAGAATCTAAAAGACCTCATCCAATGAGTCTTAACAAAGTCAATGATGAAATTGTTCTAATTAATACAAACCTCGTAGGTAAGTCTGAACCAAGCCATATTCTTCAAACTCCTACACAAAAGGAAAGATGTGTGTTGGAGGCATATGTTTTGCAAATGTTACACAAGCTCTTGGAGGTCATGGCACAAAGATCAGTCAAGATTTTAGTTCCCTTCATCATACACTTCTACATCAAAATCAAGTTATTGACAAAAAAAGAGAAGGAGAAATCTCCAAGCCACTTCAACTATCCTGCCTACTTAAGGAGACATATAGATCATGCCAAATAAATCACCAAATATCATGAAAAAGATTAGGATTAAGCTTTTGTACTTAAAAACATACAACATGATTTGATTAATAAGAATGTGCTGACCACAAAGACCAAAACTCACTTTTCCAAGAACCAAAAATGAACTCAAATTATTGATGTATTGTTAGGAAGATTGGAAGTAGTGGAGATGGAGTATAGGTTGAAATGAAGCCTCCACAATAAACAAAGGTGACTCCTGTTCCAACAAAGGAAATGAAACCTTCCAAAAGAAGGACAAGACAAGCAATGATCACTCATTTATGCACATTTTTCCAGCAAATGCTACCAATAAAGTCATGAGGGAAAGGAAGAATGAGAAAGCACAATTATCACCACCACATAAAGAAGCGTCTAAAGACATGGGGAAGGAAATGATAGAGGAAGAAAAAATGCTCCCATTGCAAGTTTGAAGAAAGTACCCATGCATCTACCAACCTTCTCTTATGAACCTTCCCGGCCTAAGAGTCATAGGATAATATCGTTGATGTCATTTTGGGTGCAAACTAACAAAGCAAGATTGTAAAAGATTGAGGAGAGAAATAGGAGAATGGAAGACAAGCATACAAGATCCCATTGGGACTCTCAAGTGAATGAAACTCCAAATGCCTAGCATGAGCTTTGGCTTTGGTATATATAAGGAATATACAAGGCTTTTGGGAAACTTTGTAGAAATCGCCTTTTTTAGAGTGCAAGCTAAGCTATAAAGGAACCTTCCCAAGAATCTGCCTACTTGGCACAAACATTATTCAACACTTGGAAACTATGAAGAATTTTCCTAGATACTTTAAGAATATTTTCAGAATTCTTGGCTAATTTGGTATATTTTCTAACTCATTGGCCTTTACTAACTCCTCTTCTAACTCCATATTGTTACATATTTGTAATACCATTAGCTAGACATGTTATTTAGAGGTGGAAATTGGTTTGGTAATATTTAGAAAGATATTATACATAATGGTCTAAGTAGATCAGATGGAGGTGCAAGAAAAGAGTATTTATACTAATAAGGTAGTGGCCAAAAACACCTTGAAAACTTTAGAGCCAATTTTAGAGGTCCAAGCAAATAAATTAAGCCTTGAAAATTGAGAAATTCTTGCCTTCTAGGAAAAAGTAATTTCCCTCTTACTCTTATTTGTTGCATCAAGAGCTTTCCAATTGTACCTCACCCATGTTGTTTTGAGCTTCCCATAAGAAAATTCTCCAAAGATTCCCCTAGTTAGTCAAACTTGTTTGACCAACCAAATAAGACAAGGATCAATTTATCACCAAGCTAATCTAAGGGTGGAGCTTGCTAACATATCACCAATCCATATACTTGATCCAAGGGTGGAGCTCCCTTTGAGTAGATCCTCTTTGCTATATAATAAAGACAAGGTGTTTCTTTGGGACATCGGAGTATTGAGGGATGAAACCTTGTGGTTTTCTTGGGGGTTCTCCTATCCTTGGAATATTACAATCTTCTCCCATTGCTTGTTGGTGATGCACTCATCACAAAAAATTCTTTGAATACTTTGATGGTTTATTGAGCATGTTGGAAGTGAGAAAGAGGCTCCCATGTTGCATCATGCAAACAACACTTTCCAAAGAACCTTATATTTGTGATGGTGTCAACAACCATATTATATGTCATGATGTGTAAGTATATGATCAACTTTGTATTCCTCATGATTGTTGATAGGATGGTAGGAGGAGTAGGTTTGACCCAAGTGGAAAAGGAAAATAGATTAGAAACAAAGGGTTTAAACTTTGAAACATGAAGATAAGATGGATTTGCATATGATTAGGTAAGGCAAGTTGATAGGCAACAAGAGAAATGATTTAAGTAACATCAAGTGGACCTATCCAACTAAGACTGAGTTTATAAACTTGGGTATCAAGCAGGGGAGGATGGTTATTGGAAGAGAGCATGACCTTGTAACCTAATTGAAAGGTGAGATCATGACAATGTTGGTCAACATATTGCTTTTGCCAATTTTGAGCAATGAGAAGATTAGACTTGAATTGGTGTATAGATTAAGATAATATGGACAAGAAGCTAGAAGTATGAGGAAATGAGATGGTAGAGGTGCAAGAAGGGAATTTGGAACAAGTGGATCTTGTTAAAAATTAAGGAAGAAGAGAGAGAACCCAATGCTTGCCCATTTGGAATTAAATAAGGTAAACTTGGAAACCACAAGACAAGCATCCCAAGTGATATGGTGAATGTTGACAAATGCATAAACCATATCTTTCAAGGTAAAATTTTCACATTTTGTTTGTCCATCAATTTGATGATGATAGGCTGTAGATAAAGCAACTTTGGTGCCAAGTATCTTGAAGAGTGCTTGCCAAAATTTACCAAGTGAATCAAGTATCATGGTTTGAGAGGAGGAAACATGAATGATATTTGAAGAATTTTCAAAGTAAATCCGGGCCCATGTCGTAGTATCCACTACATTAAGGGTAAGTGCCAAATGAATTTGCTTGTTAAGTTTATCAACAAACACCATGATTGCTATATAACCTTGGTTTTTCCTTGGCTAGGATGTGATGAGATCTAAGCTCACATGTTCCCATCAAGCATATGGGATGCAAAGTGGTTAGAGTAACCCGCCTGGTTTCTAGTTGCTAGCTTTATTACATTGGGAACTCTCATAGGATCAAGTAGAGAATCAAACTTCACATGCAATTTTTGGCCACCACCATTGTTGTTGAGAGTACTCAAGGTCTTGTCAACCTCCTTGTGTCTTGCAATTAGTAAGTCATGTGTCTCTCGAAGTCAAACAAAACATAGATTTGCCAAAGTTGGAACATAGATGCACTTCTTGCAATATAGAAACACATCTTTGATTGAAAGGGTGTTGTACTCCTTGTCATGTGCTTCAAGACAACTTTGCACAAGATGAAGGAAGGGGTCCTCTTGTAAAGCAAGCTTGAACGCTATGTGTACATTTGACTTAGCCTAGATTGTGTTGATTGTTGCTATCATAGGAGATTTAAGGAAAATCTTCAAGTCAAGTTGCTATTATTGGGCTCAAGTAATGGCATGGAACTTGCCTAGTTTATACTCAACCTTGATATCAGACAATAGTAATAATTCTTCCTATTGTTGATTCCAACACTTCATGTGCTCTAAATGTAAGGTTTTCAATAAGGGTTTGTGATTAGTCCATATTATCACATGTTTTCCCACGAGATAAGGTCACCATACTTTTTTTGCATACACCATTGCCAATTGTTCTTGAGCAAAATACTCAAGCAAAATAATTCATTTTTGATGCATTTAGTCCTCTATATGCAAAGGCTATGGGATGCATTCCATCCAAGAATGCTTCAACTTCAACTTCAACTTTTAACTTACAAAGTTAGAAGCATCAAAATCAACAACACAAGGTAGTTGAGGATCATATGGTTGGAGGGTGGGTTGTGAAGACACCATATCCTTCACATTCTTGAATGCCACCTCTTGTTTGGTGTTCTACTCAAATCTTATTGTCTTCTCTAAGAGTTCAAATAACATTGCAATCACATGAGTGAAATATTAAAAGAATTGTTGGTAAAATCTAGCCAATCCATTGACCCCAAAAAAACATAAAATTCTTAGGAGTAGGCTAAACTATAATTAAATTTATTTTTCTACTCTTCAATCTTGATCCTCTTGATTGAAACCTTAGCCCAAGAAGATAAAAAAATTTTTAAAGACACACTTGGGCTTCTTGTAGTAGAACTTCCATTGTCATAGTCTTCTCAAGACTTCTCAAACATGGTTCTTGTGTTCTATCCCTATTATATAAATAAAAATTTCATCTAAGAACACTATCAATCCAATGGCCCATCCAAAACTTGATTCATTTGATCCATGATAATCTAGTGGAGCAAAGTGACCCAAAAGATAAAACTCTACACTAAAAATACCCATATTGTATATTAAATATAGTCTTTTTTACATTAATTCCATCAATTAGAACATGCTAATAGACACTTTGAAGGTTCAATTTTGAGAATTATTGTGCTCTACTCAATTGATCCCAAAAATTCATCAATTCAAGGCAAATAATATAGATTCTTCATAGGTTATTTATTGAGTCCATAATGTCATAGTGTGTGTTGCATAACTAATAAAAAAGAATTTGGTATATTTATCTTCACATTATTGGGAGTAGACTGTAGGACAAATCCCATGTTTGAGTTATTGCTATTTGAGTAATTTATGTACATGTATACGATTGGCCATATGGATTATGGTCTCATCATCTTAGAGGGCTCTTATGTATATAGATGATAGAGATTTGATAGATGCATGTGTATTTTTAGTTTTAGGAGTATGGAGTATGAGGAAGACATGGAGAGTAAGAGTTTTAGTAGAGCATAAGTTGTAGTAGAGTTTAAGCAGAAACACTTGAGTAGTAGATGTCCTGTGCTTCCAATCTGCCATTCTTGAATCCTTTTCTCATCAAAATTTAGATTTGATATTCTAATGAACTTCAAAATTTGATGGTAGTGCAATTTGGTGCTCTATTCATGAAGTTGGTGATAGAAAGCCCAGATCCAATTGTTCTTCTTATGCTTATTGATGAGTAAATTTAAGACTTGAAAATCTATGTGCTCTTATAGATGGAGAAGTACTCAATCTCATTCAATGGTGTTGGAGAGTAGACATAGTGCTTATTTTGCTAAGTGCAAGACATTTTATGGTTGGATCAATCTTGAATTAAATTTAGTCAATTGAAGCTAGAAATCCAGAAAGTTAGGTGTTGGAGTGGAGATGACAATAACGTTTGGAGTTTTGGTCACTCCTCAAGTTATGGTTTGAATACACTTATGAAAATCTCCAATATTATTGATGGTTAACTTTTATAACTCTATGCAAAAGTTTCATAATTATTATATAGAATTCAAGATCTTGGATCCAACATACTTACCTATGTAGAGCTCACAAGTTAACCTAGCTCAAGAGTTGATACATATCTAGAAATTGGGTAGGATAAGGCTATCAAACTATATAGGGAATTAGACAAGAGAAACAAAGCTAGTGAAACAAATATGGTTTACTTAGGGTCCATGTAGAGTGAAATTTGATGCAACAAGTTCTACTACAATAACTATTGTAACCTTAGTAGATCATTTCTATCTTCAATCATGATTGCATATCAATTCTCAATATTTGTATGACTATGATTGAAGAATTAAGGTTTAAAAAGTTTTTTTGAGGACTATGTGTACATCTTATCTAGAAATATAGTGAAATTTGCCAAGAACAAACAACAATACTAAATTTGGGTTATCAAAATTAGGGTGGAAATTACAGAAATATAGCCAAGTTTGAGATATTGTCAAGGAAGCTTTAGTTATTAGATTGAAGCTTGCTTCATACCATTGTAAAACTTATCTCATAGGATTTTTATTTTATTCTATATCATTCAAACAAGAGTAACATAGAAAAAGTTATTCTTATCTTAGTTGTACAGATTTTTCTTTATCAGAAGGCATCTAATTTCCACAATTAGAGTACAAACTGAATTGAAAGGTGGAGTACATTCTAGATGAAACTTGGAGTAAAAACTGAAATCAGCTTGAGGACAACTTAATTGGCTCTAAAGCTGTTTACCACCAAAAGCATGGAGAGTTGTTACTGAATTCTTGTGATTGGACCCTAAACTTGCTTGCTTGCATGCTTGTTTGTATATCCAATTGGCTCGGATTGGTTGGTGAGCATTACACTTAGGTTCTTTCCTTCTAGAAGTGTTGTGCATTTCTTGTTGGTAATGTTGGAAGTGATGGCCATTAGACCAAGATGTGTATAATGATGACATGTTAGGTTGATTGTTACTCCTTTATCAAGTAGAAGGAATATTAGAAAAAGAGTAGAAGGATCTGATGGTTGGGTAACATGCATACTTAAACTAGTAGTGGAAAATTAACATACAACCCTTGAATCATAAGCTTTAAAACTAGACATCCTATGTGTTTAGAGAGAGAAAGAATGGCAAAGTATGACACTTTGTGAACTTGAGATTAAACTTTTAGGGTGGAGAGTTAGAAGGGAGGTTGTTGTTGAATATAGACATGGTATTAGACTATAGAATAAGGGATCTAGGTGCTAGTATCCCTATAGAGGAGCTCACTCTATATTTTGATCTAGTAACAACATAGATGTTCTAAGCATTTGCGCTTTATATGCAATAACAAGAAGTTGCGGAACGTAAGGAGGTATTGTAATACCAAGGGTTAGCCATATGATCTAGATGTGAAATTCGGTTTGGTAACATCTAGAATGATGTTATACATGATGGTCAAAATAGATCAGATAGAAGTATCACCAAAAGAGTACTTCTACTAATAGGGCAGAAACCGAAATAGACTTGAGAACCTTAGAACCAATAGCTAGACATATGATTTAAAGGTGAGAATTGGTTTGGTAACATCTGGAAGGATGTTACACATGATGGACTAAACAGATCAGAAAGAGGTATCACCAAAAGGGGACTTCTACTAATAGAGTAGGAACCGAAATATGCCTGAAATCTTTGAAGGCAATTTCGGAGGCCTAAACGGATGAATTAGGCCTCAAAAATGTGCAGATTCCCCCCAACAAAGAAAGGGCTAGCCTTCCCTCCCCCAGGTTTGTCTCGTTGAGAGCTTTCCAACGGTACCTTACTCATGTGATTCTGAGATTCCTACAAGAAGATTCCCTAAAAGATTCCCTTTGGTCAAAGCTCGTTTGACCAACCAGATAGGACCTAGACCAGACAGGTCACCCATCCAAGTAAGTAATCCAAGGGTGGAGCTTGCTGACGTGTCACCTATCTGTGTCCCTAATCCTATGGTGGAGCTTCCTTGGAGGAGATCCTCTTTGTCTATTTAATAAAGAGAAGGTGCTCCCTTGGGGCATCGAATGTTTGAGTGTGCAATCTGTGTTTTCTCTCTTCTCTTGTCCTCGGAGTATTACAGGTATTGACTACTAAACACTTACAATCATTGTGGAAGAGGTTGGATCAATTTAATTGGAGAATATCTCAAAAGACTTGAATTATTATTCAAGGGAGATGGAGTTCAACAAGGTTCCTAAAAAGGAGATGATACACACATTTGAGCTTGTAGTTATCTTGGAGCTTCACATATACATAAAGGATGTCATTTGAGCTCATAGATGCATTTAAAAGAGCTTTTCTCTTCATTTGAAGTAGTATTGCTTGGATGACATGAATAGGGTAACTAAAGAAGTTATTTATTGAATGGGTGAATAAATCTATCAGGGGTTGAGTGCAACTGAGCTATTTTGGGAGTTTGAGAGACAATATTTATAATTGAATCAAATAGAGAAGCTCACACTTGAGAGTGATAAGATAGAGGTGCTCCTACAATCAACAAATAGCAAGCTACAAAGAGAGTTGGAGATCTTGCTAGAGGATGGGTTTGAGGATAATGGATTGACATTTGTTGGAGAAATGTCTTAGAAGTTATGAGTATTCTTGCCGAGAAAGAATGCCGTAGAGGGGAAGTGGTGGTAAAATCAGAAGTAATACCAATTGTGATCACAAGGCCTTCAAAACAGCCACTGATATCTCTTGCCACAACACCAAGTATACACAATCCTATTTTCACAACTCTATTATAGAAAACCTCCACCAATGATTTGGTGAAAGGGATGAAAAATTTGCAAATCAGGTTGACAATGTTGGAGGAGAGAAAATAGTTTTAAACCCAAAATTGTTACAAAGCAAGGCTATGTATAAAATTTGCATTTTTTGTGATGGTATAGAACACACAAAGAAAGACTATGGTAACTTTGCTGATATTATTTCAACAAACCGTGGTGTTTTGGAAGGATGGGACAATTACTTTGAAAATGAAGGTGTTATCAATTAGAAAACCTAATTGATAATTCTTGCCTTGATGTTGTATTTCAATTTATTATTAGGTCCAATCAAATTGAATGCATGACATTCAAGCCAATACAGACCTAGAATGACATTATAGTGTAAGGTGAATACTACACACTTCATATATTGTGAATATTTCTTTTCAATCTTGAATGTAAGGAGATATGAGGTACAAAATATAGAACCCTTTCCATCATCTACCATCATCAATCTACTTTTAATAAATATTGATTTGATAAGAATGCATAATTCCTTTGCTAATTGCATGGATATATAATTCTTTTAACTCCTAAAATCAACCAAAATCCTACAACCATCATCAAATATCATACCTTCTAAGTGAAACAAATTTGCATAAATTGAGTTTTCAATCTAATTATAAAAAATCAAGTTCCCAAAAAAAAACCCAATATCTCCTACTTGGATTCTTTATTCTAAATCCTCATTGTTCTAGGAACTCCATTTGGTCAATGGGTTGAGGTCATCCATTCGTAGTTGGACATTTAGCAATGTGGTGTCTTGTTTGGTGACATTGAAAACAACCATCATTTTGCTACAATCTTTCTTTATTTATAGTGCCAAGTAGACTCTATTGGATGTTATCAATCTCCATTAGTGCTTGCTCTTCTATTCATGTGTGGTGTGTTTGTAGTTTTTATGCAACATTTACAACTTGGAATCTCTCTACTTTTGCACTCTTGAATTCTTCTCATGTTGAGATTGGTGCAACAAAGTGCCAATAAGCTTTCTCCACCCTAAAATTGCCACCATAGTTTTGCCCATTTACCTTATTAGCTCAAAGCAAAGAGAATTCTTCTTTGTTCATCTTGAAGACTTGTAACTTCAAAATAACATTTGCAATCAAACACACAATTCTACACTAAACTTGGGATATTCTTGCCTTCAAATACCTTTGGCCTCAAAAATAGTATTTGCTCTTCTCTTTCTCAAAATGTTACTCTTTCTTTGTGCTCTTGATGTTGATGATCTCTCTCTTCCAACAATTGAGCAAGGTGCTAAAATTGACATTTGCAATCAAACACAAAGTCTCCACTAAACTTGGTATATTCTTGCCTTTTAACACCTTTGGCTTCAAAACTAGTATTTGCTCTTCTCTTTCTCAAAATGTTACTCTTTCTATGTGCTCTTGATGTTGATCTATCTCTTCCAAAAATTGAGCAAGGTGCTAAAATTTGTTGTTGCATAGGAATGATAACTTTGGACATCATCATAATCATTACATGTTTATCAAACTAGTGCTTGAAATAATCTATGTTAACATATAGATGTTAAATGTCCACTACTCTTTGTAAGTTACAGTTGGAAGTATCAATGATTCATTGAACAATGTGATTGAACTCAAAATATTTGCCCAGAATATAAAATGATCAATTATGTGCAATGATGCTTTGGTAGTGGGCACAAAAATACATGGGCACAAAAATACAAATAGTTTGGAGGAAATAGGTTTGGTGGTCAATAGATTCTATCCATCCCATTATTACTTTGACACCAATATAAAAGACTAAGGAGAAGAATAGTAAAATAGGAGACTAGAGTGAAATATCATATTGAAAATCTCAAGTGAATGAAACTCAAAATGACTAGCATGAGCTTGGACGTTGGTATTTATATGGAACATACAAGGCTCTTTGGAAGCTTTATAAAATTTGCTATCTTAGAGTGCAAGCTAAGCTAGCCAAGAAGCTTCCTTCTAGAAACCACCTATTTGGTGTACAAGCTAAGCTAGCTCGGAAATTTTCCAAGAAGCTGCTTACTTGGCATACACATTATCCAATACTTAGAAAGTACCAAGAAGCTTCCTAGATGCTTCTAGAATGTTCTTAGAATTCTTGGTTAATCTGGTCTATTTGCTAGCTCATTAGCTTCTACTAACTTGTTTGCTAACTCCATATTATTATAGGGATTTTCCAGAAAAATTTAAATAATGTCCAAGGGAATTCTTCAAAAAAACACTTGAAGCAAAAGCCCAAAACTTAAAAGACAAAAATTCTATACCAAGATGCCTACAAGAAGGATCATGTCCAAAAGAGTAGCCAAAGAAAAAACATCAAAACACATCATGATTGATAATACTCCTAATGATATATTGCAAGCTCAATCTCCCATATAAGAGGAAAAAATAAGGAGCAATGAACATGATGGAGGATATTTGATATCATTTGAAGTACAACAACTATTTGATGCCACGGTTGATTTCAATGTAATTTGTACATGTGATTACTTTGGTGATGAAAATGTTGGAGAATATCTTGCCTTACTATAGAGAGCTAGATTCCACAATTGAAAAGTAAAAGTAAAGTGCCTCCATGAAAATACAAATGCAGCTACTAAGGACAAAACCATGCTTTTTACAAAACTAAACAAGGTCAAAGAACAACTTACAAAGGAGATCATATTGTCACAAGAGAAGGATCAATTGCTAGAGAAGGTCTAGAAGGAGGGACTAGCATTACAAGGATAGCACAAAGTCATCTTGTGATGCCTTCAATTGGAGGTTGATGCAATAAAAAACAAGATCAAGGAACAATAGAAAGATACAAAGAATATGTCAAGGAAAGTGTAAAAGACTGAGGAGATAAATAAGAGAATGGAATATTGGAATGAAAAATCATATTTGGACTCTTGAATGAAGGAAAATCCAAATGTCTAGCATGAGCTTGGGCTTTGGTATTTATAAAAAAGAATAGATGAGATCTTGAGAAGTTTCTTAAGAAGCTTCCTAAAAGATGTCTTCTTAGAATGCAAGCTTAGTAAACCAAGAAGCTTCTTGAGAATTATCCTTCTAGAAGTTGCCTACTTAGCATACAAAGCTAAGTTAGTCAAGAAAATTCCCAAGAAGTTGCCTTCTAGAAACCACTTGGGCTTGTGGCAACATTTATAGCTTGCGGCTTGGGCAACATTTATAGCCTAAAATTGCCCAATTATTATGCTCTTGAATTCTTTCCATGTCAAGATTGGCACAAAAAACTACAATATAGCTTGCTACACTCAAAATTGCTAAAAAAGTTTTGCCATTGCATCCAATTTGCTTGAAACCAAGAGAATATAATTCCATTCATCTTGAAGATTTGTAGCTTCAAAATAACATTTTCAATCAAATACAAAACTCCATTGTTCTCGAGAGATTCTTACCTTCAAATATAGTGGGCTTTGGGAATTAGATTCCCCCTTCTCCTTCTTGAAATGGTGCTTTCTCTATATTCTCTTGTTATTGATGGTCTCTTTCTTCCAACAATCAAGTAAGTACTCAATTTGTTATTGCATAATAATGATAATTTTAGGCATTGTCGCTATGGTACTACTCTACCAAACTATCTATAATTATATGAGTTAACATATAAATACAACATGTCCAAAGTCTTGCATAAGTTACAATTAGAAGTATCAAGGGTTCATCGGACAAGGTGAACTCAATTAGAAAATTTTATCCAAAGTATGAGATGATGAACTATGTGAACTGATATTGGGTAGTACATGCACTTAAAAATCCCAATGGTTTGGGAGAAATGGATTTGGTTGTCCATAAATTCAATTCATCTCGTTCCTTCTTTGATACTAGTGTAAAAGAGCAAGGAGAGAAATAGAAGAATGGAAGACTGGAGTGAAAGATCACATTAGGACTCTTGAATAATGGAAAATTTGAATGCCTAACATGAGCTTTAGTTTTGTTATTTATGAGGGACATACACACTCTTGAGAAATTTCTTAGGAAGCTTCCTAAAAGCCACTTTCTTATAGTGCAAGCTAAGTTAACCAAGAGGTTTTTTCAGAAGCTTCCATATGGAAGCCGCGTATTTGGCATGCAAGCTAAGCTAGTTGGGAAATTTCCCAAGAAGTTTCCTTCTAAAAGCCATCTTCTTGGCATGCAAGCTAGTTTGAAACTTCCCAAGAAGCTTCCACTTAGAAGTTACTACTTGGCATACATGTTACTTGATATAAGGAAGGTACCAAGAAGCTTCCTAAATACTTTTAGAATATTCTTATAATTTTTGGCTAATTTTGCCTATTTGCTACTTTCTAAGTGTCAACTAACTTGTATGTAAACTCCATATTGTTACAATAAGAGATAAAGAGATAACAATCATCATGAAAAAAATTGGAGGCTACCAACACTAAGGCTATAAAAATAGAGTTTTGGTACAAGAACTTGAAGGAACTTACCAAGATTTGAATTAAGGAACTCATAATGAGCCTATAATCACAAGACAAGGAGGAGGAAATCAAACTGATGGTACAAGAAGATCACAAGTCAAAAGTCCAACAAAAACAAGAAAACTTAATAAACAAGCATACAAGGCTTCTCACACCCATAGAGTCAATAGCAACCCAAATTTTGGGCAAGTTGGAATGATTGGCCAATGAAATAATGAACCAAATAAAGATTAGAGATGTTGGAACATTGATCAAGGCTCTTGAGAATAAGGTCTACACGAGAGACCAACTAAGGGACCTATCTTTGAAGTAGTAGAGTCATACAAACTCCAAGTTCAAGGAGGCATAAACAAGTATCACCAACAAGTTTGCCAATAACAAGAAGGAGTTTATAGAGATCATTCAATTCTATAAAGGTGCAAGTAGTTCATCACCGACATTGAAAGATTGTCATGCAACCAAGTAACAACCCCAACAATGTCTTACAAATAGAGCCATAGCAAACTTTGTAACAAGCAATTCATCTTGTAGTAGTTTGTATCTCATAGTTCATTCACACCTTACAGTTTTTTTGCATCTTGTAGTTCTAGCCAAAGTACTCATACTTGTAGATAATTCATGGACCTAAATGTAAATACAAAATCCAAGCGAACACCATACAAAAAATGAAGATTCAACAAATCCACTCAAAAGATAACTTAATGTCAAACATGGAGCTGTCACTTGTGTTTGGAGATTAGATTAGGATACAATTTAGACAAGATTAGAAAGGACTAGGTGTAATTAGAAGATTTCCAACAGTTTGTGGTTGTTTGATCTCTTTGGCGGTTAAGTAGGAAATGTATATAGTGCTTAGATCCAATGTCTATTGTGTTCATTGGTATATATTTCCACTATGTAAACAAGGCTTATATCATTGAGGCTATCAACTAGATGTATGTGAATGTATCTCCTCTTTGTAGGAATGTTTTAATACTTAGTAAATTAGTCATGAGGAATCTTAGCATAAAGGTGTAAATACTAGACCTAATGTTTATTTTGTTTATTGGTATATATTTCCACTATGTAGAAAAGGCTTATATCATTAAGACTATCAACTAGATGTGTGTGAATGTATCTCCTCTTTGTATGTATGTTTGAATACTTAGTAAATTAGTCATGGGGAATCTTAACATAAAGGTGTAGATACTAGAATCATTTGAGTGGAATTAGAGTGTAAACCTCTAAGTGCTATGTATATGTCAAGAAAAATATCTTAGTGTCCTATTACAAGCCTATGTATTGTTAGTACCATGCAATAAGAGAATAGATTGTATGTGCTAGTCTAGTCTCTTGTAAAGTAGTGCTTTTTGGAAAGGGTGGACCAATTTGTTATTGTCTTAGATAACATGGACATAAGATTCTTGGGACATCTTAATCTAATTTAATTTGCATGTTCGTTTCTACTACTTGTAAGACACATTGAAAACTATCTTGTACAATCCAACGTTTGTAATGGTGGTGCAAAGGGTATATTGTAAATTAATCTTGATGATAGTACATAAGAATTTGGTTGGGCTAATTGGAGGATAGGGAATTTCAGGCAAATTGACCTTTCTTACAAATGCTCCATCTATTTTAGGAGTTATCTAGACTATATTCATGGTGAAAGTGATTTCTAGTCATTTTTATTTCTATAGTACACCAATAGGGATGATAGCATCCTCTTTGGAAATTAATTCACCGAAGTGATTAAATATAAAATAAGAAATTGTCCTCTATATGACACTTTAACCACAATTTTAATTTCATGTGTAACTTGTAGCTTTGTACGATAGACCAACTCTTACTACAGTATTACAAATTTAAATGACATTGTATCATTACATATATTACATATATGCTTTAATTTGAGAGACAATTTATTGATGACGGTGCTTTGTGCAATTAAAGGTATCAATAAAGAAGTCTTATACAAGAAAGACCTAAACCACAGAGATGTTAAAGATGCAATACTCTAAAGATGGTGTATTTGCTTTGTGGAGGTTATAGATTTAGTAAAACTACATGTCCATCCAAAAGAAGAAGCTTGTATCCTCAAACATGATGTCCTTGATAATTTGGAGTTAGATCTAATAAAATAAGCAAAACAATCAAAAGAAATAGCCAATAAATTTCAGATAGCTATATTACTTTAGGATAAAGATAAATATTTCATTTAGCTTGTAAATTTTTTAATTTTTTTATAAATTTGTTAGAATAATTTATTCACTTATATAGAGAAGTTGCAATATTTATTAAAACTTATTTATACTCAATTTTGATGAATTAACTCTGTAAAAAAAGAGATAAACATAATGCCTTAATACTTGATTTTTTATTTTTTTATTTTTTAATAATAAAATTGGAGAAATTATACCATACAAGCTTGTATTGGAGATACTTATATATACATGCAACCATCAATTTATCATTTTGCTAATTTTGTCATGTTATCTCTTGATTAAATGAAGTCTTTGTATGTTACCACTGATATTAATGATTTAGTTCTGTCTTATTCTTAGTTAATATTTTCTTAACTTGCTTACTTTAATAATTTATAAACTGCTTAAGCTATTAAATGTTGAATATTATGCAACCAAATTATATTATAGTATTCGAGAAGCTTAAGGATAGACTTACAATTGTCCTTCTTTCATTCATATCTTTTTACACCAAATCTTAGATAACTTTACTGATAGGTAATATATCTCAATTAATGATTTGATTTCTCTCCAAAACCTAAATATCACTTCTCCTATTCCTTAGTTAGAATAAAAGCAATTATCATAGTTTTACTTTTATCTTACTAAAGTTAATATTTAATTAAGAAAAAATTCAGAATATAGAATGGCATTGGTGCGAGTTGTAATGACAGACTGAAAATTATAACCTTTTCAATCACGTAAAATCTCTTTAAATTATATCTTAGGATAACTTGTTAATCAATGATATTCCAAAACTTGTAGTCAAATAATCTAAACATCAATTTCTTATTGTAAGTGGACTCTATACTTTTTTTTCAGATCCAAGATTCTTATTGATTTTAAGTCATTGGTTTGGTTGATTACAAAATTTTAGCTTTAGCAATGCTAGCAAAGCTTAATAAAGATAAAAACATATTACTCAAGGAAAGTGGAGTATTAGTAAGGCTAACTATAGCTAAATTAGGTTCAATTGTTATCATATTATGGATTATGGATGATAAGATAAGTAAACATGTTATGTCTCAAAAATAGTTTAGATAGTTAGTTATATAGAGAGATAGTCACATGTGTAGCATATATACAATAGAGCTACTTATTTTGTTGTGTTAAAGCTACTTTAAAGTATGTGGATCTATAGTATACACTTGGCAACTACTAAAAGAAACTCTCAATAGTATACACTTGGCAGCTACTAAAAGAAAATATCAGAATTAATAGTTATATTTCTTTACATTTTGAGTGTGAAAATATCTTAATTTATAGACAAATGAGTGTGATCATTCTCTTAAATGATATTCAAAAATTAGCATCCTTTTGCTAATATTGGTAGTTTTCCAGTTATAACTTATTAATAACTGAGTTTTATGAAATTAGATGGTTATTATTATTATTATTATTATTATTATTATTATTATTATTAAATAAATATCTTTCTTAAAATTGTTTACAATGAATTTGATACATTGTTACTTATATTCTTTAAATTATCTGAAATTAATTTAGCATAAATATAGATGTATGGTTATTCATATAATACATTTATTAATTGAGCTAAATTTTAAATTTTAAAATAAGAAACTACACCATGTACATAAGCAAGCAATCTGATAAAATCAATTTAGAATTAGACAAAGAAATATGAAAACACCAATGATTTATTAAAAGTATTTTAAGGTAATTTGTAATCTCAATGACAATTAAAATCAAGAGATAAAAAAGAGTGTGCAAAGAATGTTAGCAAAGAGGTTTGTTGAAGTAAAATTATCGAAGAAAAAGGAAATTAAAATTCATTCATATGGAATGAGATATATCCTTTATTTATCTAATTGAGAATAAAGGAAGGAATAGAGATCCTCATAATAAATGAGGATCTCTATTCCTTCCTGATCTCTATTCTCTGATAATTATTTTAGATTGAACCTGGAAGGTATATTATCATGGACCAGAAACATTGAATAAATATGGAGCAATAATAAATTAATTACCTTTTTAAATAATACATAACTAATGGACTTATAAAGTTGTTCTTTGCTTGAGTATGATGTAAATTTAAGTTGAGAAAAATGAAAGATTTTAATTTATGTATTTGTAGAATTAATTTTTCAAAAAAAAATTAATTTCATTAATCTTGACCTATATATATATATATATATATATATATATATATATATATATATATATATATATATATATATATATATATTATGGAAGATATAATATTAACAAATACTAAATTTCAGAAGAAACTGCATCTGTTTGTTCCAATTTAGAACTACAATTACTGATTACAAAAAAATTGTTCCTAGTTGTTGTATATTACTGGCTATTTTACCAATATTAGGTTGAGTAATTTGATAATATTATTTTGTAGTAATTTAGTTATTTGCAGAGAACAAACAGAATCTAATGCTTAATATATGTATAATGGTAATTAAAATTTGATAGTATTTTTATAGAATCATTATAAAGTATCAAGCCATGCCTTGCATACTCTACATAGTTGCTTATGCCAAGGAAATTGGGGTCTACAATATCAAACGGTATAATATTTTATAACACAATAAAGTTTATCTTTAAAGTTATTTAAAATCAATGTACATGTATATGAAGTATACAAAAAATGGAGCATAATAAGTAACAAGTTTTCAGAATTTTATTTATTTATCATATATCTGTTGTGTCTTCCTTCACCTACTTCTTTGGAAGATCTTAAACTTCTCTCTCAAGGACAAAATCTTCTTCCTTTAGATCTATAGGTATTTACTCTACTCCTAATACACCTGCAAAAGTTACCTTCTCGATATTTGAAGCATCTAGACCTTCATATTTTATGTGCTTATATCCTTGCTGTGAGGACATGTTTTTATTGATTACCTTGATTTAATCAAATAAAGTATTTGATAAGTTCCATTGCAAGGCAAGGTATATGACAAAGATCTCCATTATAATACAATGTTTGCATGCTCTAAGTGCACAAACAAGTCTCCAGACCGAGGCAAAGATCTAGCAACTTCTCCATTATAATACAATATTTGCATGCTCTCTAAGTGCGCAAACAAGTCTAGATATCAAAGCAAAGATCCAACATCCAAACATATGGTTTTGGGAAGTTCAACTTTTCTAAGGCTCTTGATAGATCTATATCACCTTGCTACTATTAAAGGTTATCTTGTATATGCATACCATCTCAATTTTGTCTTTGAGGATGATCTTGTTTTGTGTTAGCTCCTAAATATTATTTGTAAGGATGATCTTATGTACAAGCTCATGAATATCATTGATAAGGATTGTCCTGTATATGCAATCATCTCAATAACATATAACACTTCCTTCTTAATGGTGTTAAATATGAAAAAGAGGTCAATAGTAATCCTCTTTGTTGGTCCAGATTAAATAAAAGAGCTTATAAAAACTTAATAATATTTCACTTAGTTCAAATGAAGGTTCCATAGATACAATTATTAACTTAGACACTTAATAATACTTTTTTTGAAGATGAATATAATTCCTATTAATTTTTGGTTAGACAAAGCTTCATATGTAAGACTAAGCAAGAACATAAGACTTATTTTCTAAACTCTTAATGATTGTAACTTAAATCAAATCATGGACATGTGAGCTATCATACTTGGTCATGATATTGTCAACAACTTATTCTCCATGCCTTATTCCATGAAGAATTCTCAAAGTTTTTAAATTTTTTAAATTTAGGAAGAATCTACATCATAGAAAATGAACTTTTCTAATAATAGACACATAGTCTATCTTGGTCCCTTGGAAGTTGCACGTACTCTTGAACCATATTGAACAAAAACAAGCAAGTATTCAAGGCTAGGAATCAAGAAATTGCTTCAAATAATAGCTAGATTTAAAGTTAAATTATATCAAATTAATGTTGAGAGTTTAATTTAGATTTGAAACTCAGAAAGTACATAAACAAACTAAGAAATAATAGCTTAATTCTTGGTTCAAAATTTGTACATTAAGGTTATATAGTTTGGAAACTTAAATTTTGAATATAGAAGTTAAAAAATATGATTTAGGAATTTTGAGGTCCTTTCTCCTAAAGATTACTAAGGATATATAGACCAAATTAGTTGATAACACATAAAATGTAACAATATGGAGTTTAACAACGAAGTTAGAAGTGCTAACAAAGCAAAAAATAAGACAAATTAACCTAGAATATTCTAGAAGTATCTATGAAGCTTCTTAGGAAGCTTCCTGGCTAGCTTAGCTCGCACCCCAAGTAGATAGTTTCTAGAAGGAAGCAACTACCTTAGCTTGCATGCCAAGTAAGCAACTTCTAGAAGGAAGCTTCTTGAGAAGCTTCCCGATTAACATGGCTTGCACTCCAAGAAAGAGGCTCAAGGAAGCTTCTCAAGAGCATTATAAGATCCTATAAATACAAGAGCTAAAACTCATGCTAGGCATTTGGAGTTTACTCATATTCAAGTGGCCCAATGTGATCTTCCATTCTCCAATTTCTCCCATTTCTCCATTCCATTATTTCCTATATCTCTCTTTGATCTTGGTCTTTTACATTGGAATCAAAGCAAGAATGGGATGGATGGAATTTATGAACCACCAAATCCACTTCCACCAATTCATTGGGATTTTTGTATCCAGGTATTATCCAAACATTATTTCACACAATTCATCACCATTACGCTTTGGACAAGATTTTCTTCATATGATCACCTTATCTAAGGAACCCTTAATACTTCCAATTGTAACTTATGGAGAATGGTGGATGTGTTGCATCTATGTGTTAAGAAATTAGATAAATTTGGAGTAGTAGGATAGAGTAGTAGCAATGATGGCAAAACCAGACGTACCATTGCTATGCAACAACAAATTGAGCACTTGACTCAATTGTTGGATGAATGAGAGCAACAATAACAAAAACACATAGAGAGAGCACCAGTTCGAGATGGAGAATATCAAATCCAATTTCTAAAACCCAAGGTGTTTGAAGGCAAGAATCTTTTAGGTATAGTTGAGAATTTTGTGTTTGATCGCAAATGTTACTTTGAAGTTACCAATCTTCAAGATGAACGTAAAAAAATTTGCTTGGCTTCTAGCCAATTGGATGGTGTGGCAAAACTTTGGTGATGATTTTGAGTGGAGTTAGTTGAATGATAAATTTTTGCACCAATCTTGACATGGGTAGAATTCAAAGATGCAATACTTGATCAATTTCAAACTATAAATACCATCTTAGCCGCACAAGCTAAATTGACATAATTGAAGCAGATTGGCTTTATAGGAAGCTACATCACACAATTTCAAAACATCATCCTACAAATTCCAAATATACAAGAAGGTGAAGTTTTGGATTGATTTGTGAGGGGATTGAAGTCACAAATCAAATTGGAGGTGACCATGCGGGAACCACTAAATGTGGAAGAAGCCATACAATTGGTTGAGTGCTTTGATTTCTTTGTTGCAACAACTTGGTCTCGACCTTGACCTATAGAAAGATTCCTAGTACACTACGCACGGGTGGAGGAACCAACACCAATGGAGATTGATGCTATCCAATGGAGACCACTTGGTATAGTGGATAGAGAAAGATTGCAACAAAATGGTGGTTATTTTATTGTCGCCAAGTTGGACATTGCATTGTTGAATGTCCACTTAGGAATGGGCGGCCTTGACAAATTGTACAAATTGAGTTTGTGGAGTGGAATGATCAAGGAAATGAGGAATCCCAATAGGAGATTTTGAGCCACCTATTGGGAGTTTGATTAGTTCCAATGAGATTGAAGGCTCAACCTATGGAAGTTTGCTTCACTTGCAAGGTACAATATCTAATTGGGGTTGTAGTATTTTGGTTGATTTTGGAAGTGCAGAGAATTGCATATCTATACAAGTAGCAAATGAATTGTGTATTCATACCAAGCTAGTAATTGGAAGTAGATTGATGATGGAAAATGGTAGAAAGGGTTCTACATTCCATACATCGCATCTTGTTACCTTCAAGATTGGGAAGGAGTATTTGGAGTGTATGAGGGTTTGTAGTGGCACCTCTACACTATGATGTCATTCTAGGACTATCTTGGTTTGAACATCATAAGGTTCAATTTAATTGGACCAAAAAAAATTCAAGTACAACACCAAGATAAGAATTTCCAATTAGGTTGTCTGGCAATTCTAAGTCAAACACCTAAGAATAGTCAGTCCCAAGATGGGAAGTTTGTCAAGAAGGTATCCATAGAGCAAGCCTTAAAGGGAGATGAGTCCCAAGATGGGTAGTTTGCCAAGGAAGCAGCCATGGAACAAGTTTTGAAGAAAGATGAGTCCCTAGATGGGAAGTTTGTTATTGAAGCAACCACAGAGCAAGCTTTGGAGGAAGAGAAATATATTTTTGCAATGTGGATTAAACCGATTGCACAAGGATAATCTAAGAAGGGCCAAGAGCCTCATCAAGCAATGGTTGATAAGATATTTCAGAAGTTTGTAGACATGTTTTTGGATGGTCTGCCAAAGGGATTACCCTCCGATTGTGGTATGCCGTTCAAGATTGAATTATTGCCAAGGAGTACTCCAATGAGTAGACCAATCTGTTGGCTCTCACCAAAGGAGTTGGAGGAGTTGCAAATAACACTAATGGAGTTGTTGGAGAAGGACTTCACACGACATAGTACCTCTCCTTGGGGAGCACCAATACTATTTATTCCAAAGAAAGATGGAGGACTTTATTTCTATATTGATTATTGTGGGCTCAATAAGCAAACAATGAAGAATGCATATCCCTTGCCTTGGATCAATGACTTGCTTGATCAATTGAGTGGAGCAACAATACTTTTCCAAGTTAGATCTTTGCAATGGCTATGGGCAAACCTTCATTGATAGTGAGGATGTGCAAAAGATTGCCTTTTGCACAAATTATGGGCATTTTGAGTAGAGAGTTCTACCTTTCGGCCTCACTAATGCTCCAACAGTCTTCATGGATTAGATGCATCAAGTGTTGGATGGACTATTGGATCGGTATGTGTTGGTGTTCTTGGATGATATCTTAATCTATAGCAAGACAAAGGTAGAACATGTGAATCATGTGCAAGAACTCCTAAGAAAACTACAACAATGGAAATTTTACTACAAGAAGTCGAATTGTGCCTTTTGGCAAAAAGAAATTACCTTCTTGGGTCACAAGATCTCATTGGAGGAGATTGAGATTGAAGAGGAGAAAATCAAGACCATTACTGATGGGCCTACTCCAAAGGATGCTATAGAAGTATGGGCATTTAATGGATTGGCCAATTTTTATGGACGGTTCATCCACTATTATGCTCATATGGTTGCACCATTGATTGACCTCTTGGTGAAGAACTCAAGCTTCTAGTGGACCACCAAGCACAAAGAAGCATTCTAGAAGTTGAAACATATGGTATATTAAGATCAATTCTTCAACCACATGATCCTCAACTACCATGTGTGGTTTATTTTGATGCTTCTAACTTTGCAATTGGAGCCATGTTGCAACAAGAATTCCCAAATGGACTCATCCCATTGCCTTTGTGTCTTTCTTACTAAATACGGCTAAAAGAAATTACTCTGCTTGAGATCAAGAACAACTTGCAATGGTATATACCACCAAGGTATGGAGATATTATCTCTTGGGGAAACAAGTGATCATGCAAATTGATCATAAACCATTGTTGCAGGCCTTACACTTAGAACAACTCCACACTTGGTCTAGTCTCACACCTGCAGTGTGAGACTAGACCAAGATTTCTACACCCTAAACAATTGGAGTTGCTCCTCCCATTGAGGTCTCCACACTTGGTCTAGTCTCACAGAGGAGCAACTCCAATTGTTTGACATTAAACTTGAGTACAAACTAGGTTGGTTTCATATCATCCCTGATGCTCTATCACAATGACCTAATTTGAAATCTCTTCCTCTGATCATGGTGACAATTATGATGGTGTCAATTGACTGTAAGGTCCAAAACAAGTTTTGGTCAACTCTACAACAAGATCCCTTCTTCTAAATGGTACATGTTTGTCTTATAGCATGCAATAAGGAGTACAACATCTTCTCTTTCAAGGAAGGTCTTCTATTGTATGAGGACCGGATCTATGTTCCAACCAAAGGTGATCTCCAACTTGTGTGCCTTCAAGAAGCCCATGATACCAATAGTTGGTCACATGGGTATGGACAAGACCTTGGGTACCCTCCAACGCCAATGGTGGTGGCCCAACAAGGCACAAGATGTTTGGGAGTTTGTCCAATCATGTGAGAGTTGCCAACGTAACAAGGCTAGTGACCAGAAACCAAGTGGACTCCTTCAACCACTCCCCATTTTGTCTACTCATTAGAAACATGTGAGCTTAGATCTCATCACCTCCTTGCCCAAGACAAAGCAATGTCAAACAACAAGGATGGTGTTTGTGGATAAGCTTAGTAAAAAAATTCCATCTAGCACCAACAATTGATATTGTGTATGCTCCAACCTTGGCGTAATTCTACTTTGACAATATATTCAAACATCATGGGCTGCCGCTGTTGTAGGGAAAATAATCCACACGTACCATTGGTGCCGGTTGGTGTGAGTCTTCTTCTTTCATTTTTCATGTTCCAATGAACTCGGGAGGTTTTATGTTATGGTGAAACTGGAAGTTGTTTTGTGTTCATGTAAGCTCAAGGATTTTCTCTTGTATTAAGGGAGGGAGGAAATTGAGTGGTGGATTTTCTTTTTTGTTACATAAGCTCAAGGTTTATTTGCATGTCACTTAAACGATGTAGTTTGTTTATGTTATTAGGATCTCAAGAGTATTTTAGTTAGTGGAAAATGAAAGGGGTTTTGGGGCTTCAAGAGAAACCCCTGAACAGGTCTGCTGAAAAAAGAAAAAGAAGAAAAAAAGAAGAAAGACAGAGAGTATCGAAAGGGTTTTTGGGAGAAAAGAGAAGGAAGAGAGGGTATTGTGAAGAGGAGTTGAGGAAGAGAGATGAGTTTGTGGAGGAGTGAACTTGGGGAGAACAATAACAAGGAACTGAGGAATCAAAGGAAGAAAAAAATAAATGATAGAGCAGTTTTGAGTGATATGTATCAAAGGGAAAAATCAGGGATTGACAAGACAGATCAAAAGGAAGGATTTTGAAGGGAAAGGGATGGAGAGGTGAAGAAAGAGGATTTAGGATTTTAGGAGTGGCTTGAGCAGTAGAGAAGAATCAAGGTTAATGAAAACAAGCAAGGTCATGCAGACAATGAAGAAGAGGAGGCAAATTTTGTGAAGGAAGAGTGCGATTTGTTTTTGTGAAGGAGGTGAGCAGTTTCGGGAAAATATGAGGGTTTGGGAGATAGGAGGTGAGTGACTTTTTTTTGGAAAAGAATGTGAAACGATTTTGGGAGAAAAGAAGGTAGTGATTTGTGTTTTCTCAAGAAAGGATGTGTGGAGTTTTGAGAGAAAACAGGAAGTGAGAAAGAAGGAAGGAGGATTTTTGAGAGAAGAACATGAAGTGAGAAGAGTTTGGAGAGGACAGAGAAGTTTTGGGACAAACCCAGGAAGTGACTTTGTTGGAGAGGAATGTAAGGGTTTCAAGAGAAGGACAATGGGAGGATTTGGTTTCAAGAAGGATGTGAATAGTTTGAAGAGAATGTGAATTTTTGGGAGAAAATCAGAAATTGACTTGGTTGGAGAGGAATGTGGGAGTTTTGGAAGAAGGACAATAGGAGGATTTGCTTTCAGGAAGGATGTGAACAGTTTGAAGAGAATGTGAAATTTTGGGAGAAAATCAGGAATTGACTTGATTGGAGAGGAATGTGAGGGTTTTGGAAGAAGGACAGTAGGGGGATTTGCTTTCAGAAAGGAATGTGAGGGTTTCAAGAGAAAGACAAGAGGTGAACGGATTTTGGAAAAAAAATGTGACACAATTTTGGGAGAAGAGAAGGAAGTGATTTTTTTTTCTCCAGAAAAGATGTATGGAGTTTCGGGAGAATGACAAGAAAGGTATGTTTTGGGAGATTGTGTTATCATTAAGAGAAAAGAATGTGAAGAACAGGAAGTGAGTTGGTTGGGAGAAGAATGTGTGAGATTTTAGGAGAACAACAAGAAGTGAGAAGAGTTGGAGAAGAAAGTGTTAGATTTTGAGAGAAAAACAAGATTTGCTTTTTGAGAAAGAAAGGGAGAGATTTTGGGAAAAGACAAGAAGTGATTTGTTTTCAAGAAAGGGTGTAAGGAGTTTTCAAGAGAATGACAAGAAGAAAGTGGTAAGATTCAACGGAAGCAAAAGGCAGTAAGGAGATAGGAGGAGAAGGAGAGTGGATTCTTGAAGGAAATGTGACTGAGATTAGGAGAAAAAGGAGTAATAGTGATAGGGTTTTCGGAAGATGAAGAGGTTTGGAAAGTGTTCAAGTGACCAGGAGGGTTTAAGGGTGTTCCCTCAGAGGGTCTTTGGCTGAGAACAGAGCCAGAGAAGGGGAGAGAACCTCGCAAGAAGGAACAATATGGATGCAAGAGTTGGAAAGATTGGGCAGTCAAGGTTTCTGCTCAAGAGGTAAGAGAGAATTTCATAGGAAGGAATAGTGTGGATGCAGGAGTTGGGAAGGCTAGATGGTGAAGAGACTTCTGCTAAAATGTTGCTGAAAAGTGTGAGAAGAAGGGAAAAAGATAGAAGGGTGAAGTCTCAAGGAGAATCTTCCGGACAAAAAGAGGACCAAGGGTGACTCATGAGATAGCTATGATAGAACAGGAAAACAACAAATTGTAAGAGATAGGGGTTAAAACTTGATTGATTCCATTCTTTTGTTATGCTTGGACAGTTGGAGACCAAAGTCTAATCACTATTTGGATTGGAGATGATCACTTCTTCCAAATATTGTAAATTGAAAGGCTTGGTTTGGGATGCATTTGTAGTTCTCCAAGGTTAAAAGTGAATATTTAATTCTATTAAAGTGTCAAGGGAGGACTCTATTCTAGGAGCTCCCAATCATGTTGCAAAGGCAGATCCTCCCCACTGGCTGGTCATGATGATCTTACACTGGGCAAAGGGTTATGACTCTTGAGGAAAAATTCACCGCCGTGCCATTAAGTATAAGCCCAACACCTATGAATTTTAACATTAGCTAGTTGATCTTGATGAACAAGAATTTTTGAACAAACCCAGCTCAAGAAACCATTAAGAAGGGACCGCTGTCTAGGCAAGAGTGAAAAGTGCGAGCCATTGGCAAATAGAACCATCTAAGCACAAGCAGCCAAGTGCCCAATGCACTCTCAAGACCAATTGTTCCTCGTGATACCATGTGTACTCATCTTAGACCGTGATCCTTGCTTCATTGGAAAGTTTTGGCAAACACTCTTCTTGGTACTTGGCACCAAGCTTGCTTTGTCCACGGCCTATCATCCTTAAACTGATGAACAAACTGAACATGCAAATTGCACCTTGGAAGATATGCTTTGTGCCTTTGTCAACATTCACCATACCAATTGGGATGAATGTCTTGCAGATGCGGAGCTTGCATGCAATAATTCTAAACAAGCAAGCACTAGATTCTCTCTTTTCTTTCTCAATTTTGGCCAAGAACCACTTGTTATAGATTCCTTTCTTGCTCCTCCTCTATCTCATGTCCCTCATACTTCAACTTTCTTGACCACCATCTCCCAATCCCTCCAACAAGCCAAATCTCATCTCCTTGTTGCTCAAAATTGGTAGAAATAATATGCAGATAACCATTGCCGTGATCTCAGCTTTCAAGTTGGTGATAAGATCATGCTCTCATCCAATAACCTCCCTCTCCCACTTGATACCCAAGTTTGTAAACTTGCCCTTAATTGGATAGGACCCTTTGATGTCACCCAAATTGTCTCTCTTGTTGCTTATCGACTTGCCTTGCCTTATCATATGCACATCCATTGTGTATTTCATATTTCCAAGTTGAAACTCTTTGTTCCTAAACTCTCTTCTTTTTCCTCTTGAGTCCAACCTCCCCATCCTCTTGTCCCTATCAATGATAATGAGGAATACAAAGTTGATCATATCCTTGTGCATCGCCACATTCAACGAGGCCATCGACAACATATGAGTACAAGGTCCTTTGGAAAGGGATCCCCTTCATGATGCCAAATGGGAACTTCTTTCTCATATCCAGAATGCACAATTGGCCATCCAAAGTTCAAAGCTTCATTGGCGATGAGAACATCACCAACTAGCGGTGGGGGAATATGTAACAATATAGAGTTTAGTGACAAAGTTAGTAGGGCCAACGAAGCAAAAAATAAGACACATTAGCATAGAATATTCTAGAAGTATCTAGAAAGCTTCTTGGGAAGCTTCATGGCTAGCTTAGCTTGCACCCCAAGTAGATAGCCTCTAGAAGGAAACAACTACCTTAGCTTGCACACAAAGTAAATGACTTCTAGAAGGAAGCTTCTTGAGAAGCTTCCCGATTAACTTAACTTGCACTCCAAGAAAGCGGCTTGAGGAAGCTTCTTGAGAAGCTTCTTTAAAAGCTTTGTAGGATCCCTATCAATACAAGAGCCAAAACTCATGCTAGGCATTTGGAGTTTACTCATATTCAAGTGGCACAATGTGATCTTCCATTCTCCTATTTCTCTCCTTGGTCTTTTACATAAAAGGTAAAATGATCAAGGGTAAAATAAAGTAAATAGAGGTTTGATCCTTGAATATTATAGTATAAACTCCTAAATTGTGAAATTTTGTATTTAAGAAAATAAATTTAGATCATTTTTCAGTAATTCTATTGCATAAGGTCCACTTTTCATAAAATTCATCTCATTAGATGTCAAATCTAGAGCTTTTTATGCAACATCAATTGCTTAAAATAGATATTAGATAAATTTTTTTACCAAATCCTAGAACTCATATCTTGTGTCTGATTTGCAATTTGTAAATTTGATTTCCAAATCCAAATAGCCAGTTAGTAGCTCTTGATCTTTGATTTTTTCTCATTTTGATCCAAAAATCATACAAATGAGTGACCAAAGAGAAATCTTTTAACTTCACCATGTATTTTAAATTTAAGTTTAGATTCAAAAGCCATAAATTTGTATACCATTGAGAATTTTTTTGAGATAAATTTTTATCTCACCATGCATTTTAAATTTCAGGCTTATGTTAACAAGCAATAAATGATGTACCAAAGATAATTCTTTTAAAGATATTCTCCATTTCACCATGAATTCAAAATTGAGTCCATATTTTTAATCTCAGTGGATGTAAAATTCAGAAATTTTTTTGATACCACAATAACCACTTCAAATACAAGTTAAATTAATAAAACACTAAGGGTAAGGGTTTTGCTTACATAACATAAGATTAGCGAAGTAGGCCATACAATTCGTTGAAAAATCACTTACGTAGAATGGTTTGTGAAGTCTCTTAACAAGCCAACGAGATCTTATTCTTACCCTAAAAAGCTTCGTTAGAATGGCCAGCAAGATATCTAGCATGTTCAACGATGTCTTTAGCATTGGATTGATATTAATATTATTTGATATGTTAATCATCTTCCAAATGCAAGGAGTGTCTAACAAAACTCGTTTATTGAAAAACTATACATACTTATAGAACGAGAAGATGGAATATCCCTATAGTGCTATCAAATCTGATGAAACTAAACGTAGTACTAGTAGTTATTAATAAGATTAACTATAAAAATCAGAAGCCAGAACACAAGTGGGTTGGAGCATCTAAAATATTTTGTCATGTTTTCATACCACTTAATAATATATTTTGCTCTCACTCACTGCAGAATATAAAAAGGATGAGCTGCTTCGTACGTGCTCAAAGTTAAAAACAATTGCAAACATCAGATTTCCATACCGGAAGAGAAAATAAGAAAAGGTTTATTCTATGTGTCAGTATTCCATACGGCAGATGGATAGAGACGATTCAGCTGATACTTAATCTAATATCTTGTAAGTGGAAGTGAATAGGAACAGCTGAACTGATGCTTAAGCTACAATACTTTAAGAACGTCCAGGTTTTGTTAAAACTAGTAAATAAAAGGTAGGTACTGCTTACCTTTTTATGATCCTTGATATTTTGAACTCCAAACTCGCTTCTCGATACGGAGATTCTTCATGATACAGGGTTCATATAAGTACGCAGTTAGTCACCAGTAGAGCACGATGAAGAAGATGACAAACTTCTATGCGTCAAAATTACTAATCATTTTGTAGATGACATCTGAACTACTAAGTTCGAGTCTCTACAATCCTTAAAGACTCGAATTTCCAGGAGAACAGGTAGGAACTTCATCAAGATATAAGTGTGTCTAATAAATACCTTGTTAAAATCCTCGAAAACCCTGGAACTTCCAACTACATAGACTAGTTGGGTGCCCAGGTCATGCAAGCATTAATATTCGGATTAATCAAAATCTAGTTGTATGCCCATGTATTCATGACTTGACTAGTTTGAATTTCTGAGGGCGTGAGAATCGAGTTGGTTGGATTAGGTTGTTAAAGTTCACACTAATACTTGCAATACTCATCTCATGATTAATGAGATGTGTATTCTCTCAACTGGGGACAAGCGGATTCGAACCGCTGTCATTAAACATTCATTCATTCATTTATTCCACAGAAAAATAGGTGTTTGTTTACCTTTGTCCACTCCACCGTCTCTTAACCTCATCTTCTGATAGCACTAGAGATAGGAAATTCTTCTTTCTTAGACATAAGGGTAGTTTAAGCGCGCAGTCAATCGGAAGGCGTACCGTGACTCCTCTGGTTTGCTTTTGGCAGCAAGAAGAAAAGCGCCTCCTCCGCCTTTCCTTGTCCTTCGGTCTCGGCCTTCCTCTCTCCCAATTCGCCTGTCTGGCTTGCGACAAGTCCTTCTTGGCACTAATATGCTATTTGTAGAGTAGCTGCAGCTTTGTATCAGCTTTCGGACAAGCAAAGCCGAGAGTCGCAAAGTCGGGAAGATTATAGCGGTGGGGAAGAGTGCTGAATTCAGGAGCATAGACGCATTAAGAGAGCCGAAGCGTTATTTGAGTAGGAAGGAAATTGCATTCTTGGAAGCGGAGAGCAGTTTAGGCTTCGGAATTCAGGGAGAGGGTCAGGGGAGTGCATGAAAGACGACTAGGAAGAGGCAGCGTGAGAGAAATCCTGGAAAGAAATCCTGGTGCTGGGGATTGCACCTTATGTTGTCCGATGGTAATATGAGGGTTTGGTGAAGGGAATTCTCGAGTGGTTGGAATGAAATTTGTTGAGTGCTAAGTAGTATGATCACCTGACGTGTTCAATTGTAGCGTAGACATGGAGGCAGGAGGATTTGTGCTAGACTTTGTAGGGGCATGTGTCAGTGCTTGTGACTGGGTGTAGGAGGGATTGAAAGTAATGCGATCTTTCTTTTCTCTGTGATTTTGTGAGAATGTGGCAGTCATCGTCGAAGAAGGTGATAACGAAGGAAGAATGGGAAAAGAAGTTGGCCGATGTGAAGATCAGGAAGGAAGACATGAACAAATTGGTCATGAACTTCCTCGTCACTGAAGGATATGTGGAAGCTGCGGAGAAGTTCCAGATGGAATCTGGAACTCAACGTATCCTGATAAATCCCTAATTAATATTTGTTTTTGCGTGTCCATGCGATGAGTGTCCTTGTGGAATACCAATAGCCCTAATTTCACATCCTAGCATCTAAGGTGCACACGGTTTAGCAGTTAAACCTGCGTATAGAAGTTTGGTTGCCTGCTGTAACAAACTTTGAGATTTCAGAAGAATCAGTACAACGAGGGTTTGGTTTAAAATCACAGAGAACACAGAGTATTCGAAGTTACATTTTGTTGTCACCAAAAGCACAAGTCGAGTATAGCTCTGGAATGGTCGATGAATTTCCATCCAACATTATCTAAAGCGAAGAGAGTCCCACCATTTAAATTTAAGAGGTTTTCGTATTGAAGAGCGAGCATGCTTAATGTTTGGCTTTCTTCACGTGCAGTGAAGAATTTTCTCGCCAGATGTTGTGGTTCTAGGAAACTGAACCAAGCCTGCTCTTCTTGTGTCGTTTAGAGTCATTCTGTTTTCCTTTTAGAATAGCCTGAAGGTCTTGGACATATACTGAGAACTGTTCGCCTGAGCTGGAAACAGCAGACATAGACCTGGGGACGATAACAGACAGGATGGCCGTGCGAAAGGCAGTACAGTGCGGTAATGTGGAAGACGCTATCGAAAAAGTGAATGATCTCAACCCAGAGGTAATTAACTGACTCTTTTAGGTCTGTTAGTTTTGTGCTCCGCGTTTTCCTTAGAACGTTGGTAATTTCATCTATAGCGAGCTGGATTTACAGTATAATAAACAGATCTATCAGGAATTTGCTGCGTAACATAGCACTGTGACAAGAGAAGAAGCTCGAACCTCATGATATTGTAGGACAAGTGAATGAAGAAGAAGCGATTGCGGATAGCCTTAATGAAACCTGCTCTGCAAACTTCTGGTGTCATGCTTGAACATCCGCTCTCTTAGTTCAGTAACATGTCCTCTCTGTCAGGCCCTTAGCGTAATTAGCGATTGAACTCAGAGCTGTTTAAGTGGTCGGCACGAAAATTTGAAAGTTGCACTTGTCTTGATTGCAGAATAAATTGTAATCACTTTGTTCTTTAGATATTACTTGAAGCTGATTTCTGACATCACAATACCTTGCAGATTCTGGACACGAATCCACAACTTTTTTTCCACTTGCAGCAGCAACGTCTGATCGAACTTATTAGAAGTGGAAGTGTCGAGGAAGCACTACAGTTTGCCCAAGAAGAGTTGGCTCCACGGGGTGAAGAGAATGTATGTCTTGAAGTTTTCTAATCATCGGCTTTACTAGTGGTTGTCTGCCCAAATTGTCAAATGGGTTCAGATTATGAAACTTTGGTGATCAATAATGTCTTGCTGCAATTTTTGCAGCACGCCTTCCTAGAGGAGTTGGAACGTACCGTGGCGTTGTTGGCATTTGAAGACACAGCTAGTTGTCCTGTTGGAGAGCTGCTAGATGTGTCGCAGAGACAAAAGACAGCTAGCGAATTGAATGCTGCAATTCTTACAAGCCAGAGCCATGAGAAAGGTTTGTTCGTCTTTGTTTTAAAATTCCTTGGGAGAAGTATGTATACTTCATCATCATTTGTGTCCGTCTGGAAGACAGTATTTGCTCAAATTTTGCTGGGCATGTGGCACATGAGACTGACTCTGTTTTTGTCAAACGTGCAGATCCTAGGCTACCGAGTCTCTTGAAAATGTTGATATGGGCTCAGAACCAGCTCGATGAGAAGGCGTCGTATCCTCGGATCAATGACCTTGTCAATGCCACTCTGGAAGACCCTGTTACATAAATCTTGCATCAGTCAGTGTAGGAAATGCTCCCATAACCAACTTGTACACCTATCATTGCGAAAGATGGGAGGAATCTGGTGTAGCATAAAATAGACGCTGTTCTCTGTTTCCGGATTGTTACTGCAGGGTGAGTTTGCAAATTTTTACTGTAAGATAATAGTGAGCTTCAAGAAATTATGCAAGGGTTACAGAATCCAAGTGCTGAGTAAGTCAGACAATCCTTGTGGTAGGACAACATTGTTTGGTTTGCTCCCCACACATTCGGGAAGATCGAAAACATCGATTTCCTTCGATTCATTCAGCCAGATTTTTAGAAAGTCACGCTGTTTCTTCAAAATCCCCACCCTGTTTTGTGGGCTTGAGATGCAGAGGACATGCATGCCATCATGGTTGTAGAAGTAAAGAAATTTCATTCTTTGTTCCTCCTGAGTCTACCGCTCTCTGCCTACCGAGTTGCTGGCTGTGTTAGTAAGTATGGAACCCTGTACCCAAGCGCTTGACCATTCCCGGGTAGTATAATCCTTTCACGTGCCTACCGTCACGCTGAAGACTCCGTTGTTGCGTTGCGTGTCGAGAAAAATTGGTGGCCCGGGCCAGCAAGCCTCAACATCACTTGCACATGCTTTTCCCCTTCAGGGCCCACAGAAACCCGTCCTCAAGGAACATCCAGCAGATACGGACCCGGGGTCTGCGCTTTTTGCCTGAATAGCTACACAATGATTGGTTGAGGACCCACCTTTCGTCCACGCCAACATTGGCCAAAATCTTTACACCTTCAAGGTATTATGGTCGCGTTGAAAGTCGTGGTTCGATGGTTATAGCTTCAAGATGTACCGTTGTGCAAAGTCAATTCGCGCTTTAAGAATTCATGGTTTTACTCGATTTCATCCGTTAGTGGCTTGTATGTTTCATTCCTAGTTGGCGTTTTCCTCACTTGCAATAAACGCTTCATGTTTTATTTGAACGAGAGAATAGAGTGGTTAGAACTTAGTTGTAATGAATGAATTCACTCGTTCACAATCTCATTAACACTCCTATCTGAAGATGACTTGGTATCTCATCAATCATGACAAACACTTCGAAGATGGATACTATCAGTTTTGTATTATTAAACATCGGATGAAAGGTGCATTCCTCATTTAACTAAGGTGTGAGGGAGTGGTTAACATATCAACATGGATTAATGGAGTTATTGGAGTTAATACATGTTTTTTTTCATTTTATTCTCTCGTATGAGAGAATAGACCTGGCTGTACCCTAATCATCGAACAATTAAATGGGGGAAGGTCCACAACCATGAATATGCTGGTTTGGTAAATAGATGATGGTAAGTGTGGCAGGCATCCATATAAACTAGCATGGGCCGAAGGTCCGTAAGTGGACCCTCGGCCTGTGGTTGGCCGTCGCCACAGTGGGTTCTTCGTACCTCAATCAATAAACCAATAGGCATGACATATTTTCTTATTTTCCTACAATCATCACTATATCTTATTCAACTATATCTCTTGTGAGCTTCAATAGACAGTAACTGACAGAAGGAGTTCTCATTTCCTAATATACATTTCTTTACATCAGTAAAAGTCATCTGAGTTAGTTAACGATCTCTTTGAAGATGTTGAACAAATGGAGTACATGATAGATTTGGTTTATTACTCTAGCTAAGTTTTATAGTCGTTTACTCCACACTAGATAACTTAGTCAACGCTAGATAGTTTAGTTGGAATGATCAGTGAAATCTCTCGGTTGCTCAATGACTTAGTTGAATGGAAGTGCTTTCGGTAACAATACAAATGTTGAGTGTACTTCGAGCTTCTTCGAACGTTCGCAACGCCGGGGAGGTTAATTCTTTTTTCTCCTTTTAGTTGTCGATATATTAGTTATTCATTTTATGAAAACGGCAATATTGTATGGGCAATACTTTAAAGGTCATAATCTCTCTCTATATAATTCTAAACTATTTCATATTATCAAGGTTATTTTTACCGTAAATTATTTGATATTACCTATTGTCTTCTCTAATATATATATTCTATATACATTTACCATTTACTATTATTAGTTTTCTTTTGTCCGTATGAATTAGAAAGAACGAATTTTAAGCAATGTATGATCCTCACATCAAAGATTAGAAAGAAAGAGTTACAAGATTACTAATCAGCAATCTTCCCTTGTGATAATAGACTAGAACAACACAATATATGGAGAACTATATAACATCCTCAACAATTCACTATATTACTCTTTGACCTTCTTACTTGGTCAATCTTAGATCGCAGATATAGAATGGAAGTATTATTTGAATTTCATATTTCTTTGGGGGTCATTATCAATATATAGACTGCAGTAAGTAATAAGAAGAGCAGAACAGTTACTTGTTGAAAATTATTACAATAATCTATTTTCAATTACGATTCCAAGTTATCATATTCCCCGATTGATTTTAAATAGATTTGAATATATTTAACATTGTCATATTATCTTCCTTGTTTTAGTTCCAAGCAATCTAACGATAAACTAAACTTCTATAAGAATCTACTTTTTCATAAAGTTTGTCATCTACATTACACACATCAAATCTAAAAGCTAATGTCAATAAGTCAGTTAGAATAATTACAGACACACAATTTTACAATATTCAAGCATATATAACTTCCTGTAATATGCTAACATTTTCTTATCATTAGTTAGCTATAAAATTTTAAGATGACTATTTATTGAAATTGAGAGATATAAATTTTTTTTTTTATACTATATAACAATAGGGTATACATCTGTGTAGAAGATATTATTGGGTTAAATTTGGTGATGTAAAGGTCGCTTATTTTCCTACATGATATATATATAGATCTTTTAAGTACTTTTTGGAGTTAGGAAAATTGATATGATTACAAATTGCAAATCCATCGATCCTCGGATTCAATGAAGAATCTAAACAAGAGAAATGAGCATTAAATCAATTCAACTAATTCATATGGTTTGATTATACTATAATATTATAAATTCCACTGAATTTTTCTTATTATGTATTTTGTCCCTATTTCTAGTATTGTGAAGTTTACTTTTATGATTAGTAATATGCATTTAAAGATCTTAGTATCATTATATTTAATTTATATTTACTAAAACGTTTTATACACTTAAGAACTTAATTTATTAATAATCAGTAAATACGTTCATAAAATAGAATCAAAGAAATTTTTAAACAATCTATTATTTATATGATTAAATCATAATTATATAATATTTAAAATTTCTATTAAATTCTATATATATTTTTAATAATTTAAAAACAAATAAATCAAGAAAATTTGTCAATAGAAGAAGAAAAGGAGATACATATCCATAAATCTATAAATATTAAAGATAAATATATCAAACTCCTTATTTAAATTATCACAAAAATTCATTTTAGGAATTCAGTACTATTGATGAATTTATATTTAACTAATTATGAATAACAGGTTTAGAGAATAGAATATTGTTTATAAGAACTTATTTTTATTAATTAAAATTAAAATTATAATAAATTTAGATTATGGACATATAAATATAGTCCATTATGATTTTTATGAAATAGTCAGAAACTCTTTACAGCCAAGCACCAAGATAAATACCGAATTATTTAGATGTTGTATACAATACAGCACCATCAATGAGTAAATATTGAAAGATTATTAGATAAAAAAATTGAAAATATAAAAGAAAATAAAAATGGAAAAGAATTATTTGTAAAGAATGGAATATCTCTATTTTATACTTATCTATTATTAAAATAACAGTTGATCTTTGTAGATATATGTCTAAAATATCTATACTCAAATGGTCAAATAAATATTGAATTAAGTGATCACTAGGCCACTCATGTTTCAACCAAATGTGCGGAGAAAATATAATATTAAAATTAGTCTTTTAATATTTTAATCTCATCAAAACGCTAGGAAGATATGTTGACCTCTCAAATATTTGTATAGATATATAATATTAATTATTCATCCTGAGGTTACTTTCAGGGTGATGATAGATAAGTTACATTTTTATTTAATATAAAATATGAATGTAACAGAAGGTCAAATTTCTCTTTTCTTTCATATTAAATATTAGATAAATATATTTGTTAAATTTTATTTTAAAATTTTTTTGTTGTAAAATTTAGATAGAAATTCTTCTACTGGAAATATTTCATGGACTATATTGCTTCTCGCTAACGTTAGATAGTTCAATAAATAATATTTGTAAAGACTGAAATAACATTAATATGAAAATTATGTAAGAAATTGAGTAGCCTGAACTTAAAAATATGGATGCAGAAAGACAAAAAGAATTTCATTTATTAAGGACTAGATTGAATAATAAATAGAGTTTCAATTATATTATGATATCTATTTATGTAGGATCTGTAACAAATTATAGAATCATCTACCGTAAAAGATAATATGAATCATAATGATATCAAATATAAGCAAAATCTTTCTGAAAATATTTGAAAGAGATACTGTTTATGGATAATTGAAAGATATAAATATCAAATTATTTAGAAAATTTATATGGCTTTAAATTTTTACAGAAAATAATAATAATATTTTTAGAAAGGTCAAATTAAAAAAATCTTGAATAACATGAAAAATGGGAACGTACGGATTATATTTTCCTTGGTAATAAGCGAAAGAAGATAAAAGAAATATAATGATGGAAGTAGGACTGCGACACTGCTACTGTTATGTTTGGTTGCTTTATAGGACGTAGTAATAGTCCAGCCATCTGCAATAGAGGATCTACTATAGTCCAGATGTTCTTATCTGGTGTTTGCTTGGAATTGAGCACAGCCAAAAGTGTCACGAGGAGAGAAGAGAGAGAGAGAGAGGAGAGGCTGAAGATAAGCTCCTCCAGATAACATTGCAGTCGAGAAACACAAGGATAATGCAAGAGGAGGGGAGAAGGTAGTTGAAAGATTCACTGCAGGTTAAAAGGCAAAGGACAGGGGGACGAAAGATTCGCTGCAGATCTTTTCTCCAAGTGCAATTCGTTCATTCCAACTGCTGCTGGTGCCGCTGCCTCAGAAAATCATAGCGTTGAGGTGGCTGGAAGCGCGAGAAATGTTGTTCAATTCCCCGACTGGGAGGAGAGCTGAAAGTTGAAATCGCTGCAGGAATTTGTTTGCGGAGTTTGTCTGCTTACCATTGGCGTCAAGACAGTCCATCGCAGAGCGGAGCGGATTTGTATCCCGTTTTGTGGAGTGGGAAGGTGGCCGTGGAAACGTCAGAGAGGACGACAGATTTAGAAACAAAGTCTGCCCGGGGAAGCTTTTGTTTCAATCATTCTCAAATTTCACTCAAATTTAGCGTACCGGCCATCTTTTGTGGAGAAAAAGGAAATTGAATCACAGGTCAAGGACATGTTCTTGGCGGTTTTGGCTGAGTAACTTGTTCTCAAAAGCTTCCGCAATTTGAGAACTCAGAGCTGTGAAGTCCACGGAGCTCCTGGATGGCCGCGTTGGCAATCTGGGACTGTTTGTTATCCACACATATTGATTTGACAGTGAGTAGGTGCCATTTGAACGCACGCCAACCGAAACACTGTCGGTTAAGGACCTCCAGAACAGTGTCGAATCACCTTACGTTTAGCTTCAGTTCCTTGTTTCTTAACTCCAATCAAAACACCGCAAGTTGGTTGCAATTACGTGCACCTAGTCAATGTCACTCGGAGCGGACTTTCAAAGTTTTCTGTGTGGTTACTGATAAAATTGTTGGCGGAACTCAGCTGAGTGCGAGTTCTGATCCGAATCTGCGCCGTCTCATTCTCTTGCGCCATGCCAAAAGTTCATGGTCTGATCGTTCAATAAAAGGTACGACTCTTTCCTTATTCATCTCCAGATACTTCTCCTCTCATTTGCTACGAAACTCAATATTTCGGAGGTAGTTTAACTTTTGAGTGCTCCCCCGCCCCTCCTGTATAACTGCTGGGGTCTATACGGGAAACGAATCAGGGAGGCACTCAAGGTAACGTGACCCAAATCCAAAATTCGCAATTCCATCTCTTGTCCTTTCCCTATATCCGCCTATTTTAAAAGATTTTGGCAAGATACACATTTTGTAAAAGTCGCATAGTAAATTGATAAGGGTTGAGGGTTTAAACATTATGTTTTCCCAAAGCTGGGAGTGGCTCCGAGAAGTGAATGTGCACGAAAGATTAACGAAAGGAGGTCGAAATGCATCCAGAGATTGGTTGGTTGGAGAATTGTTTAACTCTCATGACGTGAGACTCCTATGGAACAGCAGCTGCAGAAGACTTAGTTTATAATATTGTAGCAACCAGACGTCAGTTTTCTCCTGTACACGAACGTTAACGCCTAACAGCGTATGATTGAAACACGTTGATTAAGCGTCTATGGCCCTTACTATTGCCGGACCTCTTTCCAGATCACGAGCGACCTTTAAGCAAGCGTGGACGTCAAGCTGCTGCCAACGTTGCTCTCAAGTTGCAGAAGCATCCTGGTTGGGTACCACAACTTATACTTTGCAGGTAACTAGCGGCAAAGTATAACATTTGCACATGCGATAGTCGTCCTACATTCTTTTGTGGCAATCTTGTAATCAATGGCTTTTCAGCTGACAAAGTTCTAAAGGCACCGCAAGACTGTGTAATCTAGTTACTCTTATCTTATTTGGACATAACGTAAGTAGCCTGCATATTTCTAGGTCAGTCACTACGACACCTAATAGCTTCAAAATTTGTTAAGGTAGAGGTTTTATGTGTACTGCAGTGACTCTACTCGAACACGTGAGACTTTGGATATCATGCAACAACATGTACCCGAGTTGCTAGATGCAGATGTGGCCTTTCTCAGCAGCTTCTACTCCGTTGCAGCTATGGACGGCGAAACACTTCAGCATTTGCAGGAAATTATTTGCAAGTATTCTAAAGATGATGTCACCACAATTACGTAAGTAAGGAAAGAAACGAATAAGTAGACGATACTAAATGAGTAGACTAGAAGAAACAAAAATACAAACCCGTACCGACTGTTGCTAAACATATAAAATAAATAGATAAAATTGTAAAGCTTCTCGGTTTGATTTCATGCTGAAAGATTTGTGGTGCTTTCTTAATCGTTATCGTATCTCTCATATGATAGGAATTCTTCACAGAAGTGTTTTAAGGGCTAACAACGGCTTCATCCGCTGAATCTTATTATCATACTTTTAACTAGACTGTTTTCCTGTGTGGACATGGGAATCCGTTCAAATTGATCAGGTGCATGGGTCATAACAGAGGATGGGAAGAAGCTGCGACACTTCTTTCAGGAGTCCACGTAGAGCTGAAGACAGCGAATGCTGCGCTCCTTGAAGCTCATGGTAGTACTTGGCAAGAGGTTAGTTTGGCATCCTGGACTTTGATTACTTCTACTTACATCGAGAAAACCGAATGCAAGGTGGTCTTTTTCTCCAGTAACTGTGCTTGGTGATCGATTACAATTGTAAGAATTTGGGATAGCGTTATAAGGGAGTTTTACCAACTTCTTGCTGTCTGCTTTGATACAGGCATTTGAAACTGCTGGTGTGGGTGGCTGGAAACTTTTTGGCATCGTGAAGCCAGACATCAATGTGGAAAACGTTGCTCAGTGAGCCTGTCTCCTGTTTTGGTTCAAGACATTAATTCTTTCCCTAGATGTGAAATGCAGATCCACGACATCCAGGAGGGCATCATACCTGTGCAGGGTCTAATTTATGTGTACGATATGCAGAAGACTAAGTGCTGCCTTGACAGCTTTGTCAACAAACATCTGGCAACACATGTGGCCGGGGGGGTTTCCTACCGAATAGAGTGTACATTTTCCGGATGCTAAGCTTTTCATCGATACCCCTTTGATTGAACATTACTCAGTTTAGGTTTTTTCCTCTGTGAAGAGTGGTCAGTGAGCAGGAGATACGCTCTGATCTCTGTAGATATGATGCTTGAAGAGTTTCTGGTAGCAAAGTGCTGTCATGGGATTTACCTCATAAGTACAGCTAACAAGTAACTGTCTCTTGTCCATACAATGTACGTCTCTAAGAATTGTGTCTATCAAGAGCTATCGTTAAAGAGTTTCAAGTAGTCATCAAAGTCCACGCTCATAATGCTCTAATTTAGCTGCGCATGTCTCTATATGAGAACCTCCGAGCCGATCTTCTCCAGCCAGTAAAATTTGCTTGCTTGTTGGTTGTGATTGTGGATTAGTTCAGGAGACCTCTTAACCCATTTTGAGTTGTCCCAATGCAGCTCTGTGATTCTACTAAATGAGCATAAGTAGAACAGGGATCTTGTACATATTGCAAGCATATACGAGAGTACTAAAAAATATTCATTACGTGCAGCTTTACACAAAAGGGTTGAAGAGCTCTCAATCTTGAGGCACTTCCTCCAAATTGAACCCTCTCACCAGCACTCTCGTAAATCCAGAAGAGCACGTTGGAAGGTTGACTGGACTGCTGCTTGAGAGTTATTAAGAGCGGTTGGAATTCTTTTATTTCCGAAGTTCATAGTCGGCAGCGGTGGGCGGTGAGTTTAGCTCAATGTGCGTCCGGAGAGCACTCGTGTCTTTTAAGAATATTCCATAGCTTTTCTCAAGAGTGTGTAATCTTTTGTATTCTGTCCCTGGATCATATCGATCACTTGTGGAGTGCTCAATGAGTGAGTTACAATCACTCCACTAATTCCTTTCTCAATGTTGTTAATTTACATATTAAAATTCTTGGACGCATCACTTTCATGTCTGTATCACACAAAACCATAAACAAGAAATTTCTTTTCTAGATGGCCAATAGTACCACCATACCCGTGGGCACCCTGATGGTCGTAGCTTTTCATGAGAGTAAAATCCAACGGTGGTCAGCAAGATCTTTAACGGAATAACGGCTCTACCGGGGTCACCAAACTGCCCCTGAATATGAACTGCTATCACCAATGTGGGAGAAATTGCAGCTGTACGACTTTGCTGACAAGCATGAGTGAACCTGAATGCCACTCTTATAAGGTTGAGTGGATTTGAGGTATGGTTTAGTGGACAACTGACAGTTAGCGAGAAGTGCGTCTGCTTCTGAACCAACAGAAGTACATTGCGTGCATAGTCGATGTCACTTGTGCTTTGTTCTGCTCCATGTCATTTGAGGCTTCTCATAGCTCACGTAGAGCATCAGGGTTACTATAGATCATGTTATCTGAGCATGCTATCTATCTATCCACTGCTGTAGTCCTCGCTATACACTGTAGTTTATCAGGACAGGTCCCACTGTAGAATGTGAGTGGTATATTTATTTGGACACGTCGCCTTCTCATCATGGCCCTAGTCAACCGATGGGCCTTTAAAACCACCATTAAGCCTACAAATGCACTTTGTCTGCTGATATGGTGATTCTGCTGCTATCGAGGAAAGCTGATGTGCTGTGCTTGCACACAGCGATTGCGAGTTTGCATCACTGTACCACTATGCTGGCTCAACTCCCTGCCCAACGAGGGGGAAATCCAAGCCAAATAGTAAACATCGAAGGAAAAATAAGAGGGAAAACAAAGGCATAGAAGGTTGCAATAACGAAGAAAGAGCACAAGGCAAAGCTCCCAATGAAAGAAGATTATATGGACCAAGCAAACCCAGTAATCACCCTAAAAGCCTTGACACTGAACCATACTACTACAAGAGATATATAAGTCCCCTCCTATAGTAAATCCTAACCTCTATGATAAGAGATATAAAAGGCACCCCCCCTGAACATATGCTGAACTGTATGATAAAGAGATACAAAAGTCAAATTCATCCTCAACTTTTTGTTTTACTCGATTTTACCCAAAAATGTAGAATGAAGTTTTGGCACTTGAAGAGAAAAAGAAAGGTATCACTACAATTTAGATTGGGACAAATTATTTTGATTAAGACAGAGAGATTTCTCTTTTTATAGACTTTTGAAATGAAATCAAGTCATAAACTTACCGAGGTGGTAAGTTTCTATTGCTGGAAAATTCATTCTTGCTCTTGAAAAGTATTACTTGTCCTATCCACATTGTACAACTAAGCATTTCTTCCTTTTTATCATAGAAAATAATTAATGTATATTATTTCTAAATAATTAGGGGTACGAGAATCAAAACATATATATGACCAAGAAAACAATGTACATTTGGTTGTTGGACTTGGATTTTGTGTTCAAATGATCAAACTAGTTGAAAAGAATTAAACCCATCACAACTGGTAATATTGTCTTATCTAATCAGGCACTTCCAAATCATACTTTACCCAAGATTCCTAGGTTCCTCTTTGAATACAAATCATTTCTAGTTTGTTTGTATGATCTATCTATGAACTCTATTTTGGTGATCTTAAATTGTTTAAGGAACAAGTTAATTTTTAAAAAATACATATGAACTAATTTTAAAGTTTAGTTTTTGAACTACAATTCCAATTATGAAGAGTAGTTATGTTACCACTAATGGTGAATTTAGTTTCTCTATTCACATTTCTCTATTCCAGTTTGTTATGTCACATAGTGTATGATTATTTGTACAATATTGATGTAATTTTTTTCTGATCTTTTTGTAGCTATGTACTAAATCTTAGATTTTAGTAAGTGACTAACTTGTGTTATTTATTCACTTGTTTCTAATCTTTAATGATTATTTTTCACGATAGTATCACCTTTTATTATCCTCACTACACTCATAGATGAAACATATTTGCGGAAGCTATTATATTTTTCAAGTAATATTCTTATTTACTCGTGAATTTTTATTTAGTAATTCATAAGTTTAAGGTCAGAACATAGATTCTAATTTTTCATATTTGAAGTCATGAAGTATATTTGGTAAATGGCAATACCTTTTTTTTTATGTACTTAGATCTTTCAATGATTTTTCACATTAATAATCTCTTTTTTCCTAAAATTTAAAATACCCAAATTTCAAGAAAGAAGATGATTCTTTTCCATGTACCATAAGCTTTATGAAAATTATTTGGTCAAAGTGCTGCTCAAAAGGTATAGTGTTAGGGTATATAACTGATTACTAAAGAAATTGTCAAAAAGAGAGACCAACAAATATATTTTTCTTCCTACAAATTACAGATTTAGAAAAAGTAAATGCTAATTACTTATGAAGTCAAATCTTCAATCATCAAGCCATTCTCTTGTTATTGACATGGCCATAATTGATTTGTTTTTATCATTCTATCTTAGTTTCTCCTCCACTATTTAAATTTGGTGAAAATTTTGTGCATAAATTTTTCTCCTCATCTAAGTGGTAGAGACGATCCATGTGGCGGATAATTGTTGATAAAGCTAAGAGGAAAATTCCTCCAAGATTTATTTGCCTATCAATTATTTATTACATAAAATTCATGAATTCAGGAGACTTTGGATCCAGGTTATGTATCCAATGTTTACAATGGTATTATTAATAAAGATTTCATACTTGTGAAGTTTGGTATGTACTCTGAAAATGATGGTGGACTTTTATTTTTCTTTAGGAGAGATCTCTAATCGAAAAAAGAAAGAAAGGGCGACCGCGTAGGAAACATGAAGGATGGGAAAAAAGTGGATCTCTATCGAAAAAAGTGGAACTGCTCTTGAAGAGTAGTTGCAACTTCAACTTCAACTTCAACTTCATATGAAAGTTTTGTGGCGCAGAGAGAATCTGATAGACCGAGATGTTGACCATCGGACTATTGGTCCGTGAGTTCTTGGTTGGATGGGAAGTGGATAATCCATGGAAATCTGTGACAGACAGGAAGCACTAGGAGCTGCAAGCTCTGCTCTTTTCTTCTGGCTCTGATGTGTTGATTCGTCCGAAGGACGAGGAGCTCCGATTCTTGTGAGCTCAAAACCCCGCAGTAATGGCGGTCGCAAACTTGATGCTGCAGCTGTCGCTATGTTCCTCGCGGTCTCTCGCATTCGCTCCAGGTTCGTTTGGATTGCTGAAGTTTTTCTGGATCGAATGAATGGTTCTTGGTTTGGTCTGGAGTACTGTGCTGCGTGAGTGCTTATTGTCTTGGTCTCTGTGGTCTAGGAATAGTGCGATAGCTGAGAAAATTCATCTGAGAGTTCGATATCACTCAGTCTTGGCTGAGAGCTGGTAAGGGATGTAGTAAAGAAGAAGGAAGGCCACGGGAATTTGATTCATGTTTATCTTCTCGGAGGATGAAGAGGAAGTCATGTTTATTCGTGTCTCATTTTTCTTCTTCTACGTTTAGGGAAGTACCAACTTGCAATTGTCCGGGGAATTCAGTTTCTAATGCATAAGAGCCAATCTGTTATATTCCGATGGGGAAAGGGTCATGGAGAGAGGACTAGATAAGAAAATTGGGAGAAAAGGAGAAGGAATTTAAAATTGTTGAGTTCTAGAAATTCTCAATGAGGAATTCCCAGCTGAATAGCCTTGCACTTTCTCCATCTGTCTTTACTGCAATCCGAGCCAGTGAATGATCCGAGAGTACCGTCATTTAAAAGTTTGTTTACAGTAATGGGCTAACTTTCGAATGCCATAAGAAGACAATGCAAGTTTTATCAATTTTTTCCATTTTCAGGCAACATCCATCGGAGAGTTCTGATCACGGTTCTACCGCACTGAAATGTTGACAGAGACTCAAGTTAGGTGTCGAAACGTTTGTAGATATCTTCAAGTATTACCATATTGTCACAATGTGTTAAGAGCTGCTAAGTATTTTAGCAGTGTACAACATGGCCCCAAATTTGTAAGCATTCTCTTAGTGGAGGCAGGGGCGACCTGTTTTGTTTGCTTGTTTGTGTTTTGTCAATGCTATAATGTTTCCCTTATGCTGTCTACTTTTCTTTCCTGTTCTCCTTGGAGCAAGAACCTCAGTAAGTCAGTTCTTTAACTGGATATACCATATCACTTTTTATATTATCGTAAGAAGTGCCGCCGAATGAATATTCCCTCTCGTTCTCCACAGTTGGATTACTAAGTCTTCGTAAGTCCCTCTATGTTCTGTGGAGGTTTCCAGGATTCTGCAGCTAAGATCTCCTCTTGCCCATGCGATGCTTGTGCAGATGGGTCGTTACCTCTCTTGATTCGTCAACCTGAAGGGCCGAGGTCCGCAAAGGTAGACACATTTCTGGAAAAAGATGATCGTTAATATTAATATCTGGGCTTGTTATAGTGGGGTTAATAACAAGACAGGAGTTCTCTTCGTGCATGGTATCTCAGAACTCTAGTTCGTGGAGAATTTTGTTTTTCTTATAACTGTTTCAATCATACATTTCCTTCAAGTGTTTCATGCAAGAAAGAACAGTGGAACAGGCTTGCACTGCATGTCACTAACATATATTTTACCAATTTGGGCAGAAAGGGGAGCTTCTGACTATTCGAAGGTGATGGAATTGCAATCTCTCAAACATGCACAAATTGCAGAAATTTCCAAATTACGCTAGGTAATTTGTCTCTGCTTCAGCGAAGGGTAATACTTGTCACTGTACAGGTTATCGTCAGTACTGATAGAGAAAATATCGGATAAACTCCTCTACAAGAACTGAGTGTTGGTGTGAGAGGAAAGCTCGAGTTTGGTATTCTTTTGTGGAAGCACTCACTTGAAGCCACCCCCCAGTTATCTCGCATGTTTTGTGATACTCGTTTGCATTTAGGACGGCAGTGTGGCAGAGCAACAGGACGGCAGCGATAAGAAGTCTTTGTCAGGAGCTATTTCCAGAAGGACGGTGTTGCAATCCGGCTTAACACTATACAGCTCAAATGCTTTTCTGGAAAGTATTATCGGTTACAGAGCTTTTGCTGAGGGTGATCCGCCAATCACAAGGAAAGTTTTCTTTGACGTTTCCATAGATGGGCAAGCAGTTGGTAGAATCGTGGTGGGTGTTTATGGAACAAATGTGCCAATCGGAGCTCAAAGGTTTGCTGAGATCGCCGTTGGACAAAGAGGAATTAGTTACAAAAGAAAAGAGTTCCAGAAAATCACCCCCACCTACATTCAAAATGTAGGAGTGCGCACCTTCAGCTTGAGTGGAGGAACAGCAGATGCAGCCAACTTCACAGGCGGTGATACCAACGATTCACTGGTTGCAGAAATGGCTGATCTTGAGAAGAAAGGATCTCGTCTTAAGAACTTGAAGGGCACTGTCTCTCTTGTAGTGGTTGATCCTACAAAGCCGCCTCCCAACTCAAAGTACTGCTTGCACACTGTATTACTTGCATGCATTTCATGTAATCTACTACTGTTATCATTGCGTTCACAATCTGGTAGCGGTAGATTTAGCAGCTCACTGAGTAGTGTCAAGAACTGTTTGTTCTCACATATCAAACAGTCCTTCACATGTTTTGCGCTAAAAGTCTTTCAATGTCTCCTCTTCCTGCTGTGCTTAGGATTCTTTTACCCAGACTGATAGAGTATTGCCAATATTGTGTGAACTCAGGTTGGTGGCTCGAAATGGGAAGTTTGTAATGCTCGAGGAGGAAGCTCGTCCTGATCCCAATGGAACTGAGTTTATGATTGTAACCGCTGATGCACCTGAGTTGGATGCTAGCAATCTTGTAGTTGGTCGTGTGGTGGATGGTTTTGACGTTGTGAATCAAATAGCACAAGTGAAAGTGGTGCAGGAGAATACCAGCAGCCCATACTTCCAGTAGGTTTTCTGCCCATTCTCTTCCTCACTGTTTTGTTGTACGGTTACATGCTCAAAAACTGTTATGAACCATGTTAAGATACTTTCCCGGTTTTCATTCGCTTCTATACGACTTCAAATGTCTCATTTTCTCGTGGGTGTTTGCGTGTAGGGCTGCTAAGTTGATCGGGGACACCCGTGTTATCGTTGCCGAGAAGGGATTTTACAGGCCTTACAGCAAAGTTATGATTACCAAAAGTGGAGAAGTGAAAGAGTAGGCTGCTACAATTGAAGCGTTAGATTCCTGTGGAAGTAGTATCTTACTGTAGCGTTTAGTTCTAAAATTTTGATCTGTAACACTATGTCATACTAGGGATTTACAATGAAATTGGCCCATATTGGCCGTGTAACATGCAAACAAATTGATCACAGCTGTGGCACTGGTGTGGTAAGCAGTGGTTGACATAGTTAACTCCGTATGGCAACGACCTCCGTGTTTTCGATTCGTCCATTTAGACTAAATGTTTTGCTGGATTCATGCGTCAGACAATCAATTCTCGAAGCATATGGGCACAAGAAAGTTTGTTTATAGTCCGTTCTCAGACATCGTTTTATGCTGGTCATGATTTAGGGACAACTCTAAACTGCCGAGAAAATGCCGTTCGACTCTACCGTCTATTGGAGTGCAACGGAGGCGGTGCTTTATATTAATCCATGTGCCGCGGGCGGGTCGTTTATAACAACAAACTCTGAATCCGGCCTTTCCAAAACTCTCCACTCGGTAGTAGTTGATGCAAAATCTCGAGTCTTCAGCTCAGTGCCAAAGAGCCCACTAGATAACTCAACATCGAAACTAGTTCACTAGCACCAAGTTGCTCACCTTCACAATTTTGACTTCCTTGTACCTCAATCAAAGCTAAGCTACCGAAGCGAATAAGTAAGCAGAATATCATCATCACTATAGGTCTCCCCTCGTACTCACTGTCAACAAAAATCTCCAACTCTCACGTTTTTTGAGATCTCGGAACAAACGATTGCACAGAGGCGGATGGGTATCATCACCAAAGAAACAAGCAAACACAAGAACATGATTGAAAGTTGTTTAACAAGACACATAATGGAGGTGCAAAAATGGTCAACCTACCGTAGCGGTAACACGTATTTAGGCGGGCTGACCCTCCATATCTCCTTGGGTTTTGAAGATAACTTGCTGTTCAACCGGTTGTTCACACCGTCACCCCCACCGCCATATGCATGGCGTATTGCAGTACCCACAAAAGACAAGATTATGTGTGGAAAGGTAAGAGATACAACATGGCCGAACTTCGCTAGTGCACGTACCAGCTTTCATTTGTCCAACTCAGTAGTTCATCTGTGATCAGACCTCTCTCCCTCATCCGTTTCAGTTTACTCGGTGTGGGTGCTGGCGCTGTGGTGGTGGGTTCGTCCCAGTTTTGATCCCTGTTTATCGACAGCCATTGTTCTGTGCGTCCGTTCCCCTGAACTATTGACTCGTTGCTAGAGTTGTGAGTGGGCACCATGGACATGGCGATGGCGAATTCGAGGATTTTAGGCCATAGCACAACAGTTCTTCGCAGCAGTCAGGCTGAACTTGGTAAGCAAGTACTTCGTCTGGAAACTTTGGGTTCATGTAAGGTCCAGATTCTCGGGCGACCACTATGTTGGGGAGATTCGTCTATACCCATCTGCTCTTGACGTACTCCTGAGGTGCAAATAGTGCCCCTAGCTCATTCAGCCCCTGCGGTGATTGGAGGAAGCGGTATTCACAGTTTGAGAAGCGTCTGTCTATTGTTATTGGTTTGCTACTTATTTCTAAAAGTCTACATTCCCGTTACTGTCGTTCCGGTCTTCAATTTCTGGGTTATAAATTTCACCGTTGGTTTTGAGCACAGATGCTAGGGGTGGCCTGTTGTAATTCGCACCATGAGCACGAAGCATGGGTCAATGTTCACCGCATGGAATTTGGCTCCATATTCGTGGGGATATCGTTTCTCGTTGATGGGTGGTCCAGCTAGACGTAGTCAAGTGCATATTTTCGGCTCATTTCATTACGCGAAGAAGCACAAGTGACCTGTACCACGCAACTGCCTTCACAACAGACTTAACTACCCACCACTATTGTGGTTGTGCTCGTATCTTGTAATAACTTTGAATTATTTTGATCCAGTATTTCCCAATTTTATGAATGCAGGATGCTCAAGATGCCGACTTCAGCTCTGGAGAGCGTCCACAAGTCTGGTATGGTATCAAATCTTGCGAATTTCCCTAGAATGTCGAGATCTATGTTAGGAGTTTTGAAAGCAAATTTTCTGGGTGAATTTTGGCGCTCAAAGTGCCGATCTAAGGTTCTACAGTGCCTGACCGAGCCTTGTTTTTGCCATACCTGCAGACTGGTGGACTGTGTGACAAGAGGTAATCAGCTCGTGATCCTGCTGTACCTTGTATCTCAGGTACCTTGGTAAATTGTAGAGCCGTTTACAGGTGGTAGACCTGTTGCAAATTTTTGAGGTAATTCTAGCCTCTGTTCTTACGTATGGAATCGCGGGTGCTGCGTCTTTGGGAACACCCACAAGAAAATTGGCATGCATTATTTGGCGAGGATATGAGTTTTTGCAATAATATAATAAATCCAAAACTCACTAATTGAATGAGAGTAAGGGACAAATCTGGACTCAGAGGTGACACAACGTTGTCCTGCCTCTTTCTGGATGGTAATATCGTAGTTAGGTTATGAGATGTTCTGTAGCACCAAAAATTAAACTAACAGGGATATGTATAGTGTAGGTAGGCGGTCAAATCATGGGACGAGATGCAGGGATTCGTGCAGTAGCCGGCTGTCACGGAAAGAGAGTTCCTGTCCGAAAGGCTGGCCGGTCCAAAGAGAAGGTGGCAACCGGAATCAGGAGCTGCGATCAAGTTTGGTTGCTGGAGCAATTCCACAAGCGGTCACAACTGTTGGAACTCTGCTCGCTATAGGAGGTTCACTCTACGCGTTGCTACAGTTGAACAAAGATAAAGTAGAAGCTTGGCAAGCGAAAAAGACATGCGAGACATGTTCTGGCTCTGGGCTTTGTCCCACATGCAATGGTGAAGGATTCAACTTAAGAAACTTATCAGACGAAGCTGCTGCCAAAGCTAGAGCTAGAGCCAAGGATGCTGCCACACGATACACTGCAGGGTATGTTACTCCCCTCTGTTAGTCTGGGAATGCTCAAGAAGCGACTGTATGTTTAGTCCGGTTGACAGCTTTTGGCTTCCCTTTACGTCAAAAGATGTGTCATGAGATGCTTAAGAGTGTTAAAAGAAGCGTTGTGAATTTCAACCTGAGCTCTAGAGTTTTTTTTTTTTCTTTCTTGTGAAGATGAAATCAGGTGATTAAGTATATTGGTATTGCAGACTGGCGAAAAAGTGGAGCTATTGTACAACTTGCGAAGGTGGGCGAGGATGTCCGAATTGTGAGGGTAGAGGCTGGTTAGAGTAGCGCAATAGAGCACCGTTTATCCTGTCCAGGATGTACATCTGTTCAATCGTATAATATCGGATAATCGGATAATCTTGTCCTTGTGATGTATGGTGACAAACTCCATTTGCTTGGACCACTTCATTTTGTTCACCCTTATTGTCCAATCTTAAGCATCCTGTCTATCTGATGTGATGTTGAGTTTCACCGCTTGTACTGAAGGTCCTAAACCAAACCAAGGTCCTGCATAATTATGAAAGTTCAATGGAGTGTAAGATGCAGTTCTGTATATGGTGATTTATGACTTTTCGCCTGAGTTTCAGTTTATATCTTGTCATTAGGATGTATCTTGAAATCCACAGAAGGGATTTGCTTGTTCTCCTATCTCGTGCTTGCGAAGGTTTGTTAGAGAAAACATTTCTCTAACAAGCCCTCTCCTTGGCTATTCCAGAAGGTTCCCTTCCTTTTTTTTGCTTCAATCACTTCATTCATTCAGCCTGCCAGCGAATGACGAAGTTGAGTCAAGATGCTTTGGGGTTTTAGTATGAGTTATCCTTCGTGCCTGCTTCGTACTTCAGGTGTCTCAAATATTCTCATATTGGAATTGTTGGATTGGATTTGTTTCACCAACTAGTTGGTCTACCAACAGTTTCCCCCAAAGGGTTTGTCTTAAGTAACTAAATGGACCACAGCCTTACCCTGGTGTTATGATCTTTCTATATCGGTATGGATGATAAATTTACTGCAAATCTTGTGTGATATTATTCTGAACTTAACATGTTGCATATTCGATTGCGAGAGAGGTGCAGGCTGTCATCCAAGGCTTTCTGAAGATCACCATCATGCACCCTGGGAGCCTTGTTTGGAGAAATAAAGCAGGAACAAATGCCGAGTGTGGTTAACTGTGGTCTTCCGACTGATCGGACGTGACAAACAGCGGACTGTATTATTAGAACTTGAATCAATCTGCTGTGGCGAAACAAATCCCATGATCAAGACCAAAGATATACATGCAAAAGAGTGTTATCTGTCTGAAGAGGACACATCCGAGTATGCCCTTGGTAAGGATATGCATGGTCAGCATGACGTTGCTGAGGTTGTTCATGTGTATGTGTATCCGAGCGCGTATTAAGGAGAGAAAGAGAAAGCGCGAGCCGCCAGAGACATTAAACTCCAATGATGAACAGTCTTGCGGTTCAATGATTGAACTTTGTGCAGCTCAAGAAACATGCGTTGTGACTGAAGCTAAACCTGACTTGAATCTATCAGTTGCACATTCTTTCCTTTCAAAGAAGAGACAAACATCAGCTGCTTCCACATCTGCAAGGGCGCTGTTCAAGAGAGAGTTCGAACCCGAGCACAGCAAGACCATTCCCCACCAAGCTCTTTTTGATCATAAACGACGGCAAGTTTGGCAGGTATGAGGATGGGGCCACTGCTCGGTAGGAAGTAATCGCACTTGAACCAAATTGCTACTTCGAACGTATAGTTTCTCAGTAGAAGCAACATTGTTTTGAAGAACTGGAATGTAATGAGAGATTCAACACCGATAAGCCATGATGGATAATACAAATAAACCTGGAAAATGACATAGTGTGTGGGCTGTGCACCTTCTTGCCATGTCAAGTGACTCAGCTTTCGGATATAACTAGCATTGCTTATGAGCGAGTCGTAGAGTTACCTCCATTGGTAATTGTATGTGCAAGTATTTGCTTCCAGAACATCAACACTCCAGTGTAGAGACCGTTGCAACTTCTCTCTGGTAGGATGGTCTTACTAAAGTGCTGATTTAAATCATTGTTCATTGGTATTTTCATATTTCAGGCTGAGAGTTTACACCAGCATTTACAGAGGTGGTTACTAAGGTTATGGAGATGGAAAGGAATATGTCAACGAAATGAAGCTTTTGATCGCTTCCAACCTGTCTCTCATCCTCAGGTATATAAAGACTTGACAAACGCCAAGAATTGGCTATTCAACTCACCGACGATTCACGTACCGCATTGTGCTGGTTATTTATTCCTATCACCGGGGTGTAGAAATGGAGTTAAAGTTGAATGAGTGGGCCCAGTTATTAAACTTACTCCGGTAAACTAGAAACGGTCAGACTTGATCACCACCTGGATGTTCACGTTGAATAGACTAGGAATCGAGACCGAGCAACCTTAAGAGATGTAAATCTCTTAAGGTTCATACTTGTTCATCTCGGTAGACTGCTAATAAATTTCTACAAAGCCCCCCTAGCCTGCTGAAAATGTGAGGTTCACATGGAAGATTTCTAATTAATGTACAGTCCATTGTTGGATTTGCAGGTTGAAAGCGAAATAGCCCGCGAAGGAAAAGAGTTTTATAGCACAGGGGATGGATCAAGAGTTACCACCATTGCCTGGGCGGAGCCATCGGAAGGATATGAAGAAATGGAGACGCCTTCTTGCAGTTACAGGCAGGACAGCGTGAAGAAGACACTGAACGTCAGGGAATTTGAAAGAACTCTGAAGACTCTGGTGGACGAGTTCTTAGCGAGGGGTGAAGTTGGCTCATTTAGCTACAAAGAATGCTTGGCGTACTTTGGGGATACATGTCCGTGTCGCTTCTTGCTACCGAATCAGATCGTTAACATGGACTTCAGCTATCCAGTCTCGACATCAACACTCCCACTCTCACTACCCGCAGCGCCTCTGTCAGAAACATCGAATAGCATTGAGCACAATTTGAAGTTCACGGCTGGATTGAAGACGAAAATAGAGTCGTAGGTTGCCGTACTGAGTGAACCCACTGGAACCTCATCAAACAACAACTGCTGTGTACTTGATGAAAGCATGATTAAAGCGTTGATTAATCTTTAATAAATCCATCACTAGCCCTTGACACGTTTGATACCCATAGAAGGCGATGTACAGCGTTTTGAAGAAAGTGGTGTTTTGTACCCTTCTTCACACCTCTTGATATCCCACGGTTGTTAGTCTCATCTACACGTCTGAGCTTTCCAGCTTTTTAAATAAATGTTCTCACTTTCAAGACCTTGTCGTCTTTCAGCATTCGGAAAGGTCCATTCCCACACAAGTATTAAACGTCATCGCTATGCGCAATAGCTCGTTTGGGTCCCACTTATTCTGTCATTCCTTTATTGGTTACCAGTTAACGACTTCTTCGCCTTCATCTTAGGCTATTCCTGACCTTCATGGCCCTACGTCCAAGTAAAAATCTTCCTCAATTCAAAGTGAAAACCCAGGAACTGTACAAAGTTTCTCAAGCAATTGGGACAGAGACAACAAGTTTTATAGCACATCATGACAGCTTTTCAATGGACAACCGTACGAGTGAAAGGCATTGAGAACCCTTACGGGTTCTTAATGTATTTCAATGAAAAGTCAAGATTAAATTCCTTCGCCGATCTACCTGTCTTCACGTCTACAGTTCCAGCCGCTTCCTAACTATGAAAGACGATTAGGAGAAAATGGCGTGAGATTTCACATTGATCCCTGTTTGACTGGGTTTGGAGCAGAGCTGAGACTAATTTAACTCACGTCCAATCTGGCCCAATAACACAACTACAGTGTGAGGACGAGCTATTGCCATACAAAAATGGGACTCATTGGATGCAAGGTACGATAAAATCGCTTTCATAGACTGACGCCACCGAACGTACAGGCGACATAAAAGACAGTAGGCCGTAGGATCTGGCCTTCAGGGTAAAATTGGATTGAAGTTGATGTATAACAATGACCCGCGACATAAACATTCTCCGGAATGCCATCGTGAGGGCTAAAACTTTTTACAAAGTTGTTCAAAGTAAGGATGTCGTGAGAAACTTCGATCACTTTGATAATCACATGAATTTCAGGGTATTCCTTCGAGGATCAGATTCAGCAGCAGGTCTTGCAAGTGAAAAGATCAAATTGAGCAATTTCCTAGGTTCCCTCGAGCCAATATACAAAGATTTACAGCTAGCTAAATAGTAGAAAAAAATTCCAGATTTTCGTCAATTCAGTACAATCGCACTCCCAATGTGGCCATAAGAACGATGTTGGCAACAATCACCAGAGCAACAACACTGAACATCCAGTCGGTAACCTTAGCATATGGATTCACCCTCTCTCTGTAGAAGCTGAAAGCAAAGTACGAGACCACAGGGAAAGCCAAGACTGCAGGGGCAAGCCATGAAGGAGCCCTGGATGCTGCCTCCGCAGACTCAGGATTCGGTTGTAGATTGATTGCCGTCTCCATTCCGTAAGCATCCATGACTGAGCTTCCCTGCACTCCCAAACTCGCTGCAAGAGCTGCTCCCAGACCAAACCAGGATTTATCCCGAGCCTGTGACGATGACGTGGCATCCGAGGCAGCACCGCCCGCATTCTTTGCTGCTGAGGTTTCTTCCTCCCTTACGAGATGTTGCCAATCTTGGATCTCCACATGTGCAGTTGCTGACGTGGAAGCCAGCGCTTCCTGTGCCAACCTGTGAGCCTCATCGGCCACATCACCCTGAGATTGAAACCACGTATGCAGTAACCTCTGCTCCGGGTTCAAGGCTTCTGGGACCTCAGCAGCCCCAGTGACGAAAACTCTCTGATGAAGCTCAGCAGCAGCCACCTCCCACTCGAAGGAAGAGTCCACCGCCTTGGCCAGACGTTGCACTGCCTGTAAATTCGCCTGCATCCGCAGCTCCTGAACAGCAGACTCGTAAGACCATCCGTCTTCAATCATAGCACCTTTGATTGGCGTTTCGATTCCTTCGATCATGGAATCATGTACCCAGGAATTCATTTCCTTCTCCAGTGCCTTCAGACACAGAGCTCCGGATCCCGTTGACTGCAGTGAGTTCAGCGCTTGGGAACGAAGCTCTTCTGCGAGGAGTTTCCAGTCCATATCGGCGCAATGGGCGATCAATACAGGAGTTTCTGCCTCTAGGGCCTGTGCATCAATCTTCGGAAACAGGGAGTCCTCCAAAAACAGTGCAACAGGTGTGGAAGCAGCAGAAGAAGCAACAGCAGGGGTGGCGCCACAAGTGTGAGATAATCGACCTCCTTTTGTTGGTTTCGATGAAGAAGAGGAGAGAGACAGTTTCTTCCCTTCTCCTCGTCTGCTCCGTCTCCCCAGCCCACTTCCAGCCAGCCCCAAGCGAGAACGGAGTGAGCAACACTCAGCTGCTGAGTTACAAACACGAACAGCGCTCATCTTCTCCACACTTGCAACACAGTGCGCCTGCAAACCTGCTGCTGCTCTTCCAACAGACCCCATCTTTCCTTTCTGCTCAGCTAAACCTCTCCACTCCAAATCCACCTTCCGATCCTTTCCACTGTCTGTCTCAAGCAACACCTCACGGCAATCGTCTTGAATCCAACTCCCACATTCACTCCCTCCTCTCTGCTCTCGACAGTTAAAGGAATGCGTACAGATCTATCACACACCGAGTCCAGGATTATTAGTAGTACTACTACTTCAGTTCTGATAAGAGATGGTGGTTTTCATATTGCTTGAGAGCGGCAGCCAATTTTGGGTGGCATGGGGGAGTTCGGGATAAGGTTGCGTCGGGGGTGGCGTGAAGAATGTCATCACTAGTCCGGTGCAGAAAGTCATCATCAGGTATGGAAGGAAGAGTGGAGAAGATAAACGACATGGATGCCAATTGGGTGAGGTGAAGAAACTTACTCAATCTATCTCTTATATTTCCCAGAATCCCCGCTACTATTACCAGGCACATTCGTTCTTCTACTGGTGGTATCGTTCGATGCTCAATCCTGCGGTCAACAAAGAAATGGGTAAACTGGGGGTGAAAACACCTAGTTGGGTCCCACTCGTTTGTGCTGAGGTAAGAAACTCCACTCACTGACTCAGATTCCCCAGATTCCAAGCTACCAGTCTGAAATATTCTGCCTTGGAAGCGTAAATGGCGTTGGATTGGGTTGATCTTGTGGTATGAAAGGGAAGGGGTGGCTTTCAGCACTTTATTCGCCCTGAGGAATGGAAAGGAGAGGAGGTAGGAGTGGGCCCCAGGAAAAGTGGGAAAGTGACAAAGGATGATGGATAAAGTTCCTGACCCGAACGGAAGCAGTGCATGATCGCTTCGGCGGATCCTGAAGCCAAGTGGCGGTCCTGCAAAAAGCAAGAGAAAGAAAAGGTCTACAGAAAATAAAGCCTTCAAATATTAGCAATCCAGTAATCTTGCTTAATCCAGCGAGATTAGGTTGTTAAGGGAAAGAAAATCTCGGAGACTGATCTCTATTCACTTCGTTGCTTTATGTAGTGGGATCTGACAGTTTTTCATTACTGTTCATTTGGTGCTCGGTGTTACAAAATATAGATCAAATTTAAGACTTTAAATTTATTGGGTCTCGGTATTCAGAAGACCCTTCACATCAAAATGATAAATCAACTCGCTAATTAACTACAAGTAAAGCGAGATGAAAGGCAAATTGAAAATATAAAGTGTTACATGATGGGATTAGGAACCTAAAGACCACCTATATAGAAGCGCTGAACTTTGCCCATCTCTTTTCAATCAAATCTCGTCTTTTGAAATCGTAAGATCTAGAGATTTAGCTTCATGCCAGTATGGTATTTTACGGATTGCTACGACCATGATGGGTACAGGGGAGGGCATAGAATCTTTGGAGACTCCAGAAAATACCTTTCCAAAACGACCAAATGAGGGTGTTGTCTCCGGTGTCTTCACGAGCAAAGGAGCGCAAAAGCAGTTCTGTGATATCAGTGAGTTCTCGATCACCGATCCCCAGACCAGCGGGAAATGGGGCCATCACGCTTCCGTTGCTCAGCGGTGATGCACGGGAGAACTGTGTTGTCCTACATTTGATTATTAAGCATGAACAGAAAACACTAGATTCCCTAATATGCGAAATTGACGATCTTCAACTGCCTCTTCGTGCTGAAGTCGCGCTTCAGCATGGTCGTTTGGAACTCGAGCGTGCTACCGATTTGGTCACACCCGCCAGTCGACGATCAGATGCCTTTGGCCGCTACGGCTCTCATTTGTGCAGTTCAGATAGAACCATCTGAGTATATTCCGCGCCACTGTTTCTTATTTAAGGTTCAATAAAAGCATTCGTCCCAAGTAAAAACAAAAGATGGGATGTGGACATTGTGGAGATTGAGCGGATTTCTGACAAAACGGAATTACTGCACCGAAGTGCTTTTGCTGGGTCCGCAGGTTCCCATCACTTTTCGAGCCGGCCTGTTCATAGATGGTTGGTTTCATAGGCTTTCTCCATATCTACTAGATCCGCTAATGTCCGTCCATCTAGAGACTTGCATTAGCGGGATGAACCTCGTTATCTTAGACATAAGATCCTCCATAAATTTAGGTGATCAATTGTCGTGTCAGTTTGACGGATCTCATTGAAAGAAAAGGTATGTGTAGACAGCTTATTGATGCATGAATTTGGGGTCACATGATATTTCAAAGTCTGCGTGGTCTGACGTGCTTCCGGCTTCAAAGCACGAAGGAGGAGATTCAGCATATAAGGTCAGAGGTTGAGATCGTTGAAAAATTGCAGTTCAATTAAAGTGGCACTGCACAACCAGAACCAGTATTCAGATGACTGTGGTCCAGGATTGAGATTGTAAAACTCATCCGAGTTTACTTGAAACCTCAAAGATTTTATAGCAAATCCGACAAATGGGTCACATTTAAGATACTCTACGGAGTATCTGAGAATCGTAATGAAAGGTAGTACCATCGCTAATCCGGAGAGAAATTTGTCTTTCAACTAATTGGTTCCTCCTGGTCATTACCATGAAATCTTGGTTCATCGGAATAATGCAGATTTCTCTCTAAATGACAAACTTGAACGAAACACCATCGGCTAAATTACCATTTTATTCTTCAGAATCTCCATGCATGGCGTGGAAATGATCTTGTTGTCAATGAGTGCTTCTCTGCAATCTTGTACTGGCTGACGAAGACGTGCTTGCACATGCAGATTGAGCTATATCCAGCACTGAGCTGTATGCTCAGTGCTATAACTGAATGAGGACTCACCTATCGTATGAATCAAGTAGGATTCAAATAATAAGAAGAAGAATCAAATAGAATAAAATCAAGTAGGAATCTGTGTTCAACTGATGAATGCAATTCACAAGTACTAATTTGTGGCAGGGGCACAAACTGAAGACTAAAGCTCCAGTTTACTAGCCCACCAGGATCGAGTTCCAATTGCATCAAATGAGCTGGAGCCATAAAATTTGATGGTCGCGTTTCTACTCATTAATGTCCAGTAGACCCTCCAAACCAGTCCTTGATTAGTGATTATTGCTCGTGGATGAGTCAACTCCTAGAATTCACATATGGACCTGGCTGTTTGTGTAATTGTACGCAATGTACCACTTGGACATAGTCGGTCAAGTTTTCGCACTGAAAGATCAACCAGGAGTTCACTGGAAATCAATTCGTATAAATGATTACAACATATGTTTGGTGGAGTTTCGATCTTACTTATCTAGGTGAGGTCGGCATCTCTTTTCACTTCTATGTCGAGCATACATGTACAGGATCATGAGGGTATCATGAAGCCCACGAGAGACACATGGATATCAGACCAAATTTAAGAATCGTCTGAAACATATTCATCAGCTTTTCATTTCTTAATTTCCAACTGGGAAATAGCAGGTGAGAGAAACAGGCAATCGTCTCCTAAATCTGTTTGATATGAAATATCGGAACCATAAACTTAAATCAACTAGAGGTTCTGTAACCTAACTATATAGAAGACCATGATCCGCTGCTCTTCATCACGTGGACTTGAATCTATACGGATCTGTATCCACAGTGAATGAACTGAGATAAATTGGTTCGATCCTGTTTAGAATAATGTTCAAAGTTGAAACATCATCGTTTGTGCGCTACTTCCTAAAAGTTGCCTAAAATTACATATCCGTTGCAGTGCAAATTGAATGCTTTGACAACTCAGAATTTCGGTTGCTCATTTCAATCTGTCCTGTGTACAGAGTTATCCGTTCTCACTAGAATATAAAAACCGGAATACCTTTTACTCGTTAACGTGAAAGTGATTCCTTTCCGACACTTAAATTAGAGTGACATGCTTCACGTACCAGTCACCATCCGCACTGTAGTGTACCTCTGTTTTTACGTCTTCCTCCATTTCGCCCTTTGTTACCTTCATTTGGAGCTCATAGCTGTTGATCTCATTGCCCACCTTGCCGCAAAGAGTACCGAGGCAGGTGATTGGACTCTTTGCTCTGATCACCCTGAGAAGCTGGGCAATAAGGACAAGATGTCACTGAACAATTCTAGTAACTGGATAATATGCGGTATTTTCTTCGCTAACGAGTCAGTGCATTGGACATTCGAAGCAACGAAGTCCAAAAGTTTGTGAGAAATTACTGACCTTTGCTTGGCCGGATGTGATCTGGACAAGCTCGTAAAGTACAAGAGAGTTCGATTTCGCATTTAGTGCATCGACAGCATGTGCTGCTGCTTCATGGACCAAGGGGTCTTCGATTGAAACTGCTTGCAGCTTGTGAGTGAAGAGCTCTGTATCCCGACCAGCAGTTTTGTCAGCGCGTTGTGTGAGAGAACTGTAAGTATGTTGAGTAGTACGTCGAGGTAGTGCCGATACTAACGCTCTCTAACAAGCCTAACTTCCCACGTCCGTAATTTGCAACATATATTTAGGCACGTATAAGAAGCTCACAAACGACTTCGAATTCGAATTCCAATTCAATATACCACTTGATAATCCAATTTTCAGATAAGCTAATGAATCCTGGTCTCTTTGCGGAGCCTATCAAGTAACTCACGAGATTTTCCGTATATTGTTAGTCTTAGAATTTAAATGAATGACGACTGTTCCAAAACTAACAGCTGGTTTTGCTCGCCTGCTGGAAGCACTTTCTTTTCAAGGAGATGAATTCCGCTGTCGAATGAACCAACTTTTCAAACACATTGCTTGCACTGTCAATTTATATCAAGTAATTTGGTACACTGCTGATTATGATCGTGAAATAGAGTTCAGATACTCTAGTCATCGTTTCTTGACAGATGAAAATCGGTTCCTGCTTCAGTCCAAAGGCCGTTAGAGATGAAATTGATTGCTTACTTGTGAAGCGCTGTTGATCCTTCAACTTAAAGGATTCCAGAGATTTAGTTTCATCTCCAGATTGCTGCCACAGCTTGACATCAAAAATCTGGTCCGCCTGATCACCCTCGCTAGCTTCAATGGTTAGATGATACATGATTCCATGTACCACCTGCTGACTTGCTGCCACCACTCTCTTGTACTTCAAATTCTTCCTCTGTGAAATTTGTCAGCAGATGTCAGATTCGTTATGAAACGAACCCCCCTTTGTATGTAGCAAATTCGGAATGGTATTCTTTACAGAATGCTGTCATTCATCTAAATCAGTTGGCTCAAGAATTGAGGCAAAGCAAATTTGGTTAGATAATGCTGATCTTGAGCTTATATAAACAGAGCGCAGGTTTGTTGGACGATATTAATCTCGAGAGTTATTGGTTACTAACCCACGTTTTATGAAACCTCTCTCTTGCTACAGACAGTAGCACTGGCTTGAAACCCCGATTATTTTTAGCGTCTCCCCCACGCACTATCATCCACTATCTGGTACAACAAACATTCTGTGATAACAAAAGCTTGGATTCTGTGCACATCACTCAACATTACCTCTTTAGTATTGTATCGATTCACGGCGAATTGACCAAGTTCGTCAATCTCTGCATTGTTCTCCACATTGGGAAATCCCAGACCACCTACCATTGTCGTTGTATCTACTCTAGAGATTTGTGGGTGCAGCTAAGAATCTTCCCGATCAAGAAAGTAGCTACTCACAGGGTATTCCGAAACAAATATACGTTTTGCAACCTATATCCCTTTCAGCTTTAGCTCTGTCTACGTTTCCCTCTAATTGCTTTGATCGGGAGTTCTACATTCTCCAGCATGACAATGCCTACATATAACGAAGTCAAAACAAGATCTATGGCACTTCCTCGACAGAGAATCACGCTTGTCCACGCTTGGTTACCTGCAACTCAGTCCATTCAGATCTGACGGATTCATTTCCTTGTTCCGGATCCATGTATAGTGTCATGGTTCAGGGGTAGCATAGTGCCCATTCGCACGTGTACAGATCCCTCATTCCCGAACAGACAGAATATCTGTCCTTAGGCTACGCAAGCTGTTAGCTGGAACCATTTCACAAGTGGATTACCTTCAATGTACATTTGAAGCATCCTCATATAAACAGCATTTTATATAATGCCTCGACATGAGCGAGGAATATGGTATAGTAAATCGGACTAGCTCCTTGTAACGGTCTTTAAATATGATCCCGTAGATTGATAGGAATGTAATAACTGTAATAGCTGAGCCAGATTTCCAGCTGATGACCTATTCAGCACATCTCACGTTCACGTGATATATCAGGGAGTTCTATGGGCCCATCAAGGTCATGTCTGAAATTAGAAGGCACGATGTTAATTTCAAATTAAGATGGCCCAAAACCATTTCAATTTCTGGAATCGGTGAATACACAGGTGATCTAGCTGCAACAAGGAATATAATGTAACCGGGGTAATTGGATAACGGAAATCAAAGAACAGTCAACATAAATATATTTGTTTGTCACATAATAGTCTTCCTGCAGATCATGACATGCTGGTAGTACAAATTCCGATTAATTCAATTACCTGTTCTACATAAGCTCCAAGAAAGTGCAAAGCAATGCGTTCGCGTATCTTAAAAGCTACATAAGCCCATCAACTTTCACTGAACCTTACCAAAAATTACGTTGACCTGATGATTTCTGGAGCAAATCATCAAGCTACGGTTTTGCAAGCTACCAGTCATCACCATGCAACCAAACAGCAGACCGGTTCACCCGGCTCAAAGAGTGCAAGGAAGCTTAGTCCTTCCCAAGACCTTTAAGCTTCTTTACATGCCAGTGATGCAAAGTTGCTCCAGTTCTACTGAACCGATTCGAGAAGTTTCAGGTAGGATAGAAACATCGTCCAGCCCTGTGTCAGTTCCCAACATTTGGTTATGTTATGTGCTGCAAACCCACAGTCAGGGATAAGGGTACTGGTGATCGAAAGGATATCCAACGCTCTCAAAGGACAAACTCATTGCAGCGCGCGAGGCTCGTCACTCTTGAAGTCTGGTGAAGTGGTGCCCTCCGAAGCGGTTGCCTAATCTTTCTCATGTCAAAATGCGCTGATTGCTATACGTGTAAGGAGTACCCTGAAGTCCGCAGTAAACGCGTAAATCACAAGAACATGGAATGGTCCATAGAAAGCGCCTTCAGAATTCACAGCGAGAGACAAGGCATGTATTAATGCTACAGTACCTTAGTTCAAGATCTGAGTAGAGAGCGCTGGTACCATCAATGTCAAAATTTCTTTGGAACTGATTCACAATCTTTGTCGTGCAGCTAATGTACGAAACTATTACACCACAATTTTCACAACTTCTGCATTCTTTATCATTGATTCTTTTGTATTTTCACACTCTCTGCTTTCTCCATGGTCTTCAATTTCTCCTTCTCCGCTTGTCGACGACTGTCTGCAATCACGAGGCTTCAATCGAACCGAAGGCCCCATGTATAGTGCTCGATATCAGACAAGAAAGTTACATTAAAGTTTGCAGAACACGAAATTATGTAACTTGTCCATCAACTAGATGTAAAACAAGTTCGCTCATAGTATGTAAGATCTTAGAAAAGGAAAGTTTGAAATATTTGACACTAGATATAAAACAAGTTCGCTCATAATCGTAAGATCTTAGCAAAGCAAATTTTGAAATATTTGGCATACTTGCTTCCACAGGTTTCCATGTTCCTGGATCATGCGTTTTAGCTCATGATTTCCTACTAATCTTGCTGGAATTTAGTATGTGGGTCCAACTTTCAATTCCAAAGTTTTCGTATTTTAATTAGATTTAAACATTGATTTTTTGTAATACAGATATAATCATATAAAGATTACAGTAAGTGATATTTTTATTTAATTTTGTAATTTAATAATAAAAATTCGGTTCATCATATTCATATATTTTTTATCTGAAAATGATCAAAATCCCTTTTTCAGAAAGGATATTAACATGTTTTACTAAGAAATTAGTGCCTTATTTACAACCGAGATAATATTAGGTTGATTGCATTTACGGAAGTTCCAGTTTTCAAGTACCTGAATATTTTATTATGATATTTATAGCTCTTTTAGTTTACTTTGTTTTGACAAAATTCTCGTAAACGGGAAAAAATAAATTTGATATAAATTTAAATTTAAAATATAATTACTTAGCCAGTTTTTAAAAAATTTATAAAATATTTCAAATATTTCAAATCAATATGATGTTCATCATATCCACAATACATTCTTGTATGAAAAGATAGACGTGAAATGAAACTACTTCTAACATAATGAAACCTGTATATACCATTAAACATGCTAAAATCATGTATATTTTAGTTCAAAAAAGTTACTTAAATTATCCACTCATGTAGAGTATAGGTTTCTAAATGTAAGATGTTGGGCTTATATTCATATGCATGTTTTATTTCTTACTTATATAATCACACAACACATCAAAGATAAATATGGACGAGAAAATATTGTACTATTTAGGAAAACCTGCAATCTATTATTGGTAAATTTAAGCTACGAGTTCTTATATCTCAACCAAAGTTCCTGGTAAACTTATTCAACAAGTTATCTTTGCTTATTAGGTTCAAGATTGAGTGTGTGAAAACAAGAAGGATGGGAAGACCCCATCGAGCCGAGATTGACCTCCATCAAAGCTTATTACCTTCTTGGAAGACGTTGATTCAAGGTGATCGACCTCAAGCTCCATTGACAAAACTTTGAAAAGTAAAGACTGAAAAGTAGAAAAGTAGAAAAGTAGAAAAGTTCGTCTTCGAACATCAAACATGTGTGAAGATGCGACTTGTACTCTTCAAATTTCAATTGATGATTTGAATATGACAAGTGAGAGAAGTACTATTTGATTTTTGAAACAATCTAGTTATAAATTAATCATGCTTTTTGTGGTCTTATTTTTATCCTTGGTAGTGTATCCTAAGAAGGATAATAGTAAAGTATGGCAATTGAGAATCTTAAGTGAGTTTTTCTCCAAGAATTAAGTTATTTATGCAGTTTGAGAGTGAAAATATAGTACTAGCAGTTTTCCGTTTTACTTTTCAATGTTCCAAAATATCAACTATGAAGGAATCTGATTATCGGAGGGCATCTCAGGGCAACTCCATCGTACAGGACAAACATAATTCTATTCCAGAATTCTACTTATGATGAACGTTTAAGATTAAAATATCACGGGAAATTTTTTAAGTTTTTGTAGTTCACGGGAAATGTTTGTTGTTGTTTATGTAGTAAAATATACGGGAAATCTTTAAAATGTAGTGGTACAGCGGTGACGACTATGCTATTTTGCATATTTTGCTGTTAATACACAATTCCATATCAAATCTAATCAGAGTTCTCTTTAGTTGAACCTTTTAGGACAATACCATTTTTGCAGTCAAAACAACTTAAATTTTGATTCAAGATGAGGAAAAAGTCAGTCAGAGGACTTGACCTTAAATATAGAACTCGCATATACATAAAATTTGCGGAGTAAAATAAACTCATCAGGAGGAGCCCATCAATTCAGAGAATTTCCAATCTTGTTGAGACAGCTTAATCAAGAAGGAAATTCCCGATTATGGTCGAGGATAAGGACAGGATATATAGATTTATCCCATCGGAACACAGTAAAAAAGAAATTTCAGCAGAGCTTTTTATAAATCATTACCCTTATCTTTATTTTCACCACTAATCATCTCATCACTATTATAAAGAACTATTTGAATATTTTCAGGTCAACACCCGTTTTACCAACAGTACGGAAATATTTTTGATATCAAATGCATCAGAAAATAAAGAACAACAAAAGTTAGTGTTCTCTATCTCACATGAAAATCTCCTCTGTGACTAGACTGCCAACCTCAACAACCACAACTTACTCCAGCTATTAGCGACTGAAGTCGGTTGGTGTGTGATAATGCTAAGTTCAATTTGCTGTGCATCTTACAAGACAACTGAGACCTTGTATTATTGAGACTGGTTGTATATCTAGACTCAATGCATACAATCTTCTCAGTGCAATCTTTCTCTAAATGCAACATCTCGAGGAGTTGCATCCATCTAATATCTTAGGACATGGCCGAACTCTTCCTTCCTAAACTATGCCTTGTCCTCGGAACTTAATTGACTTCAAAAACAAGAATGTTTCCAAAATCAATGGTAGAAGTCCCGGTGAAGGAAGATGCACTCCACTATGGGCTCGGTAGGCGCAGGTGTGCTCATGAAGACTCATACTTGGAATATCTCGGGTTCAATGGTTTGGACGCTGTAGTAGTTGTGGGCCAATCATGGAAAGAATTATCTCACTGGTGTTGGACGAAGAAATCATTAAGACAAAGATACTCATATGACGACGTGGACTATACGAAGAGAAAGCAAGTTTGGGAAGAAGAGGTGAGGACAGGGAGGATACAAGTAGTGTAATAGACAGAAACTACCTGATGACGTACCCATATCAACAGACACTATCCGCTGATGGACGCCAACTTCGAAGAGATTCTAGATGCTGATTTCCTATTTCGTTCTATGGAAACGAGCAGGTCAGAATTATGATCCAAACACGTTTTATCGTGATAGAATCAGGTTGGTGATCATATTGCCACCGTCAATATTTAGACAGGGCACAAAGTGTAGTAAGTCCACTTACTCCCGATCTAAAACTGACGATGCTCTGCACTAGTCTAGATATTATCGTGTCACAATCACGTATCCAGGCCTGCCTACTACCAGCAAACAACTGCTCAACGTGCCATTCTGGAAGAAAACTGTCAGCCGACTCCACTTACTCAGACATCTAACCCTTGCAGGGCCCACACTCGCGGGAATAAAAGGTGTTTGCTACAGGTTCGCTGACTTCTACAGAGAAGTTGCGTTGAGATTGATGAGTTTAGAAGTGTGAACCACAGTAATGTCTGCTATGGGCTGAAACGAATTCAGGCTGTTCAACCATAGTGCGACTGAGTATCTCACCCTTCGCCATAAACGAAAAGGTCCGCTGAAGATCTCTCAGGGATGTTTTATCGTCAGAACAACCCTCAATAAGCCATCTAAAAGACTGCTCTAACGAAGTCGATTTTCTACTAGATGCTTATAGACTGGCCACATTGCACAATACGAAACCTCATACCACTTCCTAAGTCCTCAAACAATGTACAAAAGAAACATCCGAACAACTCACCATATAATCATGATCCAATACCAACTATTCGAATGCTCTAGAACGTGAGTCCGGTTCTCCAGTCATCTTCACACAGGGGGCACAGTCTCTTCTAACTCGTCCGTGGAGAGGGTGGAGGAGTCCACAAAAAGACATCTCACCTCAACCCTCCTTTGACAATACACTACAATGTGTCTGCGATAATTCCGAACTATGCAACCGATCAAGGCTCATCCATCTAATACAACTTGCCAAAAGTTCTGACTTCCAATATACACGGTTTAGTTACAGAGGAATGCTAGATTCTCTAACAACTGATGGAGAGCGAAAAGGAAGGCTACCTTCTCTTGACATTACACTGCCTTCCCTAGATCTGACAGCATCGCGGGCCATTCGTGGGGTACCAGGGGTTGTACTAGCTCTATAACTTGCTCTCAACCTTGCATCAACAGCAGAGTAACTTTTCGCCATTGCTTTGCTAACAAACTTCTGAGCTGCAGCTGAGAGAGTCTTCATACCTGGACTTGCAGAACCTCTAGCGGGTGATGGTGTATGGCTAACTTGGAACACTTTAGATTTCTCCCTCAGACTGCGGGCTGCATCTCTTGACAAACTGTGAGCCCTGGCATCTCTAGAAGGAGGAGCCGGAATTTTGAATTGGGGGCCATCCCCACTACCACCTATACCAACAGGAGTATCTTCCGCTTCAAGTCTCAGTGGAGTCCCTTCAATCTCTCCCCAAGTCATAAATGGTGACTCATCCACACCAGGAGTAAGAGAAGGGGTAACCACATAGCTGTACCCAGAAACGCCACTCTTGAATGCCAATCTAGTTCCCCCACCATCTCTATCCACCAAATTTTGTGGACTCTTGCGTAGATCTTCGAGATCATACCTCCTCCGCGCTCTCTCGGCATCGCGTTCAGCAAACGGCCACGCGGCTGGTGTAGAACCCGGGACTGGTGTGTATAGTATGGCCACCGTATCTTCCTCTCGAACTTTGGAGTCGAACATCTTCCCATGAAACCGTGTATTGTTCCTGCTAATTTCCTTAGGTGGCCCTTCAACTTTCTGCTCTTTCTCAGCCTCTGTTAGTGGAGCATCATCCCTGTCCGCCGATGAGTACATAAGTAGATTCTTGGCTTTATATGCCCAAGTATCTAAAGTGGCCTCTGGTTGGCCCGACGTGCCAAAACCATCGGTGACACGATCTTCCGCCGGGGTGAGTCTCAAATTTGGCGAAACAAGCTCCTTCTCTGTAAGGAAACGATATCTTTCTCTTTTCTGTTTGTTCACCTTATCCAATATCTTCGAGAAGCTTGCATTGTCTTCACTTGTATAACGCCTCAAGAACTGGTCGAGGGTAAGAGACGTATCAACCGAAGACTCGGCATCTGCTGAAGACGACGGCAGAAAATTGCCATCTGTGTCCATGAAAATTTGAGAAGGGGCAGGTGAAGACCTCACAGAGAGAAGCGGGCTAAGGGCACCTGACGCAACAGAGCTAGGTGTAGAAAAAGCCTCTCCACCATCTCTATCTAAGCATTTCTCCCGCTCCTTATCTCGTCGTCTCCTGATTATGTTCATTTGCGCGTCGCGAATCACAACAGGGTCCCCTGTTCTCACTGCCTCCAGCCACTCAAGTCTGTTCTGAAGCTTTGGAATGTCAGGGAAAAAGTCCCTCTCGATGATTTTTTCCACCGCGGCAACGTAAGTATCTTCATCCAAAGCAACCGCTGGCATCTTTCGCTTTCTTGCCAGCGGGGGGCGCCCTAAACCCCTTCCCGATGTAGAAGCGAGGGCAAGAGACGTTCTGAGCCCAACATCCGTGCCCTCGCTCCTGAGGCTCGGAGACGGCGACGGTGGGGGCAAAACATGGCGGGGAGAGTGCCCCGGTGATGCCAGCATCTTGTCGCGCAATCAAGGATCTACTACACTGGAACGAAGGTTCCTGCTGCAATAGAAAAAGAAGAGAAGTCGCGGAGCAACTCGGATCAGAACTTTTGACAAACCCCCCCCTTTTGACAATCATTTCCAACGTATCCAATCTCTTGAAAGAACCTCTATCGTAGCCCAACACTCGCAATCTCTCGCAGGTACACAAACTCCCGACCAACAAACTTCCACAATCCTTTTCCGCAAAAGCAAAGACGATACCTGGATGCATATCCAGATTACGAGTATCTACCGTATTCGTGAAAACCCTACACTGTATGGAAATTGAAAACACAGCCCTTTCGCCCAGGACGAAATCTCTCAAATTCTTCAAACTTCATAAATCAGCAACAGAAAGCCTACCGGTTCCTAATGTGGAATCCAAGCCCTCAGAAGATACCCTAAATTACAATCACGGAGAGAAACACCTAGACGCATATCACAACGTACGAGCAACTAGTCCGCTCAATGTCTAAGCCGTGCGACCTCTACGCTGGTGCCTACTGCAAAAGAGGCATTTTCGCCCTAGAACTAACTCCTCAATTTCTTCCACCTTACTGATCAATTGGATTATGTCCAATTGATATCTTCAAACGTCTACCAATTCCTAGAACCCGGAAGGAGATGACCTAAATTGAAATCACAAACAGGAAAATGGGTCCGCGACTCACCGACTTCGCACAAACGGTGAAATTACAAATATGCCCGCGTACAGCAAGCAGAAGAATCTCCGGTAGAAACGATTTCACAGCTTGAGGAACCTTCAAGAGAGACGGCCCGAAAGAATCGATCAATTTCGAGTTCCTTCGACCAACTCTGCCCAAGAACTCGACAAGCACAAGAGGTATGGAAACGCGTGCTGTGAAAGCGGAGAACCCGCTGCGCAAACAATGTTCCACCGGGTCACCGCCACGCGTCCAGATACTTCCTGCCCTTCCACTGTAATAAGAGATCGATATATCGATATTGCTGAACAGCACGCTGTACGATATATGTCCCTCGAATAGTTGAAAAACTCTATGGGAAGTCAATTCCAGTGAATTATTTTTGTTCTAATTGTGAATTATCTATATAGAAGTCTTTTCGTATGTGGTGAGTTTGCAAATATCTGCTTAAACGATAGCTTAAATCAAGGGACCCGGTCGAAAGACAACCCTTTCTTGGTTGGGAGACATCCTTTTAATAAATTAGTGAGTATTTTTAGCTTGTAATGTATAAGAGTGTTTTGTTTGCAGATTTTATGAAAAAATTTTACTTCGTACAGGTCAGTAGGATAGATTTTGGTAAAAATCAGCAGCTCTAGAAATGAATAAAATTTTCACAATAAATTTTGGAATTTTTTAAAAATCAGAAAAATATGATGAATATAGAAACTTGACTACCTACACAAATAGAGTTAATAACTCAAAATGTTGCAGATCACCTTGTTATACACTACGTAACATGCAACGATCCATAAAAGAAAATATGAAAGGGGTGTCTCCCCACAAGAAAGGGGTGTCTCCCTACCGGGTCCCAAAATAAAAGTATGAATCCCAGATAACATTTTATAAGTACGGAGAGAGAAAGTATGTATGTGTCCTTAATAATTTCAATGATATAACTCAAACTCTTTTTATGTATCTTGAAAATATAAATGAGTAATATATTGCTTCGAAAGCAAATTAAAACATTCTACGAGAAGAAGAGTAAAGTAACCAGTTCCTTGATCTTTACTTCCTACAAAGGATAGTACGACTGGGGTTTCAAAAGAAATCTATGTCTACATTATGGAGTATGTGAATACACATCTACCAGGACTTTTGGATGAAATTTAATTGCAATTCCTATGGACACTACGGTTGACTTTGATTTCTTATCAACATCCATAGTGTAAACAATTGCTGAAGGATTCTGGCGAAACATTCAGGCAACAAGAAAGCGACACGCAAAGTTAACACGAAGGATGGGAAGAAACAACACTCAAGAAACAACGTTGATGAATTGTTCATGAGGATATCAAGTCTTCCTTCAGAATCACCGTTTTCGAAGTTGTGCTAGTGGATAGCCTTTTGCCTTTTGCCTTCTTGTAGTCTCGTTATGTCCATGATATCAAGTCTTTGTTCAGAGTCACCACTTTCGATGTTGCACTAGTGGATATCCTTTTCCCTTCTTGTAGTCTTGTTATGTCCATGTACGTGAAAATCGATAACTAACTTAGCAGCATGTTTTTTCTTCAATCATTTGGTCAACCTCTTACCAATGTAGACATATTACTAAGGTGTGTATATTCCTTAGGTATATTTGACCAAATTGTATAATGAATTTGATGTTATCGTACGGCCTAGTTACAGTTGTACTTTGAATATTATTTGAAAAAACTATATCATGAATCACAACTATAAGTAATAATCTTAACAAAAAGAACTCAATTTTAATATTCAATCAAGCTAAAAATTACATGATATGCTATATTAATTATATAATTCAAACTCTGTAGATTGTTGATCATATGTCCTAATAGATAATAATAATATTGAATCCATGATAGAATATAATATAACAGAAATTTATCATTATTCATTGCTACAGTTTGGTTAGAAGGTATCTTTATGGTTAATCTAGATTCTTTTCCATGTTATAAGAACTGTTTTAGTTAATTCTTCAAAAAATATTTCTTTCTTTAAATATAAGGATTATCAATTAATGTATCTAAGGTCATAATTGAGCAAGTAAGGGAGTGACGCAATAAACATCAAAATATAAGAAAAATAATCTATGTTTAACTATTTGGTTTCATGTTCTTTATTTTGTATGTGGTTTTATAACATCATCCGGAGAGAAATAAAACTAGGATTTGAATATAACAAGCAGAAAGGATACAAAGGAGAGACGGACCAAGAATAAAAACTATAAGTGACTAAATTCAAAGATGAGTAAGAAAGGTGAAAAAAAAATAAAAGAACCTCCAAATGCAAAAATAGACCCAAGGTATTGTTATTTATATTTGATATGAGAACAAGCTTACTTAATGGCAAAGCAACTCGGTCATTCTCCAACCAAGTAACTCTTTATTCAAAAAGGTTCCTCGATAAATCATGGCCAAGATGGTTTATGAATACCTTACTACCCTATCAATCCTTAAGGAAAGTTCCTTAAGGTCTTTATTCAAAAAGGTTCCTCGATAAATCATAGCCAAGATGGTTTATGAATACCTTACTACCCTATCAATCCTTAAGGAAAGTCCCTTGATACCTTCCAATATTCTCTTATGAAATTTTGTAAATAATTTTAAGTGTATTATCTAAATTTTATAGTAAAATTTTGTTGTCAAAATTCTACTAAAATATTACGGTAAATTTCATATTATTAAAAATTCTCCTTCCACCAATAAATGACTTTGTCACATGTTCCAAATTTGAACTCTTGGATTGTATCTTGAATATTGTAGCATCATGAAACAAGTAACATTTCCAAAGAACTCTGTATTCCATGTGTTTGTGATGAACACAAACAACAATACTTCACAAAGATTTCATTAACTTCTTACTCCTCATAATCCTCAACATCTATGATAATAGGGAGTTGAAATTTGCATAAAGACAAGTACAATAGAAACTGATAGGTTTTCATTTGGAAATGAAAGTGAAATATGAATGTAGTAGGAAGATCAAGTTGATAAGCAACCATAAAGATAATTTTGAGGATAGAGAAGAAACTAATTTAATTGGGAGCAAGTTTAGAAATTTGAGTATCGAGGAGTTATGATAAGAGAAGATAACTTGATAATTCATAGCAAAAGAAAGGTCATGATAATGCATAAGAATATCTTTTATGACAATCTAAGCAATAAGTACATGACTTTGGCTTCTTATGAGGAAGAAGATAATATTGAAGAAAAGTGGAAGCATTAAGAATATTGAGACATCAAATAATGACCAGCAATAAAGAACCAAGGGATCTTGACCATATTAAATTATTTCTTTTGATAGTTTCTTATTTGGAGTTATTGTATAAAACATAAAAAAATTGCTACATGAGTACATTAGTTGTTTTTATGAAAATTTGCAAAGCATTTCTTTTAAAGTATAGTTAGTACACTAAATTTGACCATTTTACTAAGCACTACTTTGACTCTATATTTCATCATTATGTTCCCCAAGGGTATATATATATATATACATATAGATACATGTATATATAGATCATGATCCATACTTGATAACTTTTGACAAACATTATTTAAAAATTTTAGGCATTATATTGGTCATATCTATTACTTATTAACCCTAAAAATTTGCAAAACATTCACCTTAACAAACATTTGAGTTAAGTAGATTTACTTGTTAAATTTATCTAGAAATAGAACAACTATACTATGATGGAGCTTTGAGTTGTGATATAAAGTTAATTAATAAGAACTAAGCTTGTATACTCCTCACATGATATTGGAATTATCAATTGGTTGGAAAAGATTGGTGGATGTAAATTTTAAAACATACTTCATTTGGTACTTAAGATATTCATGTACTTATTTATTTGTGTGATTTACATAAATATTTAAGTACATAATATCTTGAGCCATATTTAATGACTATCATAAATATTGAAGGAGATGAAAAATCGTATTTCTTCCAAGATGATTTGAGTTGGTGTTTATCTATGCATCACTATGAACACAAGAGTCCTAAAACACTAAACTTTAAAAGAAGCAAAAAGGAAATCATAATAAGCCTCCATAAAAGCTTCATCAAAGGCCTTATAAAGTGCCAAAGTAATTGGGAAAATGCTAGTACTTCTTGTACCAAGTTTTTATTTAAAAGCTCATGAGTATGAATGCAAAATTTTTGGCTTCTTAAAGTGCCACTCAAAGCAATAATAGTTCCACTTAAGGAGCAAACTAGAACTTATGCAAGAACTAGCAAGTTCATATACTTGACTTCTATTAACCCTAACATAGCTTTATGGAAATTGAAAGGAACAGGTCACCTAAAGTACAAGAATAAGAATAAGTAAGAATGGCCAAACTACTAACTAATCACAATGAAATGTGGGACTAGATATATTGAGAGAATAATATAGAGGAAGGAAAACAACAAAAAATTCATGAGAGCATTGATCTCCTCTTCATCTCTACATAGAACTATTGTGAATGTGGTTTTGAGGATGGGGAGAATTTTGAGAAGGTTGTTATTGTGACCAACCTTGACTCCCTTGTTGCCAAAATTTTATTTTTTTATTTTTATTGTAAGAGATCCTAGCACATTGTATGATAACATGTTGTAATATACAAATAAATATTATTTTTTGTTATAAAAATACATCACAAATAAATCATTCCCCCATATAATGACTATGACCCAATTCACATTTTGTCGTTTAGTGTATTGACTTGGTACTATTCCTGGTTACTTGACTTTGAGGAAGGAGTTGAGAACTTGTGGTCCCACAAGCATTGTTAATGAAAATTTTTCTATAGTGCAAGGATAGCCAATGTGAAAGAGTTCTTGATTTAGTTGGTAGGTGAGGATAAAACTACCCACCCATGAGATTATTCCCATGTGCTTGGATATTCCTTTAGATCTTTTGACTTTATTTGATTTTTAGCCTAGTAACTTGAGTTACTCTAGTAATTAGTAAATTTGGTGTGTAACTTTTTTACAACTATATAAGCTAGGGGTGAATAGGTACTCATCATCCTTTCATTTGCAACTAACTTTCTCTCGTTAAGTTCTCTAGTGAGTAATGTCTTGAGTCTAGGAAGTGCATTGGAGTTCTAGCCTTGGAGGACTGTGATGGAGTTGGGGTTCCTTGCCTTCTTAGTCCATGGTGCAGTACCTTAATAGCCATCATAAGTTCATCTTGAGTGAGAGACAAGCTAGCTCACAAGACCAGTTTCTACAAGACAATAAAACCAAGGTCTCATGCCACAAGAAGAACTTTTTTACTTTTCACTTCCTTCCTTCATGCTCAAGATTTTGGTCAACATGTAGGAAAATCTCACCATTACCAATAAGACTCATCTTTTTGCCAATCATGTGCAAAATGAGTTCAAGAGATTGTGTAAGAGGATGTGGTTGGTAAAGTAGATTTACAAATCTTAATATTTTAGCAATGGTGTGATGGATTGCCAAGGACATAAAACAAAAACCATTTGTAGAGATAGTGAATAAAAATTTGGAGATTTTGGAATGGGGTTATTGCACGTCATATTACCTCAAGAGCCAGAAGTTAAAGTTCTACTATAAGATTGGAGTCTTTTGGATATCTCTTGCTAGAAGAAATTTGCATCAATATAGACATGAGTGGCAAGAGGCTAAGTGCATTTCTGAACATGTGGATAGAAGATCACTGGTAGTGGGTACTAGGGGAAGATTGATCAGATTGAAGATTTAGACATGTTCTTATGGAAACATCCCATGATCATCCGAGCAATTAATTGAATGATAGGATTGACAACTTGTTTGTTGGAGAAAAATCAACAAAGATGTATAAGATAGAGGATCTTAACACAAGACCCGGTTTGACAAGTCATCACTAGGACCATCATGAAGTTGTTTACATCAAAGAGGACATCCTATGTAAACCTCTACCAACAAATTTTCTTTCAGCTTTTACACTGACAACGACAAGTGAGTTAGGCAAGAATGTTTCAAAAAAATATCAATATGATGTTGGAGAATATGGCTGAGTGTGCCCTCAAAATCACTGCCTCCTTTCTATTACACTTCTGCATATGGATGGGCCTCTTAACCAAGGAGGAGAAGGAGAAATACCCCGATCACTTCTACAATCATACATATTTCAACATGCATCCCAATTTGCCCAAGGAAATTATAGGAGTACCATAAGGCAAAAAAGGAGTTTGATTATACCAATAAATTTTTGCAAATTGTGAGGCTTATAACATGATCTTGATTCTAAAGAAGGAGCATATGGTTAGGTTGACGGTTCAAGCTTCCAAGAAATGCAAAAGAACAATGCCAACAGTAGAGTTATCGTCTAGAGACAATGGAAGTCAAGATGCTTCATAAATAGTGGAGAAGAAGAAGATAAAGGTGAAGCCACGGAATCCACCCCTCAAAAAAGTAGAACAAAGAAAGATAACAAAGAGAATCTTGTTGCCTAATAGTGAAGAGTTACAAGTGCATGTTGTTGCTTAGATCTTGTTGCCAAATAATGAAGAGGTACAAGTGGTTGCCAACAATGATGAGGCCCAACCTATCATTCTAGTTGATAAGACCACAAAGTTTTTCTTGTTAAGAAGGAAAGAGCTAGAGGAAGAAGACAAGGGTACCCCTATTGCCCAAAAGAACTTCATTACAAACCTTCAATTTTATTGACCTCATTTTAGGGACACAAAAAGAAGAGTTGGATGCACCAATCAAGGAAAAAAAACCAAGGCAAGAAGGGCCCAATGCAAATTCCTCTCAATGCCACCGAAGGCCAAGATCAATTTTGAGAAACAAACCAATCTTTCCACAAGTGAACGAGCCACCAAGTGAACAACCACTGGTAGAAACAAGGATGGAAGGTACAAGCAAGATGCACACGGCCAGCACTATTGAATAACCAACCTAACCTACAAAAGCTCATGCTAATAGTGTGGAATGTTTGGCAAAGATGACATGATTGAATCTCTTCTCAATTGAGTACAATATAAAGGAAAGTCTATTGCATGGTTAGCAAGGGTGTACATAGTGAATGTCACAATGCATACAATGGAGGCCTTGGAAGAGCTCTTGCCATTCTGCAAAGAAATTAATTAAAAAATCTATAAACCAGTGTCTTTGGTCTATCACCTCCATCAAATGGCACAATTGATGGCTCAAGAGAAGGCCCTCCTCCAAAACAAATTAAACAAATCAACTGTTCAAAATGTAGATATGAATAAGAAGTTGGAGATAGTTCAAAAGGAAAAGTAGCAACAACATGAGTAGTTTGTTCACTTAGCTAAATTTTGCTCACTTAGCTAAAGGACAAAGCCAACAAACTCAATCTTGAGGTCTTCTACCAATGAGAGAAGTACAAAGATGAGTTATGGATATGAAACAACAAACTCTAATGCTTATGAACTAAACTCAAAGAGGACTATGCTTGCATAATGTTGGTAAAAACAAGATACAAAAAAATCAAGAAAATAATTGATATATTTATCTTAGACCTGATTATGAGTTTCAAGCAAAGTAGGAAAAGGAAGAAAAGGAACAAACCAAGCACCTTGAAGATGAACAAGCCTAGAGAATGAACAAACAAGGTTTCTTGCAACAATTAAGCATATGGTGAGCCAATTGCTAGGGCAACTAGAATTGATGGCTAACAAGAACCCCTAGCATACAAAGATGAAGGTCCTTTAGACCTAAATTGATGTATTGGAATGAAAGGTGTAGACAAACAACCAACTAGTGGCAATGACAGTCAAACTACAAGGATATATGTGGTACTATAATACAAGCAGTTAGACATATTATCTAGAGGTGAAAATTGGCTTGGTAACATCTAGAAGGATGTTTTGTACAATGGGCTAGGTATATCAAAGATATCTGTCACCAAAAGACTACTTCAACTAATAAGGTAGAAGCCAAAAATAACTTGAAAAATTTAAAGCTAATTTTGGAAGCCTAAACAAATGAATTAAACTTAAAAATGAAAATATTTCTTCCCCTCTAGGAAAAGAAAGGTTTGAATTCTCCCCCTATGGTTCAAATTGTTGAGAGCTTTCCAATGGTACCTCACCCACGTGATTTTGAGCTTCCTATAGGAAGATGCTCTAAAGATTCCCTTTGGTCAAATCCATTTGACCAACTAGATAGGACAAGGACTGACATGTCACCAATGTCTCCAAACAACTAATCCAAGGATTGAGCTCATTGATAGGTCACCCAATCCATGTATCTGATCCAAGGGTGGAGCTTCCTTTGAGGAGATCCTCTTTGCTATATAATAAAGAGAATGTGCTCTTTTGGGGCATCGGAGGATTGAGTGTGAAACCTGTGTTTTCTATCTTGTATCTCTCTTGGAGAGTTCTCTTGTCCTTGGAGTATTACTAGTACCCACATTTTTTGTTTTTGACAAGTTTTAAAGAAGTGTATCATTGAAGTCAAATTGTAGGTTAAGGAAGAAGAAAAGAGGAGAATTTTGTGTTCGGCATAGACCTAAAGAAGTTGACTTCATGTTAGAGTTAGGAGGACTTGGGTCAAACTATGGAAAGATAGTGTAATATTCTGAGGATATAGAAATACAATAGAGAGAAAACACAAATTCCACACTCAAATTGTGATGCCCCAAAGGAGCACATTCTCTTTATTATATAGCCAAAGAGGATCTCTTCCAAGGAAGCTCCACCACAAGATTAGGTCCATGGATAGGTGACCTGTCAGCAAGATCCACCCTTAGATTAATTGCTTGGATGGATGACATGGCAGTCCTTGTCCCATTTGGTTGGTCAAATAGGCTTTGATCAAAGGGAATCTTCTTGTCTCAGAATCACGTGGGTGAAGTACCGTTGAAAATCTCTTGGCAAGATAAACCAAGGGGAGGAAGTCCAAAATTTCCTACATGAAGGGGGGGAGGGGTGGGGAATTTGCACATTTTTTAGGCCTAATTCATCCATGTAGGCCACCGAAATTGCCTCTAAAGTTTTCAAGCCTACTTTGGCTTTTGCACTATTAGTAGAAGTGCTCTTTTGGTGATACTTCTATTTGACCTACTTTGTCCATCATGTGAAATATCCTTCCAGATGTCACCACCTCAAGTTTCACCTCTAGATCATGTGCCTAACTATTGATTCTAAAGTGTCCAAGCATATTTTGGTTTTTGGCCTATTGGTAGAAGTACTCTTTTGGTGATATCTATATTTGATTTATTCAGTCTATCATGTGCAATATCTTTCCAGATGTGACCAAACCAAATTTCATCTCTACATCATCTTTCTAGCTATTGATATTACAGATAGGCTCGACGTAAGGATACTTTGCATCAAAATATGCAACCCAATCCAAAGAACATGTGTAACAATTTTTCCCCAAGCCTAGCCAATCAAGAAAGGGTGGGTAAAGAAAGCAACTACCAAGCAACTATCAAGAGAACATTGAGAGTGCCAAAAAGTAGACACGTAGAATCTATGAGTATCAATTAAAGATCTACTGAAGAATGACTGCACAAAATAAGGTAAGATTGAGACTTGGTCAAGGAAGTTCTGAATTGTCATGAAAATATCCTATGCCTTCCAATAGTTGTCTTGAAGGAGTTAGAATCTTAGGCTTTGGAGAGGGTTTGATCTTTCAGATGCCAAGAGTTAGAAAGCACACAATGCCACCAAAGTGTAGTAAGCAAAGTTTGGAGAGGAGTCTTGCAATTTGAAGACAAGATGTAGTGGCAAGAATCAAAGTCTTAAGTAGAATTTGTATCACCTTTTTGGCATGGAACTAGAATTTAAGCATTCCAGGGTTCATGGAAAAAATTGTTGCCATCAATTGCAAAGATGGTTCCAAAGTAGAAGGCCACTTCACATGGCTCTACAATGTATGTCAATTCTGACAACCATTAGTGTTTTAAACATTGACGGAAAGAGTATCTTAATGTGTTCATGGGAATGCATAGGTCCGACAATTACCTTAGATGTCCATCAACCATATAAATTTACTTGTGATGGAAGATCATTTTGGATTATTTACCCGTGCTAACAGGTAACCACCTTTCAAACTAGTGCATGTCAAGTAAGGAATCCAAAGCTTGCAAAAATCAATATCTTTTGATCCCTACATTTGTTTTGATCAAAAGAGGGTTTATCAGATTCAGTTTTTAGTCCTCTTTCACGTATTTTAGATGGATTTTTGTGATTTCATGTTTTTTTGGTTAATAGAGTTTGAAATAAAAAATCTCATGGAGTGGATGGGAGAAAAAAATTTATGAACAAGAGGAAGGTACAACACCAGAGTTTTGGAGCTAGAGACACATTGTTGATGGGAGAAACAATTTATGAACAAGAGGAAGGTACTACACCAAAGTTTTGGAGCTGGTTCTTGGTGGCAAAGAATTAGTTTTTGCTATCTCAAAGAGGAATACCAAACTATTTTGGAGTCAGTTCTTGATGGCAAAGAATTATTTTTGCTATCTCAAAGAGAAATACCAAAAACTTTATGGGTGATATCAAGATAGTACACATGGTTACTCAATTCAAATTATAAAATAGTACCACAGGTCCAAAAGTGAAAAGTTCAAACACATTACATATCTGTTGAATCTTGAATGTCAAAAATCACAATTGTAGATGTATTTGCTTAGCAAGTAGCAAGGCTTGTTCTCAAGAAAATTGAAACCTATTAAAGAACAGGAATTTTGATAGTTCTATTGCACGTAATATTACCCAACCCAAAGAGCTATCTCAAAGGGGAATACTAAAAGATTTTTGGTTGATATCAAGATAGTACACATGGTGACTCAATTCAAACAATAAAATAGTACCACATATCCAAAAGTTAAAAGTTCAGACACATTACATATGCATTCACTCTTGAATGTCCAAAAAAGTAATCATAGATATATTTGCTTAGCAAGTAGCAAGGCTCGTTGTGAAAACTGAAACTTGATATAGAATAGGAATTTTTTTCCCATTCTATATTTTTGATAGCTCTATTGCACGTTGTATCACTTAACCCATTAACCTAGAAAATTTCCCATTTGAAGGGACTCAAATAGAGTTAGAGTTGCTTGATGTATAGGCTAGATGGAGGTCTACATGTCAGGCAGACTTGATGTGCATATGAGCTCCATCAAGGCTCCATCAAAATGATAGCTGCCATACTTTGTCTTTTAGTGGGCCGCTAGAGCCCAAGGGAACCATGTGAATTGGGTAAGAGGGAAAGAAGGAATCCAACTTGATGAATTGAGCCAGATTGGAGATTAGTCTTGGGAGAGAAGCAAGAGGAGTAGGGGGAGTAACCTTCTATTGGAAGTGTGATTCTTTGGAAGAAACAATAGAGGTGAGGAATTCTTTTAGTGCTCCTTGCACTAAGAACAAGTACAAGGTGGATAGCTATAAAGATCCAATATCAAGGGGGTATAGTTAAGGCTCTAATGGCAATGTTTAAGCCAAAGCAAACCACCTATGTTACAAAGCAATAGGTTGTGTTCTTTCACTAGATGTTTGCAAGAGAAGTGGTGAATTGGGCAAAGTGTTTTAACTAGAGAGAATGTCAAATGATCAATAATTGGAGAATGAACCTTCTACCCCATTACTTTGTACCCTTTGCATCACATTTCTATTTAGGACTGAACTTACTTAGCTCAAAGGAGAAAGGAAGGATGGTGTGACGCTTTCACCTTGAATTTATGTTGAGTTGCAGATGCAAACAAACAATACTTAAGAAGGTAAGTCCATGAAGATGATGAACACTACATCAAGATAAGGAAGGAGAAGATAGTGTCAATGGAGATCTTGAGGCCAAGGAAGCAGGGTAGACCTAAAAAAGGAGTATTGCCAATTCAGCCACAAAAGACAAGAAGGTTGAACCTAAAGCAAGAGATGGAAGTGGTGAAGAACTTGTCATTGGAGGAAGAAAGGAAAGGGGAAGCCAAGTAAAAGTGTGAAGATGAAGATGAAGGAGAAGAAGAAGAAGAAGAAGAAGAAGAGCTCACATTGCAAAGTAAGGAATCTAGCAGTGAGAGTGAAGGAGAGGCCAAAGTCTAGCAATTGATGGACAAAGTGGCTAAAGAAGAAGATGAGGAGTTCCATTTGGTGATTGATCATATGGAAGGGAGAGATACCCCATGTTTGAAATTACATATGGTGGAGTTGGAAGAAGAGCAAGAAGAGGAGCCAACCTTGGTGTTTTGAAGAGGAGTAAGAGATCAAAGAGAAGTTTGCAGGTTGCAATTGCAAGACCGAGTCAAGTTGAGGAGGAAGAAGAAAGCTCTGAAGAAATGATGTTGAAGGTGAGAAGATCAAGACTTTGGGCTAAGGCACCAAATGAAGAAGTGCCGATTAAAGCCAAAGAAAGAGAAGATGCTAAGGAGGTCAATGGAGTAGCCTATCTATCAAAGATTGTTTGTTCTTTGTTGTTGCAGTTGTAGAAGAAGAAGGGAGATCTCAAGAGAGATCATCTCAAAGTAAAGGATGAGCTAGAAGTATTGAAATAACTTGAATGAGGAAGTCTTAGAGTGAAGGACAAAGGAGAGGAAGAAGCCAAAGAACTTTGGATTGATGTTGTTCTTTGGAGGAAGAGCTTTGATTATTTGTAGGAGAGTTTTGTGAAGTGTGGTGATGAACTTGAGTGACAAGCCAAAGAATTGAGGGATCAGAATGCAACATTCAAGAAGTTGATGGGTGAATCTTCTTTTGCATGATTGGATGCAATACATTCAAAGGAAATGGCAGTTGTGATGGAGCAAGAACTAGAAAGGTTGCAAAAGGTTGCAAAGGAGAAGGATTGGGCTTGGCAACATGAGTTGACAGATCAAAATCAAGAGGAGGAAAGGTTGCAAGGATTGATCAGAAGTGTAGAGACTCAACCTGTTTAATATGTGGAGGAGAAAGAAGCGCTTAATGCTGAATTTGAGGACAAGTTGAAAATGTTTTGGAACAAAGTTGGAATCAAAGAAGAGTCGGGAGAAGATAGTTCCAAGGAGTACATCAAACTCAATAAGAGAAGTAATTGTGAGGATGAAGGCAATGATGAGTACTAAAGCCGGGGTGAAGATGGAGGAAGCAAGATTGCATGAGTTGAAGTTGTTAGTGCAACAGATGAGGAAGCAAAAAGCAAAAGATGTGGATTTGTTATTGATTTGCTTAAGAGAGAGAGAGTAGATAGGAAGATGTTAGAAGTAGTAGACAATGTAAGTATCAGGTTAGATTTAGTATGATCGGATTTAGAAAAAAAATGGAGTAGTGTGAATATAGGAACCCAATGCAAAGTAGGAAAAGTAGGACTGCAAGTATCTTTGAGTGAGTTATTGGAAGTCAATGAAGAAGTTAGAACAAGGGAGGACAAGGTAAATAGTATAGGTTTGACTTTAGTTGCATTCAAACTGAAGATAGGATAGAAATTGAAGAGGAGATGCAGTTGTAGATGAACCCAAAGTATGGGAAAAAATTGAAGATAATTTGGTGTAGAAGCCAAAGTTGAAGTAGACACCGGATCAGATAAGTAACAGTTTTGAGATCTAAAGAGGCAAATATAAAGAAGTGGAATGTCATTTTGGATCTAGGTTGGTGAAGTAGTAGTTGAAGTGGTATATACTTAGATAACTATCATAATGCGCTGCCTATTTAAAGGAGGCATTTGCAGTGTTGTTTTTTTTTCAATACTATTATTTTGAAGTTGAGTAAAGCAAAGTGCTGTAACTCAGTGCTCATCATTTCAACTTAATTCAAAGTATCCATATTGTGTGTGTTTGGAGAAATCAAAGTGCAAGTATGAGTGTGTTAGATTTTGGATTTTATAGCTTTGATGTTGATTCTGCATGTTTGATCCTAAGTGGATAGCAATCAAGGCAATGCTTTGATAAATCTATGAGGAATTGTAGTGTTGCTAGTATTTTGCATTTGTGATCACAATATTGGATTGATGCAAAGCAATTTTGATTGAGGAAGTTGTGCCTTTAGTGGAGAGGTGGAACATAATTTTGGGGGGAAGTCATTTCATGGTGAAGTAGACTTATTCAAGAAAAGTGAATCATCACAATCAATGTCAATTTGGAAAGGATTTGAAGAATTATGATTAGGGGTATGGATAATTTTTTATGAGACTATGATTTAGTACTTGTTACTCTCTTCTGGGTGTGGTTTCTACCCAAGAGATTAAAGGAGCAAATCAAGAAGCATTGCTTCATTATTGTTTACTTCATATTTGACCATTTTTTACTCATATCTTTGTGGGAACAAGCAATTACATACTGATTACCACAAAAGTGATACTTGCCAGGTTGTCATAATATACAACTACCAACTTTTCCATGACCCAACTGAGCTTAAAAATACTCACTAAAATAACTAGAAGAAGCTCATAAAGATAATCCACATACATAACAAAGTGACTAATTTATCACCAGTACCATTGGTTGTACCAATGATGCACAACCTCATACAAAATGAATTGTGGCTTGCTTTGTTATAAATGATTACGTGTCATCTCATAGATAGGATGGTTTGGGCCTCATAGTTGTAAACCAAGACCCTTTGTTCATGTCCATACTTCATATATAATATTATATATGATGCAAAGGTTTTATGTTAGTCGGCCTACGTAGATGGAAATGCACCAAGGTGGTAGAAAACATAGCCCATATGTGCTTAAGGATGAGGTTGAGGGTTAATGGTTAAGATGTGATTAATATTGAGTGCCTTAAGTGTGATGAGGAAATTTCTAGCTCTTTGTAAGCATTGGATTGTTTTGTGGTCAAGTAGAAAAATGTATAAGGGACTTAAGCCTATTGACCATCATGTCCATTTGGTGTATCCTTATTTGGAGTAAAATGAAGTTTATACCATCAAGACTCTCAAGTTGGTATATGTGTATTAATATCCACCTTATAATAATTATTGCATGCTTATCTAAAAGGAGTGAAGAATCTTGATAGATGAGTTGAAGTATTTGAGTGAGAGAGATCATTTATGTGCAACAAGAGTGTGCAACTCTAAGTACTATATAGATGTCAAGAATGATATATGGATAGGCGGCCACATGCTTGGAATATCATCAAGTAATGCTGCTAAGCAAGATTGAGAATTGTGATCACTTCAACTCTTGTGACATGGTAATTCCTAGGAAGGGTGAAATACTATGTTAAAATTATAGGTATCAAGATGATTGGTCCATAGAATTATCTTGTTTCCTCCTTAATTTGAGCATTTCCAAATACTACCCATAATGCTCTATAATACTAATGATCTCATTTGATTACCCTTGTGATATGAATATGGATTGTAATTTTTAGGGACTATCACAATGATAGTTGATTGGCATTCAGCCAAGCAAAAGGGGAAGGCATAGAAACATTATGGAAAAGTGACCTTCATTCCAAATGAACCATTACCTCTTGGAGTCTTCTAGACTTAAACTATGGTAAGCTTCATAATTGAGCTTATCACATTCTTGTAGTGTACCAAGGATGGTGAAGTTACACTCTTGTGGGAAACAACTTTGCCCAAGAGGTTAGGAATAGGAAACAATTGATAATCATTATAATGACACTTTTATCTCATTTTTAGTCATTTTTTACCCATATCCTTGAGTGAACTACTTGTTCTTAGAGTTAATGCTATTAGTTTGTTGATATTAGGTTATCACAATTGCAAATTCTAAAGCTTGAGAAGAAGGCATCAATGAGATTCTCAAAGTCAAGTATGGTGAAGAGATAGAAGATCTTTTGGAAGTTGTCTTTATAAACATCTCTTCTTGAATGTCTAGTATTGTCCACATATAGTATGGAGAGAGGAAACTTATCTTGAGAAGAAGATATGGAAGAGGTGGCTAGTTAAAGAAAGAAGTTATACTGATTGTTGCATTGGGAGTTGTGACGAGGGACTAATTTGCAAGGGTCCTTATAGAGTTGAAAAAATAATCCACAAGACTAGATAGATCAAATAGTGTATAGATAGGGCTAGATAGATCAAATAGTGTTTAGATAGTGTATAAATAGGGCTAGATAGTGTATCATCAAAAAATTATTTATAGTAAAAGAGCAAGAGCCAAAAATAGCCAAAAAACTTTAGAGCCAATTTCATAAGCCTAAACTGACGAATTAAGCCTAAAAAATGTACAAATTCTTCCCCTTATGATTAGATAGGCTAGCCTTCCCTCCCCATTGTCTGTCTTGTTGAGAGCTTTCCAATGGTACCTCACCCATGCAATTTTGAGATTCCTATAACAAGATTCTCTAAAGGTCCCCTTTGGTCAAAGATTATTTGACCAACCAGATAGGATCAACACCAACATGTCACCTATGCATGTCTCTAATCTAAGGGTAGAGCCCTTTACATATCACCTATCCATATATCTGATCCAAGGGTGGAGCTTCATTTGAGGGAATCCTCTTTACTATATAATAAAGTCAATGTGCTCATTAAAGTATTGAATGTGAAGTTTTGTGTTTCTTCTCTTGTGTTTCTCTTAAGGTCTTCTATCCTTGGAAGATTACAGTTAACTGAGAAGCTTCTTAAGAAGCTTCTTTCTAGAAACTAACTACTTGGCATGCAAGCTAAGCTAGTTGGGAAACTTCCCAAGAAATGTCCTCCTAGAAATTACCATTTGGTATACACATTACCTAATACTAAGAAGGTCTAAAGAAGCTTCCTAGATGCTTTTAGAATATTCTCATAATTCTTGGCTAATTTGGCCTATTTTTTACTCTTTTAGTCTTGACTAACTCATCTATAAACCCCATATTGTTACAATCTAATTAAATTAGATTTTATTAGATTTTAAATAATAGATTTTGACTTGCATGTTATAAGGGAGAAGATTTGGTATAATAAAATCCATTGCATCATAAAATAATATAAATTGTCAAATCCCACTCTCTATCATATATCACCATAGGTACAATCACCGGGTTTGGCAAATTCATTACTTTATCCATGAACTCTACTTCAAAATGGTAAAATAGATATACTCTCAATTGCTCATGCTAGATGTACATAATCTTGATGTGGAATAAATTCAAAAAAAGGTGCATAAAACTATCCTCAAGAGCCATCCATTGAATCCTCTCCTTAAAAGACCCCTAATTTATTGATTGTACTACTTTTTCTCTCTTCTAAATTACTTTGTCTTAGGAGCCAATGTTCCTCCAAGAGGGTGATCCACTCACTTGGATTAAAATACATGGTCTGATACCATTGTACTTTTCCAAGGACAAAAAAAACCCCAAGAGAAACACAAAGCTTCATCCCTCAATTCTTTCTATTCCCCAAAGGAGCACCTTGTCTTTATTACATAACAAAGAGTATCCACTCAAAGGGAACTTCATCCTTGGATCAGATATATGGATCTATGATATGTTAGCAAACTCCACCCTTAGGTTAGTTGCATGGATTGGTGACATTGCCATCCTTGTACTATTTGGTTTGTCAAACAATTTTAACCAAAGGAATCTTTGTGGAATCTTCATGTAGGAAGCTCAAAATAGCATGGGTGAGGTACCATTGGAAGCTCTTGATGAGACAAGCATGGGGAGGGCGGGAAATGACAATATCTTTCTCCTTGAAGGGGAGGATATTTTATTTTTCAAGGCCTAATTCATTTGGTTAGGTCTCCAATGTTGGCTTTGACGTTTTCATGGTGTTTTGGCCTCTACTTTATTAGTGGAAGTAATCATTTTGTTACATCTCTATCTGATCTACTTAATCCGTCACATATAACATCCTTCAAGCTATTACCAAGCCAATTTCCACCTTTAGATCATATATGTTGCTAATGGTATGACAAGACAAAGAGTAGTTGGTGGGCCTTGTAGAGAAGGTGGTACAAGTAAGGCTGTATTACACCCAAATCCATGAGCTAAAATTGTAGATTCAAAATCTAGAGGTAAAGGTCTACTCAACCAAACAATTTGATCAATTGGTGGTTCAATTGAAGTAGCATATTGATAGGAAGTTTGATTAATCAATAAATATGCTTTTTCTTGCATTCATAGACTATAAGAGGAAGGTGGATATGTTGATTAGGATCATAAAGGCAAATGTATTTTTTTGCAATAGGGTAGCTAAACATCCTTGTAGTCAAAGAACTTAAGGTGGTAGGTGTAATACCATTAGCAAGACAAATTAGCTACATGTAAAAATTTGCTTGGTAATATCTTTAGAGATTTTAACCATAATGGTCTAAGTAGATCAGATAGAGGATTCACCAAAAGAGTGCTTCCACTAATAGTGCAAAGGCCAAAAACAAACAAAAAATTCATAGCCAATTTTGGAGGCTTGAACATAAGCATTAGGTCTCAAAAAATGAATCTTACTCTCCCTATGGGAAATTTTTTAGCCTTTTACCCCTTTTTTTCTTGTTGAGATTTTTTCAATGGTACCTCTTCCATGCTATTCTTAGCTTCTTACAAAAAGGTTCCCAAAATAATCCCTCTTTTGACCAACCACATAGGATAAGGGTTGAGATGTCAACAATCCATACATCTAATCTAAGGGTGTAGCTCCCTTTGGAGATCTTCTTTGCCATATAATACAGGTAGAGTGCTTCTTTGGGCATCAGAATTTTTTTTAATTGTCAACAATCCAATCTTGTGTGCTTCTAGAGTTCAAATATTGTGTGCTTCTATTTTTTAATTGTTAAAGTAAGCCAATTGGAGCCCAAAAAGATTAGATGAATCAAATATCCTAAGTGTTAAACACCTTTGGGATGGTACATACCTTTGAGGTAGAAACACCTTTTGGTCGTAGGAAATTTTTGTAGCCAAAGACCTTTGGGGTCAAATTCCTAAGGCAGATAATTTTACAAGCAAAGATCTCACATCTTCCCTAATATGTGGAAGAAGCTTAATTAACCCACCTTGCATAAGATAAGATAAGTAGATAGGATTAATGATAGACATGTATATGTAAATATGAGACTTCTAGTATTTCATTGAGCCATTTGATCTCTTGATCTCTTGGTAAGACGTAGGAAAATGTATGTAGGGCTTTGGCTCTCTTTTGTCTTATGCTATTTGTGTTCACATTGAGTATTGATTGAAACTTTATCAAGTAGTGGTGAGGAACCTCAGAGTAGGAATGTAAGTGCTTTGATTATAGGGAGACATTTTCACTTGTTCGGGGTATTTGATCATTAGGATTCAAAAGGAGCACTGCAATATATCAAATGGTTAAGTTTAATGTGGAGCACTGGAAGTACCATAGAAACAAAAATCAATTCAATTGATCCATACAAGACTCCTTTAGAGTTGCATCTTTTGTGAAGAGTAATATGTAGCTTTTGGAGCGGTTGTCTTTGGCATGAAGTAATCTTTGGCACAAAGTGAGCCATCACCTTCATGAATAATTTAGAATAGATTTTTAATGAAAGTGATTTTTGTTTCCCTATTTCCATACTGCACCTAGTGGTGACACTAATTTCTTATAGGAGTACATTTTCCCTATAGGTTGAACAAGAAATAATAAAGAACTACCAAAGATTACATGTCTCGTCACTTTCAAATACTTTCAACCCGCATCCTTAAGGGAACAACTTGTTATTATCATTTTAATACTAGTAAGTTGAGATTGGATTGTCACAAATATCAACCAAGCATTGAAGTTAAGAGATTGCAGGAAAGGAGAGGCTTGCTTGCTTAACTTGGAGTTGCATGTTAGACCTTTCTCACCAAGATTAGGAGTAAGGAGTTATGGAATCATGGGGTTGTGTGAGGTCCATGAAGTGCAAAGACTTTGACACAACCATGAGTGTAATGGAGTAGTTGCATTTTTTGGAAGCTTGATGGAAAATACTCAAGAGAATTCTAGTACTATAAGAAGAAAACTACCTTTGATTGGATAGTTTTCAAGATTAGTGATAAAGATTTCTGTTCAATTTATGATAAGATATTCATGAGTGTTTGTAGCATTTGATTGTGTGGTAGAAATCTTAGAGCCACATCAACCTTTTTTCTACCTATGGCTAACTTCTTTCAAGTGGTGCTATTCATATTTGTATTCTATTACTCATAGAAGAGAAATAGAAAAAGTAAAAACGTTAACAATAATGAGAGATTGAAATATGAAACATCTAGCATTCTTTGGAAAAAATAGCCTGACAAAAATGAGTGACTTTTGAGGTAATTGAAAATAGCTTGCATAGGCAAAAACAAGAGAAGTAAAATTGAGTTGGTCTTGTTGCCATTTGCCTTCTTTAAGGATGTAGCTCTTACATGGTATAATCCAAAATAGAAGAAACAAAGGGAGTTGTGATGTGGAGACTATTTTGATTGGGATAGTACCCATGGTTATCAAGAATATTGTAGAAGGATTGAAACCACAAATTCAAAGAAAGATGAGATGAGAAATCCTTTACTAAGTACTATAAAGATTATGGCTCATATGGAGCAAATTTTAGGAAAAGATGAGACAAATTTATGATTTCTGAACTATATTCATCTATTATTCCTTCACGTGTGCTATCTTAGGATTATAAAAATATTTGTACCACCAAGGCTAGTAGACCTATGAGTTCTAAACTCTTTCATCAAAGCCAAACATCTAAGAATAATATTATGTCAAGGATCTAAATTTGAAGTAATAGATTTCACTTTTGCAAGCACTTCTAAACTAGTAACTTCCTATGTCTTAGAATAACTAATCTAAGCTCATTATGAATAATTTAAAAGCTTGTTTATGACACTCTATAAATATCAACAATACAAAACTAGATATTTCCATAGTACATATATGCACTTATAAATGTTTTAATCCATGTAATTCAAGATGATATTATTATTCTTTTATAAGATCTTTCTTCCTTTCTACATCCAAGTATGAAATTTATTGTCTTTCTTCCCTTATCTATAATACTAAGTTCTTATCTTGGAAAGGAACTTAGGTCTTCTCTTGACTCTCTTCAAACTCTACATTGGACATTCCCTTTTGATAACTCAAAATAATAACTTATGTCCTTGAAAGTTTTCCTTTGCTTTAGGTTCCGCTACTCATACATTTCTATTACTTTTTTTGTTTTTGTTACCTTTGTTTCTCTCAACAAGTGGTGAAAACCTCTTCACCACTTTCATTTGCTTGTAGCTTTCTAAGCACTAAATATAATTTTTAATTATTTATGACTCATACTACTTGAAGTTTTAAGTTATTCCTTTGAAAAAATTTCAAAAATTACCACCATCAAAACTGTTCTTTGGTAAAGCTACCATCTTGACTAATTTGAATTTATTTATCTTCAGATATGATATGATCTCTTGTGACTTTTAGAGATAGGTGATCATTTTCTCTTAAATGCTTTATTTTAAATCTCAAGGTAAAAACTAAATACCAATAAAGAAGCTAGCATTTATAAAAGCCTAAGAGTTCATTTTTCTATAAGAACAATTAGATACTTGGGTTTCTATGGATAGAAATATTTATTATCCTATATTTTGATTTTGAATCTACAAAGCATATTTACTAATGAGAATATACACACTATGCTAATACTTATTAAAATTTATGGATACAAATCTTTATTATCCTATATTTTGATTTTGAATCTACAAAGTCTATAAGGTATTTCCACTAATCAGAATACAACATTATGCTCATACTTATTAAGAGATGAAGATCACATCTCTAGCATTATGCACATGCTTTTGAAAGATCATAAAAGACATACAAGTAGGAGTACTTTTGGCATTTATCCAAATTTGGGTTACGGAAAGAGTAGGTTACTTTCTTTCACAAGTATCAAACCAAAGATCTCAAAACAGAATAAATGCTTATGGAAAACTGAATTGTGAGAGAAGATATATCATATATAATTTTCATCATGTAATTTCTCTAAGAGATATTGGTTTGATATAAAGAAATTAATTGGATCTATGCAGAAAAACCTTCATGGATTTATACTTGATATAAAATTTAATTCATCTAAGGGATGTAGACAAATCTAACCACTAATAGAAAAAAAAAAGCATCCTTGATCACTATTTACCTATATCTAATTCTGTTCTCTATCTTTTGCTTAGCCTTTGTTTTCTTTAAATTAGTATGTAATATTTATCATTATAATATAATATTATAAAATGTTATGGTTCAACAAGTAGACTAACTACATGTGTCCTTCAATGGTTACTTTGATTTACTCTACCTTCAATTAATAAACTATTACCTACTAAAAGAAAATATCTGTACAATACTCTTGTCTATTATGTGTATATAGTTGTGAATGCTAATTTAAAGGAAATTGTATTTCAATTAATTTTGTTGTAAATTATTTTAGTGAATTCCGTATATTTTGCAGAGGAACTTGATTTTACTATGATTAGGAATGATAGGTCTAGAAGCTTATTGATGATATGCTTGAAATCATAAATGATTAGAATTTGATCCTTTTATAACTCTATCCATAAGTTAAAAAATTTATCCAAATTTTAAGTTACTCTATATGAGTATATAAGAGAATCATCTTATTGAAATTCTCAATTTGTGTGATCTAAGTACTTTTACAATAATGATGATACATATACAAGGATTTCAAATAAGTAATTTCAAACTTCACTTATAGCTTCCATATTTTATCAAGTTGTATAATTTTATAAGATTTTTGTAAGTTCTTGTAACTGATGATTCCAAGACACCAATTTAACCAAACATGTTTTAATTGATACATTCTCCAATTCTTTGAAAAGAATCTAGTGTATAACTTTTTCTTTAGAATTATCAATGCTCTTTCGTATAAACATTATATTCCTCAAATATCTTCCGAATTTATTGTAATTTTTAATAAAATATTATATATTTGTGTGCCTCCATCTAAAATTAATTGCCAAACTGTAAAAATGTGATTTTCTTGAGGTACAATATTCCTCATTTATAAAATTATAGGTTATTAAAATTAGGTGTGAAAAGATTAGAATCTTCATTTTCAAGACATAAATTTAACAAAATTCTGCAACTTACTCTATGATATTTTTGCACAAGTTTTGTAATTTTTTTCTAGGTGTTTTGCAAACCCTTATGATTCTATGCAAATAATGTTGTGGAATCCATCAAGCAAACTAGACTTCTGTTCAATGTACATTACTTGATTCGCTTTGATCTTGAAAGAATTGAGATTAATACACAATTTTAATTATACTTTTTGACATCTATAATATATAAAAAGACATTTATGCAAAATCCTATCTATGCAAAAAGACATATAACGGTTACAATGCTAGCCCTTTTGCAATTTGTGCCAATTTCAAACTTTCCTAATATAATCCTAAATCTATTTTTAATCTATCCTTCCATACTCACTCCAAATTTCATTAATATTGATTTGGTGGATTAAGTACTTTGAATATTATAGACTTTGCAATACTTCTTTCCATCTACTGCAATGGTGTGTATCTCTTTACATTCTCCTCGCGACGACCTTTTCAGGTCATTCTCCTTCTAGCAATAAGAAAAGACTTGCAACTCAACGTATGGCCATAGTCTATTTCTTCACATAATCTGGTTGAAAGACATTGCAGATCTATGGTGAATTTAGAGGATCGCTATCCGCTGGAGGAACGCGGCAAATTGGCGGGTCAATTTAAATCAGCAGCCAGCCATAACATCGCTGATGTGGCGGCTCTCAGCGAGGCGTATGGGCCGGCTATGTGGTCACATTGGACGATACGGATTCTAAGAATGAAATACATTCACCGCTAAATGTCGGATCCTGATCTGATACGCATTCCTCTATATTAGATCGGATTCAGACTGTCTCTCCCTCCAGCGTTAAGCTCTGTTCAAATTTGTCAAATCCAACAAGCTTGAACCGTGGCCCAATATTTAGTAGGAAATTCAAATCTGGTCTGCAAGGACGAGACATAGCAGAACGCGGGTTGACGGAGCACAGCTTGAATGATGGTCCCAATGAACGGGTAAGAGATATGTCCGAGACAGCGGGTTACGATTGAAATTTCACTAGGAACGATGGAATGGCCAATTATAGAGGAGCTTAAATTAGCGATTCCACAAGTTGGAGGAGGCTTGAAATCGATGCTAGCTTGAGCGCTACTGGTAGATGTTGACGTACAAGAACGGTCACTTGATAGTCGATTGTGGACATTGATCACACTTTATGTCATGCTCCTCGGGTACGGTTTATTTCAAACATGGTTCATTAAGCGAAAGCGAACTTGACAATTTTGCACACAAATCGTAAGTTTCCAACATCATGCACAATTAGTTTGAGAGGATCATCATTGACGTTAGGTTGATAAATGGAAGTGGCCAAAGATAGATACCCAGAAGTTCAGCAAGCTAAAATTTGCTTGAGTTTATCCTTGACGGGGGTGGTTGATATGAGATATGGACGTACCTGACTTCTCCAACTCCTCGTGTGGGCAATTTGGTGTAGAAAGGACCCGTTTGGTAGTGTTGCACATGGAGATGTGCTCGTCTCATAACCACGTTCCTGGCAATTGACCGCGTTCGTTGCCGAACACAGCATCTACTGTTACTACAGTATATGCCGTACAGCTTACCTACGCTCCACAGTACTGTAGTAAATTCCAGGCCAAATTCCAAGGTACTGTAGTTTAATCCCAATCGTGCTTTCCATCCTTCTTAACTATGAAAGGCCGTGTTCCGACTTCTATATAACAACGAGCATCTACCATCACGGGCATTCAGAATCGTAGGACTGTATGTTAATTGGAACTGGATCAAATCTTGTGCCGGCAGTGTCCGGCACGGATGGGTCCCCCGGTTCCAGTAATTCGAGAATGGATATAACATGAGTACTGTAAGGCAACGCGTTTTCGAAAAAGATATGGATTCATCAATATTTGTGTCAATATTCCAGAGTCATGGCCAAGTTCCAGTGAACATACGTACAACTTGAAGTGCTACACTTTGTTCCAAATGTACTACTGTAGCACAGAGGTAGATGCTTCAGGTACTAATTTCAGAGTTAAGGGGTTATTCTAACTACTTCTGTTTCGATACTGATCATTCCCGCGAGCTTGCATCTAGATGTCTTCTTGGATCTCGAAGTGCCATATTCATTTGCCACTATGTCTGGGAAAAAGGCGACCGCGTAGAATAACAAGAAGATGGAAAGACCCCATCTCCAACTCGTACAAGGATGAGACATAAGAGGTAAAATGGGGTTAAGCCCCACTAATATCGGTATGAGACATCTGCCCTACTGTCACTATAAGCAATGCAGATGGATCCATACTGCACAAAGAATCCTCTCATGGACATCCAGGCAGAGACCGGAGAAGTGAGTACAATACCTCACAACTAGAGGGGCAGGCACTAAACCCTTCACGATGTTGCTGTTAGCGTCATTCAGAACCATTACTTCCACACCGACAACCAGAAATGAAATTTCGAAATGTACTCCAAAAACTGGCGGAAGTCCTTGTGTTCGTGGATAGTTTGCAAATTGAATGGTAGAGGTGGTTGGGGAAAGTTAAAAGAACAGAAGGCCGAATTTCCAGATTACGATCTGAACCAGCCGGTCATAGAATTGGGGTAATTCAACTCTTAGCCAACTAGTCTCTGGTCAAATCTACGCACATACTATTATCATGATGGGGCTTAGCCCCATTTTACTTTTTTTTTTTTTTCCTCTCTCTCTTGTACGGCTTAATGGGGTCTTCCCATCCTTCGTTTTTTCTACGCGGTCGCCTTCTTCACTATTATCATGATTAAGTACAAGGAAGTCATGCTCGCCGCTAATAAGGAAGAGGAAATTCTGCTCTTCCTCCAAGAAAGTAACGCAAATCTGATCGTTAATGCTTGATCACAGAGAATTGGCAGCACGTCAACTTGAAGCGTGCAACTTGAGAGTCTTGAATCTCAAAAGATATATCAAGGGTTCCTTTTGGGAGTTGCTATTTCCACCACATATTTAACTATTTCCACCACATTTAATCCCAAACCCCAGCGCTGAGACTAGTTTAGGGTCGATTAATTTACAGTGGAGATAGCAAAAGAGTTGGTGGAAGTAATAAGTCCCTTCCTTTTTGGGCATTTAAAAAGTGAAAAAGGCGACCGCGTAGGAAAAGGATTTGAAAAGAATTACAGTAGGATGACCAGTGGTATTTACAATTTCGCTCTAAATCGCGTGTAGGCACACCTTCCCATGAGCCTAATTTGATTTTCAACTATTAAGTTGGATGTTGCTCATCATGAAGAGAAAAGTAGGAGCAAAAATCTAAGTTAGGTTCATTTATCAACTAACCTAACGTTCTGAACCAAGTTGGTCTAGTTGCAGTGACTTCCTGAAGTCATCTATTGAATACATCTTCTTCTGAAATCCTGTTATGATGTCTCTTTCTTGGAAATTCTTCGTGGACTTCTCAGTTGATACATCGTTGGTAATAAGATTCCTCACTTTGAACCGAAATCTGGACTTCGCGTGGAAAGGAACTTGATTATTGACTTCAGTGACCTATTCTAGTACCTATCCATACAGAATGGAGATTTCTTTTCAAGATATGTTCCACATATCAGGTTGAATTTGTGTATAGGATAAGACCACCTGTTTGGACCGTATTATGTTTGTTATCTTCCAACACGACTTTTCCATCAGTTTCTCCACTTAAAGTTGGACCTTTCTCAATTTGATCCGATTTTCCGAGCAGATCTACCGCTGTCCAGACATAAACTACACGCCTCTGAAGTTAGGCACATAAACAACGTACTGGAAGTCGCGTCGAAAGACAATAAAGTAGCCGTCTTCTGAAAATCATTATTTTACGGCTTTGACTGGGATTTCTGAAACTGTCAAGAAAACTGTCAAGGCTTCTTGGTTGTCGTTATTTTCTGGATCTTAGTGTGGGTAGTGAAATTATTAGGGTCTGAGAAAATGATTAGAAAGCGTTACAAGACAGATGAGGTGATTAAGGTCGAGTAAAGGAGCTCTGATCTCCGTGGAAGGTTAATTCTAGGTTTTATCAGTCAATCCCACCTGTAGGACAATCGGAACTTGATCAGCTCGGAACATGGAAGTAGGCAGTACGTGCTTACACTGATCTATACATTCACCCAAATAATCAACACAGTACGATATCTGGAGATTGAACAAAGAGGCTTGTATTCTGAATTGGGCCTATAAAGGGAGGAAAGTTCCTCGTAGAAGCAATCGCGTTCATGCACTCGGTTTCAAGCGAGGCTTGTGTTGAGAGTACATAGGCTCTGGATACGCGTATATCAGGAATCGTATAAAATCTCTGGTGGTCGAGTCTAAGGAACACAGGATTTTGTCTAGCAAGACATGCAATGACGACACTATTTCTGAATTTCAAAACCTCGGGCTTTACTAACAGCAGTTAATGTGACCAGATTGATATAAAATTATGCAGGTTTCATGATTGATTCTCGAATCAGATCTCTCGAGTACTGCACGAAGCATCTCCCCTGCATGAGTCTCAGAGTTCGAAGTTAATTCCTCGTAGCATACCTCATCCATAGGTAGTTTACCTTAATCCCAATGAACAATCCGTTGATAGTAAGGAGTAAAGGGCGACCGCGTAGAAAACACGAAGGATTGGAAGACCACTCTAGCCGTACAAGGGAGAGACAGAAAAAGGTAAAATGGGCCTAAGCCCCAACAGAGTTTATAATATACAATGATTGTGCTTCGTCGGATTTTTGGTATCAACAGAGATTACATTATTCACATAAGTCTGCAGATTTGAGAAGTAGATGAGAAACAGATTACGTGGATGGATATGTCCAATTTCTCATCATCAGTGGTTTGAGTGGCGTTGTGGTGCCGTTTCCTTCCAATACAGTATCAGTTCTCTTCTAGTCCTTTGGCAGTATTGCATCAGAACTTGTTCCATTGCACTAACAAAACAAAGTAGCCTACCAGTTCAAGAGCTACCTACTCAGTTCTATTCAAAGCTACTGTACTGTAGGGAATATAGTACCATCGGGAGTTATAAACTTATCATACAACAACTACCAAGTATTTCCTCCTCATCCTCAGAAACCTTAGCCCAATCTGTGGGCAAAGGATTGTAGCCCAATTTGTGGCGGCGGCCATGAAAGAAAGTATGAGAACTGCACTAGCTATCAGGCGGCTCCCTAAATCTGTCGACCATAACTTTCAGTAGTCAAGAACTTGCCTACCCTTCAAGACGAACCTGTAAAGCAGTCGTTGAGTGTGGTTGAGGGGACTTGACCCTGCTCTGGAACAAATCGTTAGTTTTCTTCATGTCAGATGCAGGTGTTTCCGCACACCCTTGTTTAGTCGAAGAGTCAACGAGAGCACAATACCAAAGAATGTGGTAGATTAGCGGGTTAGACCTTACCTGTTGTTTGGTTTACTTTTATCCTCATAACAGTTGAGTAGAACTTTTATATCCATATTCGAAGATCTTCACGAGAATGATGGACTAAAGGATATATATAAACTAAAGAAGTCGGATTAACAAACATGGCTATCCCCTTGCAACCCGTCCCAATCATGTTCTCTCGTTTAAGTTTAAAGTTTAAAGTTTAACAATCACCTTGAGTCTTGTGCTTAGCCAGTTGCCCACACTATATTCACCTTTGAATTCTGAAACACACTAAGGTTTCAATTACTCAGTTCCGGTTTTCCTTAGTGATTCTGTATAACTTGTATGGGTGATTTGTAGGATTTTTTTATGGGTGTGTGGCCCTTCTCGTAAATCTTAGCATTTTCAGTTAGTTTTTCATTTTGAACTTTTATAGAAGCTCTATACAAATTATTATGTCCGCTATCATTATCATTAGAGAGTTTTATTACGGGTTTTATGGGTCTACTCGTAACAATCCCATATAACGTTCTTTTATAGTAATCCAAATTTTGTTTGTTCTGGGTGACCAAAGTAGATGATTTCTCGATAAGAATGAATGGGGGATATTTTTGTAATTCCCCTCCAAGATAACGGAAAATTCACATAAATAAATAAATAAATACTTTTGTCACACCATCTACAAATACTCATAATCTTCTATGGAGTCGATGCTTGTAACTGTAATGATCCCGTAATAAACATCAATACGACCTCCTATTCTGAAAATACATAATCTCTACGAAGTGTCTCGTTGAGGTTCAAGAGTGTTTACCAAATTCAATTGGTCACATGGAATTTACGTAGTGAAACCGGCTAATGTCAAAGTTGCTAAGATGACATTCCCCTCATAATCCCAAATTTCTGTCTTGTCACCAATATTACGAAGCAATAAAACCAATAAATAACTAAATGACATTTCAGCTTCTCACGTTAAAATAATTCCCTTAATTTTTCGTTTTTTGGAGGTAATGATGATTGCAGAAACAATTTCACATACTTTACATGAGAAGTTTTCTGTCCTTTATATGATACTTAATACTGTAGAGAGAACAAGAAGGGAGATTATTAGCCTCAGCGTTATGGGTGTCGTCTTCAACTCGTAGATTTTTCTCTTTCTTGTTAGAGAGAATGAATCCAGATAAGGTAAAGATCTGGAATTTTGCTTCGAGAAAGTTACAAACATGTGATACTTGCTGAGCCTTATAAAACGATATCCAATGTACATCTAAATGGTATCTTTGGGTCATCCACTTTAGAAGTTCTAGCAACCCTTCTTGGGTTGATATCAAAGTTACATTGAAGAAGCTGATATCGTCTTACGGTACTTTAGGTAAGTCCATAACGTTAAAGAAAACTTTACGAGTTTCTTTAGTTGGGAGAACTATGAAGACCGGCTGTAGGATTAACTTCGGCGTCCTGACACGTGTGAAGGAAGTATACCCAGTTAGGGCCTACCCTCTCGCTGGCGAGAAAGACCGGCCCGCCGCCTACGTTGTTGTCGCTGCACGTGTTGAAGAATAGCCCGATCCGTCTCCGATCGCCTTCCCTTCCTACGCAGCAACTGTGACCACTGCTCTTGAATTCGGTCTTTTGACTGACTGCCAGTCCAGTGCCCTCTAAGGTCGATGATCACCTCCGCAGCTGCTCAAATCTTTTCATTCATTCTCCCGCTTCTGTGAGTGCATCATCAATCCTGGTCCCTTCCCTACTTCCTCTGCTTTGTCTTCCCGACCTTTCGGCCTCCCATCCCTCCCTGCCTTTCCTTCTCTGTCCTCACGCAGTCTGTGCCTGCGCATCACTGATGGTACTGTACCTCTCGTGTGTGCGAGCCAGTAGACTTGAGTACCCCACACGTACGTTCGATCATTACACCTTGATTGCCAGTGAGTTCAGAGCTCAACAGGCGCCCTGATCCCTCCATCAGTTCCCTCTCTTCCAGTTCAACTGGCAAAGAACGGTATCTCCTTTTCTTTTCTTTTATTCCCACTTTCTGATCCGCGTGCATTGCGGCTCGAGTTTATTCCGACTCTGAGATTTTCTTTCAGTCTACATCATTCCCGTTCCTCTTCCAGTTTCTCCGCCTCCTCCTCCAGTCCCCATCACATGTTATTAGTGTTGTGAGTGAGCGAGCGACAGTTCTCTTGAACTTAACTTTACAGCCGCTGTCAGTCGTATTCATGGGTCTTATCACATCCATTACTGGCAACAGCAGGAGCAGCAGCTCATATTTATCTCTGATTGCAGCATCCCCCGCGGGTTCTAATCTTGTTTGATTCACGCAAAGGTATCGGCTCCCTAGTTTGGACTTGGAGACTAACAGTATTTGACAACTGTGCAACGCCACGACGTTGACGATTGATTAGGAAGGTGGAACGAAACTCTTCAAAGAAAGGAAGAGCAAGACAAAGGAAGAGCCAGGACAAAGAAAGAAAGAGCAAGACGTTATCGGTGTCCGTTTTCTTACGGGACCAATCTTTCTTCCACCAGTGTCGTCAAAGGAGGAGCAGCAGGTTCTGAAGCCGGGTCTGAGCTAGAATTTTGAAGGTCGGTTTACCGAACGGTCGACGAAGGTACATTGGTGTTTGCAAAGGTCTTCTGTTCGAATTTCAGACGAGAGAGTGAGATTCGAAACACTCGATCACAGTGAGGTCTACTACAACACCAGAACGCAATGATCCAGAAGACTGCAGGTGGCTCTGGGATGGAGCTATCAATTCTGAAATTGGGATCTCCGAGGAGAAGATTTTCCTCAGGCCAATTCGCGTTCGATTTCGAGATGGGTAACAACGGCAATAATTCTAGTAATTTTGGAACACCTGCAGGCACTGCACCGGCTAGTCCTCGCGGGGGATTTTTCAGTCACCACACGACTGCAGCGCTGGAGGAAGATATAGAAATGGTGTTCGAGCAGCACCGGGCAGCAATTCCTTTCGTGTGGGAAGAGAAGCCAGGGACTCCAAGAGGTCCTAGCAGCATCAAGGAGGAGGAGGGAACTCGCAGCTCTGGGTCCGACGAAGATGAATCCGACGACATGTCGCAATTGAATCCATCATCTTTGAACTCCTCCACCCGGGAGACGGACGACTCCCCGCCCCCTTCAGAGTTCGAGTTCTCCGCCTCCGAGACATTTGTAGCTTCCACAAACAGCAAGGCTGCAGACGAGCTTTTCGCCAGGGGACAGCTGCTTCCTCTCAAGCCTCCACCGAGACTTCAGTCTATCAAGCAACTAATTGCTGAAGATGCTGCTGAAGAATCATCCATGGGTTACAATTCTCATAGAACACTCGGTCACTCCTTCCGGAAGGACGGGTTGAGGACACCTACACGATCTTTCCGTAAAGATGGATTGAGAGCGTTCGTTTCCTCACCAAGAAGGGAGAAGAAGACCGAGGTTGTGACTACTATGCTAGGATTTGAGGAGTGGCCCAAAGATGGTGACCGAAAAGATGGTCCAGGGCATCGTAGGACGGGCTCTTTGTCCAAACTGCCAGCTTTGTTCAAGAGGAAGCATGGTTTGGGAAAGGAGAATTTCACCGACTGCGAAGAATATTCTGAGAATTTCGAAAGAAAGAGTAGCTTGGGGGAAAACCGCAGGCCACTGGATTGTCTGAGCTCTAGAACTATGGATGGTTCTTATGGCAAGAACGACTTTTTTGACTCCAAGCGTGAATTTGACATCGATGCTAGGAGTGACTACTTCAACTCATCCGGCAGAATACTAGAAGAAGAAGCAGAAAACCTCGGTGAGCTGGACCTGACACCTGGGCAGGGACATCCTCGCCAGAAGAAGCAAACTCTTGGAAAACTGAGCAGGTTTTTCAGGAACAAGCCTTCGAGGTTGTCAGCTGTGGCGCCCACTCCGCTCTCTTCAGAAGAGTTGAAAATTAAACGGGTTCATCACTCTTCTCCTATTCTCAAGCTTTGTTTATCGAACTGCATCGGTCAAGCTTTGGTACGAGGAGTGAAGCATTTTCGATCTTTGGATGCCCAACCACGACGGGCACTTTCTGCTGCGAGGTGAGGAGGCGAAAGTGTCTCTGACGTCCAATGCTTCGGAAATTTTGTAAAGCTCTAGTCACTTCCTCTCCCGGTTCTTCACGAGTTGGGGTTCTTGAGTACGAGCTGGACTCTTTTCTGAGTAACGCGGCTCCGGATGGGTCGTCGGCAAAATCTTGCCCTTACTTCATCAAGGGCCACCATGCAGGGAGAGGGACGGTTGCACTAGAGGCACTTTCACAAGCATGTTGTAATTCTTGTTTTTCCTTTTGTGTGATCCGTAGATCGTAGTCAGATATTAGACGGAAAACTTCTGCAGTTAGGGACCTCATAGAAACGTTGCATAGCCCGCGCTTAAGTAGCTAACCTGGCCTCGGCGGCTACAATATAAGATACTGACCTTGAACTGGTTGCTGGAAGAAGTGTGGGACAATTGAAGGCATTAGGACTATCACCATGGTGTCGAGAAATCGATCTCGATCTGTGCTCACATTATCGTATTGCATCATGGTGAAGGGCGTCAATAAGGGTTTAGCATTTACACGATAAATTTCAGGAGTAACAGAAAGGCCACGATGCAGCGCGTCATGGTTTGTCATGAATAAGCTCTGTGCATCAATCTTGACAAGGCTGGTAGAAGTGTGTACAATAGTAACAGAGGAAGAGCGCAGATGTTTATCTCACTCACCTGTAGAGGCTGAGAGGTGGTAAAATGTTTCAATCCCACAAGGGACAAACATAAAAAATAAAGTTAGATTGAAATTTCGGTTCTTTGTGAATAAACCCAAGTTCCCACCAATTCCATGTACAAATCCCAAGATTGACAAATCCACTTGTTCAAGGCCCATGCGTTGGAGAACTTTAGACTAAATCCAATCATCTGTCTCCGTCCATATTCGTTTCTGTGCATACCGGCTTGTTGTCATACTTGCCTTCGACTACAGTATATGGCCATTGACAGTTGTTGAAACTGGACGTCATGTTGGTCATCGTGCATGGACTCATGTACGGATTGTGCATCAGTTTGTTCTCGTCATACCAGGTTTCAGCACCAAAACTTTGACAAATTTCCGCTGCTCGAGCTACCTAGTCAGTACCCCTGGTTTCATCTTTCCAACAGGTATTACCGGCCAGGGACGTCCATTCGATCCATCCAAGCACTCCGGTGTCACCGTTTCTAGTTTAGATATGTTCCCATAAAGGTGAGATTCTTTCACGTCGTTCTTCCTTTTGTGGAATGGAATGATTCCATATTCACCTTCTATTCCTTCCTTCCTCCCTCCGCCCACGAAATCCAACACCACTGTTGTATCTACGAAGCAGCTAGGAAACGGTCATGTATTGATCCTGAGAAGGAAATCTATCGAAAAATGTATGTGATCGTGCATGAAAAGCCGCCCGTAGCGTTTGGTGTGCGGACATAGCGTGTCCACTTCTGCGAGACACTCACCAGTGAACCTCGAGCTTTGAAGGAACCGTTGCAGACGTCGCATACCGCAGCGCCCGCCTCCGAAGTTTCTCTCCCGTTTGAAATTATGATAAGAAAGCCGAGGACCCCGCGGCATGATCACACATTTCTCCATCACCCACGCTTTTTGCCTTTCCCGTTCCGCTTACTCTCCCCCCGAATTTCCGAGACCTGTCATCTTGTGCGAACATGCGACCACTCTCCATGCGTTGAGGACTTTCGGGGCTCTGCAGCTCACGACTGCTTACTTCACATTTTGCGGCTCTGCTCATTGAGCTGCATTTGCCACGTCATCGCTTCGCTCTTTTTCTCAATTAGAAGATACTGCTTTTCTATGAAACGCTTCTCCTCCCTCTGCCAAGTCCGAGAAGGACTTTTTGTCCACAGTAGCCGTTATCATTGAAATGTCCGTGAGACAGTGCGAGAAGAAGAGGCCATAACATTCTCCATATGCTCTGGGAAAATCTTTATCTCTTTGATGGATGAACTTTACAGAGATTCAATCAATGTCCTCGTATTAGTCATCAGCCAGGGGATGTCCGAATCTAGTGGGTCCTCGAAGTTGAGCGAACATTCGATGCAATCCGGTTAAGATTCTGGACATGATCTTTGCTATATGAGTACCTGCATACATGACCTCCATTGACACCGTATGCAAATGAGGCAAACTCACATACACGAGATGGGAGATATCTCAATAACAAACGCCTACCTGTAATGTGAGAAATCTCAAACAAGACTCTGCCCCTCTCCAAGTGCAGTTGATTCGAAGAATGGGTTAAGCCGACAGAGCAGCATTCGAATGAGAATTGGAACAATTGAGTAATTCTCAAAATACCAAAGCGTGCCTAACGTACTCCAAAACAGGCCATATGAAAATGATTAATGCAAGCTAATGCAAGCTTTGGCCAATTTGATGCGCAGATCAAGTAAAGACAAAAGCTTCAGTGCTGTATGTGCTGCTTTAAGGGACATGTGTATGCAGCAGCTAGCAAAATTGTTTTCAATGACAGAATATTGGAAACTTACTTGCTCGGATTTGCCTGACGATGAAATGTTTCTTTGAGAGTACAACTACACAGTCGTTGCTGGTGACGGTGAGTAGAGGAATTATTCGAAGGGGGAGGATGAATTAAGTATTCGTGGACTTCGTGAAGTGCACGAAGATCCACGAGTTAAAAGAAACACCTTACCGTAAGACCAATGGTGGACAGCTTTAGTCCAACGAGAGCCTGCACAGGAAGAATGCAGTGGTACTGTATACGCATAGTACCACTAACACCAAATTGACGTCTGGCTGATTTGCTGTTCTAAAAGATTCTGAAGACCAAGAGGATATCAACCTGCTGTTTGTCAAGTAGACCAAGCTGGGAGTACGATCATTCAACATCTGCACGGAAGCTGCAGTTGATCCGGAAATCCTTGTGATCATCCTCGTATAAAGGTAGGATATAATCTTGAGGTCCGGAAGCACGGGATTGACCAGTGCGAGCCATGCAAAAAAGTGATGGGCGATGAGAGGTAACAGGCGATGAAACTATTCAGGGCGACACCATGGAATTGTGTTTGATCTGTCTACTGCTACAGCGGCATCAAACCACTTTCTGAACAGAGAAGAAAGGAATATATGAAGCGACAACAGAATCTGAACTTCAGTGGCAATAGCATTTGCTATTGCACTCTCATTTATAGCAAGCACTGAGTTCAGCATCCTTCTTTTAGGGAGTGTATGTCTGCGTTAGATCCGTTGACTGGATCTGGCTGTAATCTTGTGCACATTCTCCAGCCGGAGTCTTAACACCGGAGAGACTCTGCATTTGCTCTCCTCTTGTTGAAAAGTTGTTTTGCTAAACTTTGTGATTCATTTGAACCTCCTCTCTTGATATTCTACGTTGGTGTCCTTGAGAACGTCCGTTAACTCCGTTGCTGGCCGCTTTTGGATGCCCAGTACTGTTGTAAAACTGCCTTCTGCGAGGTTTTGTGTACTGTAGTGGCTCACTAAGATCCGAAATCTGCGAATTACAGGAGCTTATATAGGACCAAGTTAAGATATGATAACCAGATTTTGAGGGTACAAATCGTTCAAGGAAATCCTGTAAATCGATGTACAGAATATAATCGAGCTGAAAAATCAAGGTCCAAGCATGCATTTAGTCCGAAAGAAGGGTCTGGCGCGTCCAACAAATGCTAGTAAAATTACCAGTATGTCCCTCTAAGGGTAAACACAATCAATCACATGGCGTGGTTGCACATCTAGAAACCTACCTGGTGGCCACAGAACACTGACATGATATGGACATGAACAACAAAGAGACAAGTGGTTTTACGACAATTCTTCTATCTCCGGCTTCTGGTTGGGATTCACTGCTCACGAGTCAGTTCCTCCTGCGATGTTCTCTCATTCATAGCTTGCTCATAGTATTCATATTCTGCATTCAATACAGCAGTCATCTGTTTTATTTCTTGTCCTTGACCTCAGCTTAAACTTCATGTGAACTCCATGCAACTAGTTCAAAACTTTTAGTAACTTGTTAGATTAACAGTTCTACTGCTGAATAGTAAGAGTCTACTAACTCAAACACTTATCTACACAGACGAGGCACAGTAACTTCCATACAATGTGGAATTGTTTGTTTAACTCCATAGACGAATTATCCACCTGTTTCTGCGCTATTGATATTAATCTCTACTGCGTCAAGCCATATAGTCATAATAAGGAATTTAATGACAACTGCAAATAGGACCAAAACATAAGTAGGTACCGAAACGTCACAAACAGGAATGAAGGTAGCGAAGAATCCTATATAACGTCTTAAAATCAGATTATGTAGCACTAGCGCAGATCATCAGAACTCAATGATCCACCGACACTAAAACTTACATTCTGCTGTGGCTTAACCTAGGATGTGAGAGACTGAACCGGAACAACAGCTGGACCCGTCTGTGCAGCCAACCTGGTGTCCGACTTTGACTTGCCTCATAGCATTGAATGGGTCTGTAATGTTAGTACACAAAGGATCTTACAACAGCCAACAGCTAGCAAAGCTCCTGTGCGCGTAGATGACGCTCCGCTGTATTTTGCGATTGAAAACAAGCTAGTCATCATCTTCTTTCAATAGTCTCCTTGAGAGAATTTGCCCCGAGTTCATTATTCACTAGTACAACCAAGTTCTGTCCCAAAGGCATGCTTCGTGAGAGATAGAACGGGTTAGATCTCGTGCTAGTTCAGTAGAATAGAGATCGTGGGGGATATTCGGTCATCCAAGTTAATCTCACGATTGCAGTTTTAAGTATTAGTGACCTACTTCTGAATATTGATATGATAACGCCTAAAAGAGCAACACGATCCGATAATTTCCACATGTCAAGTAGTAACAGATGCTGGCTGCATTTATACAGGAAAAAAGTATTGCCGTTCAGGCCCCAAACAGTAGTGTTTTGCCTGCGGAAGAGCTAACAAGTGAAGGCTCGTCATCTCTAACACAATCTATGCAATGCCATGAGGTTGTAGCTTAAACAATAAGTACACGGCACAGGAAACTTCAACATCTGAGGCCCACATATGGACCATCACACATATCCTCAATGCTTGGGATGAGCCAAAGTTGTGTCCTGAGGACACTTCCTTCCGCACTGGAGAAACTACCGCTGAAAAGTTAAGTTGTCGGCAGTGTTCTCTTAACCATGTCCTGATTGAGCAATATTAGCAGTTCTATGAGTTTTGTCAGACCGTCAAGGTCTATGCAAAGAAAACACAATGTCAAATTAAGTTTGATGACATCAAATCTGGTAAACTATAACCGAATAACACTAAAACGAAGCGTTTAATGAATTCTCATGGAAGAGCATTGGCACAATGCTTACTGCAACGGGACATGGTTAATGCCAGTTCAATTGTGAGTGATATAGACAAGAATCCTTCGAGATCCTCAGGCAGAATATTCATATCGGCAATAACATTCTTATCAGGCCATTCTTGACAATCTTTGCAATAGGGTATGAAATAATAGCGTAGACTTAAAGCGGTGAACTTTCAAATCAGTATCTGACACCCAGTATTGATGAACACCTTAACTCAATTGCAAAGTCAGGAGTGGTAGACCGGGACTTTGTTCATGCTTCATTGTTCACTGAGCTGACAGAAATACAGAAGAAAGGTGAGATCGGCACGACTGCACCTCATCATTATATCCCTTTTGATCGGCACGACTGCACATAGTTTAATCTGGACAACCTGAACTCATGCGACGTTGGAAGTTTAGCAGAAGGCTTAGACCGAATGAGATATGTAGTGGGAAAGGTAAAAGACGGTGGAAGGGTCCGACCATATGAATCTTCACTACCGTTCGAGCTATTGTTCGCTCATCAAACCGACCGTGACCACTAAGATTGCAGAGTATGACATTCCAGTGAATCCAGGGTTGTTGTAAAATTGTGGGCCTTAGCCAAGATACTGACATGTTGGAGAATCCTCACATCTGGAATCCAGTTCTGTAGATGTGAGAGGGTTCGCTTATGAGTTGCTGTCTTCTCCCACTGGGTGGAGAAAGTGTGCAGGTATGAACGAGCTTGCCCCAGTTGACACTGTCCCTCGCTTGCTTTCTCCAGTGGTGCAATTTTGCTCTACCCAAGGGCATGAGCTTTGGAGACGAAGATATGGTTGACCCCCTGGACTGTTGCACAACATAGGCCCCCCCATTTGGCATGTTGCCACTAGAAGTTTAGAGATCTGAGAAAGGGATCAGGGGGACCAATACTGTTACTGTTCTTGCCGAATATATGTAACATTCATATCCTTCTCTATACAGAAGCAACCCGGTATAGTTCAGGGTCTATATCTATGAATCCCATAATATCCACACAAAACTCACTGAAATTCAAATCTGGTGGAAGCGTATATCCCATACCCCTGCTTCAGATGATCCAGTGGGATCCTATACTTCCCCTGACCTGCATACCGATGGATTTCATCTCATGATATATTTAAGACAGGACTTCCGTTACTACTCTTATGTAGCTGCAAACATTAATGCCTCTGAATGGCACCGACAGCCGAGTAGGGATTCCACAACTAAACTTTGTCAGTTTTAGTGCTCACGTTCATAAACCCTTGCCGTGCTAATGACAAGGTGTTAAATCAACTCTTGAAGCAGATGAGCGGTCGGGCTGTTGGGATCAGAGACTCTCATGATAATCATTTGAATAACATAAAACTCATCCTATGTTTTTAGTGAATCGAAACTTTACTTTAATCAGCCCACCCTACCCGTTACTTAAACCCGTTACACTTACTTCCTTCAAACCTCAGACAAAATTAACCGCGGATATAGTCAACTATTCACTTCTCGAGCTTCCTAGACGAAATAGTGGGTAGGCTGTGTACATTGTTCTCTATGCCACAGCTCTCTGTAGATTGAGTTGCAACTCTTTCAGACATGATCTCTGTGAGTCCATACAGGGAGTATACAACTACGCCTGGATAGAGCAATTACCCTCAATCTGGACACCATATCCTACTACCTACCCTCAGCGAACGATAGGACACAGTAACTACTTTGTTGCATGCTCTACTGATTCTGCCTCTGGGCGGGGTTGTCAATTATTGATTATGGACGAATTCGCTAAGTGATTGTTCTTCTTCTTTAGAGTCCTTGCCTATAGTTAACGCTACACAACTTATTCAGAGGTTGAGATCCACCATTGTAATTCGGTTGTTATCAGTGATCGTTTGAATGCATAGTGATGTTTCTGGAGTAGTCGCAGTAGAGTGAATCTGGATATGAACGAGTCATTAAGGCATTTCTCTGATCACCATGCATATTGCTATTGACATACAGGTCTCACCTTGGCTATTGGCTATGGTGATATTACCGATAGGATTGCCCTTTTGTTGCAAATCTTGATCATTGCATTCTACAACGACGCCAGCATTTAAGGACTATTTGGACAGTGTTTGAGCAATGATGGATTGATTGATGCTCTGCTGTTAAGATGTAGAGCCTGATCCGTCCGATCAGTATTATCTGTGATGCTGAGATCTGCGGGATATATTGTCCAGGGTCTGGACAAGTGTTCGACAAGAAACAGGAAATCGTAGTGACGACCCTGTGAAGCTGTTCGTTCTTCTCGGGAGAATGTAAGAGAAAAGCCCTTCGATTCGCTGAACAGAGTGGGAGTGAGTTGATCATGTGTGACTATGTGAAAATGATCAGGTGGGACTCTAGGTAACATCGATTTCGCATGAAGTTGACCAGGAGAGTGCTGATCAGATAGAATCGAGAACTGATCGGCAGGGAAAGAGTCGGGAGGGAGAGATTCCAGTGATGTGATATCTGTAACCTGTAACCTGTGTGTTGAGAGGGAGTAAAATTCTTTAATCTGGGTTGCCGTGGACGTAATTAATTCCTTTGCATAGGTTGGTGCGTGAATACATATATAACTTTTTCATTATTTTACTTTCTTCCTCCCCTATCTCAATACAATAATCAGAGGCATAGATAAATTACAAGGGATCCCAACATCTGCCTGATGAAGATGGCCGATGATAACTATTGAATTAGTGTGAATGGTAAATTATTGGGATAAGAAGAGAAAAGGATGCTATCCTTGCACAAAACTTATGGTTGTGAGTTTGAATACTACTACCTCCTGCAACAAAATGTAAAGTTTTAAGTGACTAACTATTTTATTATTGCATATTATGGATTAATTAAGAACAGGATATCTTGCATACATATAAGACTATAAGAGTGTGAGAAGAGAATTTGCTTACTCTCATCACGTGAGAAGAATTAGAATTCCAAGGCCCAATAAGGATAGATTTGAAATATGATTAGAAGTGTATGAACTTTAATCGAAAGCATACAATAGATATGACTCAGCCCTAGATAAAAAATTAAGCCATTATTGTCATGCTGCTGATATAGTCTAATCAAGATCCAATCTACTGAATTAGAAAGTTAATTAGTCATTATCATGCTGGTAATATAGTCTGATCAAGACCCAAAAAATAGTTTTTGTAGCTACTTATATATATATATAAAATCTTATAGACATCTTATAGCCTAATGATAATACTGCAGGAAGCATTTTTTACACACGTCGTAAAGCTGGTATCTTGCAATTTCATTTAATATGTTTGAGATGTGATATCTTAAACATACTAAAATGTTAAATAAACCTGAAAGATTGTTTGACAATATCTGAATACTTATCAAATATAATAAAGGGGAATTTAAACTTTCATTTCCATATCTCAAAAACAAGGTAAGCATCGATGTAAGTATCGGTTTTCCAATTAAGAATCCATGATTCTTTGACATGCATCACCCCGAGATGAAATACATACCTAATATCCAGGAGCAAATTTTTTGGAGAGTTCCAAAGCTTGAAGAGGATAAACTTCTTAGACGGGAGACTTAACATTACACTTAATATTTAATATTGTCAGAAAATACAATTCACATGATTAATTATAATTTATTTGATCATTGCGTTCTATAAGATGCTTAAGAAGCTAGTGTTTCCAATTTTTGTCTTGACTAGAATAGAGAAAAAATAATTTTTAACTATAAATTTTCAAAAAGTTTCATATTATAATACAATTTTCTTAAGAATTAAAATTTGCAATATTTGATAGTAAATATTAATTTTAAATAAACCGTCATAAGAAATGGATCTTACGAAAGTAAAACATCTCTCAATAAAATACAAATACATTTCCCAATCATAAGATACGATTTATAATATATAAATATATCTAAAAAAATTCATTGTTTTATTAGTATCATAATTAATTTATCTTTGTAATCATAAAGATAGTTTATAATATAGATAATTAACAGAAAATAGTTATCATGTATAGGTTATATAATATTTTATATTAATACAATAATAATACAAGAGAATTCTAATAAACTATTATTATTTTCACAAACATATATTGGATATTGTAAATAATATTCTATGATGATATTCACATCAATTTACCAATGTAGAACCTTATGTGAATAGTAACTCAAAAAAGTTTTTCAAATTATTAAGTATATTTTAAATATTTTATAATTTTTTATTAAATAAACATATTTTAGATACAAATTTAATTACAGATGGAAAGTAATATTTAAATATTTTTTATATAATAAAATTTTTAATTTTATTTTCAAATATATTTATTATATATAAATTATTTTAAATAGATGGTAACATATTTATATCTGAATAGATATTAATAAATAATAAACTTATGTTGTAAGAAAAAATATGTTTTTATCAAATATACCATAAGATACACTTTATATTATAATTATTTTTATATGAATCCTAGTTTTTTTATTTCTTTAATCTGAAATAATTTTAAAAATAATATAATTTTTATTATATATATGATTCATAAAAGTACAAATATATAAAAATATTGCACGAATTTTATTGGAAAACTTCAATTTTATAGATAATTTTTTAATTGGATCATTAATGATATAAATATTCTTATAAATTATCATTGAAATTTATTATAAATTATAATATATTAAATTATAGTATAGATTAATTACTATTTTTTTATAAAATATATTTTAAAACATATATATAATAATAAATAAATAATAATAATTTGAAATATATTTTGATATGTTAAATTAAAAATAAAAATAATATTTAATAAAAATAGAAATAATTATTTTATAATATAATTATTAAAATATATGTAAATTCTTTTTTGTTTTTTAATTAGTTTACATAATATTAAAAATAACTTAATATCATATTTATTTGTAAATAAAATATTATCATAAAATGTAGTTAATTATATATAATTGAAAGTATTTAATATTTAATTCAATTTGTTTATTTAAATCATTAGAAATTTAATTTAAAAATTACATAAATGTATATAAATTATATTTTAAAACAATAATTTATAGCTATATTCTTTTATTTATCTATTTTATATAATATATATGACTGACACTAGAGATTCTACAAAAATAAAATCATATAGAATGCATTCAATATTCATAAGAGATTTATATCAACAACGGTATTCCGGGTTCCGGGAGGAGCTGCGTAATAGTAATATGGCCACGTCAGACAAAGCTAGAAAGAAGAACCCTAAACAGATGAACACCTGTAATAAGACGAACTAGTCAGATTAGCAAAAGAAATCCGTTCGCTCATAAGCCCAGGCTCGGGTTATATAAGTTCAGTCCAATCCGCTCCATAAACCCAAGACAAGCGTAGCTTAGCTTTGAAGAGTGAGTGTGTCAGTCAGTCAGGTAGGCGAATCGAATTAAACTGAGTTGAAAGTCTGAGATCGGACCTTGCTCCTGTGAGTGCGAAGACTTGCTGCTCATAATTGGTATAGAGAATTTCAGGTCCAGGCGCTGTCAGTCAGATGGGAGTTTCTTTGGACGAGCTGGTTCTGGCCCTGCACGAAGTAGAGGCTGTGAAATTCGGAAGCTTCACGCTGAAAAGTGGGATCATATCTCCAATCTACATAGATCTGAGGGTGATAGTCTCGTACCCCAAGCTGCTTGAGAAAGTTGCAAAGGCTATGTACGAAGCCGTTTCCGGAACCCAGTACGATGTAATCTGCGGTGTTCCTTACACAGCCCTCCCAATCGCAACCTGCATTTCGCTGGAACACGATGTTCCCATGGTCATGAGAAGGAAGGAGGTCAAGGACTACGGGACCAAGAAGGCAATTGAGGGAGCATTCAAGGCTGGACAGACGTGTTTGGTGATTGAAGATCTGGTCACCAGTGGAGCTTCGGTGTTGGAAACTGTGGGGCCTTTGAATGAGGTAGGGCTTAAGGTCACAGACGTGGTGGTGCTGATTGACAGAGAACAAGGGGGATTTGGAACTTTGCAGAAGAATGGACTGAAGTTGCACTCCGCGTTTAAGATGACGAAAATTGTTGATGCCTTAGTGAGGCATGGAAAGCTGTCGAAGGAGATTGCAGATTCGGTTGTGAAGTTTTTGGCTGACAACCAGACGACAGTCAATGTAGCGCCCCCGGTTGAGAAACCTGCTGCTGTTCAGGCTTACAGACTTCCTTATTTGAAGAGGAGGGAACTCACTGAGAACCCCACTGCGAAGAAACTGTATGAGATAATGGAGCGGAAGAAGACGAACCTGTCTCTGGCGGCGGACGTTTCGACTGCCGCGGAGCTGATTAGACTTGCCGATAATGTAAGTGAGCTTCTCCTTTTCCTTTTGCTAGAAAGCTTATTTTGTCCTCGCTGACGGCGCTTGTCATCGTCAACGAACAGAATTTGGATTTCTTTAACTTTGGTTTGTAAATTTGAGCTTTGAATTGTCCTTTTCAGCATCTGACATGGTTCTCTCGGCCGTCAATCCGACGTTCTTTTGTAGAAATTGTTATAATAGCTTTATGTTCAGAATAGACACTGATAGTCGCAGGATCGGGAATGCCCACATGGGCAATCCTCAGTAGTCATTGACTTTAAATGTCAAATCCAGGCGCGTTGGGCCTCCTACCTTCGACTGATTCTGAATTTTATCAAATACGATATACTTTAAACATTTATATTAGCTTATGTACCTCAATAAATGGAAATTCAGACTCTGGACATCTCTTTCTGATCCGAGGGCGCAAGTAGACGTGGATGTGCTCTTGCTGAAGGCTGGATTGTGCCTTCGTCGCTCCTGTCTGCTCATCGTACTCTAACCTTACTCTCGTCAAATCTCTGGTCGCTGCAATGATGTATAATCCTTTCTGCTTTTGTTCCAAACAATCAGCTGCGCCTAATGTGACTCTGGATATGTCTAATGATGGGCTGGCAAAACGTGCAGGTTGGCGCAGAGATTTGTGTCCTCAAAACTCATGTTGATATTCTACCCGATTTCACTCCCGACTTTGGTGCCAAGCTTCGTGAGGTACGCTAATCATTTCCAACCCTACGATATATGAATAATCTGCACCTATCATGTTGATTTGTCTGTCAAAGGTTGATGGGATTGCAAGTTGGCACGTCTCCATCTAAGTATGTGTCATGTCTTTTAGTACGTTGTACTTGCTACCCTAACGCTTGCCATGGAGATCCGTACCTGCTCTTGCTATTTTTATGCATACTGAAGTTGACCTGTCCCAGTAAAGCTGCAGCTTTACTCTGGTACAGAGTAGAAGGATGTGACCTATCGCTAGTGGGCCAATTAGCCGCCCAACAACTCCTTAGTATCAACTTTATGTACAACGGTGTAAACATACGTCAAATTGTAATCTTGCGTTTCAAAGACAAATGGAAATATGCCATTCCAATTGTAACAGTATTGGAAGGTTCTCTGAGCACTGATAGGTAATAAAGTCACCTACTGAATGTCTCAGTAGGTCACTGTATCAGAGGGAACAATATCCCCATCATCTATACCCCCCACCTGTAGTGGATGATTATAGTTGACTTGCTTTTTAAATATGTGTAATATCAAGTCATGCAATTTTGTCTTCATATCACTGTTCCTCTTTGCGATTGACGATAAGTTATTATGGCATCTGATCCTTCTGTGCAGCTAGCAGACAAGCACGATTTTTTGATATTCGAAGATCGCAAGTTTGCAGATATTGGAAACACTGTAACCATGCAATACGAGGGGTGAGTTGCAGCTTATATTCCCAGTTTGTTACTAGACAAGGTAGCGACGGTCGAATTTGTGTTTGTGAGAAGACATATATTTCTACAGTCAGAATCAGGATGGACAATGGCTAGTGACCTCGGGACTAACCGCTTTACTTGGGTAAATTCGAGGTCTGTCGAATGGTGTCGAATTCTATATGTTCTACTTGCTATTTATAGAATAACAAGCTAGAACATATATCTGTGGAATTCGACATCATTCGACCAACGTTGGAAACTTGCTTTCCGATTTCCTGAATTGAATGGTGATACAGAAATGAAAGTTTTCTACTGACTACCTTATGCAACTATTCTTGCAGAGGAATTTACAAAATTCTGGAGTGGGCCGATATTATCAATGCTCATGTCATTCCCGGGCCTGGTATCGTGGATGGGTTGAAGTTGAAGGTTTACTTTTAACCTCATACGCTGTTATGGGACTTCCTACACATCATCTGCATTCTTTAGACATAACTTCTGCTTAGATACCAAGCGGGCTGTCGATTATGCCTTTCAAGTACCTACTTGATAAAAGTGTGCTCCTACTGCTTCTAGTCACACTATCTGACCATCCGACAGTCTTTTGAAGGCTGACCTTACTTTGTATGCTCTTCCAGGGTTTGCCCAAGGGAAGAGGCCTTTTACTGCTGGCAGAGATGAGCTCCGCCGGAACATTGGCAAAGGGCGAGTACACACTCGCAGCAGCACAAATCGCTGCTGACCACCCTGACTTCGTGATCGGATTCATATCAACCAATCCTGCAGGTTGGCCACAGGGATCTACTAGTCCAGCTTTGATTCACATGACTCCTGGTGTGCAAATGGGAGGTGGAGGAGATGCCCTTGGGCAGCAATACAACACACCATCATCGGTATGAGTTACTCATGCTCAACAAGGAATCTCTTAGCAAGCAGTTTCTATACCTTCATTGAACTGGTTATTCAGGTAGCAAGTAGCCGAGTATTTATAGGTTTGATCAAATATGAGAACGGAACGTGCACTGTATGGTGGATTCTGTGAACTGCTACATGAAATCATGAAGAATGATGAAACAGCTCTAGTATATCTCAATCCTTAGCTCGAAGAGTTTTAGCCTAAGGGATTAAAGCAAGCCTGTCGAGTCGTGTTTTCCTTACTTTTTCTATACCGTTGAGTTCTTAAGTAGGGCAATCAGATGCCAAACGTGGCATGTGTTCCTGTATATATTCACCTCCACCGTTCTATCTGTTCAGGTTATCGGTGAGCGTGGCAGTGATATCATTATTGTAGGAAGAGGTATCTTGAAAGCTAAGAACCAAGCTGAAGCTGCGAAGGAGTACAGACAAGCAGGATGGGCAGCCTATGAGCAGAGTCTGATCACTTCTAGTTAGTTTTCGAGGTTAATCCACGGCTCAATTTTGACCTACTAGTACCTTATAAGCAGTCGAGAGCAATTTGGTACGTGTATTTGCAATGAGTTAAATTTTAAGTCTGTGAATTCTGTAATCAATAGCTCAACATCTGTCGTTTCTGCAGATGTCTGCCTCCAGTTAGTAATCTATTGTTAATTTAAGAATAAAAATGATTTATTTAAACAATTTGCTATGTCCACGCTTGTGTGGAGAACTCCATATAGTCCTGCCTTGTGTTGAAGTGCCGTGTAGAATAGTCATACATGTACAAGGGTATATACATCTACTAACTCATTTATACTGCAGCGACTTCTCTATCTTCGTTGCCTAGTACATCGAACTTTTCAAGTGATTGTGAGCTTCAAAGCTAAGGCCTGCATAGACCAACTATGAGCTACGAAATGTCAAACTTGTAGCATAAACCTCAATCTTACATATACAAGGTTTAAATGCAAATTGTGATCCTTACCATGAGAGTTCTAAGACGATTGCCAATATCAGGCCCAAGGTGCCGATGTTGACAGACGCGCTTCTCGAAACATTTATTTAGTGACCCCTGATTTAGTGTTTCACGAGGTTGTGTCTGCCAAGTCGAATGAGGAGATGATATTGATCATCACGATTGCAATGCTCCACAAACTGGCTCTACATACGCCAACGCATAGGTGAGGGATGCGTTGATGTCCCGTGCACCGAAAATGAATAAATTTCTTCTTTCAAGGCGGGCAACTTGGATCATACACAATCAATGTTTAGTTACTTGTCCAGGTTGAAAATGGTAATCAATGCAGGCATCTTGGGAAACAGGCGCGTCGGAAAGACAGAGCGAAGTTGAAGGTACCGCAGTTACTCAAGGCGGAATCCTCGAGGTTTGGCTTTCAGACGGATAGTTCTTTGATTATGGATTTCTGGTACCTCACTCGAAGGCTTGTGCTTTGGTTCGGACTGATAGGTGATCTGCGTCCACGTTAGCATTGCGGTGACTTCTAGTTAGTCGCTCACTATCACTTCGTGACCAAATTTGGATGCCCTTTAACCTCGGAGTAGTGGGTGTGCAATTCTTATCTAAAGTCTGCAAGCGAAATCCTGGTTATGACAGGATTAGTTTGAAATGGTTTCAAACAACTAGCCAAAAACGTTCATTTGAATTGTGTATCTGGTGCCGCTTATAAGACTTATCTCTGTGATCTAAGCTCTGAGATACTACCGCTTTGGAAGGGACAGGATTCAAGTAAGCTAGAATTCATGCTCTCATGATCTAAATAGCGTGAAATGTGGCTTACGTATTCCATGCGCTGATTGCATGTGACGAAGTTTAGAGAACTAATGGTGACTTATCATGCATTTTCTATCTTCTTTTAAGAAAATAATGTTTCAATCTCTATTCCATTGCTCGAGGTCAAAGTACAGAATTACCTTTATCATCTCGTTTTCACTGCTGGAAAGTGGGTAGCACAGGTTTAGAACTATTTTCCATTTCAACGATACAAGCAACATGGTTAGCGAAGGCTCGAAGTACCGAGGCATGGAGGGAATTATCCTCACCGGTTTAGATTTAACGCCTCCTCGAATTTCGTCGTCTAAAGTAGTGTACAGCGGTGTATTGCCGCCGGGGGGCGAAGCAAGAGTCAAATTCCCTAAGTTCGTTAGCTGACGCATGTAAGGTTTGATATTTCACAAATCGACAGGATTCTTATGCAGGCCGATTTCTGCACATATCAGAGGAGACAAACAAACTTTCACATTTCAGGAAGTTGCAGGGACTCGATGCGACAGAGTATATGACTTCCACATTCTTGAAGTACGATGACACCGGACCTTACGCGAGTGGATCTCTTTTCGACAATCCAAATGCTTAAAATACCGATAATTGCGCAGGCATGTTTCAATTTGCATTCAATCGCGGTCAAGAGAAAGATCTAATTGCGAAATTTTCCTCGAATATACAGACATCTTTACGGTTTTGCACGTCGTCAGAAATGAAAATCTGTTGAGGTATTGAACAAGTATCAGAGAACGTATATCCCGGAATATTAGGCACATGTTCGATTATTGCTGAAATTCAAACCCTAAACCATTTAAAGAAGCCCAATGTTCCAGGAACGGACAGATTACAAATCTTCACATGTGAGCTAGTTCTCCCGATTCTATGATTTGCTGTCAGAGTACAAGAAGTGTATGTAAAGATTTGCATAAAGCAGTCAAAGTAAGCAGAAACCATATATTATGTGCAACGTCCTCAAGGCAATAGGGAAGAAGTATTTACACCTTTCGTCTTCTACTACTACTGGAAGTGTATGTAGGTTTGCATAATGCAGTCAACGTAAGCAGAAACTAGTTATTACGTGCAACGTCCTCAAGGCAGTTGGGAAGAAATATCTACACATTTTTCGTCTTCTACTATTACTGCACTAATCCCTGGTTGCACTCTTTATGAAGTCGATGTATCCATCTATATATCGTAAGCACGTCGTGCACAATCGGTGGTGCCGAGATCACAAACTCTTCTGTACATGTGCCTTGTGCTCTAATACCTCCATTCAGAATGAGGGAAAAGTAGATATATTTTTTTTGCATTTTTTCATTTTTTGTATCTACAAACATCTAAATGTCAAGCATAAGAAATGTAATGATTCTCGTGATGATGGTTCTCCGGCAAATCTTCGACCTCGCGAGTCCGAGTACACCAGTGACCCTTACGGTTCTTAACGAGTCCCTTGTTCTCCTCCTGCCACCAGTTGGGTGGAATGCCCAATTCGGGCCGCAGAAAATCGGAAGCTTTGTTCACAAGAGCAATGTCACGTCTGAGAGCAGGAGCAAATGGAGCTTCGGGACCGTGGTAACCATCTAGAAGGTGAAGGTAAGCCTCCATGTTGTGAGCATGGAGAGGATCAGTGGTACGTTTCAGGTAATGAGATTTCAGACTGTCAAGCTCGATCTCAGTCCCAACGTGGTGGTAAGAGTGCGGGAACCAGGAAGAGACTTTGTGCAGAAACTCAAATTTCTCGTTGAAGATCATCCCGGGAACTTTTGGCACCTGATCGTGCTTGTTCACAACCCTCAGTACCTTGATTCCGAGCTCATTCACCCTATCTCTGAATGCACTATTGCCAACACGAGGTCCAGCGAAAGAGAACACGGAGATGGGGACTCGGTTGTTGCAGGGCTCCTCGTGATGGTGGTTAAGATCATCAGGTTTTGCATGGTCCCAGTGGTTGGGCACTCTGGGTGAATGTGCCCGCTTGTTGATCCCAGACTCCGCAATGTCATATGCACAAATCATGCTCAGAGCACTGCCTAAGCTGTGTCCAGTCACAGTGATGCTGAGCTCCTCGTGCTTGTACTTCTTTACCAAGTCCTTCACTGCTGCCAAGACCTGATGTCTAGCGCTAAGCTTGTTGTATCTGGAGTCTTCGTTGGCGGATTTATAGACGCTGAGGAACCCACTCTCCACCATGATACCGTTCTCGCCACGAGGGTCCAATCCTGTTGGGCTAAAGACATCCCTGACGTTTTCCAACCATTCCATCTTGGTTACAGTGCCTCTCCAGGCCACCACGACGTCCCTGCGCCCCAGCCTCTGGATCTCTCTAGGTGAAGTGCAGACAGCCACAAACCCCATGAAGTTTGAGGACTTGCTCCATGACTCCTCTTTGGCTTGGGGCTTTTTGAAGATTTTGGGCAAATGGTGGTCAGCAGTGGCGTAAATGTAATCTGTGATCTCGTACCCACGGTTTTCTAGACCGCATTCTCTCAGGAGCTTTTTCTTATTGAACTTTGCGCTTCCACAAAACTGTGAGTGATGATCGAAGTCGAAGGAATCGTAAGTAGCCTGAGCAAATTCTCCGTACCGAATAATCTCGCCTCGCAGAACAGGGTCCATATTCTCCACCAAACCTTCCCACTGATTTTCTCCTTGAATCTCCTTCCATCGATCCCCCACATGAAGCTCGGTATAGGGGTGTCTCTTATGTGGAGCTCGGTCTGGAGATGGGAGCTTATAGAGCCTGCCTAATTCCTTGACCAACTGAGCCTGGTAGCTATCATTGACAGCGTGAAGAGGCGTCGTCTGATTTTCCCTTGTTAGTGTCGCTGCATCTGGAGTAGCACCAGCAGCTACGACTTTGAAACTATTACATGGACTGAAGCCCCCTTTCCGAATCTCCAGAGGTGCTAGTTTCTTTATAAATTGCAGCCTACTGGTCGAGCCCTTCGATGGATTTACGCCACCAAGGCTAACGAAATTTCCTCCTGCGCCCCTCTTGAAAGAAGGAGCTCTGTGCAAACCCAGACCAACTCCAGCAGCTACCTGTTGTACATGACATACTGCACTAGTTGCCATGATGATGAACTAACTGTGGATGATCTATCTAACTCTAAGCTATGTCTAACGCAATTTACAATTTGATGAGGAAAAATTCAGGCGAAGGGAGAAGCAGGATATGTGAAATCTACTCTCTGATTTTAAGAAAGTCTAGCCGAGTAAGCTTAGGGAGAAGAGAGAGGAGAGCAATCGATGCAAATTAGCTATAAATCTATCTGTGATGGGAGATCTAGAGGAACGTAGGTAGGGAGAATGGAGAATTTCAATGTCTATGAAGAGAAGCAAGTGGTATGTGCATGAGGGTTGTCCTCAAAGAACTGTCTAAACTATCTGAGGAACGGTGACGAGACCCACAGTCTTATACACACCCGCACATCGCATCCCCAAACGGAATGGCTGTTGACACGAACTTCCCGTGTTGAAAGGCTGCAACACTCCATCAGACCTGGCCAGACCGTTCTGCCATCGCGGAGACTCCGTGACGGGCGTGTTTTGACCAGTCTCCACAAGTCTTCACCACGTGATGTCATAGAATCGTCACCCTGACCAGTACTGCTCGAACTCAAAGTGGTGGAATTTTCCGCTTCACCTGGAAAAACTCGTCTTTTAGCAGCTTTACCCGAACAACCCAAACGTTTCTGAAACGGCGCCTGCGTCACTTTAAAGACCCTCAGCCTTCTTAGCTAGGGTTCTGTACATGTATCTGGAGAATAAGAATTCAACTGCTATTTTCCGGTTGAACTTGGGGCACGACCATGAGGTTGTTTCCACCAGGAGACTGTCCTGCTGGGATCCAGACAATTTCCTGCCTTCAACTTCCATGCCGTTCCTTCCTCCAGAGGAAATTCATGAAGATCCATATGTTTTGGAGTGACTATCTGGGCCCAGGCTTGTATGCTCGAGCATCTTGATCCATGGTCACCTTTTCTCTCCATATGTAAAGGTGAACAAGGTTTCTTTCTCTATCATCATCCGCCTTTTCTAAACCTGAAAAGACCTCTTGATACCTGCCCTAATCATGATTTGTACTAGAAATTCATAGTTGTGATTCTACAGAGCTAATGTTAGAATAAACCGTTTTCTAGAGAAGAAATACAGCAATGTGGACTTCTGCCAGAAGATTCTGAGCTTACTGTGCTGACTGTACACCTGCACATGTACACTCAAATTAAAACGGAGATGATCCTAGGATGAAAACATTCGCACCCATATGAAAATAAGTTAACGGAAGATACCAAGGTCAATAACCTGAGCTAAGATCATTGTCTTTTCAAATTCCCATGTTGCCAATGTTTGTCCCCCTGTTCAGATTCGAGATTGAGTAAGGCTGTGTTCAACTAAACTCAACATGGAAGATATTTGGGATCAATAGGGGTTTCAAAAATCCATTTTCAGGTTCCGTAAATTATTTGACGGGAGGCCAAACCTTAATCCTGTAAATTGTTATGGGCGTGTTGAGGAGAATTCATTAGAGCGCCTCACTCGGAAAAACTATGGCAAATTACGGCAGTGAAGCTGATCCTGTAAAAAACCTAGCATGTCCCACAAATCCCAACGGCCGCCATTCCTGAAACGTCTATAGAAAAGCAGTGAAGCTGGTCCTGTAAAAAGACTAGCATGTCCCACAAATCCAAACGGCCGCCATTCCTGAAACGTCTATAGAAAAGCACTATGGTGAGAAGGGACGTCTCACTATAGGGGTTTTTCTAATATAGAGTATGGGTAATGCACACGCACCGATTTTCAACTTCTATACAAGTAAAGGGTTCGCGACCGTAAAATGTTACAAGAAACCTAAAAGATGACCCAAAGCCGTCCTGTATGCCAACGGGGTCTTCACTCGTTGAATATCTCGAATTCTCCCATAAATCTAAACCTTAATGTATTCTGGTTTCTCCAAAATCTATCTTTGAAACCACTTTATGTATCAGGGCAAAATAGCGAAAGGGTCTTCACTCGTTGAATACCTCAAATTCTCCCATAAAAGTAAACCTTAATATATTCTGGTTACTTGAGAACCTATATTTGAAACCTCTTTATGTATCAGGGCAAAATAGGGAAAGGGTCTTCACTCGTTGAATATATCGGATTCTCCCATAAATCTAAACCTTAATATATCCCCGGTTACTCGAAAATCTATATTTGAAATCTCTTTATGTATCAGGGCAAAATAGTGAAAGAGATTTAAGAGTTATGTGTGGAAAATCATAAATAAATGCAATTATTACACATGATGTTGTAAGGAGTTGCCAGGTGGGGGTAAGAGACCTTGATTCACCTCTAATTAATGTTTATCATCTCCCTAAACACACCCCATAGTGAATTTGTAGATATTTTTTTGCCTAGTTGAGAATGTTATGGGAGCTTACCCCATTATATCAAAATGTGTACCCCCGCTTCACTTATCATGAAAAATTCAAAGACCCCATATTTTTCCTTACATCTTTCTTCCCGTACCCGAGAGCTTCCTATTTGAGATGCCCTATTAGTCTTGCAAGAAAGAAGTGCTCCCGTGGCCTCTAGAAATGTTACGAGAATTGCAATACGGAACCTATAAATATTTACAGTTATGGGTGGTCCATTCAATTTATCTACCGAAAATAAACCATTTCAAACAGGCGATTTCATAAATGTACCTGTTTGGTTACGAGTCCCCATAAATAAAATTACGAGATCCTTACGGGAATGCACAATTCCCGTCAGATTCATTTTTGAGACCCCCTAATGTATTTGCTTCGCAGTACATGGTGAAATTTCTGTCGCTGTTCGACAAATTGTTGTGGATACTCGTGTGACCCATTTTACGGTTTCTTCATTCGGTATGGGGGATCAAAGATATATTTTCCGCTTTAAGTTACGAAAGCAGAAAGTTGCTACTGGTGTTGGAACCTGGACGATGCAGCTTCAAACTGATTTAGAGGCTTTGCTTATCGAGAGTGCCACCAGCATCGACTTACTCACGCACCAACAGTGATGTCGAATTAGATTTCGGCCTACGAGGAAACTAAGGGATTAAACGAACTTTCGGAATCTAGAAAATTTTGATCCATGAGATGATTCATATGTGTCCCTCACTTCTATTTGATCCAGAAGGTGTACTAGACTTTCACAAGTTCACATGAAAATATAAACATTAGACACTTGACGAGAAAAAGAAAAGCACGAGAAAAGAGCACGTTTAATCAGAGGATACCACGACAAGGTGGCGGTCGAGTGGAGAAACACGTTCCAAATGAGTCAGACGTGAAAGTTTGGTGGGAAACAGATGCAGCACGAAAGTGAAATTCAGTTCAGAAAGAGATAGTGATGAACAGATATTTTAGTCTAAGAAGGAGCTGATCCTGTCCAAGCCACACATTAGGCTCACAGCGTTGCACAACAAGATATAACGCCAAATAGTGCTTGTCATGCCCCTACTAATTTGCCAACCCTAACCCTGAAAAAAGTGAGCACCGAAGTTCTTTGCCAGGAACATTGTACGGCTCTGGTAGAGCCGCCGGGAAGGTTCAGAAAAGTTGAGATAATGAGGTATCCGCGTCTAAGACTCACGTGCATTCCTGCTAATCTACACAGAGGAAAAGAGGCGACCTCATAGAACACAAGGATGGGAAGACTCGTGTCTAACGTGCATTCTTGCTTCTCTACACAAGGACGGACAGCACACTACTTCCGTACACGATTCCATGAACGATTAAAGGACCCATCTACTGCATGCAGTACTCTATCGTACTGTACAGTCCAAGTTCCTTACAGCACCTGCGGTTGGTGGTCCCGCGTTTGTGTTTCGACAATCTATGTCCAATTTTCCAATTTTCCCAAGAGAAAAAGGCGATCACGTCGAACACATGAAGGACGGAAATGAATTGATCTGAACTCCCAAGAGTCAGATCATACTTCTGAGTAAATAATTTCTGTTTCTTTGTCTAAAGTACTGTTGCGTCGAGAGATCACATCCACATCTTCTTCTTCCAGTGGTAGTGGCCAGAGTTGTTCCCACCGTTAAACAAACGAGAGGTCCATGCAGTATGTAGATATATAATTATGACTTTGAAGTTTGTAGTTCCCTATTCTGACAAGGGAAATACGGGGGGCCATCTTATATTCTAATTAGCAGAAATTTGTAAGATTTGTGATTATACAAAGTGATGCAACATCACCTTGACTGATTCTTTTATGCATAAATACTACGATTGAAACACACTAGCTGATGCAAAATTCTATCTTAGGCTGAATTCAGTTCTGATATTTATTAGTGAATCTGGGGTGAAATGAAAATTATCCAAGATGTGTAGTGCTGAGTAAGACAAAGGTCGCCTGTATGCGTAGAACATGCGTGTAATATGAATCATATGCACCTTGTGAAACTCACAAGGAGACCAGCTTCAGCAGCAGCGCCATGTGCCCCTGATCGGCTAAACTCGTTGTGCCAGGCTTCAAATGTATGAGGCTAAATCAGATTCCGATGTTTGACTTGGTCAGTCATTTCCCTTTTGGAAGTAGGAACTTACCAAGTTCCTTCCTCCTGATAAGTGTACCAAATTGTTACGGATCAAAACTGTAAAGTTCTTTTTATTCCCTTCGTAGCGGATAGGCAGGATATCTTAGGTGCAGTAAAGTACATTTTTCATGTAGATTCTATTGGGGTTTACCTTCATTTTACTTTCTTTTAATCTTTTCTATGTTAGGTGCAGGAAGGCAGATTTTTTCATATAGACTCTATTGGGCTTAGCCCCAATTTACTTTTTTTTATCTCCTCCGTATACGGCTTGATGGGGTCTTCCCGTCCTTCGTTTTTTCTACGCGGTCGCCTTCACTCTTATAGGCGACTTTTGTAGTAAAGTAAGAACTGTAGGAGGAATCAGTAGTATGTGTAGATTCCTATGTTTGACATGGTAAGGCATTTCGCTTTCTGGACGTAGGAACTTACCAAGTTCCTTCCTCCTGGTGAGTGTACCAAATTGTTACGGATCAAAACTGTAAAGTTCCTTTTACTCTCTTCGTAGGTAACATTTGTAGGCAAAGCAATAACTGTAGGAGGAGTCAGTAGTATGTGATGTGGATGAAAGAAAGAAAAAATGCGACCGCGTAGACAACATGAAGGATGGGAAGAGCTCATCAAAACGTACAAGGGTGAGACAACAAAGGTAAAACGGAGCTAAGCCATGATGAAAATCACAATTTATATTAAGTTCCTTAGTCGGATATATTCTTTCTATTCTTGTTGATACAGTGGGGGTTTCAGAAATATATTTATGGGAACCCCTAAATATCTGTAAATGAATTTATGGTTAGTGGGATGGTGTTACTGGTATAGAATAGATTTCCATATAATTTTATGGGTCATCTTTTATTTTACTGCAAAAGCTTTTGGGTTCCGATTCCCGGAATCATTGATTAATCAAGGGGGCATTCTCAAGAAAAGTTTAAAGCTATTTTAGGAGAAAAAAAATTTGAAGTACAATTTTTTGGGAGAGAGATTTCAGGACTTGGTGAGAATTTGGGAGTGGAGAAATTGGGGAGGAAATGAATGAATCAAATTGTAAAGGGAATAAATCTAGGAAGGATATTGGGAGCAAACCTCTATTCAGATTCTAGAGTGAAGAAAAACTCGAGAGAAATCCATAGGTTTTGCTTTTGTTTTTCTATCACATTTTAATAGAGATCTATTAGGGGCTAAATTTGAAGTTTCCATGTTTGGGGCAGAGTGAGATTGTACAATTCTAGAAGGGTGATTCATTGGGAACGGGTGATTTAGAGACAAGAAAGATAAAGAGACGAGTGAAGAAGAGGACTAAGGAGAGATATAGCAAAAATACTACATTACAAACTAGTGCTCAAAGATGAAAATATGAAGACCTTCCATGAAGTTGACTAGCTCATGAACTTTCATACCATGTTGGAAAACATGACACACATTTGATAGTGTTGGCTTGACAAGTCAGAAATTTGGTGTAGAATATCAAAGAGGTGGACTTGATAGGTTTGAAGATTTCATATTCCACACCTAATGTAAGTTTAAGCTAATTTCAAATTTTAGTTTAATTGCTTGCAAAAATTTCAATAGAATGCTTTTGTTTAGTGCTAGTTTAGTTAGTGAGTTGAAAATGTATGAACCTATCAAGCACTCCTCCAAACCCTAAATTCTTGGTGCATACTAGCAGTCACCAGCATAGACAATAACAATCCAATATAAACAAGTTCTAGTTAGCATGAACAAGCACAACCCAACATAGATGAGTTTTAGTCAACATTGACAATAACAATCTAGTGCATATGAGCATAACACTTTTAGTCTATGCAAACCAATGCAGCTTGGATGTTCGACATGACTTTTCTATTTCTTTCCTAGATTTTAACATGCACGAAGTTCTACAAGACTTGGAACAAGGAGACCTAGACCGGGAGAGTGTGTGGAAGTCCTTTCACTCTCACGTTAGCAATTACTATGAAAAGCACTTGCATTAGAGAGAGGTCAGATACACAAGAGAAGTTCCATTCCTTAAAAAATTTTTCTAATTGGTTTCCTATTAGGGACAAAATGGCTAGGAGATATCTAGCCGAACAATGCTTGTATTCTCATATTTTAGCCCTTTTCCCAAATGATGTGTGTGCTTGTCATCCCCTCTTGGAGACCCAAGGTAGTGCATGGGCATGTTATCCCAACACAAAGATGAAGATTAGGTGTAACAATATAGAGTTTATAGATGAGTTAGTCAAGACTAACAAAGTTGCAAATAATCCAAATTAGCCAAGAATTATAAAAATATTCTAGAAGCATCTAGGAAGCTAATTGGTACCTTCCAAGTATCATGTAATGTGTATGCCCAGTGGTGACTTCTAACATGAAGCTTCTTGAGAAGCTTCCCGGTTAGCTTAGCTTACTCGCTGAGTAGATGGTTTTTGGAAGGAAGCTTCTTGGGAAGCTTCCTGACTAGCTTAGTTTGAATGCCAACTAAGTGATTTCTAGAAGCAAGCTTCTCAAGAAGCTTCCCAGTTAGCTTAGCTTGCACTCTAAGAAAATGGCTTTTAGGAAACTTCCTAAGAAGCTTCTCAAGAGCCTTGTATGTTCTCTATAAATACCAAATTCAAAGGTCATGCTAAGCATTTGGAGTTTCATTCATTCAAGAGTCCCAATGTGATCTTCCATTCTCTTATTTCTTTCCTCGGTCTTTTACATTGGTATTGGGGTAGGAATGGGATAGATGGATGGAATTTATGGACCACTAAATCTTTTTCCCCACCTATTAGTATTTTTTAATCCATGTACTACCCAAGCATCATTTCATGCAATTCATCATCTCAAGCTTTGTGCAGAATTCTCTAAACATGATCATCTTGTTTGATGAACCCTTGATACTTCCAATTATAACTTATGGAGAACGGTAGATGTGTTGCATTTAGGTGTTAACTTAGATAATTGTAGATAGTGTGATAGAGTAGTAGCCATGGCGGCAATGCTCAAAGTTATCATTGTCATGCAGCAAAAAATTGAGCACCTCACTCAATTGTTGGAAGAAAGAGACCATCAACAATAATAGCATGTAGAGAGAGCCCCATTTTGAGAAGGAAAAAAGAAAATTTTATTTCCAAGGCCTAAGGTATTTGGAGGCAAGAATCTCCAAGGCAAAGTGGAGAATTTTGTATCTCTCTCTCTTCTTCCTTAATTTCAGCTTCCATTCCATCAACTTCCATTTATTCCAGATTCACTTCTTGCTCCTCCTCCATCTCATGTCCTTCATACTTCCACCTTCTTGACCACAATATCCCAATTCCTATAACAAGCCAAATCTCATCTCAAAATCATCAAAAACAATATGTTGACAAACAACATCGTGATAATCTTTCAATTTGGTGATAAGGTCATGCTTTCTTCTAGTAACCCATCCCTCCCACTTAATACCCAAGTTTGTAAACTTGCTCCTAATTGGATGGGTCTATTTGATGTCACTCAAATCATTTCTTTTGTTGCTTATTGACTTGCCTTGTCATATGCAAATCCACACTATCTTTCATGTTTACAAGTTGAAACCCTTTGTTTCTTATCCATCTTCCTTATCTTCTTATGTCCAACCTCCTCCTCTTCCCATCCCTATCAATGATCATAAGGAGTACAAAGTTGATCATATCCTTGCACGTTGCCACATTCAACGTGACCGCCAATTAGACGGCTTAAACTTGAAAAAAATTTAGCCCTATACCATACATTTACGTTGAAGTGTTATTTAAGAATAAGAACCAAATTCTCTTAAGTGGGTGATACATCATGCAAATTGGACACCATCTATACATGGTGAAGTGCATCTAAGAATAAGAAGCAAGTTCTTTTGAGGATGCAATACATCATGCAAATTGGATGTAGTCTATGGAGGTTGACTTTATAGCACTATATCAAAAATAAATATGGGAGAGGGTTGATTTACTTCTTGCTAAGAAGTCAATTAGGTGCCTATGGATTTTAAATATCAAGAGAAATTCTAACGGTTTGAGTAGATAAAAGAAAAGACTTGCAATAAAGAGCAATTCACAACAATATGGTATTGATTTAGCCCAATTACCAAGCTTTCTTTATTGTGTGCTCTCTTGGTGGTGTCTACTTTCAATAAGTGGAAGCTCCATCAAATGGATTTCTTTCTTCAATGAAACTTTGAAGAGATCTATATTATCAAGCCACTTGGACATGAAGATCCAAGATATCCAAACAAAGTTTATTCATTGAAAAATTTTCTCAATGACTTAAGAAAGCCTTTAGACCTCGGAAAAACCTTTTAAATGTATATAATTGGTTTGAATAAATTGGATTCCATATCCAAGTGGTTGGATCATATAGAACTCCCCTCTAAATTTCCATTAAGGAAAGTATATTTGAAGTTCATTTGACAGAGCTTCCACTTACTGGAAGTGGCTAAGAGAAATTCCTATCTCTTATGAATTGGATTTCAAGTTTATAGTTTAGAGTTTTTGTTGTTCCAATTACAAGTTTGTGACAAGACAGTTTTTTAGATCATTTATGTTCATAACCTAGTCGGTGACAAGATAGTGTTGTAGATCATTTATGTTGATAACTTGATAAGTACAAATACCTATCAAGGTCTCATTTGGCAAGTGAAAGATATGCTCAAGGGAGAGTTTGACATGAAGTACAAGAGAGAACTCATGTACCTGTTGGGTATTGAGTTTATAGATATAGATTGTAATAACCTTTGGTTACTAGAATGTCAATATTCCCTCAAACATATTGGAGAAGTTTGATATGATGGTGTATAGGCCTATTTCAGTCCTTTTCCAATTTTATTAAGTTAAATGCAAAGGATGGTATATTGTTGGCCAAAGATGAGTTGTTGGCTGATCCAAATATGTATATATAGATTTTTGGAAGGCTCATGTATTCTGCTCTTACTAGACTAGATCCCGTGAATATTATTGGACTAATGAGTCAATTTGTACAATCACCAAAGAAGCCATGTCTTGGTCTGGTTTGGAAATTTTTTTGTTATATAAAGTTGACAAAAAATTTGGTCTTCAATATTAAGCAGATGTGTTACCTGGTGTACAAGGTTTTACTAATGTGCAAGAAGTACCCAAGACAAGATATCAAAGTAAATGTATATTTTTAACCTTAGAAAATCTACAATGAATTGATCATAACAAAAAATTACTTTATCTTTGATCAGCAGAAGCAACCCACATATGAATCAATCTGGCTTTACATTTTATGATAAGATTTTGGATATAAATTTCATGATTTTATAACCTTATAATAACGATAAATAATGTAATGTAAGATAGTGATAAGATAATGTAAGTAGTATTAAATTTGTTAGTAATACAATATTTCTTGTTAGGACCAACTATATTGAGGGTCATAATCATTTGATTAGAGATAAGTTATTGGTAGAAGAAACATATTTGCAACATATTTGTACAAATCAACAAGTTGCTGACATTTTCACCAAGGCGTTTCCTAGAGATATATTTAAATATTTTAGGTCTCATCTAGCTTGAAGTAGAGTGTTAATATGGTATTACAAGCTAATGCGCTGGACGACTAGTGTTGGGCACAAAAAAATTTGTCACAATTTCTAAAATGTAGGGTCAAGAGAAACTTAACCTTGGATCTATTTCTCTTCCTACATATATAGGCGCGAGACTAATGTCCCAACCACCATTCTCGGTGAACCTTGTTGTCCTAAGCTCTTATTTAATTAAGCGCTTAAGCGCTTAATTTTTGGATCACTATGAAGTTATGAGGATAATCATCAACTTCATTGGTGATGCTAACACTTGTTGTGGATTCATTTCCTCTTTCCGATTTGATGTCCAATCTAAAAGACGGTGCTGCTTTCAAGTCTAAATCGGTGCTGCTGGTAACCACATGATTAAGCTTCTCATCCTATCCATGGGCAAGATTGGAAAGGCTCAACATTGGTTCAATAATAATGGATCCTCATAAATCAGCCATACGATTATGTTGTAATTATTATCATTTTATGTATAAGACATGAAAGGGTTTCATGTTCATTCGCAAACCACGGTCAAATGTTGTAGCCGTGACATTGAAGGCCACAAATATAAAGCCTTATCTCTCGTGATCAGTCGGGGATCTCAGCTCCTGGCTTTAAAGATCGCTTTCTCAAGTGGAGAATGTTGGTCGTCCAACACAAACCCACAGTGCGATTGTATACGCATGACCTGTCTCAGAATAATCCAACACATTTATGGTCTAGCAAAGCATCGGGAAAAGCCGACCGCGACCGCAAAGGATGAAGAGGTGCCATTAAGGTATTGAGTACAAAAGGGCACCCCAATGTGACCTCGTCACCTCGAATCTCCGTCAGATTCTGTGAGATCTGCACTCTCTACATCCTTAAGTTGTGCTGCTCTTCTAGCCTTCTCTTCTCTGCAAATTCTTTCAGGTAATGTACTGATGATGGTAAAGTTCGTCTACAACGTTAAACTGCTGGCTAAAAGAACCACACGAAGAACATCAACCACATTACATTTGCGAAATATTTGTTGCTATATTTCTCTAGGAGCTGCCCTCGCGGATATGGATTGAAGACGCCTTTGGTACAGTACAAAGAATAAGTATCTATGAAAACGAGCAACTTCCTTTATCTTCTAGGGCTCTATCCACTGCAATTAGTCTCGAGGAAACTAAACGTGTCACTAAACTGCTGCCAGTGGTTACCCTAGAACACGGTTATAGGTGGTTTGACAACTGATGACTCTGTAACTCTGGCTGGCACCAAAGAAAGACTCAACAGTACCACATCTTTGGCACTTTAGCAAGGCATTTTGGCATTTTTTGCCTCACCCTTGTACGGCTTGATGGTATCTTCCCATCCTTCGTGATCGCCCTTTTCTCCCTTTTGGAAGACTTCATGGTATTCCAAGTTGGCTCCTCATTCCTATATGGGAATCACTTCACCAACATATAGGATTATCCTTAGAAGTGTTCACAAGATTGCGTGGGGTCGCCCTTCAAGGAAAGCTTCACTGTTGATGTGGTAAACAAGACTTAAGAGGAATCTTTTCTGCTTTTATCCTTTAATGCAGGATAATAATTCTAAATCCTAATGTCAATACACGAAAAATTTAGCATCATTTTTTAACTGTCCACTTGTAATATAGCGGCTTTTGCAGTAGCTTCATCAATGTTACCCACTAAACAAAAAGCTTGTGCAGGAAGAGTGTCTAGTTCCCCATAAACAATCATTTGAAAACCTTCTATAATTTCTCTAAAGATTTAATAAATGTTCTATTTTTATTCTAGGTAAAGTCCGTCTTGTCATTATTGAAATGAATAAAAATAATAATATTTAACTACTGTAATAATTACTTCTATTATTATATTTAAAACTTGACTAATATCATATTTACTAATTTCATTCAAAATTGTCAAAAATTTATGTAAATGGAATTGAAAAGTACCACCCCCTAAATAAATAATTTACAAATAATGAAGAAACTAATAAATTTAAATAAGAAGGAAGACCTACAACTTATTCTTCCTGCAATTTAAAGTAATTAAATTTAAACCTGCAACTTATTCTTCTTCGGCTTCTGGTAAATCAAATGGCAGTCTTTCACACTCTATTAAAGAAGCAATAATTTATTTATAAAGCCAATAGGCTGACGCCATAAACTCCAACTTAAAAAACCATACTTAGAGTGAGCTTCACTACATCAACTGTACTCAAAACTTTAATATTAATATTAATATTAAAATTAATTAAAATTTTACCATTAATATCTCTATTTCCAAACTGAGTAAAATCATATTACAAAATGTGTCTTAAAAAAGATCAAAAAAAGATGACCCATCAAAGATGTTATAGTTGAACTTTACAAACATTTATATTGTACAGGTGAAGATCCTTTTTTACTGAATCCAATCCGAAAATTTTTACAATTCTTTTTCTCAACAACGATGTGAATTAGGTAAAATTGGACGTTCAAATTTAAATAAAAATCAAATCTTAATGAAATTGAAATTAAATTTTTATTAACACAAAATATTTTAGCATTTGTTGATTATTTAAGAAAATTAAAATTTGGGATCGGTACACTTGATGATATTCATCATCTATTAAAATAGACCTGTTTGTTCTGGTGCAGATTTATTACAAAATTCATTAAATATAGCAATCAATCGTTTAGAAAATTCAGTTCGACAAATTTTATGAGAAGCTGCAAAGCGAAAACAATTCAAACCAAAGGTTTTAATTTTAGTCCAAATTTTTTTTATTCTCTATGTACAATCAATTTACTTAATTTCTACTTAATTTGTCATTTCATTTCCAATTAAATTAATTTTTGTTTTATTTTATTTATTTTTATTACAAATTTTATATGATCTATTTGGAGTAGTAAATTTTAATTATTTTATCTTATAAATAATTAAATTTAAAAAATAATTAATTTTACATCTAAAATTTAAATGATTTAAAAATGTATTTTGTTAAAGATAAATGAACTCACTTTTCATTATTTCAAATAAATAATGAATTTTGAGATATATCAATATCAATAATTGTGCATAATTCACTATTTGAAATAGTGGTTTATATATAATGTTTAAATACATGAATATTTACTTTTAAATTTTAAAATTATATTGAGTTTTCTACTCCATATTGTAGGGTGGATTTTTTTATCTGCCTACTGTACGTCCAATTTTCAACTATACAGCATTCCACGTCGTTAAATTTTATGATGTTTCCTCATTTATAAGTTGCAACTCATTGAAATATCCTTAGGTATTTTACTTAATTAATCAAAACTTTGACGTTTTGCTATAATTTTTTCTTGTTCTACAAATTATAAATTATTTTTTCCAATTCAAGGGGTAAGGAAATTTATTTTTTAAATAAGAAATATTTATTCCATTATAATATTTGATTTTTAATATACATGTAACCTGCTTTAGTTCCATGGAAAAGTTCTCAATCTTGGACTAGTTAGCTACTTTTTTGCATATTTTTAGCAACAAAGTACATATCTTAAATGCTATAAACTCTAAATTATAATACATATAGCACTAGATGTAATACTATTTTTATTTCTCTCTTTACTCAAAAATCCTTCTTTAATAGTTTTTATATCTTATAAACAAAAACATAATAATTTAATAATATATAAAATTTATTCTCTTGTGGTAAATATAAATTAAAAATTAAAAATTATCTTTTTTGAAACATCAAGGGATCTTTTATTTAATAAATTAAAATAAATGCCTGTCTCTAAATTAGAAGAAACTACATCACTCAAAACAATAGATGATATTTTCAACTCTATACGGCTTAAACAAAAACCAAATTTTTTGTTTAAGCTATGCAGAGTTAAAAATATCATCTATCGTTTTTAAGGTAAAGAAATATTTCTAATATTTTAACATATCCTAATATTATGATTATTTTCTCATATATTGAATTATTATATAGAGGAATTTTTTTTTTCAAGATTGACGTTTAGATGATATGGTTTTGTTATCTCAATTTTTATTAACTGGAATAATGGTGTTTTTTAATAGCTGAAACTCCTTATTTAAGAAAACATAATTGTAAGCTCTTTTAAATAAAATAATAATAACTAAATTTTGCAATCAAATTTCTAAATTGTAGTGTGTAAAGTCAAATGGTTAACAAACTTCTGAACAATAGTTATTATTCATATGATAGCAATTAATTAGTTTTTACTATTCCACCAATATTTTTATTATTGTTTCAAAAAAATCAATACAATCAAAGCTAGTTATTGCAGAAATTCATGCTAAACTTTAAAGAAAAAGTTCAAAAATAGATTTAATCAAACTTAGAAGGTGAAATACATTGGAGTACACAAGTACATCATGCTTCAAAATATTCACCTTATTCTTAAAACATGTATGATAGATGCATTATCAGGACATTTTTAATAACAATTTTTTACCCATTTTAAAAATTTAAGATAAAATAGATTTCAAATTAAAAATACAAAAAAATTACTTTTTTCCTTTCCAGGAAAACGAGGTGCAATTTAACCTTTGTATTTCCAAACTAGTAAATGAGAAAAACTTAAAATATAACTTTAAAATACTATATAAAATAAAATAAAATTTGTAGGAAAAACCTAATTGAACTTGTTCATTCTATTCATGAAATATTTGCAATTTAATATTTTCATCATTATCAATTAAATTTTTGGAATTTGAAAGTCTGGTAATGTTAAAGTTAATTTATCTAGTAAAAATAAATATTTTAAGATGTAAACTCAACGTATTAAGACCAAGATACCCATTTATTAAATAAAGTCTTTCCCTCTTTTATTATTGAAGAAGTCCACATTTTAACTCAATCTCTATATTCTATTTTCTAAAATAATAATTTATTCAAGCAAGTACACCTATTACTTAAAACAATAATAGCGGTATTATTGTATTAGTTAAAGTAAAAAATAATTAAATGATAACTATGAAATTAAAATATTAACTGAAACTATATTTGAGGTTAATGAAACATATGAAATTCCAAAATAAAAAAGGTTTTTACTTCCACAAGGGAAAACAACAACATCTAATATTGGACCAATAACTCGAGTAATATTTTCTATATTTTTAGAAGCAAGTGTAGAAATGCTAAAGCCAAAAAAAAATTTCTCATAAAAGAAGAAGGTTGCAATCTCATTGATAATGGGATTGTAAGAAAAAAATTGCTTTGTTTTAAAAAATATCAATGAATAATATTAAAATATAACCACTAAAATTTACAAAAGGGATTAGAAATGCTGCAAGCATTAGAATGTTTTAGAATTTTAAAATAATAATAGAGCTGTTCGTATTGAGTTTTAGAATTGAATTTTTCCTCTATGTTAAATCAATTTATATTGAACTAAAGAATTTTGTTATAATTCATTTTTTCTCTAAAAATACAAAAGAACAAATTTTTAATATGAACCTAAGGACTTTATTTTAAATATTAAAAATTTTATATTTATTATAATGATTTAATTCCTCATATTCATTGTTAAATATTTAAAAATATCATCCAAAAAGCAAAAAGCTTACTTGGATTTGAGATAAAAACCAAAAGATATGGTTTTCGTTTTAAGCCATTCAGAGTTGAAAATATCAGCTATGGCTTTTCAAGGGGGAAGAAATATTTCTATATTTTAAACCTATCATAATATGATGATGTTTCTCTCATCTGTTGGAATATTATGTGGAGGAATTCTTTTCTTTTTGAAGGTTGGCCTTTAGATCTTATTCTTTGGTTTCTCAGATTTTATTATGTGGAACAACTGTTTTAACAACTTAATAAGTTTCCAGAAATTTCTAGTTAAATGTTAGATTTTTTTCCCCTTTACTTGGTACTTTAAGCGGTTCTCTAAAAAAACAAGCAAAAGTCAGTGCCCAAATCATTTCAATAAAAATAATGAATTATTCATTAGTAAATATTTTATTTACTACTGAATTATTATTTTCTACAATTATTAAATTTGTATAGCAATCTTAATGGTATTATATTTTAATCCCACTTGATTGAGGAAGGTAGTTTTTTATTATTATGATGAGTATTCACTTATTGCTATCTATACTATGGGTTCCAATATTATGAAGGATAAGTTTTTCAAGTATATTAATTCTTTTTTGGAATATATTATTGAATTATCACTAGTCTGCCGATTGGTCCTCCTCAAATTTTATCTATGCAAGCTTTTCTTTCATAATGAAATATTAGTGGTCCAACAACTGTTGTGGGTTAATTACGGGACAATTTTAAAACTGTTTATCAATTTATTATTCACCATTATAAGTTATATCAATAAAAACTCATTGTCTTACTTTGTTGGTTTTACCATATTTTTTATTTTATTGAATAAAATTAAAGATATGATAGATTATCAATCGTGAAAGCCTATAATCTCTATAAAAGATACTAGAATTTAGGAAGCCTTTTTAGATAGTCTTATATGTCAATTATTTAATCCTGTTATTTTTTATATCAACAATATAATACTTTCTACCAAGTACTCTTTTTGATTGGTGTTTTGGACAATTTTTATTTCTTAGTTTAGCAAATTACTTTTAATTTGTTTAGGTTCACAAATTCCTTATCTTTTAGTTGAATGAATTATTTATATAAATTTTAGTATTATTATAAAAAGCTTTTCACTGTTGCATTTAGGAAGAGCTCCACTACCTTTGATCACTAAAAAATTGAACGATAATTTTCAATTTGATTTTCCAAAATAGGAATAATCTCTAGTATTAAGACTATGATTAGCACACTCATCTATGATTAGCACAAGTGGAACCTACCATTAAGATGTATAGAAATTAGTAGATTTAGTATTCAAAGTCTTATAAAAAGAAGTATCTCAATATGTTTTACATATGTCTTTAAGTGATGGAAAACCTAGACTGTCTTTCATATATTTATCAAGTTTATATTCTTTTGAAAATGATTGATAAAGCTTTAAATAATAAATCTTTTATCATCTAATGAATTTTATAAAATATGTATTAAAAATTAAAAGACTAGAAATATAAAAATAATTTCAAAACTAATTTGAATTTGTAGATAAAGGACTTTTTAAGAAAGTATATTGAAAAAATCATCTACTTAAGATGGAAATAGTTCTACAAAAGTTTTTGGATCCTTTGTTGATTAAACTATGTGATAATATAATGATAATATCAAAATCACCTTGTCTTTTGGTAGGAAAAACTTATAAATTAAAAAAAATTAAAAAATCTAAATTTTGAAAACACATAATAAACTTAAAAATTGGATTTCAAATCATGTCAAGAATTAGATTAAAAAAAGGGGATATTACCTTGGGAAACTTTAACTCAAGATGCTAAGCAAATTTTAATAAGTTTGGGTGTACTAAATTTGGGAAAGATAGTGTTGGGCCAGGCCAAGATGATGAAATGAAAATAATCAATGAGGACAAGGATGAAATGATTCAAGACTATACTCATGTCTCATCCAAAATTACATCTCTTGGTAGTGTTCCTAATATCCTAGACCCATACGTTTCATTTTTGCAAGGGGCATAAGAACACACTCTTGGGACAGATCTGCTTGAGGAGGAGTGTAGATCTTATTCCTTTGTTACAACCATGTGGATCAAATTCAGAATATGACACACAATCATAAGGGCCTTTGGAAAACTATCACAAAAAGATTCTTATTTTGAGCATATTCCTCCATTATACTTACCTCATGAGATTCCTTGCACACAAGGTCCACCAATAGAGGAGGAATTGCAACGGGCTAAAGCTCCACCAAAGAAGGAGGAAAGGGTAGACTAAGACAAAGAAGAGTAGGACAAAGATGGAGAATAAGAATGAGAGTCTAGGAAAAGAAAGAGGTTTGCACATGGAAAGATGGCAACACCATTGCTTCATTTTTGCAAAATCTTTCCCACCATATGAAACTTTGTAGTGAATCGTTGCAAGCCAAGGAAAGATGCAGATTGGAAAAAATGAAGGATAGCAAACATCAAAGAAAGAGAAGCTTTGAGTGAAAGTAGAGGAAGAAGTGTTGCTTAAGTGTAAGAAGATGAGATCAAAGGTAGAGAAACTCCTCATAAAAGAGAAATCTAAATAAAACACTTCCATTCAATGACATTAGAGTTAGCTAGGTCCTAGAAGACACTAGATGAAATAAAGATGATAAGGAGTATGCTTAGTGAGATGGACTCTCCAGCTCCCAAAGCTACAAAATTCACTCATGTTAATTTGAGGATTGAGTTTGCAATCTAGGAAAGGATTATATATAAAAAAAATTCAAGAAGGAGAATATACAATTTTTGTGGACTCTCAATTTAACTGAATTTCTATCTATTACTTTAGATCAGAAAAAACTTTATATATACACTAAAGTTGTTATGATGTAATTTCACTTTGAAGTAGACAATTATATAAAAAATTTGTATTCACTTATAACTAATGAGGAGTATATGTAAAGTTTGTTCACTTGAGTAGTATATATAAAGGTTGATCACTTGAGCTAATTTCAGTTTTGAATCTAGTTTGTAACAAATGAGAAGAAGTATATATAAATTTTCCTCAAAGATTTGGGTTTGGGATAGGGATTGCTCTAAAAGAAAGTGTTTGGGCGAGAGATTACTTAATAAAGAAAGCATCAAGAGTGGATTGGTCAACCCGGTAGGTTAAGAAGGAGGATTGCTCATCAAAGCAATGGTTTAAATGGGAGATCCTCAACAATGCAAGGATCTGGGAGGGGGATTGCTCATGATAAGACAAATTTTGGGGTCATTTGGAGTTTCACTTGGAGGTGGGGACCAAGAGGGATTTTAGGAGTATGAACTTTGAAATGCATTATTTTATGAATGAACTTTGAAATGCTTTAAGAGGAACAATACTTATAACTTCACACTTTAAGAAACAAAATTCGCTTTTTTAGGCACTTAATATTTATAAAGGCACACTTATACATGCATACTTCAGAAACACTATGTTATATATAGATACACACCATTCACACTTTACACTTTAAGAGAAACACTTATAAGGAAACACTTGAAAAACACTTACATATGCATACTTATGTTTGACCAAAACATGTGCACACTTATATGGGCACATTTTCACACAGTTTGGGAGACAACTTATATACTTTAAGCACATATTTATACACTTTGGGACACATCTTTATGTATACATAAATTTTATATAAATTTCAAAATATATATAAATATAAATATATAAATTTCTGTTTTGAATTTGAATCTGATAAATGTTTAGAATTTGTTGCATTTAAGTTTAGAATGTAAAGTTAAATGCAATCCAAATTCATAAAGTGTGCTCAAATGATACTCACATGCAGATATCTAAATTATTATATGTATGTGCAAGAATGTGGTAGAAGTTGGATGATTGGTATTCTTTATCATGATGTCCTCTAAATTAGTATCTGGTGGGAGACGCTCTACTATAATCCGCTCTAGTGCTACATCAAACCGCACAATAATGAGTCTCCTAATCAACACCAGACTATATCTCCACATGATCTCTCACTCTCCATTATGCATAGGAGTTTACTAAAAGATTGCAACTAAATTTAATGAAGATCTACACTATAATCCCTAAGAGGATGTGAAGTCCATTCCTTGGTGAAGAACTAAATAGCAAAAACACAAATGCCTCTATTAAATCTATCTAAGGATGCTATTAAGAGGTCAAACAATGAGGTATGCTTATCTAATACTCTTAAATAAAACAGAGTAAATGCTAGAGGATGGATATCACCATGGGGATGGTTCCTACAATATGGAAGGAATGCATTAAGAACTATCACTATGTCTCAAAGTGACCTAAATGCACTATAAGATCTATGTGTGAAACCTCTCTAACTATCTTGGTACACATCCTTTTTATCAAGCATTACCATGAGCTATGCTCCATTATGTACTCCCTTAGACAAGAAACACTCATTCCACATGGAAGGAAAGATATGCTCTATCTCTCTCTCCAAATCATAATTTGAAAGTGAGTCACATAGTACTCCATGAATTCTCTACCTCTAAGCCAAGGAACATACCAAAACCTACATGAGCCTCTATAATGTGACCATACCATATCACTGCACTACATCACACCATTGGATGTAATACAGATTGTTATCTCACATAATATCCATTAGGTAGCTAACTACTATCTTCCTCCACCTCTCATGAGCATAAATGATATAGGGAATGAACTCTCTAGACAAGCTCATCCTCTCTTTCAACATCCTAAGCTTAGAAAGCTTGAAAAAGAGTATCATTGTCCTCTCCTCATGCCACTTGGCCTCCTCATGTACATGTCCAAAAGAAGGGGATGGAGAAAGGAAGGGAAAGAGGTCATATGAAAGTTGTCGTCTTCAAGGAACAATCTCCAAATCTGGTGTGATCACATTAGGCTCTCCCATAGGCACTCCATGGAGATAAGGCTTGATTTGTGTCTTTCAAGTCTATGTTTGTGTCTCTATACTCTCTATCCTTATATACTGAGCCTTTCCTTGCTATACTCACAATTTGAGTCCAACAAGAGACACCCTTTCTAAAGTTAGTTTGAGTTTGCACACCTACTTAAATATCCATTCACTTTGATTCCTCATAAGCTGTATAGGACTCCTCTAACAATCCCTTAGTAATATACAACTTTCTCTTATAAAACTGCTCATCAAGCAAAAAATCCTCAATCATGGCCTCTCTATGGGACATAAGCCTATTGAACTCCACTCGCTCACTCTATGATGTCCTAAAATATTCTTCCCTCTTTGCTAGACTCCTCTCCTGCTTGAGAAGAAAGTGCTCTCTCTCCACTAAGTTTACCTCCCTTGCAAAGGTCTCACTCTTCCCAAGCTCTAATTGTGCATGCCTCACAAGATCAAACAAAGTACTCCTATCCTCACACCCTAACCTAATAATGTGTAACCTAACAATCTTGTCACTTGCTCTCATAACTCTACACTCTATGTCATGGCCCACTAAAAGGTTAAGAAGAGGAGGATCTTGGCTTGAAACAACATGGGAAGGGTCCTCTCCAGGGATTGCAAGAGGATCATCTATAGAGGAAGTGTCATTTACAACATTAGGAAGGAAGCCTATGCACAAGTTAAGTTCAATATCAATATAAAATAAAAATTCAAATCCAAATCATAAAAAAGAACAAAACATTCAACTTATCAAATACTCAATAAATACTCAAAGAATGCAATTATAAATCAAAGAAAAGCAAGAAATATACAAAATACTCAATGCAACTATGGTGTAACTATGATATAGAGAATACAACAATCAAATACTCAATGAAAAGTTCTTAAGTATCTGAAAGCACAAAACATAAAGAGAAAACATTCTAGAAAGCATAAGTTTTCCAAAGGATTCTATACACTACTCTCACTAACCCTCCTCCTTGTGCTCATCCTCATCTTCATGTGCACCATGGACATAGATCTGTTTGTGTAACCCCAAAATTCTCCCATAATAGACCTCATCTTCTTTTGTGAATTTACTCTCAAAGAATAGATGAGTGAGGAATTGTCCAAAAAATAGTTGCTTGAAGAGTCTACTATCCAAGTGTTGGGGCTGCTTCTACAAGATTGCCAACTCTACCTCAATAGTGGTAATCATCAACTCTTCCTAAAGTCTTCCTCTCTTGTCCTCTTGACCTTAATCTTCACATTCAATGCTAGATGTTTGTGTACCGCCTTTGGATGCCTAGTCGGTGCAAGAACAAACTACACATTTAGAAAAATAGTCTCCAAGTGGCACACACCATTGTCTTGCAAAATATCTTCTAATAGTGAGGTTTCTCATTGGAAACCAATCTTACACCCCTGAGTAAAAGAACTATCTTCTTTCTTGTACTCCCAACATGCAATACCCACATGCCAAAGTCAAGTTATGCCACTAGTTGTTCATGTGTTGTCCTTCTATCCCATGTGCTCATAAACTCCATATAGATGGGAATTTGCACCTCACAGAAACAAAAAAGAAACCAAATATTAAACTCTCAAAACATAATTAAGGGGAATTTAGGGATCCAAGAGAGAGATCTCTTGCAACAAGACAAAGGATTTGTCATGGAGGTAGAGGGAGCACAAGAGGATGATCAGCTGCAATGCAAGGGCCCAAAATGAGGATAGCCCAAAATGAGGATAGCTTGTAGGAGTAGGATTGGATGGAGGATTTCTTGTATCACAAGGCTTGGAATGGGAATTTCTCATAGGAGTACAATTGAGTGGGAGATAGATCATAGCACAAGAGCTTAAAATAGGGATCACTTGTAGGAGCGTGATTGACTAGGGAATTGACCATAATGTAAGGGCTCAAAATATGGATTTCTCATAAGAGTGGGAAAAAGAGTGGAATCAAGCTAAGAATCTCTTGCAAGAGTGTATCCAAGAGGGAGATCATGAGTATGAATGAGTCCAAGATGGGAATTTTAGGGTTTGCAAGGAGGTTGTTCATAGAAACCAAAATCCTAAAATCCAAATCCTTAATTATGGGATCAAGATTGAGAGAGAGAGAGAGTGAAATTGTGCAAGAGTGGGTAGAAAGGAGAGGTTCATTTTAGGGATCAAGAGTGGAATGAGGAGAAAATGCATGAATCAAAGAAATCAAAAAATTGTGAGTCACTCCTATTTGAGTATGTGAAATCCAAGCCAATGCACACTTTTAGACCCAAGGCATCTAGATCACATTTGTAGATGCTCTCTATAGATTTTCAAACTTGGTGCTTTTCTAACTAAACCCATTTAATATAAGTCATGTGATCTCACGTAGCATGGAACCCAATTACCTTTTTAACTTCTTTGAAATGTTCCATATTTGGCATATCCCAAACTTTCTTGTATTCACCAATGTCCACCATAGCTAAGCCCTACATTCTACATTCCTTTAGTGTCTTTTGCCCCTTCTCTCTATTTCTCTCCATCTCCACTCAATATCATCTCTCTTTCCTTTAGTTCCTTTGTTTCTATATCTGTCTCCTTGCCACTCAATCCTCAATTTCTCCCTCTCTCTTCCTTCACTCAATCTTCAAATGTTCCTCTCCTTCCACGCAATCTTTGGATTTTGCATGTTCCTCTTTATAGTGCTCAATTTGTCAGTCCTCTTTTTAAACTGTCTTCCCTTTCTCTCTCTCCAAATGTTTGTCTCAAAAAATATCCTTCCTTTTGAAAATTTTCTCTTTTCTCCTTTCTTTCTTAGTTTCTATCACTCTTCTTTCTTCTTCCTACAACTCCTCTTGTACTCCTTTCTCCCTTTGAAAATTTTCTCTTTGTTTTTTGTCACTCTTTGTTCCTATCATATTCTTATTCTCTTTTACAAAGAGTTTCCTTTATCTCTAGCTAATTTAAAAGACAACCTTACAAATAACATCAAGAGCTCCTAATCATTTAAGAATAAATCATCCATTATCAGAGATATTTGATAGAATAAATATCATTCCAAGATTTTCTTTTATATATGTGCAATGAAGAATCAAAATTTCCCCTATTCTGAAAATCCATATTTCTCACAACCAAAATCCATATTCCTTATTTTGAAACCTCATATTATTCAAATTAGGAATCCATATTCATTACATAAACAAAAAAATTCTAGACAAACAAATTATAGAAGGAACTCCCCAATGATACAATTCCTTGTATAGTGATATGGTGACGGGAATCAACATTAAATAAATTGATGTGACCAACATTCATAAATTGTGCCACCATTCACAAGGTGTCACTATTTAGATTCAAAACCCCACCAGGTTGCATATTGAATCTAACACACATTTGCATCACAAGTTATCTTGTTTCATCTCTAGTAGGAATTCTTGGATCAATTAGTTCATATTCTCCATCTTCCTCTTGAATGAACTGTATTCCATGTTCTTCTTCTATTATAATGTTTCAAGGACAGGAAGGGGGAGGGGGGGGGGGGGGGGGGGGGGGGAAGAAAGCAATGCGCTTTATCCCAAAAAAGAAGAATCTTTCATTTTTTTAGGTCTAATTTTAGGCCTCTGAAATTAGCTCTAAAGTTTTGAAGGTGTTTTTGATCTTTGCTTTCTTAGTAAAAATACTGTTTTGGTGACATTTTTTTATTTGATCTACTTAGACAATCATATATAACATCCCTCAAGATATTACCAAGCTAATTTCCACCTCTAGATACTATGTCTAGCAAATGGTATTACATCTACCCACATATTGCACCTATTTATGAGAAAATTATACAATATGATATAACATCTAATCCACTTCATCAAATATGAAAATTTATTCTTACTTTTGCATTCTTAGTTCACACAACAAATGTAGATGTATGTTCAACACTCCAGTACAATGCTTGTTGAGAACAAAGGCTCTTGCAGCACATTTTAAAACATCCATTTTATCCTCAATATGAAGTAGCTTGAATGAAGGTACCAAGTGATTCATTGAAACATACATTGAGTCACTAAGTAGATATTGGTAGTACTCAAAAAAATGATTCATGTCACTCCATAGTGGTGACTTCTTTATATAGGTCATGATGTGACAAGACCGGAGCATCCTTGAAATAAGAACATACACCAATCAGAAAACCAAAATCCAAACCCACCAAGACACCTGTAATACTCCAAGGACAAGAGAAGAGAGAAAACACAGATTGCACACTCAAACATTTGATGCCCCAAGGGAGCACCTTCTCTTTATTATATAGACAAAGAGGATCTCCTCCAAGGAAGCTCCACCATAGGATTAGGGACACAGATAGGTGACATGTCAGCAAGCTAGTAAGTAATCCAAGGGTGGACCCTTGGATTACTTACTTGGATGGGTGACCTGTCTGGTCTAGGTCCTATCTGGTTGGTCAAACAAGCTTTGACCGGAGGGAATCTTTTAGGGAATCTTCCTGTAGGAATCTCAGAATCACATGAGTAAGGTACCATTGGAAAGCTCTAGACGAGACAAAGTAGGGGGGAGGGAAGGCCAACCTTTCCTCTGTTGGGGGAGGGGAATCTGCATATTTTTGAGGCCTAATTCATCCGTTTAGGCCTCCGAAATTGCCTTCAAAGATTTCAGGCATATTTTGGTTCCTACTCTATTAGTAGAAGTCCCCTTTTGGTGATACCTCTTTCTGATCTGTTTAGTCCATCATGTGTAACATCCTTCCAGATGTTACCAAACCAATTCTCATCTTTAAATCATATGTCTAGCTATTGGTTCTAAGGTTCTCAAGTCTATTTTGGTTTCTGCCCTATTAGTAGAAGTACTCTTTTGGTGATACTTCTATCTGATCTATTTTGACCATCATGTATAACATCATTCTAGATGTTACCAAACCAAATTTCACATCTAGATCATATGGCTAACCCTTGGTATTACAACACCCAACTTCCAAATTCCAAAACAAAACATACTTGGAAGTAATAGGGAGCAGATTGCCAAACTTGGAGCAAAAAATGTCACTCAAAAAACTCATAAACCTTCCTCTGAACTCAAAGAACACTCACCTTTAGAAAAATGGACTTTTTTTTGCATATCATCACATACCACTTGCACATTGATGAAATATGAACCTTTGCAGCTGAAATAAATTTCTCCATCTACTTTGGGTATTCAAACAAGAGGAAATAACATCCCATCCACCAATCCAACACACACTTGAAACACTTTTGATGCAAAAATATTTGAATTTCTAGTTCTCTCCTCTATGTTAGGCCAAGCACCTTCTTTACTCATAGTGGAACAATAGTTATCATGACTTTATCCATAAATTTTGTTGTAGATCTTGAACTAATGCCACACAAATTGGTGCCCCTTGCCATGCACACCTCATTTCTATTATGTCCAAATTGATCAAGTGTTACTACCAATTGAACCTATACATGTGTTTGGACCATTCTTGCATTTCTCTTTTTGAAAACATCCTTTTCTTTGATGAGTTTAACTAAAGAATGGAAAGATTCAACCTCTAGCTCTAGCTGCCTAAATGGGGATAAAAATCTCTAAAAAGATTGAAAAGCAAATAAGTACTACAATGGTAAATATTTATCTCAATCAAATATCATTGAGAGTGAACAAAATACAACCACTTCATTATTAGTTCATGTTAGTCTTTCATTTTGGAATCAAATCATTCCATGATTCATCAAATTTCTTGAACTCCTTGAATCCCCCTCTGTAATTTTCCGAGGATAGTAGAGAAATATAGAAGAGAAAACACAAGTTTCACACTCAAACTCCGATGGTCCAAAAAAGCACCTTGGCTTTATTATATAGCAAAGTAGAGATACTCAATAGAAGCCTAACCCTTGGATCACATACATTGATTTGTGACATTTCAGATCTGGTCCTATTTGGTTGGTTAAACCGGTGTTAATCAAAGGGAATCTTTAGAGAATCTTCTTGTAGAAATCTCCAAATCATATGGGTGAGGTACCGTTGGAAATCTCTTGATGAGATAAACACAAGAGGAGGAGGTTGGGGGGGGGGGGTGCAAGGGGGAGGGAGGGCCAGAATTTTTTTCCCTAGGGAATTTGCATATTTTTGAGGTCTAATTCATCCATTAAGGCCCTCGATATTACCTCTGAAGATGAAGCATATTTTGGTTTCTGTCCTATTAGTAGATGTACCCTTTTGGTGATACTTCTTTCTAATCTGTTTATTCTATCATGTACAACATCCTTCTAGATGTTACTAAACTAAATTTCACCTCTAGATTATATGTCTAACTATTGGTTCTAAGGTTTTCAAGTCAGTTTTTGTAAAAGATTGAGACCGAGGAGAGAAATAAGAGAATGGAAACTCACATTATGACACTTGAATGTGAGAAAATTCCAAATGCCTAGCATGAGCTTCGGTTTTGGTATTTATAGATAGCATACAAGGCTCTTGAGAAACTTCTCAAGAAGCTTCCTTGAACCACTTTCTTAGAGGGCAAGCCAAGTTAACCTAGAAGTTTCTCAAAAAGCTTCCTTCTAGAAGCTGCTTACTTGGCATGCAAGCTAAGCTAGTTGGAAGCTTATAGAAGCTTTCTTCTAGAAGCTACATACTTGGGGTGCAAGTTAAGCTTGTCTGGAAGCTTCCCATGAAGGTTCCTAGATACTTCTAGAATATTCTAGGCTAATTTGGCTTATTCTCTACTTCATTAGCCTTACTAATTATGTCATTAAACTCCATATTGTTACATATTCCCCCACTATTAGTTGGTGACTTCCTTGTTGCCATTGAAGTTTCAAACTCTTGGATGGTCATTTGTGCATTCTGGAGGTGAGAAAGACGTTATGTAACACTCATTTGTGCATGTATGTGGTATTATGATATTTAGCTTGGTATTACAAGTACTTGAGAGATATTTTTTATATATGGTTCTACATTAGTCATAATTAGCTAAAGTAAGTTATAGCTAAGATAGAGGGGACCTTATTTTAAAGGAAGTGGAAAAGATGAACACCATTATTTTGGATTCTAGTGTGTTGACTTGGTATTATTCTTAGGTGTTTGGCTTTGAAAAAAGAGTTGAGAACTCTTGGGCCCGCAAGCCTTTTTTTTTTGGATTCTTCTATAGTCCAAGGATTGCCTATGTGAAAGAAACCTTGACTTAGTGGTTGGGTCAAGATAAGATCACATGCTTAGTGGAATATGCTCATGTGGATGGATATTCTTTTATACTTTTTGACTTTACTTGACTTTTAGCCTAGTAACTTGAGTTACTCTAGTAATTTGTAACTTTGGTGCATAACTATTTCACAAGTATATAAACAAGGGGTGAGGAGGTACTCATCATCCTTTTGTTTGCAACTATCTCTTTTTCTCATTGAGTTCTCTAGTGAGCAATGTCTTGAGTCTTGGAATGTTAGCCTTGGAGGAGTATGATGGAGTTGAGGTTCCTTGAATTCTTAGTCCATGGTGCGTTACCATAATAGCCATTAGATTTTCATCTTGAGTGAGAGACAAGCTGGCTCACAATTTTTTTTCCATTGCCGGGATCTCTCTAGAAGGCTTGATAATATTTTGTGTACAATTGAATATTAGACGGAAGGAGGCTATGAGAGCTCACTTGGAGAGAACTTTAGGGGAGGAGAGTGCTGAACTGATGTTAGAGAATTTGGACCCATTTGTATGCCTTTTAGTTCATTATGATGTCTTTGAGGTGATTTTGTACATCTTGTACACTTTAGAGGATTTGGAGAGATTGTGTGAGGTGGATTGCAAATTTTGGAGATTAAGGTGATTTTGGGCAAAATCTCAAGTTTGGGACCTGGACTTGAAATTTCTACACATGATAGCTTGGGTCATCCTTCACTTAGCACATTTAAATTATTTTTAGAGCTGCTATGCACACTAGGCTAGAATTTTTGAAAGTTGATAGGGTAAACTGCTCCCGCAACTGCATGCTCTATTGATAATTATACAGAGTTTATCATTTCTTTAATTTTTGGTGGATTGTGCTGAAATTTTCAAAAAAAATTCCTCAATTCTACCTGTTGACACAAAAATTAAAGAGAGATCATGCTTGAGCAAAGAGTTATGAGTTTTTAAAGTGAGGGAGGTGGTTTTCAGACCAAATATGAAATATGTGTGCTGAATAGAAAGGTGCCTAGGCCAAATGGCTTATGAAAAGATATGAAATTTTTGAAGGAAGGACACCTTGAAGTTTTAATAAAGTGTGAAAAATTTCAGAGGACTATGACATACTAGTTGTAAGATTTGATTGACATTGTGAGGAAGGGTCAATTCTGCAAAGTTTAGATTTCATGCATGAGGAGTGTGAGAGCAACAAAAAGCATGTTTGAGTGTTTAGATTCATCTTGAGAACATGGATGGTCACCAAGAGTGGAAATTGAGGCTATGCAAGGTTACCCAAGAGTTTTAGGTGATTATAGGGGTGGATTTGAGGAGAAGAGAGTTTAGAATAGAATTTGAAGAGAGTGTTGAGAGAATCCAAAAACCTACACCACTTGGAGAAAAGAGTGAGTCTAAGTGCTTTTTATGTAGAGAGAAGATACATAAGGTAAATTCATGTCCATTGACTTTTGAGAGCAAGAGATTGAGAGAAAGGAGAGGCTTACTTGACTTAGGTTTGCATGTTGGACCTTCTTCACCAAGATTGGGAGGGAGAAGATCTAAGACCAAAGAGTTGTATAAGGTTTGTGGAGTGGAAGGACTTCCAAAAGAACATGAGTGTAGTGGAGTAAAAGCACTTTTGGAGACTTTGGTAAAGGATCTTGGAGAGAGTCTTAGTACAACTACAGAAATACTACCACTTTCATAAGCTAATTCTCAAGATTAGTGATGGAAACAACTTTCAACTTATGGATAAACTATCCATGAGAGTTCGATTAATATGCACTCTAGGATTTGATGTTGCTATAGAAATCTTAGAGTAACCTGAACCTTTTGTGTTCCCTTGGGCGGATTATTCTCAGATGGTGTTATTCATATATATAATCTATTAGTTATAGAGCGAGAGAAAAAAAAACAAATAAAATTGAGAGAAAAGAAAGATAGTGAGGGGTTAAGATGGTGAAACTTCTAGTTTTCTTTAGCAAGGATGGAGAAGATGTGGAGGCCTTTGTGAGAGACTTCAAGAGAGCTTGCATAGGAAAAAAAGAGAGGAGGAAGAATGAGTGGGCCTCATCATTACCAGATTTCTTTGAGGATGTAGCACTTACATGGTATGAGTCAAAATACCAAAAGAGAGAGAAGAGAGATGGGGAAGAAGAGTCTTGGGAGAGTTTGACTTCAACACTCATTGAGAGAACTTTCTTTCAGATGAGAGGTATGAGAGATTGATGAGTAAGGTTACCTTTCTCAAACAAGGAGATGGAGAGAAAGTGAGAGTCTATGTGGAAAGAATAGAGAAGTTAGAGTCCAGATTTTGCATAGTGTTGAGGGTTGGGATGACATGGAGACTACTATGATTGGCATAGGCGCCATGCTCACCAAGAATTTTGTGGGAGGATTGAGACCACAAATTAGAAGCAAGGTGAGATATGAGAAACCTTCCAAGGTTGAAGCTATCAAGATTGTAATTTGTATGGAGGAGAGTTTAGAAGGGGATGAGAGTGATTTGGTGGTGAAGTAGGTTGTGCATCCTCCTCAAGGTTACAAGTATGATGGAAATTCTGATACTTTGGTGGTAAGGGTTGCACCACAAGAAGTACTTGCTCCAGTTCTTGCACCTCCACCAAAGGATCCACTTCAAACCATCATGGAACAACTTGCAGATCTCAAGATCAATGTGGTGCAACTATGGGAGAAGAGAAAGATGGATAAGAATGTTGGGAGAGGGCCTAGGAGTTATGGAAATTATCCATATAAAGGAGGCCAACTAACCAAAAATTGTTTTGGTTGTGGTCACATCCAAAGGAATTGCCCAAATTCCACTTACCATGGAGAATGGGGTTATGAATCAACCAATAGAGGGAAAGAAGGAGGTAGTGAAACCCAAGTGGATCCTTATCCAAAAAAAGTAAGGAGATAGCATCTATAGGTGTGGTTGAGAGCAAGTATGAGAAGAGAGAGTGATCAAACTCCAAGAGTCTTAATTTGGAGCTTTTGGCACAAGAGAAAAAGAGAGCTTGTTTTGCAGAGGATGTGCACTCTTCCCAAGGATTTACTCCTAGCCAAGATACTCCTATGACTACTAGGAGCACTTGCACAAGCACTTCAACACCATCAAGAACAAAGACTCCAAGGAAGAAGTTGGGGATGGAGGACTTCTTGATCTTAAAGCAACAATGGAACTACAATGTCTTGGAGGATGTTGGTAGTCACAAGGCTAACACCACATTGGGCCAACTGATTACTTTGAATCCTACTTTGAGAAGAAAACTTAAAGGTGGTCTGAGTTCTACAAGGAAAAAGAGGAAGAAGAAGGCAAAAGCTCCAATATCAATGGGGGTGGTGGATGCCAAGCTAGCACCATGAGAGGCTTGTAAATATGCCTCCAAGATGGATGTGAGAGTGAATGGTCACAACATCAAGGATGCATTGGTTGATGGAGGATCAACAATGAATGCCATGTTAGAAAGGTTGATGAAGAAGTTGGGTATGATACCCTCAAGACCTTCAACATTTATGGTGAGCATGGCAAACAAACAACAAGTTTGACCAATAGGGGTGATGGACAAGGTGATAGTTTCAGTTATGGGAGTTTAAAATCTCATGACTTTCCAAGTCTTGAAGGATTCAAGCTATGACTTACTTTTCAGGAGGCCATGGTTGAGAGCAGCACACACAATTGATTGATGGCACAAAGGGTACTTGAGGATTGGGCCATCAAACCATAGAGTCACAGTTCTTGTGACTAACACTACCAACACTTCATATTCAGATACACCATCTTCTAATTATTGGGGATCACATTCTAAAGAAGGAGCTTCAGGTGTGGACACAAGCATGGAGGAGGAAACTTCTATGGAGGAGGATGAATAAGAATAAGAATAAGAATCAGAATCAGAATCAGATTCAGATTCAGATGTGTATACCTCGTGTGCTATGGATTTTGCACCTAAGCCAGAGGTTCAAATAAATCACCATTGACACTTGAAGAGGTAGAGAAAAGGTAAGCTACCCTCAAGTATGGCCCAAATGTTACCAAGGAGGAGAACGTGAGATTTGAGGAGATTTTTTGCAAGTTCATCCATGTGTTTGCTTTTAGTTACAAGGATTTGAAGGAAGTCACCTTGAGCATAAGATAGAGGTGGAGTCACATGCAAGACTAATCCGCCAAAAGCAATGTCACATTAGCCCACCAATATCTTTGGTTGTGAAAGAGGAGATTGATAAGCTCAAGGAGGCCAGATTTATCTTTGAGGTGGAGAATTTAGAATGGGTGTCTCCAATTGTCATTGTGAAGAAAAAGAATGGCAAGCTTCGAGTATGTGTGGATTATAAGAAGCTCAATGCTATTACCAAGAAGGACTACTACTCATTTCTATTCATTGATGAGATCTTGGAGGAGGTTGCAGGTCATGAGAGATATAGTTTTGGAGATGGTTATAGTGGATATAACCAAATCAAGATTGCACCAGAGCATCAACAACTCACAAAATTCACCACATCTTGGGGGACTTATGCTTTCAAGGTCATGCATTTTGGGCTTTGTAATGCTTTAGCCACATTCCAAAGGTTCATGAACAAGGTATTTGAACCTTTCATTGGGAAATTTGAGAGAGACTCCATTGATGACTTTTGTGTCTATGGAAGCAAGGAAGAGCACTTTGAGCACCTAATCAAGATCTTGCAATGCTTGGATGAGGCAAATGCATCACTTAACCCAGAGAAGTGCATTTTTGGATGTGAAGAAGTTCTACTTTTGGTGCACATCATCTCCAAGGATGGAATAACAATTGATCCTAAGAAGGTAAGGAAAATCTCAAACCTTCCATTCCCTTCAAGCTTGACAAAGTTACACCAATTCTTGGGGATGGTTGGGGACTATATGAGGTTCATCATCTCATTTTCCAACAAGGCTTATGCATTGACCATCTACATGAAGAAGGGTGTAGATTACATGGTGATTTTGGAGGACAAGGAGGCTCTCAAAACTTTTGAGGAGCTCAAAAAATCCCTTGTTGTTGCTCCGATTCTTGCTAAACCTGATTGGAGTAAGTCTTTCATCCTCTACACTGATGCTTCTAATGTAGCTATAAGATGAACTCTTAGTTAATTAGACCAAGATAGGCATGATCATCCAATAGCTTATGCTAGTAGGCAGATGGTTTCAACAAAAAAGAACTACTCTATTATGGAGAGAGAAGAATTGGCAATGATCTTTGGTCTCAAGAAGTTTAGACATTACATGATTGGAGGGAAAGCCACCATTGTCATGGATCACAAGGCTTTGAAGTACATCCTCAACAAGCCTAATGTTGAAGAGAGACTAGCAAGGTGGATGATACTCTTGTCAGAGTATGACTACACCATTGAGGATAGGCCAAGAAAGAAACATGCAAATACTAATTTGTTATCTAGAGCCTATGATCATGATAGAGATGAGCCAATGGATGATTCCTTCCCGGATGAGGAGCTCATGACAATCTCAGTCACTCAAGAGGTTCCAATGGAGTACAAGGAGATTGTGGATTTTGTGACAAGAGGTAATTATCTAAAAGGGATGCATGCTAGAGAGAGGAAGGCCCTTGCAACAAGATCTAGACCTTACCCAATGGTGGAGGATATTCTTTTTCACCAAGAGCAGATGGTCTACTTTGAAGAGCAGTGGGTAAGGAAGAGTCTATCCTACTTATAAAGGAGTTTCATGAAGGTTTAGTGTGTGGAGTACACTTTGCAGGAAAGGTGACTGCTTTCAAGATTCTAGATGTAAGTTACCATTGGAGAAGGATTTTCAAGAATTTTTTGATTATTACAAAACTTGTCATGTTTGTCAAGCTTTTGCTAGAAATTCTACATCCACTCCACTCCACCTTTTAGATCAATTCCATTGTTAGGATCTTTTGAGAAGTGGGGAATTGATTTTGTAGGTATTCTCAATAAAACCTCAAGGCACAATTGTTATATTGTGGTTGTTATTGATTATCTTATCAAGTGGGTTGAGGCTAGACCATTGAGGGACAAGAATGAAGATGAAGTTGGTAGATTTCTTTATGAACGCATTATCACTAGGTTTGGATGCCCTTTGGAGTTGGTTTCTGATAGAGGAGGAGAGTTTACAGAAGCATTACTACAGCCATGCAACGACATTTCTCCATCACACATAGATTAACTACATCCTATAAGCCAAATTCCAATGGCTTGGCAGAGAGACCCAATCAGACCTTATGCATGATATTGGATAAAGATGCAGAAATGGAGGGGGCTAAACATCATCAAGACAAGAAGATTCATGCAATTTTGCGGGGATATAGGACAACCATGAAGACTTCCACAGGGTATTCTCTATTTCAATTGGTATATGGTATTGCATCTACCTTACCTATTCACTTTGATCTTCCTACATTCCAAAGCATTCATAGGAGATTGAAGAAAGCACAAGGAGGTGATGCAGAGAAGTCAAGGAAAGAACAACTCATGGAGTTGGAAGAGGCAAGAGTAGTTGCTATGGTTTGAGTAGAGAAAACCCAAAGGAAACAAAAGGAGAGCTATGACAAGAGGCAAGGCAAGAAGAAGGTGGAGCCTTTGAAAAAAGGTGATTGGGTAATGTTGTTTGATTCTATTCAATTCAAGAGTGCAAAATAAGTTTTTGCCTAAGTACTTTGGACCTTTCATAGTAGAGAAGGTGTGTGGCAATTACATCTATGATCTTAGGAAGTTGGGAGGAAGACACTTTGGTAGGTTAACCATGATAAGTTGAGGATGTACCATAGAAGGTCGAGAGACCTTCACTTTGAGGACAAAGTGAAAACTTAGTCCGGGGGTAAATGTAACACCAATTTGTGCATGTGTGTGGTATTTTGATATTTAGCTTGGTATTACAAGTACTTGAGAGATATTATTTATATAGAGATAAAGGATGGTCTTACATTAGTCATGATTAGTTAAAGTTAGTAATAGTTAAGATAGAAGGGACCTTACTTTAGAGGAAGTGGAAAAGATGAGCACCACTATTTTGGATTCTAGTGTATTGACTTGATATTATTCCTAGGTGTTTGGCTTTGAGGAAAGAGTTGAAAACTCTTGGACCCGTAAGCGTTCCCGTAAGCGTTTTTGTTTTGGATTCTTCTATATTCCAAGGATTGCACATGTGAAAGAATCCTTGACTTAGTGGTTTGGTCAAGATAAGATCACATGCTTAGTGGAATATGCCCACGTGGATGGATATTCCTTTACATGTTTTGATTTTACTTGACTTTTAGCCTAGTTACTTGAGTTACTCTAGTAATTAGTAACTTTGGTACGTAACTATTTCACAAGTCTAAAAACAAGGAGTGAGGAGGTACTCATCATCCTTTCATTTGCAAGTGTCTCTCTCTCTCATTGAGTTCTCTAGTGAGCAACGTCTTGAGTATTAGAGTATTAGCCTTGGATGAGTATGATGAAGTTGGGGTTTCTTGCCTTCTTAGTCCATGGTGCGCTACTACAATAGCCATTAGAGGTTCATCTTGAGTGAGAGATAGGCCGGCTCATAGTTCCCATGTGGTATCATGAAGGAGATACCCTTTCCAAATGACCTTGTACCTTGTATGTGATTGGCATCCTTGTTGAATGTGGCAACGTGCAAGGATATGACCAACTTTGTACTCCTCATGATCATTGTAACAATATGGAGTTTAGCAATGAAGTTAGTAGGGATAACAAAGTAACAAATAAGATAAATTAGTCTTGAATATTCTAGAAATATTTAGGAAACTTCTTGGGAAGCTTCTTGGCTAGCTCAGCTTGCACCTCAAGTAAGTAGCTTCTAGAAGGAAGCTTCTAGAAGCTTCCAACTAGCTTAGCTTGCACGCCAAGTAGACGGCTTCTAGAAGGAAGCTTCTTAAGAAGCTTCCTAGTTAACTTGGCTTGCACTCTAAGAAAGTGGTTTGAGAAAGCTTCTTGAGAAGCTTGTCAAGGACTTTGTATATTACTTGTAAATACCAAAGCCAAAGTTCATGCTAGGCACTCGGAGTTTTTCCTCATTCCAACATCCCAATGTGAGCTTCTATTCTCCTATTTCTTTCTTGGGTCTTGGTCTTTTACAATCATGGATAGGGATGGGAGGAGAAGGAGGAGGTTGGACACAAGAGGAAAAAGAAGATGGGTTAGGAACAAAGGGTTTCAACTTGGAAATGTGAAGGACTGAGTGGATGCACATATAACAAGGTAAGGCAAGGCAATGAGCAATAAGAGAGATGATTTGGGTGACATCAAAGGGTCCTATCCAATTGGGGGCAAGTTTACAAACTAGAGTATCAAGTGGGAGGGGTAGGTTACTAGAGTATATCATGACTTTATCACCGACTTCAAAGATGAGATCATGACGATGGTGGTCTGCATATTGTTTTTGACAATTTTGAGCAACAAGGAGGTTAGATTTGGCTTGTTGGAGAGGTTGGGATACGGTGGTCAAGAAGGTTGAAGTATGAGGGACCTAAGGCAGAGGAAGAGCAGATCCTCTCAATTCTCTTCTAATTGGTATAGTGGACATATATTGGTATAATTAGAAGAGAATCTGGAACAAGCGGATCCTGGCCAAAATTGAGAAAGAAAAGGTAAAATTCGGTGCTTGTATGTTTGAAATTATTGTAGGCAAACTCTGCAACTACAAGACATTCATCCTAATTGGTATAGTGGACATTAACAAAGGCATGCAACATATCCTCCAAGGTACAATTTGCACAATTGGTTTGTCCATCAGTTTGAGGGTGATAGGCTGTGGACAAAGCAAGCTTGGTGTTGAGTATCTAGGAAAGTGCTTGCCAAAACTTCCCGGTGAATCGATGATCACGATCGGAAATGAGTACACATGGCATCCCATGATGCTTGAAGACATTGTCAAAGTAGATTTGTGCTAAGGTTGGAGCATCCACGGTATCAAAGGTTGGTGCCAAGTGGATTTGCTTCCTAAGCTTATCCATAAACACCATGATTGTTATGTGTCTTTGCTTTGTCTTGGGCAAGGATGTGATGAGATCCAAGCTCACATGTTCTCATCAAGCAGATGGAATAGGGAGTGGTTGAAGGAGTCCACTCAACTTCTAGTTGTTGGCCTTGTTACATTAGTAGCTCTCACACAATCGGAAAAACTCTCAAACATCTTGTGTCATGTTGGGTCACCACCATCGGCATTAGAGGGTACTCAAGGTCTTGTCCACATACATGTGACCAGCTATGGGTAAATCATGGGCTTCTTGAAGGCGCACAAGTCGGAGATCATCTTTGGCTGGAACATAGATCCGGTCCTCATGGAATAGAAGACCTTTCTTGAAGGAGAAGGTGTTGTACTCCTTGTTGCATGCTCTAAGACGACCATATACTATTTGGAAGAAGGGATCTTGATGTAGAGCTGTCCAATACTTGTTTTGGACCTTGGAGTCAATTAACACCATTGTAATTGCTGCCGTGATGAGAGGAAGAGACATTAAATCAAGTCATCATGATAGAGCATCAAGGATGACATGAAACCAACCTGGTTTGTACTCAAGTTTGATGTCAAACAATTGGAGTTGTTCCTCCTATTGATGATGTTGACTCTTTATGTGTTCCAAGTGTAAGGTTTGCAACAATGGTTTACGATTAGTTTGCATGATCACTTGTTTCTGCAAGAGATAATATTACCATACCTTGGTGGCATATACCATTGCAAGTTGTTCATGACCTTGAGCTGAGTAATTTCTTTCATCCATATTTACTCTACGAGATATAAAGGCAATGGGATGTAGTCCATTTGGGAATTCTTGTTGCAACACGGCTCCAATTGCAAAGTTAGAAGTATCAAAATCAACCACACATGGTTGTTGAGGATCATATGGTTGAAGAATGCGCCTTGAAGATGCCATATATTTCAACAACTAGAATGCTTCTTTGTGCTTGGTGGTCCACTAGAAGCTCAAGTCCTTCCTCAAGAGGTTAGTCAATGGTGCAGCCACATGAGCATAATAATGGATGAACTATTGGTAAAAACTGGCCAATCCATTAAATGCCCGTATTTCTATAGCATCCTTTGGAGTAGACCAATTAATAATGGTCTTGATTTTCTCCTCTTCCATCTTGTGACACAAGAAGGTCACTTCCTTTTGCCAAAAGGCACACTTTGACTTCTTATAGTAAAATTTCCATTGTTATAATTGTCTTAGGACTTCTTGCACATGATTCATGTGTTCTACCTCTATCTTGCTATAGATTAAGATATCATCCAAGAACACCATCATGTACAAATCCAATAGTCCATCCAACACCCGATGCATCTGATTCATGAAGACTATTGGAGCATTAGTGAGCCCAAAAGGTACAACTCTCCACTCAAAATACCCATACCTTGTGCAAAAGGCAATCTTTTGCATATCCTCTCTATCAATGTGGATTTGCCAATAGCCACTACAAAGATCTAACTTGGAAAATTATCATGCTCCACTCAATTGATCAAGCAAGTCATTGATCCGAGGCTAGGGATATGCATTCTTTGCTTACTGAGCCCGTAGTAATCAATATAGAAACAAAGTCCTCCATCCTTCTTTGGAATGAATAATATTGGTGCTCCCCAAAGAGAGGTGCTATGTCATATGAAGTCCTTCTCCAACAACTCTGTAAGTGTTATTTGCAACTCCTCCAACTCCTTTGGTGAAAGCCGATAGATCGGTCTACTCACTTGAGTACTCCTTGGCAATAACTCAATCTTGAAAGGCATACCACAATCAGAGGGTAATCCCTTAAGTAGATCATCCGGAAACATGTCCGCACACTCTTTAAATATCTGATCAACTATTGTTTGATGAGGCTCTTGGCCCTCCTCAGATTGTCCTTGTGCAATTGGCTTGATCCACACCGCAAAAATAGACTTATCTTCCTCCAAAGCTTACTCTATGGTTGCTTCACTAACAAACTTCCCATCTAGGGACTCATCTTTCTTCAAAGCTTGCTCCATGGTTGCTTTCTCGTAAACTTCTCATCTTAGGACTTATCTCCCTTCAAGGCTTGCTCTATGGCTACCTTCTCAACAAACTTCCCATCTTGGGACGGACTATTTTTAGGTGTCTTATTCAAAGGTGCCAGACAACCTAATCAGAAATTCCTACCTTGATGTTGTACTTGAATTTATTGTCAATTCCAATCAAATTGAACCTTATGATGTTCAAGCCAAGGTAATCCTAGAATGACATTTTAGTGTAGAGGTGCCACTACAAACCTCATACACTCAAAATACTCATACCCAATCTTGAAGGTAATAGGATGTGAGGTACAGAATGTAGAATCTTTTCTATCATCCGTCATCATCAATCTACTTCCAATTACTGGCTTGATAGGAATACATAATTCCTATAAAAGACCAAGACCAAGGAGAGAAATAAGAGAAAGGAAACTCACATTGGGACACTTGAATGAGGGAAAACTCCAAATGCCTAGCATGCCTTTGGCTTTGGTATTTATGGGTACCATACAAGGCCCTTGAGAAGCTTCTCAAGAAGCTTCTTTGAGCCGCTTTCTTAGATTGCAAGCCAAGTTAACTAGGAAGCTTCTCAATAAACTTCCTTCTAGAAGCCACCTACTTGGCATGCAAGCTAAGCTAGTTAGAAGCTTCTAAAAGCTTCCTTCTAGAGGCTACCTGCTTGGAGTGCAAGTTAACTAGTCGAGAAGCTTCCCAAGAAGCTTCCTAGATGCTTTTGGAATATTCTAGGCTAATTTGGCTTATTCTCTACTTCATTAGCCTTACTAACTACGTCGCTAAACTCCATACTATTACAATTCTTTTGCTACTTGCATAGACATGGAATTATTTGAACTTCCAAAATCAACCAAAATCCTACAACTCCAATTAGATATTGTACCTTGCAAGTGAAGCAAACTTGCATAGATTGAGCCATTGAGCTCCCAATAGGTGGCTCAAAATCTTCTATTGGGATTCCTTGTTTCCTTGATTGTTCTACTCCACAAACTCCATCTGGGAAACTTGTCAAGGTTGCACATTCTTGAGTGAACATTTAGTGATGCAATGTTCCAATTGGTAACAATAAAAAAACTCCCATTTTGTCACAATTTCTCTTCATCTTTTGTGCCAAGTGGTTTTTGTTGAATTGCATCAATCTCCATTGGTGTTGGCTCCTCCACCCGTGTATAGTGTATTGGTAGGTTTTATGGAAGTTGAGGTCAAGACCAAATTGTTTCAACCAAGGAATCAAAACCTTTGGCCAACCATATGGCTTCCTCCAAGTGTTGTGGCTCTTGTATGGTTACCTCTAATTTGGTTCTTGACTTCAAGCCCCTCACAAATTGATCCAGAGTTTCACCTTCTAGTATATCTAGAGTTTGCATGATGGTGTTTTGGAATTGCGTGATGTCATTTCTGATAGAGCCAATCTATTCCAACTTTGCCAACCTATCCTGTGCAGCTTGTGTGGCATTTATAGCTTGGATCCAACTAATTATTGCACTCTTGAATTCTGTCCACATCAAGATTGGTGCAACAATTTGTTGTTCAGCTCATTCCCCTTGGAATTTCCATCATAGCTTTGCTACTCAATCCAATTGGCTAGAAGCCAAGAGAATCTGTCTTTGCTCATCTTGCAGATTGGTAGCTTCGAAGTAACATTCACAATCAAACAAAAAATTCTCCACTGCACCCAAGAGATTTTTACCTTTGAATACCTTGGGTTTAAGGAATCAGATTTGATCTTCTCCTTCTCAAATTGGTACTCTCTCTACATGCTCTTGTCATCAAAGCTCTAGTTCATCCAACAATCGAGTAAGGTGCTAGATTTGTTATTGTATAGCAAGGATAACCTCGGGCATTGCCACCATGGTTGCTACTCTATCACACCATCCTTAATCTATCTAATTTATTAACACATAGAAGTAACACATCCATTGTTCTCCATAAGTTACAACCAGAAGCCTTAAGGGTTCCTTAGATATGGTGATCATATGCAGAAAATCTTGTCCAAAGCGTGAGGTGGTGAATTGTGTGAAACAATGCTTGACTAGTACTTGGACACAAAAATCCCAATGGTTTGATGGTAGTGGATTTGGTGGTCCATAAATTCCATCCATCCCATTCCTGTTCTGATACCAATGTAAAAGACCAAGACCAAAGAGAGAAATAGGAGAATGGAAACTCACATTGGTGACACTTGAATGTGAGAAAACTTCAAATGCCTAGCATGAGCTTCGGCTTTGGTATTGATAGGTAGCATCCAAGGCTCTTGAGGAACTTCTCAAGAAGCTTCCGTGAGTTGCTTTCTTAGAGTGCAAGCCAAGTTAACCCGGAAGCTTCTCAAGAAGCTTCTTTCTAGAAGCCGTTTACTTGGCATGCAAGCTAAGCTAGTTGGAAGCTTATAAAATTTTCCTTCTAGATGCTACCTACTTGGGGTGCAAGTTAAGCTAGTTGGGAAGCTTCCCAAGAAGCTTCCTAGATACTTCAAGAATATTCTAGGCTAATTTGGCTTATTCTCTACTTCCTTAGCCTTACTAACTACGTTGCTAAATTCCATATTGTTACAATTTCAATTTCTGCCCTATTAGTAGAAGTACTCTTTTTGTGATACCTCTATTTGATCTATTTATTCCATCATGTATAAAATCTTTCCAAATGTTACTAAAGCAAATTTTACCTTTGGATCATATGTCTAGCTATTGGTATTACACCCTCATTGAGTACACATTTATAAAATTCAAGTTCACCTTCCTCCTCCCTATCTAACATCTACTTCCATATGCATCTCTTAATTTCCTTCACTAGTTAGTACCAGGTGCTGCAGTGTAGCATTGCAGACCCTCATCCCAACCCAATTAAACAATTCTCATGAGCAATGAAAACATACAAGAAATGTTGGAGAGAATTAGTCTCCCACAACAACTCTTTCTTCCTTTGGATTCAGTTCCATAATATTCTATAGCTACAATAAGTATACTCTATTTTCAAATTCAAATTCCAGCCTTGATTAATGACACTCATTAAACTCTATAGGTTAATTAAGAGTTAGGGAAGCACCATGACCCACAAAACACTACACGTAGAGCTTTGAACTCCAAAAAAATTATACAAGTTTCCATAGAAGTTCGTGGTCCCAATAATGAATGGTCTTGTATAGATTTGTATAGGTACCAAAAATTACTTTAACAAAGGAAGGGTGTTCAATTTTACATTGACAACTACATTATGATTCATTTTACGGCTAGTTTATTATGAAGATGTGAGACTTAATTAACTAACATTGTAGGACCAAATTAGCAATGAAATATGGAGTTAATTCTAACCATCCATATTATTCTGACTATCCATATTAAGCCAAAGTGGAAGCAAGAGAGGGATTGTAAGGGAAAACCACGTGTTAAGTCCGATTTAAAAATCATTTTGCGTCCTTACAAAATTTGGAAAAAATTGTCCCATCCCCCTTGGGCTTGCATCTCATCATGCACATCAGGTTAGAAGGGTTTGACATGTCTGGTTAGAATGGTTCCAAATGCAACCCAATCAATTGGAACATTTTGTTATTCTTTGAAGGTGTTAGACTTGGTGAGTAAACACGCCTCCTATTGCTTTACAATCCTGACACAAGATAGTGATAGAGGTCAGGTGGGCAAATTAAAATCCAAATCTAGATTTTCTTCTTATACCTTGGAAACATGGATGAAACTCCTATTCACCTATCAACCTCTGCTCCACTATCTGAATTTGCTTTCAACCCTCATCTCCCCATTTCATTTCAAGAATTACTTGAGAAGATGGTTGCATTTGTCCCACTTCCCCACTTGAATGCAGTAAGCAAGAGTAATAGCTTGGGCAAAACAATGAAGGGCAAAGATGACCAATTTAGGATGGCTTATCACCACTACTTGCAAATACTCAATTATTTAGAAGATCCAGAGCACTTTAGTCAGATCCATGGAGGAAATAGTATAAGACCACTCCAAAAAGGCACCACATTCAGCTACATGGCCACTTACTTGGTTTGGCACAAGAGAGTATTTCCACCCTCTATGTATGGTGGTCAGCTTTAAAAAAAAGTGCACGATATTTGAGATTTTACAAAGATACTTGAGAATGGAAAAAAATTACACCGAGGAGGGTCTCACCGATAAAGATTTGAAGCAAGGATGGAGAACAATTGAGGATAAACTCAATCATCTTTGTCCATATTTTTAAAGAATGGATTTAATGTTGGGGGGCAGAGCCCATATATCTCCCCCTGCATTGGTTAGTATTGGTGGCATTGAGGAGTAAGTTTGATTCATGGATGGAACATGCACTGTTGTTATACTAGATGAGGCAGATGACAAAATGGGAGGAACTTCTCTTGAAGAGTCGATTCTGGTTAGCATCTCGAGCACCCAAGGGCATTTGGGTGATTTTGTAAATTGCATGTATACATTTGGAAATTATGAATGTGTGTTATTGGGAGTTTTGGATGAGGGAGTTCTAGACAAGGATTACCATCATTTCTTGATGAGAGAAAAAGCCAAGCAACACTCTCATACTCTGCAAGCAAAAGAGAATCACTCAGAGAGGACATGGAGCCCAGGGAGTGACAAGAGTAGAGTAGAAAAAGAGCAAGAGTTGAAGAGAATAAAAGAGAAAGGGAGAATCAAGAATTTCATAAGAAACCAACTAGAAATACATCCAAGGAGAAAGAGGAGCGAGAGAATGCAGCAGAAACATCTAACGATAACGATCAGGATAACAAGAAGGAAGTCATACCTAGCATACTTATCTTGATATTACTAATAGGATAAATCGCTAATGGCGAGTGGCATCTTCCTTAACCTCCCTCTGTGGTCGGATCTGTAATATATAGAGACCTCGTCTAATACTTCAAGCCGGCCGAATGGTGCATTTGCTATGATGTGGAGGCTATCTGTGGCAGATGTAGCTTTGGTCTCCCGGATCGTCTTAAGGATCGAAGTTTCAAGGGTGCTACATTTCCATGTCAAAGCACAGCGGTATGCACCACATCTATTTTGACTATCAAAGCTTGCGGCACTTAAAACCAAATCCGGATAGTGATGGTAGAAAAGTCTATCCCGGGCGTCTCTTGAACAAGGCTTTTTCTCCATTATAGCCATTCGAGTGTCGCCTATTGTATTAGACCCGCATCATAAGTTGTCAGTTGATCATTGATGCCAATTTCAACAGGCAGTGCACGAGCGGTAGATTTGACTGATATTGAAGTTGCTATTGTAGTAAAGTGCAAGAAAAATGGGTACAGTATGTCTTAGGTTCGGTTAAAAGATCAATCAGGTTGATCTTTTGAAAATGGAAGCGACCAGCGTTATCTGAGTGCAAACAACGGGTCCTTGCCATAGACGTCCCTTAGTTTCTCTGTGCAGTTAGAATAACGAAAGGAAGTAAGATAGTGAGGTTCAGCAGTTTTTCTTAGGTAACTCAGAAATTGAGTTGCAAGTGCATGGCAGTGCCGTCAATCGCGTAGGTCTCTGCGAAACCAACAAAACAGATTCTCGGCAAACAACTGCATGTGAATTGTCACTACGGGTATTCGTTAAAGTTGCGCTCTGTTGTGTATATAGGTCAACCTTTGAAGCAAAAGTCAGATGGGACTAAGTCAGTTCCGGTGCCCACTGGTCAACTTTCTCACGAAGTGAGAAGCGAGGGTAAAATCAATAAGCAAGCAACCCCCATGTCATTCGATGTGAATTGAGTTTCACCGACATCTTATATTGTTTCCTTCTGCATCTTGAAGTTAGTGCGCTCACATTCTAATCCACTAAGCATTGAGAGGAGGGAGCCTCTAAAATGTTAATTAGTTGAAGAATAGGAACCTCACAGGCACCCTGGAACTCGTGAGGCGCACTCCCCGGCCGGAATAAATGTTGTGACTACAATCTGCAGTGTAGACTACTCTGTGGCATCATGATATCTTTTAAATTCTTCTGTCCAAGTGAAAAAACAGGGCCCTGCCAGTGACGTCTGAGGAGGGAACCACCTTACTTTTGACCCACGGTCCCTCAGTAAGATATCTGTAATAACCTGCAGCTAATTCTAGATTCAGCGTTCAAGGACCACAGAGTAGTAACATAATCGACATATCGATTTGCAATCGATTTGGAATCGATATGTCGAGATTGTTCTCATGCACACAGTTTTTCATTCCTTGTATAAAGTCGGATCGTCTTTCAGATCCTGTAGATTTTTGTCGAGTGTCTTGTGAACTGAACTATGTGATTCGATTACTAGGAATTTCTGTCCAGAGATATTCCCGCAACAGCACTCAACTTACCCCATTAACTAAACATCAGGGACATCAGGATATAACGTGTTTCACTTTATATCTCAGAAGCTAAATCCATGGCCGAACAGTCTGTTTATTAACGCAGCACTCAGAGATATAAAGAGGTACAGAGAGTTATAGTCACTCATCACGTTCATCTTCCGGAACTTCTTGAATTTACCACTGAGTGTGTCTCGTCAATATTGCCTCCTGCGTACTCTCGACTGAGTACCATATTACTACATTGACTTAAAGCATGTTCCGCTCCTGGCTGAGGCAGCCGTCAATATCAACACTCAGTTATAGCTCGAATAGCAAGACATATTTAACAATCTCCACCTTGTATTCTATCTAGTCAATACAATCTCTACCTTGAAATATTCAGTTGTATTATTCTGAAGAGCGACATCGAATATTGAACAAGGTCATGCATAACTTGAACTTAATTATATAACCGGTTTAGTTATAGCCTCCATGTCTATCTTTTGCAAATTAATCTTTCCATTTGACATGGCGTCCATGTCTCATATCATGAGACATCAATATGCTTTGTTCCACTAAGCTTAATGCAAATTAATCTTTCCATGATATAAGCTTTGTTCCATGATAAAATGTTATCTGTTGATGTGATAAAATGATGTCTCATGACATGGGATGTCAATATGCTTTATTCGAGAATGATAGACTTGATTCTCGTCTTGCAGATCCATTAGATTTTTGTCCAGTGAACTGAACGCTGTGATTCGATTTGCCGAGAAACCGATCAGCTTTCCTTCGATCGATTCTGAGACTACTGACCTCAAATATGAGAAATATGCGGTTTATCGAAGTCATCTTCTCCGCAAACGTTGAAGGTCATGGATGTCGTCGTCACCATCTACAGCTAGTCGTTGCACGTCTTCTGAACATTGAGTTTATTAATCCGAACAAAGTCAAAGGTATTCTAAAGTCCACCCACGCTCTGACAACATTAAGAATACCAAAAAGACGAGGATGAATGAAAGGAGAAGGAAACTGTCGTTTGCAAGGTCACTGTTATTTCTCCGGTACTAGAGATGCTATAGCCCCTTGCATTAGTAGCAACTCATTGTAACGAAGGCCGCAGTCTGTTAGTTTCTCTGGAATTCATCGAAGGAATGAGTATCTGCATGGTCAAAGATACTTGCGGACATATATAGATCCAATATATCCATTTGACTGTGTTGCAGATCCACTAGTACTTGATTGAGTCTAAGTAGATTTGGACCTAGAATGGACGCATGAAAACCAAATTGCGGTGTTTGATACTCCATCACACCAATATCTGTCAATGTGCAAAGTCCATCATTGCTTTGGCTTCTTCAGAGACAATCACTGTAAGGATGCTAATTTAGATGCGCATGAGGATTCCCTGCTTTAAATGGTTTCAACACGTGAATGCCCCGCTGACAATTTCCTGATTGGACCGACATGCTTAGCAAAAGTAAACGCTTAGAGGAATCTGTATCAATCCCAAGGCCTAAGTATGCAGTACTAGACTAAGTCTGAAGCTGACATCTTTGAAAGTATCGGTGATGGATATGTGTTTAATCTTACGAGCAATTTGACTGTTGCTGGCCAGATTTGAACCACCCCTAATTTTGACCGTGCATGTGTAAGAGAAACCAGGATTCATAGATACATATCGTACGAGAGAAAATTACAGATTCTTCTTAAAGTATCTGAATTTATCATAATCTGGTTTGTCAACATAATGCATAAAAGGTACGAACTCCGAAAGGTGAGACGGAACAAGACCTGTAGACAACCGGAGACGAGGATACTATTTACTATCTAATCCATGAAGTATGGAATAAAAGCCATAAGTAATAATGCAAGGTTGTGAACTCCAACACTTTAACGAGAAATACCCCGTGCTGAGACCTGTGTCGGATCTATGTATTAAATTGCTGTTCGTAGGTTTGTACAATGAAACCTCCTTCATATCATAACAAGAATTTTCTCCAGTTTGCTAACATGATTCCTAAGTCAAGAAGTTATTAACATCAGATATCACATCGACTGTCAGTTTATTGAGGTGCTGAGGTTTTTTTGGTGACAATTTTATCTTTAGGTGTGAATAAACCAAGTCAAGAGAAGTCAGTATCGAAAGGTGTACTGTAGGGCTGAATCTTTCCGGTACTACTGCGAACTACGAGGCCCTACGTCATCTGATGCTTCATAGAACAATGTATTGGTCGAAAGCTTTTGTGAAGTTTCGGCCATATCGTCGTCCTACTTCGATCTTCTACTCAATGGCATGCTTATCTCCATTCGACAAGAAAAGGCAAAATGTGGACTTAAAAGTCGTTGTCGGACCTCTCTGGAAAGCATTCCAATGGTGTAATCCACAACGCCGTGTGTAACGATTGCATTTGGTGGTTTTCGCCCGTGCTCCTTCGGCCATAGATTTGCCCTAAAAAATTGTGCCAAAGTGTAGCAGTGATCTCCTGCATTTTGATCTTGAAACTACTTTCCAGCTCTCTATCAAAATTATTGGAGTTCCAAACAACAGTAGTCCTGAGCATAGCAGCATAGCCGAGTACTCTGTTCTCAGGCCCCAGCCTTACGAACTCGAAGTCTTTGTAGCGAGTTCATCGCTGTGCTCCATGCGAACGCAGTACTGCACTGGAGTCGGAACTGCGGTAGGATAGACATTCAAACCCCATGATGCTGACATTAACCGGGACATGCTCGATGAAAGCTACCTTTGGGATTAGTGAGCGACTGATAGGCTATCATCATGCACCTCCAAAATCATTTCACAAAGTTGGAAAGATTGGCACTCCGAGGACTAGATGTTCGACGAAGTCGGCACTGGATGTTCAAATCGAACAGGAGAAAGGGAAAGGATGGAGAGATGCCAGGGGCATAGATAACGAGCGACTGCTGAATAATTTCAATGCACTTGTTGTTATGGCTTCTGATCGAGTGGAGATGCATAAAATATTGGCCGACCAACGTGATAACTGGAACCATCTATTTCACACCACCATCACCGTTGCTTCTGTTTCTGCAGCCACAGTGATTGCAATGAACGGGCAGATGGAGGCTGTTGGACTGTCTCTGGTGGCCACGATTTTGAATGCAGCGTGTGCGGGTCTCATGGCTCTGGTGAATATAGAGCAGCCATCACAGCTGGCAGAAGAACAACGCAGAGCAGCTCGATTCTTCAGACGGCTAACGATGGAAATTAAAGCTACCTTGAATATCGATCCTCAACTCCGGGCAGAAGCCTCAGCCTACTGGAAGGAGAAGATCGGCACACTGCATGCTCTTGATGGTGCGTTCCCTCTGCCATTATCTCCCAATGGGCTAGAAAAGTTTCCGGGGCATGTTGAACCAGCTCATCTTAGTCCCAAACCTGCTAGAGATGATGTAGAAGAGAAATTTGAGGATGACATGTGCACGTGTAGCGCGTGTCAGTGGACACCGTTGACAGAAAAATATGTGAGGGAAGTAAGCCAACGTTTGCAAGACCGGGATATTCCTGGACAGATTGCCATCGCTGAGAAGGCCAGACAGGTGAACCTGGCATTGGCAAGAACTTCTCCAATCTTGGCTGCAGTCAGTGCTCTGCTGAATGGTCTGATCTTTGCTGGTAAGCTGTCTGCGGTTAGTCAAGTTTCCTGGTTAGCAGCAACCATGACAGTGAGTGCCCTGTTTTCGCACAGCTTGTCACATGCTCTCCAGGTAGGAAGCTTTTTTGAGGTGCACAGAAACCATGCCGGGTTCTATGCAGACATTCAAAAGTCTGTAGAAGGAGCACTGCGGCTGCCAAGACAACAAAGGGAAGATTTTAAACTGTTTCTTCTGAAATTTAATCTGAAGCTTGGTCACAATCCCGACAAGGAAGTCGTACAACAAGACAATCATAATGCAGATAAGCTGCTCTAGGAAGCGTTTCAACCGAACGGTCGTCACAACTTTAAATTAGGAGAGCTTCATTTTGTATAATATATCTCAGGTCGCTTCTCTCATGCTACAATCAACCTGACGACGATTTTTTTGTTCGACGCCCCCATTTTTCAGACCAGATTATGTTAGCGTCCAAAAAGTTGTACGGAATCTAACAGTTGCATCTCTCTGAGCATTCATCTCCGTGTACTGCGCATTGTGTTGAGAAGTGCTTTACATGCATCTAATGTTGACACCCTATGTGTTTCTTCCCGACAGGCAAAGCACTTATCCATCGTTTGATAACCCATGTGTTTCTTACATACAGTTTACTAGTCTTCCGTTTGGATTGAATTCGTCGAGAAAAGGGCGAGCGCGTAGAAAGCACGAAGGATGGGAAGACCCCATCAAGCCCGCACGAGAGTGAGACAAAATAGGTAAAATGGAGCTAAGCTTCAATAGAGTCGCTATGAGAATCTGCCCTACTGCACCTAAGTGATCCGAGCTATGCAAGTCGAGCATATGAAGCAACCGGAGCATGAAGTGATCCGAGCTATGCAACCGGAGCATATGAAGCATCACCTCTCGATTGTACCAACCACTGCACTCTAACATGCTGACACATGATGTCTAAAATATGCTAAAAAGTATAAGAGTGAGAGTGATATCCCTAGCACTTAACATGATAAGCTCTCGCACACTCCGTGACAAATATGTAGAACTTTGTGTCCATAGCTTCATATAATTCCAAGGCTAGAGGAACAAAGAGGTGACCTTGCTGCATACCCTTATACTTAAAGACCTCGTGAGCTGCTGTTGTACTCGCCGGTTATCTAGGAGGTGGGTAATCATTCCCTTTGAAATTGTATCACGCTTAGTGTCTCTAACCATGACATTCACTACTATCACCTGATCATCTTGGACCAAATATAAGTCTATTCTAACACTTGTTGTCTGCAAAGCAGGCAAACGTTTCCTCCAAGCCAAGTATCCACTCTCTCTTGCCATAGCAAACACTATGTCCTTAATAGCATCATGGGTAGCTATCATCTATCCTCCACAAGGACGCCTTGTCATATGGACCGTTGTTGCATCTAGTGTAAAACAACACTCATAAGTGTAATGAATATTCGGATGGATAGACCAAACTTAAGCGAACCTCATCGTTATAGAGAAAGTAGTTGGTGCAAGGCGGAATGCTCTAATGCACTGTCGAGCTAGTATCCAATAGCCTGCATCCTTTGCTGAACAAGAACAAAGATGTGCACTAATAGCCTAAGGAATGGACGAGTCAACTAAGAGAGAATGTAATATATGTTTACATTGTCGCTCCATCAAGGAAGACAATAAACCTCTAGGCCAATCTAACTATAGTGAAGCAAAAGATTCATCCACCACGTCTCAAATTGTCGCATGGTTTACATTATTACCAGTAGAGTAGATTTAAGACGGAAGACACTTCATGCCACTTTCACATGAGTTTCAAAACCTGCATATGCTTATAGCTATATTAAAAGTATGTCAACTTGAATTGTATGAATGAAAATATAATAACAATGCTAACGGATTGCACTTCCGCAAATCATCCCATATCATGCTGCTTGTTTCTACACATTGGGTTACTGACCGGTAAGCCAGTCCTGATCTATAAGACGTAGTAAAGATTTTCACAATCAATAATCAATAGAATTCTTTTTCACACAAAGTAATTCTTCAATCGTGAACATTCATATCGGTCTGCAATTCTCCTCTCCTAGCATTATAAACCAGAAGTTATTCGAGATATGTTACTCATTTGTCCATTAAAAGTGTGCCTTGAAAAGGATCTTTTCATGGTCATGGGCTCGACTACTACCTCTTAAGATTACACAGGATGAGCTATACATAAGTTATAGATTTATATTACATATGTGAATTAACTGTGTGTTTTGTTGTATTAATTGTGTTAGTGGAACGAGTGTTCATGGGACAAGTGATAGTTCTTGTACTTGAATATTTTTATTAAAAGTTTGGATTCTTGCTGTGATACAAATCTACTTATTTACTATATAGAGGCTACTTTGTACTAAAAGTAGTGCTCAATATCGAACCATTGTAGCTATGTTGATGTATTTTCTTATTATGGTATAACACTTTTATAAAAGTTGACGAAACAAAATCAAAAGTAGATCATTACCGCAAACTCTACTAGCAATTATCTTTTTTCCTTGCTTTTCAAATCACTTATACAATATGGGTTTCAGTTTGTCTGTTATAAAGTTCTGCAATAAAACCAGGTGGTTTTAGAGGTGGTTCGATATGTAAGGAGTCCATAAAAAATTTAATTATTTTTTCTCATAAATTATACGTTTCTTTTTATTGGTCTAGCTTTTTGTGAAATTTACAGAAACCCATTTATAGGTCCCTTCCATTTGAATCAAATTTTTGTCATGAGGTGGATGGGGTAGACCGTTGACTCTTATGATGTCAGAGTCAGTCTCTTAACAATCTCATTCTCATTCTTGTAGAGATTAATGAATTCTCAAATTATGGCCACATATTAAACCTATCAAAAGCTTTGATACTTAGCTTTAGACACCTAATTTAACCTATAAGAATCTTTGATCGCAGGGTGCTTGCATCTAACGGTAATTTACAAACTTATCTATCAAATGTAATCTATTACAAGCTTTGATTAGTATGCTCAAAATAATTAAACTTCTGATGTTCAAAAACCAAAAAATATATATAAATTTTACACCCTAAATATTCATCAATGAAGATAAAAAGGTCTGCAATTAAATAACAAGAAGTCTATAATATCAATACCTCTGGAATTTAAATGAAAATAAAAAATAAAAAATATTTCAAATAAATTATTTATATGAATATAAAAATAAGACTCATCAAAGAATTAAATTCACTTTTATTTCTCTACATTTTATGATGTTATCATGTATATTTAAGATATTTAAGGTCAACTCCACTTCTTGATTATAGACAAGGGATTCAATTTAACTCCAATAATAGCCAAAGTAAGAAATTAACACCGTCAATAGGTAGCTATAATCATTATTTATGTTCCAATATCAAGATTATCAGAATTCCTTTTATGTTTCATTACGTTCTCTTGATTCCAACTTGTGACTATTCTAAAAGAAGAAGTGTGATTATTGCAAACTTCGGGAATCATTATCATTTCAGTTCTGATTGTTCCAAAAGAGTAAGATTAAGAAAATTCACTTGTAACATTTTAGTACATTTTTTACTTCAAACTTAATTTGTACTTTGCTTCACGCAACATTGCATATTGCATGTGGACTTTCACTTCCATCAAATTTAAAAGAAAAATATAAATATTCCAAAACAACTGTTATCTCTTTTTAGCAAAATGAGATCCAAAACTTATTAAGCGATGTCAAAAGTCACTTATTATATGGATTTTATACCTTAATTCCCCATAGGTTCTTGCTTCTATATTTCATTGGAAAGATGTACCATATTAGGAATAAATTCAATCATTTTTATCACATATTTCCATTTCTCAAATAAAAATTAAAAGTACAAATTAACAATCTTTATCTTAAAATTTTGGAAATTTTCAGTTCTAAGGCTAGTAAATATTTTGGACCTTTACTTGTATAAACAGTACTTTTTACATGCTTTAGTGTGGATTTTGATGTTAGATGTGGATTTCAATGTTATCTTTTGAGAATTCAAGATATTCCTTTTAATCATGGATTACACTTATAACAATATGGAGTTTATTGAAAAGTTACTTGACACTAATAAAGTAGCAAATATGCAAATTTAGCCAAGAGTTATAAGAATATTCTAGAAGCATCTAGGAAGTTATTTGATATCTTCCAAGTATTGTGTAATATACATGCCAAATGGTGACTTCTAGAAGAAAGCTTCTTGGAAAGCTTCCCAACTAGCTTAGCTTGTACACCAAGTAGGCGGTTTCTAAAAGAAAGCTTCTCTAGAAGTTTCCCCGTTAGCATGGCTTGCACTCTAAGAAAATAGCTTTTAGGAAACTTCTAAAGAGTCTTGTATGCTTCAAATACCAAAGCCTAATCTCATGCTAGGCATTTGGAGTTTCCCTCATTTAAGAGTCGCAGTGTGATCTTTCATTTTTGATCTACCATTGACTTATTTCTCTTGTTCTTTTACATTGGTATCATAGCAAGAATGGATGGAATTTATGAACCACCAAACTATTTTTGCCAAACCATGTGGAGTTTTGTGTTTATGTACTACCCAAGCATCATTTCATGCAATCATCTTGTTTGATGAATCCTTGGTACTTCCAATTCTAACTTATGGAGAACGGTGAACGTGTTGCATCTACCAATTAACTTAGATAAATTGTAGGTATTTTGATAGAGTAACAGCCATGGTGGAAATACCCAAAGTTAACATTGTTATGCAACAACAAATTGAGCACCTTCATCAATTGTTGGAAGAACAAGACAATCAACGACAATAACATATAGAGAGAGTACCATTTCAAGAAGGAAAAGAGTGAATCTAATTTCCAAAGCCCAAGGTATTTGAAGGAAAGAATCTCTTGGGTATAATGGAGAATTTTGTGTTTGACTATGAACGTTATTTTGAAGTTACAAATCTTCAAGAGGAACCGAGATAGTTTCTCTTGGCTTCAAGCCAATTGGATGGAGTGGCAAAACTATGATGGTAGTTTTGAGTGGAGCGAGTTGGACGACAATTTTTTATGTCAATCTCAACATAAGAAGAATTCAAGAGTACAATAATTAGGCAATTCCAATTATAAATGTCACACAAGCCATACAAGATAGGTTGGCAGAGTTGATGCAGATTGGTTTTGTAAGAAGCTATATCACTCAATTCCAAAACACCTTAATGCAAATTCTAGATATACTTGAAGGTGAAGCTCTAGATCAATTTGTGAGGGGTTTAAAATCATGCACCAAATTTGAAGTGACCATGTGGGAGCCCAAAAACTTGGAGAAAGCCATGCAATTGGCTAAGTGCTTTGATTTCCCTTGGTTGTAACAACTTGGTCTTGACCTTGACCTTCACAAAACCTACCAACGCACTACTTACAAGTGGACGAACCGGCTCCAATGGAGATCACTTGGCATAGCAGATAGTGAAAAATTATGAAAAAATGGAGTTTGCTTCTATTATTGCTAAATTAGACATTGCATTGTTGAATGTCCATTCAAGAATAGACGACCCTAACAAATTACCCAAATGGAGTTCATGGAGCGTGATTGTAATACCAATAGCTAGATACATGATCTAGAGATGAAATTTAGTTTGGTAACATTTGGAAGGATGGTACACATAATGGAAAAAGTAGATCAGGAAGAGATATCACCAAAAGAGCACTTCTACTAATAGGGTAGAAACTAAAATAGGCCCAAAAACTTCAAAGGCAATTTTAGAGGCCTAAACGCATGAATTAGGCATTAAAAATGTGTAGATTCCCTCCCCTCCCCCTCTCCCAAGAAATAAAAGCATGGCCTTCCCTTCCCCTGGTTTGTCTTGCCAAGAGCTTTCCAATGGTACCCCACCCACGGGATTATGAGATTCCTACAAGAAGATTCTCTAAAAGATTCCCTTTGGTCAAAGCCTATTTGACCAACCAGATGGGGCCAAGATAGACATGTCACCCATCCAAGCAAGTAATCTAAGGTGGAGCTTGCTGACAGGTCACCTATCCATGTACCTAATCTTATGGTGGAGCATCCGTAGAGGAGATCCTCTTTGGCTATATAGTAAAGAGAAGGTGCTCTCTTGGAACACCAAAGTTTGGATTGTGAAACCTATGTTTTCTCTTGTGTGTTTCTCTACTATCTCGGAATATCACAATGGTATCATAGCAAATGTTTCAATCCAAGAGAGTGGATCATCCCTCTTGGAATAACATAGGCTACTTAGACTTAGTAATTTTGGGGAGAAAGATCATGGAGCAATTAACATGTTATGAGAGTTTTAGAGAGAAGATGGGATGGAGGCTCCTAGAGAATAATTTCCTTCACCCCAATTTCCATTCTTGAATCCATTTCACACATCAAGATCATGTACATCCAACGAGAACAAGTGAGAGTTTTCTCATTTACCATTTTGGAGCAAAGTTCATGGGCATAATGATGAACTCACCAAACTTGGTGATTCTACCTGTAGTGATTTACAAGAGAGAGTGGGATTTGACAATCTATATTTTGTTGTGATGGATTTGAATTTCTCAAATCCTCTCCCTTGTCACGCTATTTGTAGTGTCGCATCTAGTTGCTCGGACACTGGAGTTCCAATGATAGTAGTTAGAGTTATTTCAGTAGTTTCTCAAAGACTACTTTCTGATAGTCAAATTTGGTGTTCAAGGTACTGACTTCACGGTGGAGCCCACCGTCACTTTGCACCGTTCACATCATCGAGTGTGCCATCAGTGGGACCGTTAGGGTTTCAGACCTAACTCAAGTCCATGGAGTACACTTTTGAATTGCAGCTCTAGAGAGCTCACTTCTCTAATGTTGAGCCTTTGAGTTCCTGGCTATGGTGGACAGAGGCCGGCGAGCGTAACCTGGATTCTCTATGCTAGAGTGGGTGTGGCTTGATTGTAGTTAGTGCCCAGTTGTTGGCAATTTATAGAGTGACAGATCAAGTACTGATCTGAATTGAGTTGAGTTGAGAGCGGTAAACAATTTGATTACATCAGAGAAGTGAAGTCAGGGGGAAATCGGGTATAGAAACTTTGAGTGTTGGTGGTATCTCCAAGCTTGGTGGATCGTTGGTAGCTCGATTCAAGTTCAATTTTTCCCTAGTGTGCAGAAGCTTGTTCAATTGATGTAGATTTGGCAATAAGGCAGACGATGTGCGGAAGTGCTGGTCAATTTTTGAGCAAAGAGGGAGCAAATCTCAAGCAGTGGTTTTGATTTTGAGCTCAAGAGGTGAAGGTAGGACCAATTTGTTGTGTGTTGGGATCAAAAAGTAAAATTGAAGGTGGCCTTTGGAAGCTATTCTTGTGAATTTGTGATTCGGAGAAACCCATGTCTTCAATTTGGCTCGAGTGAAGAGTTAGTGGGGGATTTGGCGGTCAGCCAAATTTAGGGTTTACGTCAGATTTTGGCCAGATTTCGAGGAGTTTCACTAGTTGGCCAGATTTGGAGGACTTTTGTAAGTTTGGAGGAGTTTCGCCAAATTTTGGAGGAAGTTCAAAGTGGCAAGAAGAAATGCATCATTTGCCATTTTGAGACATAGGGCTGTGGGCTATGAGAGGCTACAAAGGGCTAGCAAGCCAGCTTGCTGGCATGAGGCTAGCTAGTTTAGAGTAGATCTTGGTCATTGGTTGGTAAAATTTGCCCTTCTTGCTAGATTGTGCGCAATAGTGTTTGACCCCTAGATCTCTTGTTCCTAGATTGGTGCCCTAGCCAACTGGTCTACCCTCATTTGTTGTCCTAGTGATTGTGCCACTATTATCTATACACTTGTAGCTTTGGCTAGGAGAGGCAGTTTGATCCCATTCTTGGTGATCCTAGTAACTTAGGACTTAGATACAAATTTCTCTTATGTCAAATGTGAAATGGTGGCAGAGTCAGTCCCGTGTTGTTTTATGAGATGGATGGGTTTTTGTTTAGATTTCTTGTGATTGGACCCCCCTCCATTCTCTACTTCCTATTTTTGTACCATGTTTGTGTGAGGTGCTCTGACTTTTGAGCATTGGCGCTCTGGTGTGCTCTCGGTAGTGAGGCTGGAGTGATGACCAATCAGACTACCTGTGTTTCTCTTTGGTGAGGTAAGAAGTGATGACCTACAGACCGTGAGAGTGCATGTTGTGATGGCAGGTTACAGGTTGCCCTTTCTCCTAGTGTAGTTATCTCAGTTAGAGTTACATTAGTGGGCGGTGTTCCGTGGGTGTTGGCACTTGGTGGGGTACTTGCAATTGCGACTTGTGGTTGCAGTTTGTGGTTGCAGTTTGCGGTTGTAATTGCGGTTACTTTGTCACGATGGAGTTCATTAGGGATTCCAAAGGAGTTAGCGCTGCAATATGCGGTGGGTTTACTGGGAGTGGTGCTCGGTATCAACATGTATCTCAGGTCCCAGTGAGGGAGGAGATCGACTCTGAGTTGGAGTTTGACATAGGAGCTGATTTAGTTGAGAGTGCAATTGGTGTGTCCGCACCATTTTTGTGGGACATTGACAAGATTTATGGGGCCTCCAAAGGCCCTAGGTGTTATTCTGGTACAGTGGGTACCATTGAGTTGGATGACTTCATCCAAGAGTTTGATAGTTGGTGTGATTTGCAACAAATGCGGAACCCAACTTTGTTCACACCTTTCATGGCATGGAAGTGGTTGTTTTAGCACTTGGAGGGTCCACCAATGGATGTCTACCATGAGTTCAGGAGAGCTCATTTGGAGGAGATTGAGTTATGGAGACAATATTGGTCTCCAAACTATGTCTCCATCACTTCATGCTCGGTGGCCAGGAGTAGATCGGCTATACCTACAAATTTTAGCTCAAGTAGTGTTGGTGGAGCTAGTGGAGGTGCACTAGCTAGAGATAGTGTTACCACGAGTGGAGGTACCGCTGCATGAGGTGGTGTGGTACCGGGGTTTAACCCCATGGTGGAGTTCTTCTTGTGTTTGAGGCAGAACTAACTACCAAGGAGTGCGGATTGACAAGCTAAGGAGCTTGCAAGAATTCCAATGGAAGGCTGGAGAGAGCCTACGTGAGGCATACACTTGCATGAGGCGGCTGATCAGTTTCACTCAAGGAGTTACTGAGGCCCAAGCCGTCCATTTTTGGTATGGGATACTAAAGAAGGAGTTGCGACGTAGAGTTCATGATGTTAGGTTGTTGCAAGCTACTTCGCCCACTTTGGCAGTGGTCTTTGGTTTGGCTAAGCGTATTGAGCCCAACATGGTGGAGGAGAGAGTGGCGACATCTGGATTTAGTAGGGAGACCTCATCCACGGCTATGACTTCTTCTAGAGTGCAATAGAGTGCACCATGCCCAATTAGTTTTCAAGGACAAGGTGGACAGCCTAAATCCTATATAGCGAGTGGATGGCCTATTGTGGTTAGACCCTTACCTTCATTTTTGGGTCAGCAGCAACCAGTGAGTGGTGGTGTTGCTTGTTGGACTTGTGGTGGACCTCACCATAGGAGAGAGTGTACTTAGGGCAGTGGACTTGATACCTCTGGTGCGTCACAACCAGCACAGAGGCAATGTGGGCATTGCCATAGATTTGGTCACATTAGTGATCGGTGTTTTGACCTATACCTATAGTTACGGAGTGGTAGGGCTGCTATGGCAGGTATTAGAGGAGCTCCAATTCATGGAGGACGAGGTGGTAGATGTGGTGGTAGAGGATCTACATCTAGTAGGGGTGCAGTACCTGCCCTTACTTCTGATACAACTATGGCTACTCGGATTGAGCAGTTGGAGCAAAGATTGGCTAGTATGGCGATTGCTCAGAGGAGATCAGATTCGGGTGCTGAGGCTTCTACCTCATATGCTAGTGACAGAGATGATTTGGATTTCATGTGCGGAGCAGCACAAGTGGATGCATCTGTAGCAGTGACTAGGAGTGCAGTACGTGCTCCAGAGCCTAGAGGAGCATCAGTGGAGTTTGACACACAGATAGGAGAGGTTGTGAGACAGGTCAGACTTCCCCAGTCTTTCATGCTATGTGAGGTATTGTAGATGACATCCATGGTTCCTAAACATCCCAGTGCAGGTATGGTAGGTGGTGATGGAGTGCATGATGGACTACTTGCTAGTCAGCCACTTGCTACTATATAGACTGAGTCTAGCATGATGTTGGGGGCAACTCAGCTGATTATGCGGCGTCCTTTGTTTTTGGCCAATGACATGTTTACATTGGGAGTTGACCCAGCCCTAGTGTTCTGGTTGGCTACCACGCTTTGCGAGAGTAGAGATGATGCGGTTCCTACTACTAGAGCAGAGGTGGTTGGTAGTGGAGTTGACTTGGTCGAGGAGCATGGGATCCATTCAGAGACCAATGGTTTATGGCAGGCAGCAATGGCTAGACTGGACGAGAAACACTCAAGTAGAAATTTGTTACATAGTCAGACCAAAAGTCATGTTTAGGGATTTCATAGTCAAGAATTTTGGTGACAGATTTTATCAAAGAGTGATATCTTCTGAAGTCCTAATGGTAGTTCTTAGAGTTCATGCATCCTCCCGAGTGATCATATTAACTCTCTATTGATGTAGGAAGTAGCAAGTAAGCGTTTGCATGAACCATGGATCCGTAGTTGCAGGAACTGATGCAAGGAATGCAAGGGATGTTGAATGAGTTTCAAGAGATCAAGATGACCATGGAGGCATTACAAAATCAAGTACAAACCCTCAAGAATGATCAAACAATGTAGGAAGGGGAATTGTCTCAAAGCCCAGTACCTGCAATTAAAATACTTGGAGAGGCATCCATGCCTATGACATGGAACCCGGCCAATGATGAAGCCTCATTGTTACTATGGATGATGAAGACCTACAATATTGAGTCTTACAAGGAGTAACGTGCTATGGGAGAAGTAGAGAATTGGATTTTGAGAATGAATCAATACTTCCGATTGTTCTTGACGGAGTCATTGAGCATGCTGCAAGCATGTTTGCATGTGGGTACCTGACCAATAAAGCCCTCACATTGTACAATGCTTGGGAACAATCAGTGTTGGCAGAAAGAAGGGAGTTCACGTAGACAGCAATGCAAGAAAGACTTTTGAAGAATTTCCAATCTGTGGATTTTGTGCAAATGGCCCAAATCTGACTATGGGAGTTGAAACAAAAGAATAGCATACAAGAGTACATGGAAGTATTTATGGATCTACAAGTTGCAATAATCGACATGAGTCTAACAAAGGCTCCAGACAATTTCAAACAAGGGTTGAAGGACCAAATTTTCCAAGAAGTCATGGTACAAATCCTTGCACTATATTTGAAGACATTTCTTGTGCTCAGAGAAAGCAAGGGCACTTGGAGGAGGTGAAAAAGTAGTTCTATCTCAACATTATTGGGCAGAAATGCCACATGTGGGTAGACCAACACCTATAGAATCGGGCAACCTTCAGTTTTGAGATAGAAGTGCACGGCCGCTACAAGGAGAGCAAGGACAGGTGGAAGAATAAAGAGATGGAATCCCACAAGGAGAAGGAACTCAAGGAGAACAATATTGTTGCTACAATTATGGCCATATTGGGCACATCTTTATCAAATGTTGTGCTTGTCTCCTTAGAGGCCCTCGGCCTCCATATAGGCAATCTTTGAACAACATGGAGCGACACACGGAGGAAGAGGATGCAAAAATCACCTTGGAAAACAAAGATCACCAGTAAAGATGCGGCTTTATTGGCTCAATAGGGAAGTGTACAAGCAAGGGGAGGAAGAAGATGAGTGCACAAAGATCTAGAAAGGCAAACTCACATTGATTTTCGTGAATGGGGTCCTAGAAGGCAATCAAGTGAGAGTATTGATAGATCTTGGAGCAATAGAGAATTTCTTATCTTGCTCTGTTGCAATAAAATTGGGGATGGATCTAGAGAAAGATGAGAGCAAAGAAGTAGAGTTACCTAATGGGCAAACAAAGAAGATTGAGTTGTTATCCAGAAGAGTAACACTCTCTATAGGAGAATATCAAGAAGCAATTGAGTGGCAAGTGATACAATTAGCTCATTATGATGCAATCTTAGGCATGCCTTAGATAGAGCAATACAACCCTATGGTAGATTGGAGGAAGAAGTCAGTGAGCACCTGCCAATGGACAATCATTGGGGTTAGAGAAAAAGTACATAGGCAAAAATTGCCTCTTTATGGCATAGGAACAATAGTTATCTGTAAGACAAATAGATGTTTCATGGGTTTAATAAGAGAAGTCCATAGTGCACAACTCAATGGACAAATTCTTGAGAAATTGAAGGATGTGGTAAATGAGTTTCAAGATGTACTCCCATATGATCTACCCTTAGGATTACCACCAAAAAGGAGAGTAGATTATAAAATTGAGATACTTTAAGAGAAGACACCTCCTCATATTGTCTATCACCTCAAAAGTTGGAGGAATGTAAGGCTCAAATTGAAGATATGCTGCAAAAGGGGTTTATCCAACCCAAAGTATCACCATACCATGCTCCTATCTTGTTTGTGAAGAAGAAGGACAATACAATGGGCATGTGCATTGACTAACGAGGCCTCAATTAGCAAAAAGTGAAGAACAAATACCCTTTACTCTTCATGGACGACCTGTTTGATCAACTCAATGGAGCAAGACACTTCACCAAATTAGACTATCGGAGCAGTTACAATCAAATCTAGATTGCAGAGGAAGATGTATAAAAAACTGCCTTTCAAACCAAGAATGGCCACTTTAAGTACCTTGTGATGCCATTCAGTCTCACCAATGCACCTACCACTTTCATGAGTATGATGAATGATATATTTTGGCCATATTGGGATAAGTCTATTCTTGTTTTCTTAGATTACATCTTAGTATATAATAAGATGATGACAAAACATAGACAACATCTACAAAGACAAGAGGACTCGTTAGGGAGTTGAGTTTAACAAGTCCGGTGAGGATCTTCTTATGCGCTCATAATCTATTCTGTTCTTCTATCCGGTTATGATATTTTTTTATCCGCCTATTGTTCTTGTCATCTATGCGGGTAGCCTTTCCTGATAAGTTGTTCAAATCAGTTTCTTTAACAACCGTTGCAAGTTCACCAGTAATACTAATTGCATTATATCATCACCTCACAAGTTCAACGATCACATGTTTGCAGAACTTGGTGATTTGATTTGCTAATGACTCGTGGGCATACATCATGGCAGATTGCATTCTCCAATATCCCGAGTCTTGCTATTTCTTGTCCAAATGCAATGCAGGGAGCAAGCGGCCAAGAATTTGGTTTCAGTTCCAAGACGAGAGAAGTACTTTGCATAAGTGGGAATCTGGCTCAAGGAATTTGAACTCTCAAGAGCACGTTTGTGACTATTTTCCTCAACTGAAGAACAAGACTTGGAGACCGTTTCTCAAAGTTGTACTTGGTGCCGGCAGAAATAGAAGATTTGTTACAAAGATCAATTGAAATATCTTCACTGAAGTTCCTTTTGTTCTCCATGTTAGGGATGTTACGATGACATTCAAGTAATTGGACATGGAATAAACAAAATTTGTGAAATAAAAGAATATTGGCATTGTAGCTTTTGTTCCTAGGCTACATATGAACCGTCGTTTCCTAGTGGTGACTACGGTTTTCCCACAGCTTCAAATTGTTGTAGTAGCAGCTTACAGATGCAATGCAGAAATATAACTAAAATATAGTCCCTGATCTAATTAGCCCTCAATGAAGTTATTGTTTTTATATTAGAGTAAGACAGTAAGATAAATAAGACTTTTCATTGAAAAAAATTTTGTTGTTCCTTCTTTAACAATGGAAAGGTTTGTCATTTTCTGTCTTATATTGTCTAAGCGTGAGTAAAGGATGTAACGATATAGGAAAACACAGACATAAAATCATTGTTATCAAGAGATTTGAGGACTGTAGCTCTCTAACTACATTAAGAGAGAAAAAGGTGACTGCGTAGAGAACACGAAGGATGGGAAGACCCCATCAAGCCGTACAAGGGAGAGACTAAAAAGGTAAAATAGGGCTGGGCCCCAATAGAGTCTATATGAGAAATCTGCCCTACTGCAACTAAGATATTTGAGCTATGCAAGTCGTATGGTCTACAAACAACTTGAGCATCCAAAGAAGCATCACCTAGTGAGATTGCTCTCCTATGGATTGCACTAGCCAATGCACTCTATAGACACATGTTGCCTAAAATATGCTACAAAGTATGAGAGTGAGAGTGGTACCCTTGGCACCTAACATGATAAGCTCTTGTGCACTCCTTGACAAATGTGTCAAACACCATGTCCATTGCTCCATATAACTCCAAGGCTAGAGGGACAAAGAGGTGATCTCGTTCCATGCCCTATACTTGGAGACCTTGCGACTTGTTGCTGCACTTGCTGTTTGCATCCAAGGGGATGGGTAATCACTCCCTCCAAAATTGTATCTCGCATAGGGTCAGTAACCACTACATCCGTTATTGTCACTTGATCATCTCGAACCAAGTATAAATCTACCCTGACACGTGTTTGCAAAGTTTATGAACGCTCTTTCTAAGCCAAGTATCCACTCTCTCAGGCCATAACAACCACTATGTCCCTAACAGCATCATGGGTAGCTATCCTCTGTCCTCCAAAGGACACCGTGTCATACGGACCGTTGTTGCATCTAGTGGAAAACCACACTCACAAGTGAATAATGAAGATACAGATGGTGGACCAAACCTAGACAAAACTTCATCACTATACAGAAAGCAGTTGGTGCCACTACGTCAACTTCGCTAAGCAAAAATGGCATTAGCGACTTAAACATAGATTTCTGATCTTAAGGTGTTTAAAAGTAGTTTATTGTTCCTTTCGAGGAAGACAGTAGGAGCATAGAACAGACAGCGCTCCACCTTCAAACCTACTTGGAAGAACACCATTAGATAAATCACACAAGACCTCAACGGTGTGACTCAACCGATATGATGGTCGGTGTATCCACCAACTGTTCCTACATAGTAGATTATTCATTCTACCAAGGTCTTATACTCCTTTATTGCAATTTGTAATAATTCCCAGTCGAATTTTGCCAATAATGTGCCGACGGATCACATATGACTTATTAATGTGCCGACGGATCGCATATGACTTATTGACTTTATGACAATTCCTGTTATCTATCCACCAGGAAAGAAAGGCGAAAATCAGAGCAGATGTGTCTCCTCTTCTTCCCCTAAAATGGACCAACACGGTTACTAGAACAAAGTGTTGCTATCGGAATAAAAATTGCTATCCTGGCTATCATTTCTCCCAATTTCTCTATTTATTTGAGAGAGTAAATTACCGGTCTGATCCAGCATATCATTCTTTCTCTCAGTAAACGCTATAGAAGTACTGTATTTTTTACAAACTTTTCTCTGCATTCTTACTTTCTCTTCAATAAAGGTGGTTGAAGTACTCATGGAAAGTCCTTGTTGTCCTTGTTGATGATATTTGAGCATCAAAAGCTCCTATAACTGAACCATACGATCTGGTCACTCTAATAAAAGCGCTTTATTATACCTTAATTCAACAATAAGATCTGGTCGGTCATGTACTATGAGTTGTGTTCCACTTGTGCAGAATCAGACGCAAAACAAGTCCGCTTTAATTCGGATTCGAATCTGAGACCTCGAGGATAAGTGCCACTGGTGTGTTGTGGATAAATTAGTAGGTGGAAGGTAAACATTTATTTCAGTTGTTTCTTACGTAGTTCTTACTTTTATTGTATTTTGTCAGCTTAAAACTCACCTCTATTTTTTCACTTGCAATACTTTTATATCAGAGTTCGTTCGTTTATAACCAACTAATGTATTAAAGGACTCCCTAAGATGAGACACTTTGTCACCCAATTCCACATTCAACATAAATACTGATGCTTCTCTCGAAAATGACAGAATGATAAGGTCTCATATCGACGATAAGAAACGAAATTTCAAGAATCTCTTTGTGAAGTAAACTAGGATTTTTGGAAGTTTAAATGGATACTTGATGATAGATACTTATATGGTGGATGATATTCGGTATTATCTACAGTAAGTTTACATCCATGATCTAAACTTACTGTAGATGATACCAGGGAAGCTCAATTACGGGAGTTCTCGTTCAAGCATATTAGATTCTCATAACTAGTTTGAGAATTGAATGGAATGGGATCAGAACTCACATAATTGGGGTTTTCATTTTATTACACGTGAACTTTTACCAAATTAAAACCTATACATGGTGTGAAGGACATAAAATAATTATATTCTCTATATTTAGAGAAAAGAATACAAAAATAACAATCATTTAAACATAAGATACTTATCACGGTAAAACTATAAATCTAGTTTAGCCAACAAAAAACCATGTATAAATTGTCTTGAGGATCTACGCACTGAGATCTATTGGTATCTAGTGCAAGCTTAACCGTTATAAATAAAACTAGGGGACAAATACGATATGTGTGCTGAAATCTTCAAAAATAGACTTTATGACGGCTTTGCCACAAACTTAGTTAACACTTTGCTAGTTACAGATATGATATGATATGATAGTTACAGATTTGAACTTCACAAATAGAATGTTTTTACCCCTTTTCCATTAATATATTGTGTTTCTGCTTTGCCAAAACAATAGATATTTGAGCTTGTCCACATTTGATTCTTAAGTTCAATGAGGATAGGGAGTTCTTGATAGCTTGCGAATAAGGAAACTTCTTAGGAAAAATCTTGGAAGCAATACATTTCCAAACTACAATGAACTACTCCTTGAATTTTAACACAACCTAGATGAAAAGATGTAAAATTAAATAACTAAATAAAACTATTATATAGCAGAAAAAGTATGTTGTTCGCAAAGTAGAAGTGAATTTTTCTCAATTTTTTTGTGAAACTGACGATAACAAAAATAAAAAACCTGGAATTAAACTAAGGTCAACCTCCAAGGTGCAATTGACATAATAAAACTTCATGACAGATTTTAAAGTCTGGATGGCGGCAATAAGTTTGATATGGATGAGAAGTATGCTACTGGCGATGAGAAGCCCGAGCAAACTCGTTGAAAACTCACAAAGTCTGAGATTGGCAAATCTCGTAGAATAACTACCCCTCACGCGAGTTTAACGTTAGTTTCTTCGACTTTGCGGACATCGTTAATGTTACTAGAAAGATTAGATAAAAAGATTCTTTTTATCCTCATACATCTATTATAGATTTCAAAGTCAAAGAAAAAACTGAAGATATCTAAGAATGGCCTATGATTTCTTTTTGATTTTCTCAAGAAGGAAAGATACATGCTTCTAGAGAGAAATGATCAAATATAATATAGTGATTGGGTTTTCAAACTTTTAGGTTAGATGGTAGTACGGGGAGTTAGATCTAATTATTATTTTGTTTTTATCTTTCATGTGTTCATATTTGAAATAATTGATCCTAGATTGTTGAGAATTTGTTATTTTATTAACTTGGTTAGTTTATATGGTTGTTTCATTGATTTTTAATTTAAAGTATGAAACATCATATCTAGATATTTGGAGTGTACAATAATAAAAATTAAATTATTTCTATTTTTAAAATATAGCTTGTTTTAAATATGATTAGAAAATTTTCTTACTTATCCTTACTTACTTTAAATTTATACATGGAATTGTAATTGCAGCATCCATTTTTTACATTTACACACCCCCCTTACATTTACACACACAAAGTGATTTCCATTCGCTGTCCGAGTTGAGACCCATCCATCTTCGTCATTCATGATGCCAACATTCCGCTGTTCGGATGTATTTAGGGGTATAGAAATATCAAACACATGGTATGGAAATCTCATTTTCTTGTATATATTTATTTTAATTTTAAATTATCATTTTAAATATAAAATTTAACTAATATTTAAAACTAATATATATTAATATAAATTATCTAAATATAAATCCATCTGTTATCTGAAATTATTCTATATCTAATATCTCTAATTTCCTTACAATTTAAATTTAAATTGTAAATATGACTGAAATAGAACATAATTTCAGTCATATATATCTTTTTATTTTTAAATTTTCATTCAAATTATTTTTAATCCAAATTCTATTGTAAAATTAGCCGTAAGTTTCTATGTTACTATATCTCTTGAAATATTTTTTGATACATATAACATGAAGGTTTCTAAATATCTTACTAGCCTTCTCAATGGCTAGGAAGGTTACTAAATGCCATCTAAATATTTCTAATGAAGTTTGATAAGTACTTGTTTGACTATATTCCAAAAGTTTAAATAATTTGTACAAAAGAATCCTAATAAACTGCAATACTGTTTCTTTTCATATTTTACCCGAAACTCTTGGTTTGCATTAGCAAACCTAAAGAGTAAGAGATCCCATCCCCATCAAAATATTACATTCTCTACTTGAAGGACCTCCACCACACAAGTTTGCAGATATCGGTTTTCTACATTTTATTTATTTATTTATTTATTTTACTTGAAAAGGCCAATTATTTTCAAAATGACTTCGACATCATACAACAAATGTCTGACAGTTTTTAGGGTTTAAATATTAGGATATATTCAATACTCACTAAGCTTCACAAGTCATTCCATTAAATAAGTTAATTTCTTTCCGCCTTTATCCTCATGAAGTGGATTCATATTGACAACTTTTGCTAATAAGACCATATTATGTTTTAAGACCATAAAGAACAACATTTGATATTCTACACTATGGTCTCATAATGGATTATATAGATGTTATCAATATCTTTTATCTTTAGGGGGCCACATTATCAGCAAGAAGTGGATTTATGCTAACATCTTTTGCTTAAAAGACCATCTATGTGGGTGGTAAAGAATAACATCTGTTTGATTTACTGGTTTTCCGGCGTGGATTTTTTTATATTTTTTTTAAACATCGGCAAAAGGATTTGACAGTAAGAAATTTTAGCACAGGAAGTGATCTAAGCTTTCGAAGTGAGGAAGATTTTAACGATTAGTTGTACATAAGATATATCGGAGAGAATCAGGTGTTAGGTACCTTCGCAAACATGACCTAAATCTAGTACAAGTGTGACGTGAAGAAAAGAGTCATATAAAGAGAGTAATCTAGATGCTGTGAGTAAACTCCACGGCCAATCCCTTATTCAAACTTGGTTCACAACACTTTGTAATATGTACCCTTGGTATGCACGTTTAACCCATGAGATACATGAGGAATTCATCGTCATTTCGCTGTTCCACAACCTTTTCTACTGTTTTATCTTGTAAATGATTCGTAGTGTCAATTTGGCTGGATTGCCCAAAACGTGTGGGGTAACAGTAGATTTGATGACCTGCAAATTTGCTGAACTTCAATGCCATTGACATAGTAAGAGGCTCATCGAAAGAAATAGGCCATTTGGATAGCTTGATGCGGATAGTTTTTCTTTCATTTTCTCATGAATTTGGAAATCAAGCGCACTGATGCGTGCGCATGGTGATGCATACACCAGTGCATTTTCCCGGTTCCATCTTCTACTGCCTCGGGATTCATCTGCTCGTCCTCAATTGTATCGTGCTGTACTCTTTCTCGACTTCTTGTCTAAGTGAGAGTGCATCTCAATGTCGCCCTTTATGAGAAAGTTTTCTGCTTCTTCTGACTATGAGAAATGTGTCTCGTCGTTTGTGCTCGTTCCCGGTCTTCCCCTCCTCTGGTGAAAAAGATTAAGCTAAACTGTACTTCCACTGTAATGGCTATTAGAATGTAATGAAGAACAAGATCTGATTGAAATTGTGCGACCTCGATGTGGAAGAGGACTATCACTACTGACCTAATCGACCTGAGACCACCCCCTCTAAGCCTTGCCACCGCCTGTCCAGCACCCAAGTTTGCTTTTGACTAGCTCGACCCTGTCTGTGAAATGACGAACAACGGAGGAGAATGGAAGTGTCAAAACTGTAAAGCAGCTGATCAAGTACTGGTGATCATTTCTTCTTGGCTGCGGCTTTGGTGATCTTGGCACCGGTGGCATCCTTCTTCTCAACGGCCTTGATAACTCCGACAGCCACTGTTTGTCGCATGTCACGGACGGCGAATCGTCCGAGAGGTGGGTACTCAGCAAAGGTCTCGACAGTCATGGGCTTAGTGGGGACCATCTTCACGAATCCAGCGTCTCCGTTTTTCAAGAACTTGGGTTCCTTCTCCAACTCCTTTCCAGAACGACGGTCGACCTTGGTCAAGATCTCGGAAAACTTAACGGCAATGTGAGAAGTGTGGCAGTCCAAAACTGGGGCGTAACCATTACCGATTTGACCCGGGTGGTTCATGATAATGACCTGGGAGGTGAAGTTCGCAGCCTCCTTGGCGGGATCATTCTTGGAGTCGGAGGCAACGAATCCCCTCTTCAAATCCTTAACTGCAACATTCTTGACATTGAATCCAACATTGTCTCCGGGTAGGGCTTCGAGCAGAGCCTCGTGGTGCATCTCCACGGACTTCACCTCAGTAGTTAGTCCAGTGGGTGCAAAGCACACCAACATACCGGGCTTGATAACTCCAGTCTCCACACGGCCCACTGGAACAGTTCCAATCCCTCCAATCTTGTATACATCCTGAAGGGGCAACCTCAAGGGCTTGTCGGAGGGTCTCTTGGGCTCAGAAACATTGTCCAAGGCCTCCAGAAGAGTAGGCCCCTTGTACCAGTCGAGGTGGGTCGACCTGTCGATCATATTGTCTCCCTCGAATCCAGAAATTGGGACGAAGGGTATCTTGTCTGGGTTGTAACCCACCTTCTTCAGGTAAGCGGACACCTCCTTGGATATTTCCTCGTACCTACCCTTAGAATACTTCGGGGTGGTGGCGTCCATCTTGTTGCAGCAGCAAATCATCTGCTTCACTCCGAGGGTGAAAGCCAACAAAGCATGCTCTCGGGTCTGTCCGTCCTTGGAGATACCGGCCTCAAAACCTCCGGTGGTGGAGTCGATGATGAGCACAGCACAGTCAGCCTGTGAGGTTCCTGTGATCATGTTCTTGATGAAATCCCTGTGACCGGGGGCATCGATGACGGTGCAGTAGTACTTGGTAGTCTCAAACTTCCACAGGGCGATGTCAATGGTGATACCACGCTCGCGCTCGGCCTTGAGCTTGTCGAGCACCCACGCGTACTTGAAGGACCTCTTGTTCATCTCCGCTGCCTCCTTCTCAAACCTCTCGATCACACGCTTGTCAATACCTCCCAGCTTGTAGATCAAGTGTCCGGTAGTCGTCGACTTCCCTGAGTCGACATGGCCGATGACCACGATATTGATGTGAAACTTCTCCTTTCCCATTGTTGCTCGCTAACGAAAACAACGAGCTCGGTGTTCTAGAGCTCCAACGAGCTAAGTAAAAGAGACGGGTAGAGCTCCTCTCGTGCTCGATTAGCGAGCAAGATAGCAAAAGAGAAGTGGGCTGAGACTATCTTCAGCTCCCAGAAGATTTATAGTCCCCAATTAGAGTATTATGCATCAAAATGTACAGCCTCCCCTCTTTACAGACGAAATTCTACAAAATCAGTGCAGGCCAATCCATTGTTCTAACGTGCAAGATGCCAAGATAGAGAGATTTTTGTCGTTGCTGCCGATAGGTCAAAAACCCCTTTAGATCTTCCCTTCCAGCCCTCTACACAACTGATTCATTTACGGCCCCTTCAAGACTGCCGAATTAATTCTAGGTTATGAATACTGTATTGTAATTATATTATCCCCCCACCCCCGATGAGCGTATGGTGTCCAGGGTTCCATGAGGGCTTGCTCCAAGATAGCTATCCACACTGGGGCTAACCTTTCTACGCATGCTAGCGAGCGAGCGAGGGAGAGCCCGAGATTACACTGACCTGAGCTGCTCGGGAGAGAGCACTCGATCCCTCGAATCCAATGGTGTAGCTACAGGCAGAGCTAGGTCACGACTCGAAACTGGTGACTGTACCCGTTGTCGAGTCATGGAGATAATCCTTCACCTGGCTCAGGGGTTTGAGCTGGGTCCCTTTCAAGTTTCGTTGAGCAACAATCCAAAGTGGGGCAAATATTGAAGTCGCAGTTCTCACTACCAATCCTTGCACGTGTAGAATTAGGAAATGTATCCTCATTATCGACTAGACACTCTTCATTATGTCGGGGCTTAGTCTCGTTCCGCCTCGTTTGTTTCCCTTTTGAGTTTCCCTCTTACGGCTTGATGGGTCTTCCCTTCCTATATGATGTCCTATGCACGCTATGTCTTATCGATCAGGCAAGTGGAGGAGGGATAGATTGATGATACCTCCCTTCGGTGTGCGGGGGATTGCGACGCCAGAGTTCGTTCCACTGTTGAGGCAGAAAGGCCATCCCATGTGCAGATTACAACTCCATGTCGTAGGTTATATTGTACAAACTTCCCAGTCTTAAGCTATAGCGATTTGCATTTTAGGGTACAGTATCAAGGTACTCACGGTCGTGGGGGGCTCTCACTTCATGGACCGTGCTTAGTTTAGTTTAGTGCGCGAGGGAGATACGTATTGAGTCGATTAGTAGCGGAGCTAATGATGTCTTAGTTGCGATCGTTAGGAGTTTGACCTGCCAGGTCGTATGAGTGGAGTCGAATACGATTGCCAGACAGTGTAGGGTTTTACCTTCTACAGTATTTTGAGCTCAGCCAGAAACAAAATGCAGTGTATCAGATGCCGATCATCAGGTTGATGACACAGGGCAGTAAGGTGCTATTCTTGTGTGATGAAGTAGCTGAACCTTCCACGAGATCTAATGAGTTTCAACAATTTAGGTCATTAGGGCAGAATCTCAAACTGCTTCATGAGCGAGTGTTGCATGCGGGGAGTCCTCGGCCTCAAGAAGTGTCTAATTGTCCGATGTCAAAGTGATTCGATTGCATCGGAAGCGGTGTTTACGAACTAAGGCAAAATGCCTCCACCGACCTGTTTCATCCGGTTCTCTTGCTTGGAGATAGTTGACCTCGCCAAAGAATACGGCGAAGTACCATTACTGTCCATCCTCGCAATTGATTCCTTGGTTGAAAACTTCCTTCCGTCCAATTCCTGGAGAATGAAAACGTGAGGTGTTCATAATGCGCTCGCTTGTACACCCAAAGTAGTGAATTTAACCCTCGAATATCAAGAACCATGACATGAGTACTGAGCTTTGGACCTTCTAACAGCTCCGTGCTTGGAGAGTTAACATACATTCCATCTGAAAATACTTGATGCGGTCTTCCCATCCTTCGTTTTTCCTACGCAGTCGCCTTTTGACAATCTGAAAATACAGGAATGAAAACTATCATTGTGCTTCCTGTTATAGATTTGAACCGATTCCAAAGTGTACGAGATGGCTTACCTCTTGCTCTGCAAAATGCGCAAAACTTCCGAAGAATGACAAGTCCGGAAGTACTTCTGCGTAAAAGCAGTACGAATATTCTCAACGTGTAGAAGTTGAGGAGAAGAGAGTACAAGGACCAGCCCAGAACTGGTGAACTCATGTACATGTTGAGGGTACAGTCAATTTGCAGAGATATGTTTCTATTATTTCTCCAACACAGTAACAGTGATGAATGCTTGACAGAAGCATTACCTTTACATTAGAAGATGCACACATCTGCTCCGGAGTGTGATAAAATTTACAGGCACTGCATCAATGACATAATTTGTCCTGAAAGATAGACGATAGACCCCTGCAGATAGACGACATCAACTCTTGGACCACTAAGCACATGTCTTGTGGATTGCACAATCTCGGCAAACATATGTTATTCCGTAGAGTGTTGTGCGTAGTTCCGCTTAAAGAGTCAGTGGATCATATTTGAGTGGATCTCTATCGGATTTCGTCACCAAGTACCTCAAAAGTTAAGCCAGGCCTTTCCGGACTGTGGTACCAAGGGGTAATTAGGAATACTAGATTTTGATATTCACTTCTATAGATAAGTAGATGAGACCGGGTGTCAATCAACCAGCCGGACTGTCTTGCCATCATGTGCTGAAGCTCTAGAGATACCAAACCTTGTGAGAGACATTGAACGGAGAACTGTATTAGGTTGATGATGACGGGGATGGACGGTGTTAGAGAGCTACTAAACTATACTAAACAATGCAGGCGCCATTTAAGCCAACTTGAGTTGATGGTACAAGCTGGTACAGAAAACTGGCACTCGAGAAATGCATGGGAATAAACAAGCCCCAGAGCTGTAGTTCTCACGTCTCTGAGGGCCAAACACAGGTATGGAAGCAGTAACTGAAAAATCAGCATATGAGCAAGAAGTACCTTCAAGTCAGCTTAGAAACAACATATTAACCGGATAAATACATTGACTGGAACTGTGAGTAAATTAGAAAATTTGACTGGACTCTATTCATTACGGTAGCTAGCTAAACGAGTACAGTAGAAGCTGAACCAGCACCGATTCCATTCCCGACGCGATTGAGATGAAATGTCTGCCTCGCGGTATCGGGGACTCCTACGATTCCAGAAGAAAATGAGATTTCGTAGTAAAGCCGACATCCTCATATTTTAACTAAACGAACGATTCGAGAGAGGATAGCTCCATCTTCTTGTTTGAGTACGGGCTACTGCATTGGCTCGTGAGTGGATTCACTTGCATCAGAGCAGTTTGCGAAAGCGGATCAAAAGGTGTAAAGCCTGACATGCCAAGCAGGACACCTGCGCACTCCGGATCATGACATGCTTACTTTACAGAATTAGTGACTAGCGTTCTTGAAGATGAGTGAGCAGTTGTTCTACATCGTAGAAAGCTGTTTGGTCCGGAGTGAGGGAGGGCTCCTGTAATACTCAGTGAATGTGTGTTATACTTAAAGATGACCACAAATCAAAGAGCTATCCATTACTTGATTGCTTCATTTATATTTCTATCTATTCCATGTATGTGAGCGCATTCATCGGCCATGGTTAAGTGGAACCTCAAAACAACCTGTAGTTTATCTTTATGTGTACAACGTGAATGACATGTATGTTAAATATATGTCTTAATTTGAAACACATGCAGTCAGTTGATTCGGTCGAGTGGTTATGGCGATTTACTCGCAAGCTATGGAGCGTTGTCCGAACCCTGCCGCTGTTTCAGTGGTCTTTCGGGTGAATCACTACGGTGTTCCGGATGTGGGGGCTATATATTGGACTGTGTAATATATATAAAAGACTATTTGTGTTTATATGTAAGGCTGTTTCAATCTTAGAAATGACCCATCGTGTCCGATAACTGATTTGTTGCTTGAAACTGCAAATCTTATTGACTGCGGAGATTCCAACCTTCTGTCACCTGAACTATATATGAATCATACGAGGTACATGTATCCCATGGTAGTTTCATGACATTCATACTTTGCGTGGACGTATGGTACGAATAGAAACAGTGAAATAACTTGTAAAGTGCTGCCTCAAAGTAGAGAAGCATACAGCATAACTGCCTATCCCTGATGATGCTCGTCACAAAGTATGAAGGTGCCCAGGGCCCTCAGTCAGCTGTTTGGGTAGCTGAAGCGGTCCCATTCTACAAAGCAGACTCAAGACGGTGGAGTTTGTCCCATTACCTGGTCGGCAACGACTTCCTCAGCAACGACTTCCTCAGTCTACACCTAACAGTTGCACGGATGGCGATGTATGACCTTGCACTTTGTGCAAGTTCAAACCCTAATTTCGTCCAGGGCTGTAAAATACTTCTGGAAATTGAGTAGTACAGCTCGCATGTTTCCCCATCCTAGATGAGTTGCAATGTAGCGTAATCCAGTTTAGTACTAGCCAAAGGTGGACTGGATAAAGCGTGAGCATATCTCCATCATGTTATATTTGAACGGACAGACAGAGCCGATCGCCGGTACTGTATGTAAGCCACTGTTACTTGGATATAGAATTGTAGGTCCCTCCGGGGACAACCAAAGCGTGTTTGTTGACAAAGCTCACATATCTTAGGTGCTGTAGGCAGAATTCTCTTTCCGATACTTTTGGGGCTTAGCCTCATTTTACCCCTTATAGGTTTTCCTTGTTCGGCTTCCTCTCCTTGTTATCACATGCGGTCGCCTTGTTCCTTTGTTGAGAGACACACCTGTAGTTTTGTTTCGATCGAGGTCCAAAGAACACTGGATGGGGAAGTGAAGACAATGAGTATCTCCCGACGGATGACAAAGACAATAAACAAGTGGAATGAACCTTACTGAGAATTATCTTCTCCGTCCATAAGAATATGAAGATAAGACCCAGGAGAGGCTCCACCAACTCCAGGATGAAGCTACGAATATGACTTTCCTTCAACACTTATAAGTCCAGATGATTCTATAATGGAGACAAAGTCATCGATCACGACGTTACGACAGATACCATAACGCTATCTTGTGAATTAAGTAGCTGGTGAATTTTCTTCTGAGAATGGCTACTCCTAGCCATCCTCAAAGCTTTTAAAATGCAATTACATCTGCCTGGAACAGAAATACCAGTTGGGTCCAATGGATGTATCTCTCCCACTGGTCTGAGGTCGGGCTCAGGCGTATGACCTAATTTATCACAAATCCTATAGTGCTTTGCGGATGGATCTCCACATCAATACCACCGCTGCTAGGCAGTTTGAAGAAACTCCTTGTAGGCCTTGGAGGGTGCATTGTCAACCTTGACCATGTAGACACAACGTAGACACACTTTACAGTAGCTGGAGTTTTCCGCCCGAGCAAACCGTTTCCGCGCATGAACAAGTAAGAGTACTGTAATCCAGTTAGCATCAAAACAAGCACCCTAAAGCTCCTGCCCAGTATAGTAATGATGAGTGTTTCAGGGCCGTTCCTTACTGGGGTTGTGGTCAGTTCACCACCGTTTGAAGTTTCCACAGCATGGCGGAAGAGTTCAGTCAAAGTCGGCCAGAAAACAACAAAGCTTCTCAAGATGTGGAGCCTCTTGATGACTACGACCTCTTAGTAATGAATGAGCACAATGACCATCATTACAACGATAACGATATCGAAGCAGATCTTGCACGTTAGCCACTCCCCATCCCGATCATGCTCGATGATGCCGCAGGTCGTCTGACCCAATCCGGCTACAGTGTGAGGATTTCAAACCCTAATCGAATTGCGTGTGGGATCTACGCCTCACATCGATTCTTGCTTGGTTCTCAGGACTGAGAACCAAGCAAGAAGTACAGCGGCTGATGTTCAACGCTTTGTGTCAACAGACTTAGTTCTCTTCTTGCAGGCAGCCACGACAGAGATGTATCCGACATTTAGCACATAGACTTAACGGTACGCCAAGTTTGCAGAAAGACTTAACAGTACCCCCATTTAGCTGACGTGGCGCTTGAGTTCTATTTGGCACTTAGTTTCGAGACTATGTTCTTGTAATTACCTATTACTAATTCTTGAAGGATCCAACGTCACTTAGAACATGCCCAGTCATCTATCGTGGTAACTGGAACGGATACCCTGTTGGTAGTGTCTGCAAATTACAGTTTCTAGTCACTGGTGTAAAAAGAGAAGGGGACCGCGTAGAAAAAACCAAGGAAGGGAAGACCCCATCAAGCCGTACAAGGGAGAGACAAATAAGGTCACATGGGGCTAAGCCCCAGTTTCTAGTTACTGGTGTAGGTCTAATATTTTGATAAGAACAATTGCTTGTCAACCTAACCTATGACAAGCGGATGCCAGATCGGATGAAGTGGCATCGTAAGGATACCGTTAAATCTTTAGGCCAACTTGGGGTACTGTCGAGTCATGGTGCTAAGGGTTGGAGTACCTTCAAGTCCATGTCTGCAGCCACGAAGAGGTGTGTATCACGCTTCAGATCCCTAAGGTAGAGTTGTTCATGCTCCTCTAGAGATGGACCAAACTTGGCATCTCGACTTGGCTGTGCCCAAAGGTGGCCAAAGACTGAACTCCACGTGTTACGTGTTCGCCGTTGACCAAGACCTTTAGTCCGAGTTCGTGAAAGTGACCTAAATTCCACTGTGACAGTGGGATACGAATCCAGTGCATACCGTTTCACACTATCGTATGTGGTGACAGTCTGGTCCAAATTTGGAGATCTTCTTTAGCTTCAGTCAGTGTTCCTTGTGTCATCTGTATGGGCCCTTGCACCTCCTAATGGCCCACGCCCAGAAGGGAAGTTAACGACAGGGAAGGAAAGAACGAACCGGCAACCAACAGGCACTCCAGCGGCAGGTGGAATAATTCTGTACATGTTAATGAGCGTGAACTTGTTCATAATCCCGGGATATGTGTAATTTGAAATCTTTTTAAGCAGGAGAATTGCTGCATAATTATCCTACCATCCGATGGTAAATGATCATCCGATGCCACCAATTACATTTATCACCTTCTTTTTCCGTATGATCAAAACATGCTTGTGTTGAATCATTATTTATATTCAGATGGTAAGTACCTCCATTAAATTCATATTAAGTTGGATTGGTTATGGCTTGGGACAAGAGCGTATTTCCGTCCAAATTTGGTGATTTCTAATCTTTGTTAATATATTTGTTACTTTTGGTGATTTGTAATTCAATTAGTTGTTGGCTGTGGCTTAAAATATGCAATGAAATTCCTTCTTTTCCTTTAAATCCTTGATCTGATTAATAAATTAGATGTGTAAGAGAACCATCAAATGTGAAGGATATATCTAAAACACTCAACTAACCAAATTACCTTTACAGATTCCTTTTAACGGTACTTATCCCCATTTTAACCCCCCATGTCTTTTCCTTGTACGGCTTCCCTCCCTTCTTGTTATCACAGGCCGTAGCCCGATCCTTTACAGTTAGATTCTGTATTCTCCTCTCAAATAACTACAATTTTTTTTAATAATTATTTTTATCAATAAAGAATGATATTTCTGGTCTTTGTTGCCACTAAAAGATTCACGATCTTGTTACCACAATATTATGTAAAATACAATATAATTATAATTTCGAACATTTGCTAGTCTACAGGTGACATATTCAATTTGCAGCATTCCTTTCAGGCACAAGTATAAACATATGTTTTAATTTCAAGGTGACCCGCTATTATTAACTACTGAAGAAAAAGTCAATATCTTACTCTCATGTACTTCGTCTGAATTACTTATTTAAATTTCTTCTCATAAACTTTCACGAGTTTCCAAAGCTTTCCTTCTGTTCCCAGTATAGGCTCAACATTTGGATACACGGTGATGGTAAGTGGTCTGGCAGCAGGCATAGTTTTATGGGATGACCTTTATATATATATACAAGATACTATATATTGTGATACTAGAAACCTTCCCATCCTTCTTGAGTTCTACGTGGTCGACTTTTCGCGATACTGTATTTTTACTATTTTGCAAGTGAACCAGCTCTTGCAATCTCTGCGTTGAGAGCTGAAGAAAGGTGAGTGAGTAGAGGTTTCAGATCTCAGAAGTTTACAGGTGGTAATTGGGTGAAATCCGTAAAACATTTTATGAATATGAGAAGACAAGAAGTTTTAACTGAACGGGCCGTAAAACATTATGTTCGAAAGTGTTACAATTATAGTGGATAATTTCAAATTTTGTCAAGTTGAATTTTACGGGTTAATCCATAACCCGTAAATAAAAACTCTGGATTGTGTTTTAAATGACCCGTAAAGATATTCATGGCTACGGAACTTTCCCCGTAAAAAGATCGATGTAGCTTCCCGCGCTACCAGTAAATAATCTATGGTCTACCCATGAACTATTTTACGGATCCCTTCGGAGACTGAAAGCTTAAAATCTGAAGCTCCCTACGGAGGTGTCAACTTTGCGCGAAGAGATTCCCATCTCCTAATATGTAACGAAGGAATACGACGTTTGTCCAACTCTGCTCGCTGTCTACGAGAAAAGAAGTCAAGAAAGGGACAACTGTGGAGAAATTCTATGCGCTTGGCAGCTACTCCCTGGTCCATGAAGTCTCGAACTAGTAATGTTTCCATCTACTTCTACCTACAGTTTCCAGCGTGGAAGGAATTTTACGATCGTAAACTAGACTCAGGGTTTCCCGATCGTGGAAGACTGTCCGTGCAGGCACCTACCTTCCATTTGGCTTGTGGGCAAAAGCAGGATGTGATAACCTCGGTTAGTTTGAGTCGCGTAGAACCCTGGCTTACACATTTGAATAAACTCGATCGGTGGACTGAACACTAATTACTAAGTAATCACTGATATTCGGTTGCTCGACTCTCCATCAGATTTGTCTCGAGCCCTACTGTACTTTGAGACAAGGAACGGTGAAGAGTAGACTTTTCCACTGTAGTGAGTTCCACGACATGTAGATTTCTTAAATCATTGGGCCTTGTTCCCGAAGTCCAGAATATATTCAGATGACTCACCAGTTACTGGATGCGGAAATGGCCGAACGCGTTTAAAATTGATAAGCGCAAAAGAAAACGAGACGTGAAGAGACAACTTCACTGCTACTAAAGTAGACGAACGAATCGAAGCCGAACACATCACACTCGCTTGACAACAACGTCACTAAAGATCTCATAGATTCTTTTTCGAAATAAAACATCATCTATTAAGATGTACAACGTTTAGGTGCACTAAAATTGCCCTTGCTGTGGAGAATATCCACAGGAGTTCTTCTCAGACGGAGAGAAAAGGAACTGGAGAGAACAAGTGGGAGTAGAGAGCAGCTCTTCCACCCAGCCTGTTTCGCACCATCCGATCATGCGAGACCAGCGACCTTCACCTGGGCTGCACAGCAAAGTTCAAAAGCGACAAACCTAGTACGTAAACACGACAGCTATAATATATAGCAAAGTTCACATGACTGAAGTTGCATTGTCGAGAATAGGCTCCCGAGGACGACTCCACGTTACAGCTTTCAAGAGAATAGGGTTCATCACGTGTAGGGTCGTCAGAGCTACGGATTCTCATCACCTGCCGAGCTCATAGATTTCCAGTAACACTTTTCACCTCAATTGAGGTCCCTAAAGACTTATATTGACTGAGCTCGTAAATTACGAGTTGCTTTTCTCGGACAACCACCGACGTATTGACAATGGACAAGAATTTCATCAACTATCAAGTCTCTTAGCTACCCTAAACCATGCATAACACTCCATTCAACAACCACGACTTTAAAATTTCACAAATAAGTGTAGAAAGCAAGGCGTTAGAAGGGGGGCAGTAAGACTGAATTACAGATTACGTCCAACGTTATATATCTATCATGAGGACTGAGGTTCTCTACCCTAAACTGCTCATCTTCTGCGTGGGAAGACCCCAAATGCAAACGGGTTGGCAGGGGGTTCAGAGCGGAGACTGGACACTTCAAACAAGACAAAGCCAAAAATCTTTGTCCAATGTTCATTGATTGGAAACGTCCACGCAAAGCTAGAAAAAGGTATGTACAGTAAGAGTAATGTGTAAATCCCGGTTATCGTACTCCAAAAAGTTATCATCACACATGAGAGGTACAATTCTCACTCAAAAGTGTTCTACCAAGTTTCAAGGGACTCACCTCATTTTCTTTTCCCGTATCCCGTGTTGAAGCAAAAGATTCCACATCAATAACAATGTATTTCCGTGGACCACTTCTGTGTGTCGTGGGTTGTATCACCTAACATAGCTCTGTATCTAAGACCCTGTAATCTGCCCGGCCCTCCCCCCGCTGGTTCGATGGAATGGATGAAAGTAAACTGCAAAATTATCTTGTTTTGGAAGCAGCTCTTGTGGCTTCTTCACGAGAAGAAGGGAAGAGCTCCACATATCGACTTCCGAGAGTCATCTTGTCCTTGCTCATAGCAGCCTTTGACTCAGAAGCGGAGGCGAACTCCACAAACGCCTCTCCAGTAGCTCGTCCATCGGCATGGGAGACAATGTGCACGTTCTCATCAGTCAATCCGTACTCCCTGAAGAAGTCAATGATATCCCGCTTGGAAGCAGAGAAGGGCAACCCCCTGAGCTTCAGCACGCCGGTATGTTCAAGATGATCCTTCTCAGAGGAGACCTTTCCCGGTGGAGTAGAAATGTGACCCCCTTCGTCTTTGGGTTCTGCAACATCCGCAGCTACAGCCTGGTAATAGTCGTGTTTCTTGCAGCGGAAAACCTCAATGTACCGGCGACCCATATTCTGGCGGTTCCTTTGAAGGGCAAAATCCACCTGCATAGGGGCCCCGAACACCACGAATGCCTCGCCGGAAAAGCGACCTTGCTTGCGCACCAGAAGAACATCTACCACGTCGAGTCCTGCAAAGAATTCGAAAACATCACTTTCACTGCAGTTGAAAGGAAGTCCTCGCAACCGCACCACCGGAAACGGACGTGGCTGTCCGAGCACTTGCGCAATGTTTGGGCTCCCATAGGCCAAGCTGGCCTGAGAGAGCGCTGGACCCCCGCCAAAATAAGGGCCTGCATCGATTAATCGCTGCCTTTTTGCCCCAACCTCGTATCCATCTGCACCTCCCCCGCTTCCCAAAAGATTCCTTCAAAGATACATCCCAGCCCCCCGCCCACAGCCCACCCGTCAATAGGTGCACCCCCTATCTAAGACTAATCACACATCAATCTCTCAGATGTGTGCCCTCCCTTGCTCTCTTGCCTACATCCCTGACTCAAGTAAAGTGCAGTGTAGTGGACAACTCATGCAAGTCATTGCAGCAAATGGATCTTTATTTGAAGATCTCATGCTAGGTCTTGTCTTATGTTTTAGCCTAAGTTGCATCAATTCTGCAGATGACATCCTTACAAATCCCAACATTGCTTTTACCTATCAAGATGCATGAAAGCCATAGAACCAATACAGGAAGTACTTGCAAAGACAGAACGAGCGGAGATGAGAGACTCTGTGCCGCCACGTGACAGAACTACGACTTCCCATCTTCAAGTGGAAAGAGGGGAGATCACAAGAGAGTATGAATGAGATGAGATAATAGTTAATTAAAAGCTTTAAAGTACGAAAAGTCCATGCTCGCATATAATCCTGACGCAAATACCCAAACGACACTCACTTATCTTAGCGAGCGGTGCAATGAGTGGAGAATTTTATGAGTTGATTGATTTGATCGTTAATGAGAAAGACATCAAAAGTACTGAAACCACCAAAGCGGAAATTCAAGTGAATTGAATTAATTCAGTAGATGTTGACAAGAGTTGTTCATTAGTGTGCTTAGTGGCTTGTTTTCGGAGTGAGAGGACAAGGCCACTCGACAGAGTTAGTCCCCTAACGCTCACTCACTTACCCTCTTGAGTACATAATGCCGACGATGACACCCACACAATCCCTCCCACCACAGATGTATGCACCCGGCCCCGCCCCCACGAAATAGTATTGTGTTAGTAGCAATCCACCACCACAACCACCCTCCCTTGGAATTTTCCTCTTCAACACCACCACCACCTCCTCCTTCCCGCTCTCCGCCCCGCCCCACCTCACTTACAGTACCACTCTCCTCCCTCTGAACTGAGCCCCAATCGGACCGTGTGGCAACCAACTGAACTGAATCCGCCTGCAGCCAGCCAGCAAAGCAACCAACGCAACGGAAGGCAACGGAAGGGGTTCGACCAGCAGCCAGCAGCAGAGAACCAAACCAACACAGAGGAGAGTAGGCTCACACACTCTTTACTACTCTACGTATCCTACACAGAAGAAGACCAGTCACCACAACAGTATGGACAGTTTCTTAGGAGGACTGTCAAGTCTCTATGGATGGATTGGCAAAAATCTGCTCACACACACGCAACCACTCGGGCCTGCCCTCGCTGCCTCAGCGAATGCGTCGTCCCCTGCATTTAAATAAATGCTCCCCTCCCCTCCTCAATTCCTCCCTTTCCCGTCCCTCTTCGATCCAACAATCCTCCGAGTAATCCTCCAATCCACCAGTCCTCTCCTGATCAATCGTTCCAATCTCTTCCTCCCCGCTTAGCGCGTCCTGCCGCCCTTCCACCACCAACTCCACCTCTCGCACTCGCTCTCGCCTCCACTTATCGAAGGATCCACGAAGCGAAATCGTCTCGCAACTCAAACGGCAGTAAAGAACTCAACTCCCACTCCTACTACACCTCCTCGTCTCCTTCTCTCCCTCTTCTTGCCCTCCGCCTTCCCGACTCTCTCAACACGACGCTCTTCTCTTCAGCTTTGCTTTTCTGCAGACTCCTACTCCTCCTCTTCTTCCCTCGCAGGGGGCAAGTACTGAGCCAGACCGACGACGAGCCACGCTTCTACCGCGCCTTCCCTAACTTACCGCCTTCTAATCACCCACGCCTGCTAAGAGAACCTCATCCGAGCCGTCAAACAGCAGATCGACCAGTGTCCAGCGCCATGATGTTTGACGTTCTTATTCCCTGCTTTTGCGGGTGAAGTATTCAGGAAGATCGGTGCCGTATATCAACACATCTACGGCTTCTCGTTTCACCAGATTCCAGTCAGGCGCAGATTCTCGAGGAGCATAACGGAGAATCACGGACAGGCACAAAATCGGCCGTCGGCAGTCAGGCACATCCCACTATGGTTGTTACGTGGTTGGAACCGCGAGATGGCACAGTCAGCGTTGAAGTACCAGATCTGACGGTTACGGGGCTGCCACACTTGAACACAGGCCGTAGGATGGTGACCTTGTGATAATGTACGCCGTTGAGATGGGTAGTTACTTCTCCTGCGACGAGTTGGTTAGAGTGGTGGAGAAACCGGCAGAAGGAATGTTTGGAGATTTTTGCAAGTGTGTCAACGGAACGGCAAATTGATCGACTCTTTATTTTAGGTTTAAGCTCTTTCCTGTTCGTATCTTGATGCGTACTCTATAACGTACATTCACTTCGGACAATTACAACAACAGTAATCACAGGGAAATTCACCTGTATCCGAAACAAGGGTTCTGTTATACTAGCAACATTTTACTGCAAAACATGAATAACGAGAAAGGTGACCACGTAGAACACATGAAGACCATGAAAACGAAATATTAATAACCATCTTTGTTTTATCTAAGTCAGGTAAAAAGGTTTAAGGTCAAGTAAAAGAGAAGCTTGTTATCGAGATGATTCCTACCGGTTTAATTGATCTACTCTTCTGAATGAGGCCCACTTATCCTATGTTCTTATATTCCTATGCGGCTGGATAGAATGACTTTAATTATTTCATTCTAATATCGCATTTGAAAGTACCCAAATATGATAATGGATTTTAGTGATTCATTATTAGTTTCATTAATAACACAATAGTATGGATAGTTGCAAGTGAAATTTTGTTTACAATAAATTTACTTTACTATTCCTTGTTAATTATTCAAAGAGATGACAAAAATAGAAAAAAAAATTTAACCACTTGAAATATTTTATATATTCATCTAGGAGAAATAAAAGACATGGAATGATTAATATCCCTCGTCAATTTTTAGAATAATTTTGCAATATATTAAAAAAGGCAACATACTCTTTACCTCATCCGTCATGAGCATTTGTTTGTTCAGTCTTCATTCATCATAAACGAAAAAGCATAAGATATTATAATCAAAGTTTCGATTCTAAAATGTTTGATACTCAAATCCATAAGAATAAAGCTGTCACTAGATAAAATACCTGAAAAAACACTTATGAACAAAATGTGGAGTTCAAGATACAAGATACGCATAATTATTTTCTCCTATTCATCATATTTTCTATTGGATCTTTCCATTCTTCTTTTCATCCTTTGCATGTAGCTTTTCTTTAGTGTAGTTATTTATCACCATTTCATTTTTAATGAGAATTCGGGAGATGAAAAAATAAATTTATTATATATATACTAAACTCTTTCACCATTAGTCCTCATAAATCATGAAGGAGTTCATGTAGTGTTTTATGGCTTGGAGTTCTTACGGTGAAATATCTTTTGTGTCATGTTTCTCTCGTATTCATCATATTTTCTATTGGATCTTTCCATTCTTCTTTTCATCGTTTGCTTGCGTGTCGCTTTTCTTTAGTGTAGTTATCCATCACCAATTAATCTTTAATGAGAATTCGAGAGATGAAAAAATAAAATTCATTATATATATACAAAACTCTTTCACCATTCATCCTCGTAAATCATGAAGGAGTTCATGTAGTGTTTTATTGCTTGGAGTTCTTATGGTGAAATATCTTTTGTGTCCTATTTCTCTCTTATGTATGCGCCTCATCATCAAAATTCCTGGACGTGCATCATTGCCACCCTAACTTAATGAAGGAATTTGATATCAAACAAATACTTAATAGAAATAGCAGTATAAAAAAGAGAGGCATACTTACATTAGAACGAACATCTATGATTTATAGAGCACCGTGCAGATTTCTTAGCTCATCTAACCAATACACCATTACTAATTGTAGACTTTAAATAACTATATAATATTCTTGTTGTGGCTTAAATGAGAAGACTCCCAATTATCTTTGATAAGTCAAATCTAAAGTTAGAGCTTTTGTCTTAGAAGACTATTGACTAGTAAAATAGTTAATAAAAGTATTATGGGTAAAGGTAAGCATTCGCTTTTAAATGAAATCTAAAATAGTGAGTAAAGACATGTTTGGAAAGTCTAAAGTAGTCGGTGAAAACTTGTAAATGAACCTACCAAGACTTAATTCAGATTTGCAACTGACCTTCAGTCAAAATAGTATGATTTTCGAATTATCTTTAACTACTATACTAGTTGTATTAATTTTATATACCAAATCACCAAAGGTGATCTAATTGTGAGTGGTGATTATAAGAGGTGATGGTGATAAGACTTAAGGAGAACATTTCAATATATGAAACAAAAGTAACTTCTCAATAAGTCTTCATATGTATTAACTAAAAGTGACATATGAAAGACATGCGTAGGTAATCTTAACTAGGGTAAACTATAAGCTACAATAAAATTATAGTATATATTTATAAGTATTTAAAACGTAACTTCTAGGACTTGAATTCAATTTTAAAAGTAAAAACGAGTGTAAGTTCTTGACACATTATATTTTCTTAACATTCTTAAATAGGAGAAAAGGTAAAGGTAGTGTAAAAAAATATAACCATCAGAAAAAGTTTTAGATTATAAAGATAAAATTTTAAAAGGAACCAAGAATAAATTTTATTAAAATTATTAATCTTATAAAAATTTGATATCAAAATAATAATTTGAAATTAGTCACATAGAGCTAGATAAAGTCAATACAAAGTTGTATTTTAATTAAAATAAAATCAAAGTAAAAATAGTGATAATTAGATAGTTTAATTTTTACCTAATAAAAATAAGATGAATTTTTTTCTAGTTAATCATAAATCAAAATCTGGAATCAAAAATCATCTTATAGATAAGCAAGAGTTATAGTTATATGCTTCATATTTTCTAATGCTTCGACATTTTTATGAGAGTGTATATTACAAATAATGGTAGTATATTCTTCTCTTATCATTAATTGATATTCCATTTAATATTGAACATTAAGATTCATAAAACCAAGATTAATCTAGTTTATATATATATATTATTGGTTTATTAGGAGATATTTCACTATTAAATTCCTAAAAGTGGCTATTTTTTAATATCTCATCCTTAGAAGAAAATTATGATTAATGAAAATATCTTATTATATCTTATAATTAAAATATATAATATTTTGATAGAACATTCAGTAATCCAATAATTATAGAACTTAAAATTGATATTTCTATTGTTGATTAATAGATTTATCTCAAATATCAAATCTAATATATCTTTTAACCATGTAAATTTCCAATATTAATATAAATTTTAATTATTTAGTAGCTCAGCTAGATAAATGTATAAATTTATAGTTTTGTATATCTTATACAAATTGTACTTAATATAATATGCTTCTTATTGACAAGGTCATTTGACATTTTAATAATATTAAAATTATCCTAGAGTGTAACTTACTTATGGTGGTAATACAATGTTGACCAAAAATTAGTATAATAGAAAGAAATAAGTTGTTCTCTCAAGGATATGGATAATAAATGACTAGATTTGAGGAGAAGTGTAACAACTTGCAGTTCTTTATTGTTACCTATTTAACCCCTTGGGAAAGAAATACTCCCAAAAGAAGGTAGCAGGCACAAAGAAGCATTCCAGAAGTTGAAACATGTGGTGTCTTCAAGACCAATCCTTCAACAATATGACCCTCAACTACCATGTGTGGTTGAATTTGATGCTTCTAACTTTGCAATTGGAGTCATGTTGCAACATGAATTCACAAATGGATTGCATCCCATTGCCTCTGTGTCTAACATACTAAATATAGCGGAAAGGAATTACTCTACTCGGGATCAAGAAAAAATAGCAATGGTATATGTCACCAAGGTATGGAGGCATTATCTCTTGGGAAAAAAAGTGATCATGCGAATTGATCACAAGCCCTTGTTGCAGACACTACATTTGGAAAACATCAAGAGTTGGCATCATTGATGGGAGGAACGACTACAACCCTATTTGACATCAAACTTGAGTGCAAACTTGGTTAGTTCCATGTCATCCCTGATGCCTTATCTTGATGACTTGATTTGAAGTCTCTTCCTCTGATCACGGTGGCAATTACGACGGTGTTAGTCAACTCCAAACTGAATTTAAGGCAACTCTACAACAAGATCAATTCTTTCAAATGGTACAAGGTCATCTTGCAGCATGCGACAAGGAGTACAACACCTTCTCCTACAAGGAAAGCCTTTTATTTTGTGATAATCAGATTTATGTTCTAGCGAAGGAGGATCTCCGACTGGTATGCCTCCAAGACGTCCGTGACTTACCAATCATTGGTCACATAGGTGTGGACAAGACTTTGGGTACCCTCCAAGGCCAATGGTGGTGGCCCAACATGACACAAGATGTTCAATATTTTGTCCAATCATGTGAAAGTTGCCAACTCAACAAGGCCAACAATCAAAAGCCGAGTGGATTCCTTCAACTACTTTCTATTCCATCTGCTCAATGGGAACACATGAGCTTGGATCTCATCACATCCTTGCCCAAGACAAAGCAAGGATATATAACAATTGTGGTGTTTGTGAATAGGCTTAGTAAGCAAATCCACTTGGCACCCACCTTTGATACCATGGATGCTCCAACCTTATTGCAAATCTAGTTCAACAATGTTGGGATTCAAGCATCATGAGATGCCGTGTGTACTCACATCCGACCGTGAACCTCAATTCATTGGAAAGTTTTGGCAAGCACTCTTCAAGATACTCGACACCAAGATTGCTTTGTCCACGGCCTATCATCTTCAAACTGAACGTGCAAATTGCACCTTTGAAGATATGTTGCGTGCCTTCGTCAATGTCCACCATACCAATTGGAATGAATGTCTTGCAGTTGTAGAATTTGTCTACAATAATTCCAAATAGGTAAGCATTGAATTTTCTCCTTTCTTTCTCAATTTTGGCCAAGATCTGCTTATTCTATATTCCCTTCTTGCTCCTCCTCCATCTCAGATCCATTCTACTTTAACCTTCTTGATCACCATATCCCAATCTCTCCAACTAGCCAAATCCCACCTCCTTGTTGCTCAAAATTGTCATAAATAATGTGCGGACCATCATTGTCCTGATCTCACCTTTGAAGTTGGTAATAAATTCATGTTATCCTCTAGTTTCCTACCCCTCCCACTTGATACCCAAGTTCATAAACTCGCTCTTAATTGGATAGGACACTTTGATGTCACCCAAATCATCTCTCATATTGCTTATCAACTTGCCTTACCTTGCCATATGCGCATCCACCCTATCTTCCACGTTTCCAAGTTTCCCTTTTTTCCAAACTCATCTTCTTTTGCCTCTCATGTCCAACTTCCTCCTCCTTCTCCTCCTCCTCCTGTCCTTATCAATGATCATGAGGAGTACAAAGTTGATCATATCCTTGCACGTTGCCGCATTCAACAAGGCTATTGGCAACATACAGAATAAAAGGTCCTTTGGAAAGGGTATTCTCTTCATGATGCTACATAGGAACCTCTTTCTCATCTCCATAATGCATGACTGGCCATCTAGGAGTTTGAAGCTTCATTGGCAATGAAGACAACACCAACTAGCGGTGGGGGAATATGTAACAATATGGAGTTTAACAACAAAGTTAGTAGGACTAACGAAGTAGCAAATAAGACAAATTAGTCTAGAATATTCTAGAAATACTTAGGAAGCTTCTTGGGAAGCTTCTCGACTAGCTTAGCTTGCATCCCAAGTTGGAAGCTTCTAGGCTTGCACCCCAAGTAAGTAGCTTTTAGAAGCTTCTAACTAGCTTAGCTTGCATGCAAAGTAAGCAGATTCTAGAAAGAAGTTTCTTGAGAAGCTTCCCAATTAACTTGGCTTGCACTCCAAGAAAGCAGCTCAAGGAAGCTTCTTGAGGAGCTTCTCAAGAGCCTTATATGATCCCTTCTCAAGAGCCAAAGCTCATGCTAGGCATTCAGAGTTTACCAAGTGTCCCTATGTGATCTTCCATTCTCCTATTTCTCTCCTTGGTTTTGGTCTTTTACAAATTATCCATTATCCATGCAAAGAGGTTTCCTTGAAGATCTCTTTTTGCTCTCTTTGCCCTACTTTTCATCTCATAGATTATCCCAAAGTCATCAAGTTTTCAATTTCAAAGCAAGAAGTAGAGATGCTTGCTCTTGACCAACTTACTCCTATAATAGATTGCACACTTGTTCATTATTAGAGCACAAAGAATTGCATAAAGGATCTTTCTCCTAACCTTGGGGAGTGAGAATCATGTTTCCTGTCAAGCACAAAGGAAACTCTTGGTAGAAAGGAAAATTGTTTGATGTGAACTCTAATTTATTGCCAATTTTTCCAATCAATGTAACAATCACCCTCTACACATGAAAGCAATTGGGTGGACCCCCAATGGTTCTTTGTAGTAGTTCTTTATCTAGGTGGCGGCACATTCCAAGTGGTGTATGATCCTTAGGTTCAAAGATCTCCAAGTCCAAAGGACTTTTGTACTTGAGTTCTTCACCTCTAACCATGTTTTGGACAATGTCTCTAAAATCATGGTTTTAGAGTAAATTTATCTTTGAACTAGTTCTCTTTGTACCCTTTTAGGTTAAAACACAACTCCAAGGACCTCAAAACTAACTCAACTAAGAGGCTTCCTTTCATTAAAAAGAAATTATTCTACTATATCCTTATGAGAAAAGAGGAACAAAAAGCAAACAAATTTTGCAAAAAAATGCACATTATAGTTCTATATCAAAATATTATATCTTTTTATAAGTACTTCCTATAAAAATAAATAATGAATAAAACCGACATGAACCCATTAAGAATACAAGATTCATATTGTCTTTTATTTTAAAAAAATTGATAAAAATAAAAATAAAAATAAAAATAGAGAAGATATTATACCATCTATAATGATCTATTAACTTTAAAATAGCTTTCCAAATTTGTAAAAACATGTACTTTAGGCAATTTTTGCCATTTAAAGTATATACTAACATTGTAGAAAAATGAACATTAAATTAACTATTAGGGGTAATTATTATACAAGTGTGTGGATATTGGGGTGTTTCAATCTAGAAAAGATAAGTAATCTTTGCTGAATTTTATAAAAATTTGGTAACACCCATAAGAATTTTGGATGAGACCCCACAAAGAAAAGGAATTTGAAATTGAATGGTCATGAATTTTTATGAGAAGAGGGAGTATTCATGGGAAAATTCAAACCTAATATACCCATGAAATTAGAGAAAGACAAGGCAAAACTAATAATAATGAAAGCTAAGCGGAATGCAACATGTGGCACTTGAGGTTTGTAGATTTTGACACATCATTCAAAATCATATGCCATGAAACATGAATCAATATTGCTCCCAAATTTTCCTTCCATTCCATGCTCATAAGGTACTTTGTTCTTTTGGTTCAATTTAAGGTTCATCATGTTCAAGATTGGTGATTTCTTCCAATTGAAGTTCCTTATCAGCATACACAATTCTTCTTATTCAAGATTTGTGATTTGTTTAAGTTAAATTTCCTTGCCTAGCATCCACAATTCTTCTTAGATTGATATTCAAAGGGGTTCTTAAACTATGGAGTCCTCTTCTTTGCTTCTCACTAACATTTAACCTCCTCTCTCATGCAATTCCTACTTTGCTTCTCCCTAATATTTGGTATCTTCTCTCTTGCTCCTCTATGCCTCACGTAATTGGAATTCTTGATCCATCTCCAACTAGTGGATTTGGTGGATTCACAAAGTTGTTGAGTATGGTATTGTCTTCAATGCCTTTGTCAATGACTTTAGTGCCTTCCTTTGTAACACCTTCATATGAGATGTTTTTCTTTGAGATGCAATGAGTAAAGGTAAGTTAAACTTGACAAGGATAGATTTAGGATGTTGGCTCATCATTATGCATGGGTTTTAGATTATCTTGATAGTCTGGAGCATTTCAATCAAATTCATAGGAAATTTTGCAAGAAGCCAATACAAAAGAGCACTACTTTTAGTCTGATAGTCACGTATCTCATGAAGTTTGGGATATGATTTCCAAGTACCATGACAAGGGAAAGATTATGCAAGAAATGTGCAAGATATTCATACCAAAAATTGGAGACGGTAATATAAAGAAGGAGATGAAACACATATTGAAAACTAGAGATGGAAAATTGAATCACAAGTGTACTTATCGCCATAGAATGGATATTATGTTTGGATTTTAGCTACTATATCTCCTCATACTCTTGTAATTATGGGTTGGGAATTGAAGCAAATATCTATAGATCAAGATCTCATATCAAAGAAGAAGAGGAGAAATATGATATGCCTTTGTTGAGCACCATAAAGACATTTCCTTTTGCAAGTATCCCTAGTGAGTTTGAGTTTGGAGATGATACTCAATAGGTCTTTGAAGAAGAGAGTTTTTTTCATGCATGATTTTAAACCTTGTGTGAAAGATGCTTGTGTGGATGAGGTTATTCATAATAGGAAAATTTTTAGAGGAGTGAAAGAAAAAATTTGGTATATGGTGTTGATAAAGGAGTGAAAGATACATGTTGTCATACTTTTCTTTTCTTTTCTCTCTCTACAAACACACTAGGTACCTAGCTATTGAGCTTACAAACAGGAGATCATGTGTAGACTTGTCACTAATAGTTTTAGCTTGCTTGTTTGCCCAACCACCAAAAAATTCTACCCTTATTTCTAGGGTTTTGTCTATCAAGGAGGGAAATAATAGGAAACCTAAAATGTCATCATAACATGCATTTTTGGTCTATTGGTCATAACTTCAAATGTTACCAAGGAGAAATACACAATATGCATAGAATGAAAGAAGCTAAGCACAATGTCCACACACCAATTCAAACCCATAGACATACAATCAAGCATGCAAGAATGCAAGCATAGAAAGGACCCAAACACAAGAAGCTTAGCAAAAAGTCTTTATTCTTATGGTGGACACGTGCTTCAAAGCTTCCTTGCTCTATCAAAGAGTTGCTCTCAATCTGTACTCCAATTTTGCATCCAATGTGTACTCTAGGTAGGACGGAAATTCTATGCCTTTTGATGGAGAAAACTCTAAAAGACTTAGATGGGGATAACTTTTTCTCTATAGCTCTGATTTAGATGTTCTAAGACTCAATGGAATTTTGTGAGATAAAATTTTCAGTGATATAGAAAAAAATCACTCTGACCATTACAACTATTTTGATGAGGTTCCAAACTTTGCCAGATTTTTGTAGTTCTAATTTTGCCTTAAGTAAAGCTCAAGTCTTGGTTCTTGCACAATTTTTGGCCAAATTTTCCCTAATAATTCATGTAAAATAATATGTTACACTTCAAAAAGCTATAATCCTTTCACTCTTGACTTCAAATTGGAGATTTGACATTCAATTGTAGTTGGATATAGAATTGCTCCATTGAGCTTACAATAGTATTACTAAAAGAATTTGTTGTACCATATCTCATTATTTCTAAACCCAAGGCAAACAAAATTTTATATAGTAGTTGTTTGTGCTATTTTCTAAAACTTTGTAAAGTTTGATAGCTTAATTCAGCTACAACCATTGTTTCTTGGCATCAAAGTCCAATGCCTTACCACTTTGCTATACTCCAAGAAGGCCATAAATCAACCTTACACAAAAATGAAATCACTTCACTTAGCACCAATGGTGCATTAGAAAATGGTTAATCACTTTGCATTTTTTGTTTTATTATTTTGGACTTTGTCCAATATACCATTTTTTGTCAGACAGAAAAGTGATCCTCTAGGGCCTTAAAGGGTTTCAATTACTAATTTAACCCATGACAAGTAAGCCCTCACCTTTTGTATCATCTTTTGCTCACTAGGCAATATCTAATCTCATGACCAAACCTCCTTTTTGGGAGCATGTTAGGTTTACCTTGTTGACATGTTGACTTTATTACAATATTTCATGATCGTGTGCTATACTCCAGTGATCTCTAGATATGGATCAATTTACAAGATCATGTATACTTGATACAAGATCCTAGATTCTCTATTTACAGAATTTGCATGAAACCTTTGTATAGAGATACAAGACATAAGCGCAAACAATAATTGAAAGTTGCATAGGCTAATTCAAACCAAAACTTAAGAAGTGACCAAAACCCCAAATTTGATTAATCTTCTTCCAAACACCTTAATTTCAAATACTCCAACTTCAATTGGTACAAAAAAATTTAGATTGACTTTAATGTAGAATTTGACAATCTTAGCTAAGCTAAAAAGTTTCTACTTTTCAATCTCCTTGGCAAATCATGAAAGGCTATAATAGAACTCTTAAAATCATCTAGTTGATGCATTTGGGTATGGATTTTACTGCCCTTGCTTCAATTGATCATATCCCAATCATAGTTTATTCAAATCCCTTGATTTGAGTAAACCATAGCTTCTTTGATTTTCTCTTCAATCATGGTCTTTTTTTCCCATATGCACTTCCCTAACTCCCTTAATTGTTGAAAACTATAAACTTCACATGTTGAGACTCAATTTCTTACAATTTTGTCACTTAGCTCTTTCTTTTTTTGACATGTGGACCCCCCAACTCCATGTTGAAGCCCTTGAGCAAAATGAAGTCTATTTCCTTCTAAAAGAGACATAAATTTTCAAGTCACAAACCTATCTCTGAGTAAGCACAACAAGTGCAATAAGATCCAGGTTTTAATAGTTTTCTATCACCAATACCATGAATGTAGGCCCAAAATACACTTCCATCCAAATTCAAAAGTGATCATGGTGTAAATTTGAAGTCTAATGAGAAATTTTTTTTGGGAGTGGTCGATAAGGAGCACAAAATATCTCTTGTTAAAACTCTTTCTCCAATGCTCCCATAGTTTGTTATAACTTTCACTCTCAACATCTTCCTCTCAATCAAGACTCCTAAAACTAAAACACCCTTGTCTATCAGTTCTCTACCACCTATATATATTAGAATCCTCAAAAGGACAAGACCATTATCCATAAGGTCAATCATTTAAATATATATAGATTGCTCACATAGCAATAACTCAATAGTGGGATCCATCATACAATCACTCCAATGATATGGGGATAAACAACACTAAATTAATTTTTTATTGGCTATGCAAACCACAACATGACAACACATTGTCAAAGATGCACTAGAAGGAGATGGAGAATCAATTAAACATGGTAGAGAATCAAACCAAGAGTGAGGTATAGATGGAGAATCAAGAAAGAAAGAAATGGTTTCTAAAGTTTATTCAAAATTGGCATTGACTATAGTTGCAATTTTGCAGAACCTTAATCATTAATCAAAGTTAGAGTTGAGGCTATGGAAGCAAGAGAAGAATGTAAGTTAGCAAAAATAGAAGCTAAAAATTTGGTAAAACCCTAATGCATGAAGCAAATTGGAGGTAGAGAAGATATTGATGTTTGAAAACTAAGATCTAAATCCAAAAAGCTTAGGTTCAAGGAGAGGAATTATAAGTCCAAGTGCTTCCATTCTATGATAATAGAATTAGCAAAGGTGAAAAATCAGCTAACAAGATTAAAAGTTTAATGAAAGTTTTATCTAATGTAGGCAATGATACAAATGATAGTTATAGTACTTGTACTAAATTTCCTATGCCCAATAACACTCCCTTTACATGTGATAGGAGTGATTATTATTATCCTAGTGGATTTGGGTTATAATTTTGCTTGATTACACTCCCTTCATCCCAAGTGACGATTGGAGCAATAATTATTATCCTAAGGAATTGAGTTTGAAGACAAATACTTAAGTAAATTCATATTCTCTTTTTTGTTCTTAATATTCTCAATGTGTTATCTCAGAATGTCTTGTTTCACTTGTGTGTCTTGATATCTTGATTTCTTGATGGAGTGTCTTGTTATAGAATAGTTTGATCCATGTTTTATTTTTGAACTATTGAAGCAAGTTGGAGTTAGGGGCCTCAAGAACCATGAGTGTTGCGTAAGGAGATACAAGGTCTAGTAACCACGGGGAATGCCTAGTGTATCATGTCATCTTACTCCTATCTTAAATCTATTCTCTATGAAGCTATTTGAACAAAGAATCTCCATCATTTGTTTCTATCTTTCTTTGTTAATTTGTTCATTATATTTATGAGCAAGCAATCCATTTTGAATTGATTTGGACATTTATGGCATTTGTGATTCATTGTCATTATCTCAAGCAATTTTTTTGTGAGTCAAGGTTGCTTGGAGAACTCACTTTGTGGAGTAATTCTAGTATCACCTCATTACATTGATGAAAATATATAACACGGTATGACAAACAATTCCCAACACCAAAGTTCAGTCAACCAATAAGTCTATACTCTCTTTAGCACTGGATGTTGTCCAATGGGCTCCAATTTTCTAATGGTGGTACACCACATACAATAAGTGTTGAGATTTTTTCATATACAATTTATGAGCATGAGTTGTAGGAGCCACCAACGTCCATGCTTAAAATCCTGCAAAGTTGTTTGTAATGAATGATACAATCTACTTCCTCCACCAAGAATTCATCTTATTTTATTAGCCTTCCATCCAAACCTAATAGAGGCACAACCACATTTTCCATTTATACCATTTTGATGCTCTAGAGCTCCAATAAGTTGTGAGCTCTTATCCCAAGGTTTTTTGTACTCCATGATCCCCCTTCAGAATTTGATCTTTCTCTAGATAATTGCTTCTTACATTATGATGAGCTTTGCAAGTTGACCTGACATGATATTTCCTTACCACTCCACTAATTGATGTTTCAACTTAAGGAATTTGTCTAGTAGCAATTTGCGATTCCTCCAAAGTTCTATTCTTGTGTTTGGAAAAACTAGGATTTATTGCCCTACTAGAAGGTGTTGTATCCAACCACACAAAAAACTCAGCAAGTCTTGGACTTGTCAACAATTTTGGCCTCTTTCCTAAAATTGTTGAGTTTGTGAAATTCTCAATCTTCTCTACTCTACTCTCCTTTAATTTCCATGGACGAGTGATCTTACTACCTTACACCACTACAATTGTAGAAAGTAATAATTAAGCTTGCTCTTGTTAAGATTGCTTAGTGAAAACAAAATTGTAGGGCAACATGAGTTGAAGATAATTCAAAAAAATTCCAATCATTGTGGGCTCTAACGACCAGCCAAAGATCCCTTGTACTTCCATCAAATTATTTCAAAGGAAGAGCCAACCTCCTCTAATGAATTTGCAGAAAATTTAAGGATGGCTTGTTCTTGTTCTTGATGTGCGGTTGACACCTAGAAACAAAATCCTTTTCCATGGTCTCCCAATGTGGTACAAAATCTACAAATCTTTCAAGGATTCCACTAAGCAAGCCATAACACAATCAATAACTCATATCACAAATTGATATGAGGGGAGACAACTTTTTTTAGATAATGATTTGAATATTCTAGATTATGTTTAAGATTGTAATAGAGTAACTTGGACAAGGACCTTAATTGTAATCATATCAAGGTATGCAGAAGATGAAGCAAACTTCTATATTGCCTTCTTGAGAGCAACAATCTCCTTGTTGTTGCCCAATCCCTTGTTGAAGTCTCTAAACAATTTGGTTATTACCATGTAAATAAAATATGCATATATATAAAAGCACAAGGACACATAAAATATTAAAGTATCTCCAATATACAAGCCAAGCACATACACGTTATGTATGTACTTGATTAAAGTCAAGTCCTTAATAATCTTGCACTTTTCCTTGCTGTTTCAACATATTAATCTTGCTTCTATTGACCAACTTTCCATGCTTTTCATTGTGAACCTAATCAAATGAGAATAAAAACTTTGATTTTATGAACTCTATCACTAGACTTGATTATTGAGGGTTCAAGACACACAATACTACCATACATATCAATAGCATAGAAGAGACTAAGTAATCAAATCTTGGAATGTATACCAAAGTGAAAGATGATTGAACAAAGTAAATTGAATCATGAAAAACATATGACCATGTAAAAGTGATGTGATAATAGATAATGTCCTTGGGCCAAATTTCTTTTATATGGTAGCTAATGTGGGTGTAGATTACATGCCTTTACGCTCTCAATTGCAACATCCAAGTGTTGAGATGAGGAGGACTAAAACCTTGGACCCAAAAAACCACATAGTGAATCTTCTTAGGTGTCAATGATGGATCATGAAAGAACTCTGCTAAACTATCATATGAATCTATGCTACAATCTTTTAGCTTATTAGACGACCACTCTTGAGTGCAAAAGTCAATTGAAGAGAGTTTGGAGGTTCTAAATCTCTCTAAAGGATCTAACAAGAGGTCATGATATGAAATATATGATAATCTATACCGTGTTTAAGAAGGCATAAATTGAGTAGGGTGAATAGGACCATGTGGATGGTTTGTAAAATTTGGAGCGGTTGCATTATCAATTATCAAATGATCATGAGTAGATATAAAACACTTCTGAAGTGCAATATAAGTTCTCACACTCAACTCTTGAGTTCTCAAAGCTAAGCCATCTACCTTGGTAAATATGCCTATAAGGTCCTTCCATGTCTAGCATCCCTCATGTAGGAATCCATAGTCACACATGAAATGAAAGAGGTGACTCACATCCATCTTCAAGCCATCTGTCCAAATTACAACATCAAATGATGAAATGAAATCTTTAACCTCTAGATGAGGTACATATTAGAAAGGTTTTTTGCCTCTATATGAAGTCTATCCAAACTATAACAATATGGAGTTTGAAGTCTTTTCTTCTCATCACAATAGTAACTACAATGGTGTTAGTCAGTTCCAAAGTCCAAATTCAATTTAGAATAGCTCTACAACAAGTCAAATCTCATCTTCTTGTTGCCCAAAATTGTTATAAAAAATATGCAAACCAACACCATCATGATCTCACTTTTCAAATTGGTTATATAAGGTCATGCTTTCTTCTAGTAACCTACTCCTCCCACTTGATACCTAAGTACGTAAACTTGCTCCTAATTGGATAGGTCCATTTGATGTCACCCAAATCATTTCACCTATTACTTATCAACTTGCCTTGCATTCTCATATGCAAATCCACCTTGTCTTTCACATTTCCAAGTTGAAACCCCTTTCTGTAATCCATCTTCCTTTTCCTCTTGTATCCAACTCCCTCTTCCTCTTGTCTCTACCAATGATCATGAGGAGTATGAAGTTGATCATATCCTTGCATGTCACCACATTCAACTTGGCCACCAACAACATATCAAGTACAAGGTCCTTTGGAAATGGTATCCTTTTCATGATGCCACTTGGGAGCCTCTTTCTCATCTCTAGAATGCATAAATGGTTACATAGGAATTTGAAGCTTCAATGGTAATGAAGACATCACCAACTAGCAGTGGGGGAATATATAACAATATGGAGCTTAATGATAAATTAGTCAAGGCTAATAAAGTAGCAAATAGGCCAAATTAGCCTAGAATATTCTAAAAGTATCTAGGAAACTACTTGGTACCTTCCAAGTATTTAGTAACATGCATACCAAGTGGTAAATTCTAAGAAGAAGCTTCTTGGGAAGCTTCCTAACTAGCTTGGCGTGCATTCCTAGTAGATAGATTCTAGAAGCTTCCAACTATTTTTCCTTGCATGCCAAGTAGACGGCTTTTAGAAGGAACCTTCTTGAGAAGCTTTTTGGTTAAGTTGGCTCGCACTCCAAGAAAGTGGCTTAAGGAAACTTCTTGAGAATCTTCTCAAGAGCCTTGTATGCTCCTTATAATACCAAAGCCAAAGCTCATGCTAAGCATTTGGAGTTTTCTACACACTCAAGTGTCCCAATGTGATCTTCCATTCTTCTATTTCTCTCCTTGGTCTTGGTCTTGGTCTTTTAAATTGGTATTAGAGCAAGAATGGGATGGATAGAATATATGGACCACCAAATTGATTTTTGCCAAACTGTTGAGATTTTTGTGTTTGTGTACTACCCAAAAATCATTTCACATAGTTCATCACTTCACACTTTGGGTAAATCTTTTTGAATGTTATCACCTTGTCCAAAGAACCTTTGGTACTTCCAATTGTAACTTATGGAGAATGGTGGACATGGTGCATCTATGTGCTAATAAATTAGATAAATTGAGTGTATTGTGATAGAGTTGTAGTCATGGCGGCAATGCCCAAGATTATCATTGCTATGCAAGAACAAATCAAGCACCTTACTCAATTATTGGATGAACAAGACCATCAATAACAAGAGCACGTAGAGAGCACTAATTCAAGAAGGACAAGACTAAATCTGATTTCCAAAACCCAAGGTATTTTGAAGGCAAGAATCTCTTAGGTGCAATGAAGAATTTTGTGATTGCAAACATTATTCAAAGCTACCAATCTTCAAGATGAATAAAAGTAACTTCTCTTGGCTTCAAGCCAATTGGATGGAGTAGCAAAGCTATGGTGGCGATTTTGGGTGGAGCAAGCTGAATGGAAAATTGTTGCACAAATCTTAACTCGAGCATAATTCAAGAGTTCAATAATTAGTCAATTCTAAGCTATAAATGCCACACAAGCTACATGAGATAGGTTGGCAAAGTTGAAATAGATTTTCTCTTTAAAAATTTATATCACATAATTCCAAAACACACTCATGCAAATTCTAGATATATTGGAAAGTGAAACTCTAGATCAATTTGTGAGGATCTTGAATTCACAAACCAAATTAGAGGTGATTATGCAAGAGCTAAAACACTTGGAGGAAGCCATGTAGTTGGCCAAATGCTTTGATTCCTTGGTTGCAACAACTTGGTTTTGATCTCCATAGAACCTACCAATACACTACACATAGAAGGAGGAGCTAACACCAATGGAGAATGATGCCATTCAATGGAGACCACTTAGCACTATGCAAAAAAATTGCAAAAAAATGATGGTTGTTTTTATTATTGCTAAATTGGACATTGCATCATTGAATGTCCAATCAAGAATGTGCGACCTTGACAAGTTGCCCAGATGAAGTTTGTGGAGTAAAAAGATCATAAAAATGAATCACAGTAGGAGATTTTGAGCCGTCTATTAGGAAATTGATTAGTTCCAATAGGATCAAAAGATTAACCTATGCAAGTTTACTTCACTTGCAAGGTATGATATCTTATAGTAGTTGTAAGATTTTGGTTGATTTTGGAAGTTCAAAAAATTGCATATCCATATAATTAGCAAAGGAAGTATGTATTCTTATCAAACCAATAATAAGAAGTATATTGATGATGGTAGATGGTAGAAAGGGTTTTGCATTCCGTATTGCACATCCTGTTATATTTAGGATTGGGAAGGAGTATTTGGAGTGTATAAAATTTGTAGTGGCATCTTTACATTATGATATCATTTTGGGTTTGCCTTGGCTGACGTCATAATATTCAATTTGATTGGACCCAACGACAAATTCAATTACAATACCAAGGTAGGAATTTCCATTTAGATTGTTTAACACCTTTGAGTAATATACTTAAGAATGGTCAGTCCTAAGATGGGAAGTCTATCAAGAAGCAGGCATAGAGCAAGCTTTAGAGGAAGATAGGTTTATTTTTACAATGTGTATCAAGCTGATTGCACAAGGAGAATCTAAGGAGGTTAGAAGCCTCGTCAAGCAATGGTTGATCAAATAGTTGAGGAGTTTCTGGATGATTTACCAAAGGGATGACCTTCCAATTGTGGTATGTCCTTCAAAATTGAGTTATTGCCAAGGAGGACTCTAGTGAGTGGACCAATCTCTCAGCTCTCACTATAGGAGTTAGGAGAGTTACAAACAACACTTATGAGTTGCTGGAGAAGGATTTCATACAACATAGTACATCACTTTGGGAAGCACTAGTACTATTTATTCCAAAGAAGGATTGAAGACTTTGTTTTTGTATTGATTATGGTATGCTCAATAAAATAATAATGAAGAATGAATATTCCTTGCCTTGAATTGATGAGTTGCTTGATCAATTGAGTGGAACATGATATTTCTCCAAGTTGGATCTTCAAAGAAAATATTGGCAAATCTCCATTGATAGGGAGGATGTGCAAAAGACTACCTTTTGCACAAGGTATGGGTATTTTGAATGGAGAGTTCTACCTTTTAAGCTCACTAATGCTCTTGTAATCTTCATGGATAAGATGAATTAGGTGTTGGACAGACTATTGGATCAAAACGTGGTGGTGTTCTTGGATGATATTTTAATCTATAGCAAGACAAAGGTAGAACACACACCTCACGTGCATGAAGGCCTAAGATAACTATGTCAATGGAGGTTTTATTAGTCAAAGTGTATCAAAGTCAAAGTGTGCCTTTTGGCAAAAGAAAGTTACATTCTTAGGTTACAAGATCTCATTATAAGGGATTAAGATAAAAGAGGAGAAAATCAAAGCAATTATTGATTATCCTCCTCCAAAGGATGCCACAACAGTGTGAGCATTAATGGATTGATAAGTTTTTACCAATGGTTCATCCATTATTATATGCACATGGTAGCACCATTGACAAACCTCTTGGGGAAGAACTCAAGCTTTAATGGACCACTAAGCATGAAGAAACATTCCAAAAATTGAAACATATGGTGCCTTCAAAACCCATTCTTCAACCCTAGGACCCTCAACTACCTTGTGTAGTTGATTTTGATGCTTCTAACTTTGCCATTGGAGCTATGTTGCAACAAGAATTCCCAAATGGGTTACATCCCATTGCCTTTGTGTCTCCTTGATTAAACACCACAAAAAGAAATTACTCTGCACAAGATTGGGAATAACTAGCAACAGTATATGCCACCAAGGTATGGAAGAATTATCTCTTGGGAAAATAGATTATCATGCAAACCAATCATAAACCCTTGTTGTAGACATTACATTTGGAACACATGAAGAGTTGACATCATTGATGGGAGGAACAACTCCAATTGTTTGACATAACTTGGGTACAAACCGATTGGTTCCATGTCATCCTTGATGTCTTATCATGACAACCTGATTTGAAGTCTCTTCCTCTCATCACAATGGCAATTACAATGGTGTTAATAAGCTCCTAAGTCCAAATTGAATTTATGACAACTCTACAACAAGCCACATCTCATCTTCTTGTTGCTCAAAATTGTTAAAAAGATATGCAAACCAACACCATCATGATCTCACTTTTCAAATTGGTAATAAGTTCATAATTTCTTCTAGTAGCCTACTCCTCCCACTTGATACCCAAGTACATAAACTTGCTCCTAATTGGATAGGTCCATTTGATGTCACCTAAATCATTTCTTCTATTACTTATTAACCTGCCGTGCATTCTCATATGCAAATCCACCTTGTCTTTCACATTTCCAAGATGAAACCCTTTGTTTCTAATCCATCTTAATTTTCCTCTTGTGTCCAACCTCCTCTTTCTCCCATCCCTATCAATGATCATGAGGAGTATGAGGTTGATTGTATCCTTGCATGTTGCCATAGTCAACATAATCACCAACAATAGATTGAGTACAAGGTCCTTTGGAAAGGGTATCTTCTTCATGATGCTACTTGGGAGCTTCTTTTTCATCTCTAGAATGCATAAATAGCCATGTAGGAGTTTGAAGCTTCAATGGCAATGAGGACATTACCAACTAGCGGTGAGGGAATATGTAACAATATGGAGTTTAGTGATAAAGTTAATCAAGGCTAACAAAGTAGCAAATAGGTCAAATTAGCCTAGAATATTTTAGAAGTATCTAGAAAACTACTTGGTACCTTCCAAGTATGGAGTAATGTGCATGCCAAGTGATAAATTTTGAGAAGAAGCTTCTTGTGAAGCTTCTAGTTAGCTTAGCTTACACTCCAACTAGGTAGTTTCTAGAAGCTTCCAACTAGCTTAGCTTAGCTTGCACACCAAGTAGGCAGCTTCTAGAAGGAAGTTTCTTGAGAAATTTTTTGGTTAAGTTGTCTTGCACTTCAAGAAAGCGGCTTAAGGAAATTTCTTGAGAATTTTCTCAAAAACCTTATATTCTCCTTATAAATACCAAAGCTGAAGCTCATGCTAAGCATTCAAAGTTTCCCATACACTCAAGTTGTAATACCAATAGCTAAATTTGATCTAGAGGTCAAATTTGGTTGGTAACATTTGGAAGGATGTTATACATGATGGACTGTGAGCTGGCTTGTCTCTCACTAAAGATGAACCTCTGATGGCTATTATAGTAGCACACCATGGACTAAGAAGGCAAGGAACCCCAACTCCATCATAATCCTCCAAGGCTAACACTCCAAGACTCATGACATTGCTCACTAGAGAACTCAATGAGAGAGAGATAGTTGCAAAATGAAAGGATGATGAGTACATCATCACCTCTTGTTTATATACTTGTGAAATAGTTACGCACTAAAGTTACTAATTATCATAGTAACTCAAGTTACTAGACTAAAATTCAAGTTAAGTCAAAAAGGATTATCCATTCACATGGGCATATTCCCCTAAGCATGTGGTCTTATCTTGACCCAACCACTAAGTCAAGGATTCCTTCACATGGGCTATCCTTGGACTATAGAAGAATCCAAAACAAAAAGACTTGCGGACCCAAGAGTTCTCAACTCTTTCCTCAAAGCCAAACACCTAGGAATAATACCAAGTCAACACACTAGAATCCAAAATAGTTGTGCTCATCTTTTCTACTTCCTCTAAAGTAATATCCTTTCTATCTTAGCTATGAATAACTTTAGCTAATCATGGCTAATATAGAACCATCCTTTATCTCTATATAGATAATATCTCTCAAGTACTTGTAATACCAAGCTAAATATCACAATACCATACACATGCACAAATGGGTGTTACAGGACTAAATAGATTAGATAGAGGTATCACCAAAAGAGTACTTCTACTAATAGGATAGAAACCAAAATATGCTTAGAAACCTTAGAACTAATAGCTAGACATATTATCTAGAGGTGAAATTCAGTTTGGTAATATTTGGAAGGATGTTACAAATTATGGACTAAATAGATCAGATAGAGATAGCACTAAAAGAGTACTTTTACTAATAGGGCAGAAACCAAAATATGCCAAAAAACTTCTAAGGTAATTTTGGAGGCCTAAATAGATGAATTAGGCCTAAAAGATGAGCAAATTCCTACCAACAAAGAAGATGTTGGCCTTCATTCCTCCTAGGCTTGTCTCAATGAGAGCTTTCTAACGGTATCTCACCCACGTGATTATGAGATTTCTACAAAAAGATTCTCTAAAGATTCCATTTAGTCAAAACCTATTTGACCAGCCAAATAGGACAAGGATCAACATGTCACTCATCCAAGCAACTAATCTAAGGGTGGAACTCACTGACATGTCACCCATCTATGTAGCTAATCTAAGGGTAGAGCTTCCTTGGAGTGGATCCTCTTTGACTATATAATAAAAAGAAGGTGCTCCTTTGGGGCATTGGACTTTTGAGTGTGAAACTTGTGTTTTCACTTCTGTGTCTCTCTCGTATCCTTAGAACATTACACAAGTGTCCCAATGTGATATTCAATTCTACTATTTCTCTCCTTGGTCTTGGTCTTTTACACAAATTGCTCCATCAACAAACATTACTGAGAAAAAAAGAAGACTACCATCCCATATTAAATTTTCTATACAACAAAGATTCAAAACTAGAATCTTCATATGCAGACTGCAAGTGTAACAATATGGAGTTTAACAACGTAGTTAGTAAGGTTAACTAAGTAGAGAATAAGCCAAATTAGCCTAGAATATTCTAAAAACATCTAGGAAGCTTCTTGGGAAGCTTCCCAAATGCTTAACTTGCATCCCAAGCAAATAACTATAGAAGCTTCCAACTAGCTTTACTTGCACGCCAAGTAGGCAATTTCTAGAAGGAAGCTTCTTGAGAAGCTTCTCAAGGACCTTGTATGCTACCTATAAATACCAAAGCCGAAGCTCATGCTAGGCATTCGGAGTTTTCACTCATTCAAGTGTCCCAATGTGAGCTTCCATTCTCCTATTTCTCTCCTCGGTCTTGGACTTTTACATTGGTATCAAAGCAAGAATGGGATGGATAGGATTTATGGACTACCAAATCCATTTCCACCAAACCATAGGGATTTTTGTGTCCAAATATTACCCAAGCATTGTTTGACACAACTCACTACCTCACACTTTGGACAAGATTTTCTACATATGATCACCTTGTATGAGGAACCCTTGATACTTTTGGTTGTAAATTATGGAGAACGATGGACGTGCTGCATCTATGTGTTAATCAATTAGATAAATTGGGAGTAGTGGGATAGAGTAGTAGTCATAGCGGCAATACCAAACATTAATCTTGCAATGCATCAACAAATCAAGCACCTTACTCAATTGTTGGATGATCAAGACTAGCAACAACAAGAACACATAGAGAGAGCACTAGTTCAAGATGGAGAAGATTGCATCCAATTTCCAAAATCCAAGGTGTTTGAAGGCAATAATCTTTCGAGCATAGTGTAGAATTTTGTGTTTGATTGCAAATGTAAATTTGAAGCCACCCATCTTCAAGATGAATAGAAACAAATTTTTTTGGCTTCTAGCCAATTGGATGGTGTGGCAAAAATTTGGTGGTAATTTTGAGTAGAGCAAGCTAAACAACGGATTGTTGCACCAATTTTGACATGGGCAGAATCCAAGGATGCAATACTTGGCTAATTTCAAACTATAAATGCCACCCGAGCCGCATGAGATAAATTTGCGGAGTTGAAACATATTGGATCTATAATGAGCTATATCATACAATTTTAGAACATCATCATGCAAATTCTAGATATACAAGAAGGTGAAGTTCTAGATCGATTGGTGCGGGGATTGAAGTCATGAACCAAATAAGAGTGACCATGCAAGAACCACAAAATGTGGAAAAATCCATGCAATGGGCTGAGTGCTTTGATTCCTTGGTTGTAATAACTTAGTCTTGACCTTGACCTACACAAAGCCTACCAATACAATACACAAGGGTGGAGGAACAGGCACCAATAGAGATTGATGCTATCCAACAGAGACCACTTGATACAATAGATAGAGAAAGATTGTGATAAAATGGAGGTTTTTTTTATTGTTGCCAAGTTGGACATTGCATTACTGAATGTCCACTTAAGAATAGATGACCTCAACAAGTCACCCAAATGGAGTTTGTGGAATAGAATGATTAGGGAAATGAGGAATCCTAATAGGAGATTTTGAGCCACCTATTGGAATCTTGATTAGTTCCAATGGGATTGAAGGCTTGACCTATGCAAGTTTGCTTCGCTTGCAAGGTACAATATCTAATTAGGGTTGTAGGATTTTGGTTGATATTGGAAGTTCAAAGAATTGTATTTTTATGCAAGTAGCAAAGGAATTGGGTATTCCTATCAAGCCGGTGATTGGAAGTAGATTGATGATGGTAGATGGTAGAAAAGGTTCTCCATTCCGTTCCTTGCATAATATTACCTTTGAGATTAGAAAGGAGTATTTGGAGTGTATGAGGTTTGTAGTGGCACCTCTACACTATGATGTCATTTTAGTACCACCTTGGCTTGAATGTCATAAAGTTCAATTTGATTGGACCCGACAACAAATTCAAGTACAACACCAAGGTAAGAATTTCCAATTAGGTTGTTTGGCACTTCTGAATAAGACACCCAAAAATAGTCAGTCCCAAGATGGGAAGTTTGACGTGAAGGTAGCCATAGAGTATAGAATGAAGGGATAGGAATCCTAAGATGGGAAGTTTGCCAAAAGGCAACCAAGGAGCAAACTTTGTAGAGAGATAAGTCCCTTGATGGGAAGTTTGTTAGTGAAGTAGCCATAGAGCAAACTTTGGAGGAAGATAAGTATGTTTTTGCGGTGTGGATCAAGCCAATTGCACAAGGAAAATCTGAGGAGGGCCAAGAGTCTCATCAAGCAATGGTTGATCAGATGGTTCAAGAGTTTGTAGACTTGTTTCCAAATGATCTGCCAAATGGATTACACTCCGATCATGGTATGCCCTTCAAGATTGAGTTATTGCCAAGGAGTACTCCAATTAGTAGACCAATCTATTGGCTCTCACCAAAGAGTCGGAGGAGTTGAAAATAGCACTTATGGAGTTGTTGGAGAAGGACTTCATACAACATAGTACCTCTCATTGGGGAGCACCGATACTATTTGTTCCAAAGAAGGATGGAGGACTTGTTTTTGTATTGATTATCGTGGGCTCAATAAGCAAATAGTGAAGAATACATATCCCTTGCCTTGGATTGATGACTTGCTTGATGTAATACCAAGAGTTAGCCATATGATCTAGATGCAAAATTCAGTTGGTAACATCTAGAATAATGCTATACATGATGGTCAAAATAGATCAGATAGAAGTATCACCAAAAGAGTACTTCTACTAATAGTGCAAAAACCGAAATAGACTTGAAACCTTAGAACCAATAGCTAGACATATGATTTAAAGATGAGAATTGGTTTGGTAACAATTGGAAGGATGTTAACATGATGGACTAAACAGATGAGAAAGAGGTATCACCAAAAGGGAACTTCTACTAATAGAGTAGGAACCAAAATATGCCTAAAATCTTTGAAGGCAATTTTGGAGGCCTAAACGGATGAATTAGACCTTGAAAATGTGCAGATTCATCTCTAATAGAAGAAAGGTTGGCCTTACCTCCCCACAAGTTTGTCTCATCAAGAGCTTTCCAATGGTACCTTACCCACGTGATTATGAGATTCCTATAGGAAGATTTCCTAAAAGATTCCCTCTGGTCAAAGCTTGTTTGACCAACCAGATAGGACCTAGACCGACATGTCACTCATCCAAATAAGTAATCCAATGGTGGAGCTTGCTAACATGTCACCTACCTATGTGCCTAATCCTATGATGGAGCTTCCTTGGAGGAGATCCTCTTTGTCTATATAATAAAGAGAAGGTGCTCCTTTGGGGCATCAAATGATTGAGTGTGAAATCTACAATTTTCTCTCTTCTTTTGTCCTTGGAGTATTACAATGGTATCAAAGCAAGTTTTTTAGTCCAAGAGAGTGGATCACCCCTCTTGGAAGAGCACAAATTACTGAAATTGAATAATTTGAGGTGGAGAACATAGAGTAATTGCTAGACTTAGGAAGGACTTTAGAGGGCAAAGGGGATGAATGCACCAAGAGGACAATTTCCCGCACCTAGCTTTCCATTCTCAAATCCATTCCACATCAAGGTTATGTAATCCAGCTTGAGCAAATGAAGGTATTGCTAGTTTATCACTTTGGTGCAGAATTCATAGACAAGGTGATGAACTCACCAAACCCGGTGATTCTACCTATGGTGATATACCATAGAGAGAGCGATTTGACAATCCACATTCTATTATGATGATATGGATGTAAATGTCCCAAATCTTCTCCCTTTCAACACTCAAGTAGAAATCTATTATGTAGTGAGACCAAAAGTGGTGTTTAGAGATTTTGTGGTTAGGAATTTTGGTGAGGAGTATTATCAACAAGTGATAGCTTTTGAGGTCCCAATGGTAGTTCCAATAGTTAGAGCGCCTTCTAGAGTGATCATATTGACTCTGTATTGAAGTAGACATTAGCAATTGAGTGTTGTAGGAACTATGGATCCGCAATTGCAAGAGTTGGTGCAAGGAATGCAAGTGATGTTGAATGAATTTCTAAAGATTAAGATGACCATGGAGACATTACAAAGTCAGGTGCAAATCCTCAAGAATGATCAAGCAATGCAAGAAGAAGAGTCGTCTCAAAACCCAATACCTATGATTGAAGTACTTAGGAGAAGCATCTGTGCCTACAAGCCCTATCAACAATGAGGCCACATTGCTACTCCAGATGAAGAAGACTTGCAATATTGAGCATTACAAGGGGCAACATACGATGGGAGTAATGGAAAATTGGATCTTGGGAATGAATCAATATTTCTGATTGTTCTCAATAGAGATCACAAAGCATGCTACAAGCATGTTTGCATATAGATACTTGACCGATAAAGCCCTCACATGGTATGATGCTTGGGAACGATCCATGTTGGCAGAGAGAAGAGGTGTCACGTAGACAACAATGCAAGAAAGATTGTTGAAGAATTTCCAATTGGTGGATTTTGTGCAGATGGCTCAAACCCGACTATGGGGATTGAGACAAAAGAACAATGTACAAGAGTATGTGGAGGTATTTCTAGATCTACAAGTTGCAATAACCGACATGAGTCCAGTAGAGGCTCTTGATAATTTCAAACAAAGGTTGAAGGAGTGAATTTGCTAAGAAGTCATGGTGCAAAATTGTCACGGTATTTGAAGCCATAGCTTGTGCGTAGAGAATAGCAAGAGCATTAGGTGGAGGTGAAGGAGTAGCTCCACCTCAACATTATTGGGCAGAAATGCCACACATGGGTGGACCAATCTTGATAGAATTAGGCAACCTTCAATTTTGAGATTGAGGAGCATGACCACTTCAAGGAGAGCATAGACGGGTAAAAGAACAAAGAGATGGAATCCCACGAGGAGAAGGAACTCAAGGAGAACAACACAATTTTTACAATTGTGGTTATATTGAGCACATATCTACCAACTGTTGCACTCGTTTCCTAGAGGCCCTTGGCCTTCATACAGGCAATCTTTGAACAACATGGAGAGGCGCATTGAAGAGGAGGAGGTGGAAATCACTCTGGAAAACAAAGATCACCAGTAAATGTACCTCACAGCCTTATTGGCTCAATAAGGAAGCAGAGAAGTGAGGGAAGGAAGAAGACTAATGAGCAAAGATCCCAAAAGGCAACCTCACAATTGATTGTTGTGAATAAAGTCCTAGAAGGCAATCAAGTGAGAGTATTAATAGATTTGGGAACAATAGAGAATTTCTTGTCTCGCTTTGTTGCAATAAGATTGGGAATGGATCTAAAGAGAGATGGGGGTGAAGAAGTAGAGTTACCTAACGGGCAAACAGAGAGGATTGAATCATTACCTAGACAATTACACTCTTTGTAGGAGAATATCAAGAAGCAATTGAGTGGCAAGTGATACAATTAGCTCATTATGATGCAATCTTAGGCATGCCATGGATGGAGCATTACAACCCTATGGTAGATTGGAGGAAGAAAGTAGTGAGAACCTACCAATGGTCAATCATTGGGGTTAAAGACAAATCACACAGGCATGATCTGCCTCTACATGTCATAGGGACGGCAACTATATGTAAGACGAATAGATGTTTCATGGGTTTAATAAGAGAAGTCCAGAGTGCACAACTCAATGGACAAATTCTTGAGAAATTGAAGGATGTGGTGGATGAGTTTCAAGATGCCTTTATCAATGATCTACCCTCAAGATTACCACTAAAAAGGAGAGTAGATCATTAAAATGAGACACTCTCAAGGAAGACACCTCCTTGTAAGGCCCCATATCGCTCATCACCTCATGAGTTGGAGGAGTGTAAGACTTAATTGAGGAGATGCTGCAAAAAGGGTTCATCCAACCTAGCATATCACCATATGGGCTTCCTATCTTGTTTGTGAAGAAGGAAAATATAATGCGCATGTGCATTGACTATTGGGGTCTCAATCAATAAATAGTTAAGAACAAATACCCCTTACCTCACATGGATGACATGTTTGATCAACTCCATGGAGCAAGATATTTCACCAAATTGGACTTGCGGAGTGGTTACAATCAAATTCAATTTGTAGAGGAGTATGTGTACAAAACTACCTTTCAAACCAGGTATGGCCACTTCAAGTATCTTGTAATGCCTTTTAGCCTCACCAATGCACCTTCCACTTTCATGAGTCTAATGAATGACATATGTTGTCCATACTTAGATAAGTCTATTATTGTCTTCTTGCACGACATCTTAGTATACAGTAGCACAATGACGGAACACAAACAACATCTATGAGAGGTCCTCCAGATTCTAAGATAGAATCAATTGTACGCCAAAATCTCAAAGTGCGAGTTTGGCAAGTTTGAAGTAGACTACTTGGGGCACAGAGTAAGTGCAGAGGGCATTCAAGTCTTGATGAATAAAATAGAGGTCATAAAAAATGGAGTGCCCTAGAAGATCAGACTCAACACAAGAGCTTCTTGGGGTTGATGGGATTCTATTGTAGATTTGTCAAGGACTTCTCCAAGGTTGCATAGCCTTTAACAACACTACTTGGCAAGGGGAAGACCCAAAATCTTGAAGTGGTATGACCCAAAATGTCCAATCAAGTTGGCTACAAATGCATTAGGCGTAGCAATAGGAGCAATCCTACAACAAGAGTGGCATGACAGATGTCATCCAATTGCATATTTCTCTCAAAACTTAATACCAGCAGAGTGCAACTACCACACCACAAAACAAGAAGAGCTGACCATTGTTTTGGTAACCAAGCATTGGAAGCACTATTTGGGCGAGAAGGCATTTGTAGTAGAGACAGACTACAAACCTCTAGTCTACCTCAAGACGCAAAAGGATCTATCTGATTGCCACATTTGGTGGGCAAAGTGGTAAAAATGCTTCTTCAACATGACAATCACCTATGTGGAAGGTAAGAAGCAACTTGCAAATGCATTCACCTGCATGCCAATGACAAACAACTTGGTGGTAGAGGTTAAGATTAACCTTGAATTTTGGCCAGAGATTCTAGCTGCTACAAAAATTGATCCATAGATTGTAGAAGGGTCACAAACACCTAAGGACTCACCTTTCATGATAGCAGATTATGGATCCAAATGTCCTAGAATTATGCACCACCATTCTAACAAAATAACATGATTCAACCATTGTAGGTCATGTTGGAGTAGATAAGACCTTGGATGCAGTCCAACGCCATTACTATTGGTCCAAGATGAGCAACAATGTGATGGACTACATGCACAGCTGCCTACTTTTTCAACAAAACAAAGCTTCTAATCAAGCTCGTGTAGGGCTCCTTCAACCTCTCCCTACTCCTACCCAACATTGGGAACAAGTGAGTATGGATCTCATTTGTGTATTACCCAAGACCACCTGAAGGTTTGACTCCATTGTGGTCTTTGTGGACCGGCTCAGAAAAATGGTTCATGTACGCCCTACCACCAAGAATGTGACCACTCCATAACTAGCTCAATTATACTTAAATTTAGTCTTCTCTCACCATGGCTTGTCTAGAGTACTCAACACCGATAGAGGCACTCAATTCACCAATATGTTTTGGCAAACACTCTTTGGTTTCTTCAAAACCAAGTTGGCCATGTCCATAGCTTACCACCCACAAATAGATGAAAAAATAGAGCAAGCTAATCACACTGTTGAAGACATGTTATGCTGCTTCACCTTAGATGAGCAAGAGAGGTGGGACACCCTACTCCCGTTGGTAGAATTTGCTTACAACAATTCAGTGAATGGATCCAGCCAAATCACTCCGTTCTTCCTTATGTATGGTGAGCATCCCTTCATATCTTCTAGCTTGATGAAGATCCATCTAGTGGCTACCAAGGTTGATTCAATCAACACATTTGTTTCTAAAATCCAACAAGGTGTGGAGAGCGCCAAACACAGATTACAGATTGCACAAAATTGACAAAAGCAATATGCTAATGCACACCGTAGGCACATGGAGTTCAATTTTGGGAATCAAGTGTGGCTATCAACAACCGACCTCACATTAGTTGGACCTTGTAAGCTCAGACATCGTTTTATTGGGCCTTTCTTGATTCTTTGTCAAGTCGGCGTTATGGCCTATCGCCTTGAGCTACCACCACACATGAAGATCCATCTAGTGTTCCATGTTTCCCTACTATGCAAATATGCTCCTTGATTAGGCCAAGTGTCATTCCACACAAGACATTTGACCTTGTCCAACACTCAATGATGGCACAAAGGAATATGAAGTAGAACGTATTTTCAAAAAAAGCATGTGTGGTACTCGCCATCCACAGGTGAACTATCTAGTATGGTGGGAAGGTTACCCCCTCTATGAAGCAACTTGGGAGCCCGATGCCAATTTGACACATGCACCGGTGTTGGTGCAAGCGTTTGAGCAACAACTGCACAACGAGGACGTTGCATCTTAAAAGAAGGGAGGTTTGTAATACCAAGAGCTAGCCATATGATCTAGAAGTAAAATTCAGTTTGGTAACATCTAGAATAATGCTATACATGATGGTCAAAATAGATCAGATAGAAGTATCACCAAAAGAGTACTTCTACTAATAGGGTAGAAATAGAAATGGACTTGAAAACCTTAGAACCAATAATTAGACATATGATTTAAAGGTGAGAATTGGTTTGGTAACATCTGGAAGGATGTTACACATGATGAACTAAACATATAAGAAAGAGGTATCACCATAAGGGGACTTCTACTAATAGAGTTTGAACCAAAATATGCCTAATCTTTGAAGGCAAGTTTGGAGGCCTAAATGGATGAATTAGACCTCAAAAATATATAAGTTCATCCCCCAATAGAAGAAAATGTCAACTTTCCCTCCCCTTGGTTTGTCTCATCAAGAGCTTTCCAACAGTACTTTACCCATGTGATTTTGAGATTCCTATTGGAAGATTCCCTAAAATATTCCCTTTGGTCAAAGCTTGTTTGACCAACTAGATAGGACCTAGACCGACATGTCACCTATTTGTGTGCCTTATCCTATGGTGGAGCTTCCTTGGAAGAGATCTTCTTTGTCTATATAATAAAGAGAAGGTGCTCCTTTGGGGCATCAAATGATTGAGTGTGAAATCTTATATTTTCTCTTTTTTCTTGTCCTCAAAGTATTATACTTGATCAATTGAGTGGAGCACGATACTTTTTTAAGCTAGATGTTTGCAGTGACTATTGGCAAATCCCCATTGATAGGGAAGATGTGCAAAAGACTGCTTTTCGCACAAGGTAAGGTCATTTTGAGTGGAGAGTTCTACCTTTTGGGCTCACTAATGCTCAAATAGTCTTCATAGATCAGATGCATTGGGTGTTGGATGGACTATTGGATTGGTATGTGGTGGTGCTCTTGGATGATATCTTAATTATAGTGAGATAGAGGCAAAACACATGAATCACGTGTGAGAAGTCCTAATACAACTACGACAATGGAAATTTTACTACAAGAAGTTGAAGTGTGCCTTTTGGCAAAGGAAGTTACCTTCTTGGGTCACAAGATCTCATTGGAGGAGATCAAGATAGAAGAGGAGAAAATCAAGGCCATTACTGATTGGCTTACTCCAAATGATGCTATAGAAGTACATACATTTAATGGGGTTGGCCAGTTTTTACCGACGGTTCATCTATTATTATGCTCATGTGGCTACACCATTGATTGAGCTCTTGTGGAAGGACTTGAGCTTCCAATGGACCACCAAGCACAAAGAAGCATTCCAGAAGTTAAAACATATGGTGTCTTCAAGACCTATTCTTCAATCATATGACCCTCAACTACCTTGTGTGATTGATTTTGATGCTTCTAACTTTGCAATTGGAGCTATGTTGCAACAAGGATTCCCAAATGGACTACATCCTATTTCTTTTGTGTCTTACCAAATCAATATGGCTGAAAGAAACTACTCTACTCAAGATCAAGAACAACTTGCAATGGTATATGCCACCAAGGTATGGAGACAATACCTTTTGGAGAAACAAGTGATCATGCAAACTGATCACAAACCATTGTTGCAGACCTTACACTTGGAACACATGAAGAGTCGACATTATCGATGGGAGGAACAAATCCAATTGTTTGACATCAAACTTGAGTACAAACTAGGTTGGTTCCATGTCATCCTTGATGTCTTATCACGGTGACCGGATTTGAAGTCTCTTCCTCTCATCATGATAGCAATTACAACAGTGTCAATTGACTCTTAGGTCCAAAACAAGTTTTGGTAAGCTTTACAACAAGATCCCTTCTTCCAAATGGTACATGTTCGTCTTATAGCATACGATAAGGAATACAACACCTTCTCCTTCAAGGAAGGCCTTTTATTCCATGAGACCAGACCTATGTTCCAACCAAAGGTGATCTTTGACTTATATGCCTTCAAGAAGCCCATGATTTACCAATAGTTGGTCACATGGTTGTGAACAAGACCTTGGGTACCCTCCAACGCCAATGGTGGTGGCCCAACATGACATGAGATGTTTGAGAGTTTGTCCAATTGTGTGAGAGCTACTAATGTAACAAGGCCAACAACTAGAAGCCGAGTGGACTCCTTCAACTACTCCCCATTCCATCTACTCAATGGGAACACGTGAGCTTGGATCTTATCACATCCTTGCCCAAGACAAAGCAAGGACACACAACAATCATGGTGTTTGTGGATAAGCTTAATAAGCAAATCCACTTAGCACCAACGTGTGATATCGTGGATGTTCCAACCTTAGCACAATCTATGTCAACAATATCTTCAAGCATCATGGGATGCCACATGTTCTCATCTCCAAATGTGATCCTCAATTCACCGAGAAGTTTAGGCAAGCACTCTTCTCGATACTCAGCACTAAGATTGCTTTATCCATAGCCTATCATCCTCAAATTGATGGACAAATGGAACATGCAAATCTTACCTTGGAGGATATGTTGCTTACCTTTGTCAATGTACGCCATACCAATTGGGATGAATGTCTTGGAGTTTCAGAATTTGCCTGTAACAATTCCAAACAAGCAAGCACCGGATTTTCTCCTTTCTTTCTCAATTTTGGCCAAGATCCACTTGTCCTAGATTCTCTTCTTGCTCTTCCTTTGTCTTAGGTCCCTCATACTTCAACCTTCTTGACCACCATCTCCAAATCTCTCCAACAAGCCGAATCTCACCTCCTTGTTGCTCAAAATCATCAAAAACAATATGTGGACCACCATCATCGTGATCTCACCTTTGAAGTTGGTGATAAATTTATGCTATCCTCTAGTAATCTACCCCTCCTACTTGATACCCAAGTTTGTAAACTTACCTCTAATTGGATCAGACCCTTTCATGTCACCCAAATTGTCTCTCCTATTGCTTATCAACTTGCCTTGCCTTGTCATATGCGCATCCATCATGTCTTTCATGTTTTCAAGTTAAAACCCTTTTTTCCTAACCCCTTGTCTTTTCCTCTCAAGTCCAATCCACTCCTTGTCTTGTCTATATCCATGATCATGAGGAGTACAAAGTTGATTGTATCCTTACGTGTCACCACATTCAACGATAACATACGGAATACAAGGTCCTTTGGAAAGGGTATCCCCTTCATGATGCCACATGGGAACCTCTTCCTCACCTCCAAAATGCACAACCGTCCATCTAGGAGTTTAAAGCTTCAATAGCGATGAGGACGTCACCAACTAGCGGTGGGGGAATATGTAACAATATGGAGTTTAGAGACGTAGTTAGTAAGGCTAACAAAGTAGAGAATAAGCCAAATTACCCAAAATATTTCAAAAGCATCTAAGAAGCTTCTTGGGAAGCTTCTTGACTGGCTTAACTTGCACCCCAATCAAATAGCTTCTAGAAGGAAGCTTCTTAAGAAGCTTCCTGGTTAACATGGCTTGCACTCTAAGAAAGCAGCTCAAGGAAGCTACTTGAGAAGCTTCTCAAGGATCTTGTATGCTACTTATAAATACCAAAGTTGAAGCTTATGCTAGGCATTTAGAGTTTTCCCTCATTCAAGTGTCCCAATGTGAGCTTCCATTCTCCTATTTCTCTCCTCGGTCTTGGATTTTTATAGCAAGACTATCGATAAAATCTTTCTCAATAGTCTACATCCCTTGAATTTTTGTCTCTCTTTTAATTGTTTGAGTCCCATATGATGTCTCATGAGTCTTTATTAGAGTCTCTATTTGAGTCTTCATATCATGTATCTCTTGAGTTTCCACCTTTGTATGAGTCTCACTAATGTGCATTTATACTCCAAGTTGGGTCCCAACATCATGTGTAATACATGAATATCTCCCTAACCTCACCATGGGTAGTATAACTCCACCTCACTATACTCTAAATCAATATCAAAGTAAGTGTCTCCATAAGAACATCATTGTCCTCCATAGTAACATCCAAGAAAATATCTTTGATAGCGTCATGAATCTAGTCTTTGCACAATTAATATAAGGGAGAGTTTATTGAATCAGAACTCTATTTACTCCTCTATTATCACTTACACTTTAATGAGCATTTACTACTCTAATCTCACGCTAACAATTCAAACCAATTATGAAATTTCAAGTCTACTCACCACTCACCTTCTTCTTTATCAAGTGAAAGTATTCTACGTCATGGCTCTTGTAAGTTAGCTCATCTTGTCCCATCAATCCACTCTCAACAAACGATGAATGAGAAATTTTCTTATAAAAGTCTCCATGAAGAATCTTCCCTTTGGATGATTCAATTGCCTTTGTAACAAGACCAACTCCATTGGAAGCATTGGAAGAATTAACTTAGCACAATCATAATTGTCAAATGAGGACCGTGAAATCTTTGTCTTCATATAGAGTATCATAGCCCTTGCACCAACTTTGATCTCCTCCTTGTCATTGTTAGTGCACTCACCATTTGAGAGAATGTCTCAAGCCAAGAATACACATTGTTTGGTCATATACCTCCTCTAAGTTAAGTCTCAAATGGGAAAATAATACTCTACTAGATTACTCTACATTGTTCTTATAACCACATTCCTCCCTTTAGAACTGCAAAGCAATCACTTATCATTGTCAAACTCAAAGTCAAACCTATGTCAGGCACTTTCCTTGTCAAAGATTCATTATCCCAAGTCCTTGCAAATTTTGTGCAACAACAAACCTAGAGATAAACATGGAGAATCAAATTTAATCATGGGATCTCCAAGAACAATGGAAACTTAACATCATCAATTGGGCAATATATTCCTAAGTTCTTGGAATGGAACATTGATCAAAGTGCAAAGCCTTGGAATGATTAAAGTGCCAAGCACCTTTAGGAGCTTTAGTGATATCCAAATGCTTCACACAAATAAAGTAGATTGGAATCAAAACAATCAAATTGTGGTGTTTTTAGTGCATTCAAGATGAGTTTGTGTTGTCCTTTATTAAATTCATATTTAGTAAAGATGTGACTGTATACGTCTAATAGCTATTGTTCCAAATCATCAAATGAAAATTTCAAATCTTTATTATGGATCCATGAACATCAAGGAGTAGAGACCAATGATCTTGAAATGAGATACATAGGGCTGAGCTTTGTACATGTAGGGCTAGAAAGCTTGAAACTTATTGAAGATCGGCTTGAACCTCTTGTACAAAAAGATTCAAAAATTGCAAGACTAGAACCATTGTATGGTAGAAAGAATATGTGGAATATTCCAAAGCAATTGACAAAGAAAAAAGTCTTATTTATCTTTGGCTATCATGGCTATCTACATTTATCTATCATTTATCTATCAACATGGTTGTTCTACACTTGAACAATGTGATTCAAATTGATGACACCAAAATGAAAACATTTTTTTTCTTTTAAGCCATTTATGAGATTCAAAATAATATAATCATTAACAAGTCTTGGTTTCCTCATGTTTCAAGGCTCCCATTATAAAGATAAAAGTGCAAAGTAAAATTTTCAAGGGAAAATAAATAAGGAATAGGATGAAGGGAAGCAAATTGGCCAAGAAACAAACTTGAAATTTCCCATCCCCTTGAACTATTTTCTCATTTAGTCCACATAAAACTAACCTATTAAATGCCACACGTCAATGTTAATTCTACACAAAGATCATTAGCCAAGCAATGAAAAAAAGAAGTCCAAAAAATGACACATGACCAGCTCACTACATCCATCCCAATGTGTGTAGGCAATATGGTCACTAAAACATCATTCAATGGAGATCCAAATTTTAGAGTATGGAATTGATAAAGTTGAAAGATTGCAATGAGTAATAACTCCAACTAAAGTGACTCAAAGAGAGGTACATGATAGTGGTAAGCATAGCAAATCCATGTAAAAAATCATGAGAATATGGACTCTCCTCAACCTTAAAAACCTAAACAATTATAACATGTACATAATGCTAAAGATTATTGCAAATATATTGTAGCTTTGATATTCAACACTATTTGTCAACTCCATTTTATAGAAGGTCTCATACTATGACTCAAAGGAAACAACACATTTAGAGAGAATGGCAAGGACACGACTATGAAAGCACAAATTGGAGCACCATGCCAAATTTTGGAGCTCGTAGTGCCAAGCACCAAGCTCTAGCGCTTTGCATAACACTATAGTGTAGTGCTCCAAGAACAACATGGTGATCCAAGCACCAAGCGCTAGAGCTTAGTTTTATGCTTAGAGCCAATTTCCAAGCTTTAGTGTGTCACTCAAAGCATAATCCTATATATGGTGTGGCATTGAGCATTGAGCACTATGTTTAGGGTTAGTGCTAAGCGCCAAGCATTGGAGAGCCTAGATTTCTCCAATGCTTGGAAATCCAAGCAACTAAGGTGCACTATGTTTGGGCACTCAATTTTTGTAGGTATAGGTATTATGGGTATAATATGCAGGTAATAGAGTGGGTAGAGTGGGTAATAATGCATGTATAGAGTTAGATTTGAAATGAAAAAGAAACTCAAAATTGAAATTGAATTCAATTGCAAAAACTTTAAAATGAAATCAGTTCAAAAGTGGAAGTAACATACCTTTGGAATAGGATATTCCCAACCAATTTCTAACTTTGAACAAGTAATCTGAATCAATTAATCTAATTTTCTCCACATATTCTTTGATTTGTGCCTTGTTTATCCATTGCCATTTTATAAAATTCATATCCTCAAAAATAGTGTGGAATGGAATTAACAAGGTGCTTGCAGTTAGATCTTTCTTGTTTTCTTTGTAAATTATTCTACAATATTCTTCCTTGTTCTCCACCATTTATTTCTCAATTATTGTAATAACCCAATTTTTTTGTATCAGATTTTGTCTCAATCACACTTCTTATTGCAATGAATTTTTCCTTCCTTCTTCTCTTTTCTTGAATGCCACTCTTAAATGGAGTTTTTTGTTTCAGATTTTGTCCAACTCACAATTTTATCGCAATGAAGTTTCTCTTCTTACTCTCTTTTATCAAATGGCACCCTTGAATGGCATTGGTAGTAGAATAAAAGTACTTCTTAATCCCATCGTTTGACATCAATGTCTCTCCACCTTCTATTCTCTTCACTCTTAAATTCAAACATCTTCCCTCCACTTTCCAAAAGATTTCCACCTTTTTCTCTTCCTTCCACTTTTAGAACATATTCCCCTATTTCTCATCCATCAGACACCCTCTTTCTCTTTCTCTCTTCATTCAAACATTGATAAAATTGAAATATCCTTCTCTCTCCTTGTAAAATTTGAAAATTCTCTTCTCTATTTCTTTACCATCTTCTTTTTTCTCCCTTCCCCAAATTTAGCTTGACTTAGATTGTCACACTAGCAAAGATCACATTTTCAAGGTCACATTAGCAAAGATAGCCATTGATTCATCAAGATATCATTTTTTATAGACATCATTGACTTTCAAGATGCACTTTGAAATGAACCCAAGCTAGCATGAACAATAGTGCATGTCCATTGGTACTCAAGAAAGCACTTTCCTATACTTAGCATCCCTTTGTAATACCAATAGCTAGATATATTATCCAGAGGTGAAAATTGACTTAGTAATATCTAGAAGGATGTTAGGTATAATGGGTAGGTAGATTAGCTAGAGGTGTCACAAAAAGAGCACTTCTACTTATAGAGCAAGAGCTAAAAACAACATGAAAATATAATACAAATAGTTAGATATATTATCTAGAGGTGGAAATTAGCTTGGTAACATATGGAAGGGTGTTATGGATAATGGACTAAGTAGATAAGATAGAGGTATCACCAAGAGCATAATTCTACTAATAAGGCAATAATGCAAAATAGTCTAAACTTCAAAGTCAATTGTGGAAGCCTAAATAGATGAATTAGGCCTCAAAAATGTGCAGATTCTCTCCTTTTAAGTTAAGAAAAGTTTGGCCTTCCTTCCCCCTTGTTTGTCTCATTGAGCACTTTCCAATGGTACCTCATCTATGTGATTGTGAGATTCTTACCATAAGATTCCCTAAAGATTCACTCCAATCATAGCTTGGTTGACCAACCAAATAGGACCAAAATTGACATGTCATCCATGCACACAACTAATCTAAGGGTGGAGCTCTTTGCCAGGTCACCTATCCATGAATCTGATCCAAGGATAGAGCTTCCTTTGAGGGAATACTTGTTGCTATATAATAAAGTCAAGGTGCTCCTTTGGGGCATCAAAGGATTGAGTGTGAAGCTTGCATTTATTCTCATATTTTACTCTTAAGGTCTACTATCCTTGCAAGATTACCATGGTACCAGAGTGGGTATTTCATTCCAAGAGAGTAGATCATCCCTCTTGGAAGAACAAGGGCTACCGAGACTGAGGAATTTTGAGGAGAGAAACCGTAATGCAATCAATATATTAGGAGTGTGTTAGAGAAAGGATGGGATGGAGGCTCTAGGAGGACAATATCAAGCACCCTACTTTCTATTCTTGAACCATTCTATATCAAGATTATGTATATCCAATGTTGAGCAAGTGAGAGTGTATCTTGTTTTCCATTTTGGAGCAAAGTTCATGGATATAATGATGAATTCACCAAACTAGATTGTTTTGCATGAAGTGATCTACAATGTAGAGTGGGACTTGAGAATCTACATTCTATTGTGATGTATTTTAATATACCAAATCCTCTCCCTTTTAACACTCAAATAGAAATCCATTATGTGGTTAGACCAAAAGTAATGTTTAGAGATTTTGTAATCTTCAATTTTGGTGAGGAGTATTATCAATTAGTGATAGCATCTGAAGTTTCAATGGTGGTCTTGTTAGTCCATGACCTCTCTTGAGTGATCATATTAACTCTCTATTGAAGTAGGAAGTAGAAATTGAAAAGTTGCTATGTAGGAATCATGGATCCGTACTTGCAAGAGTTGATGCAAGGAATGCAAGGGATGCTAATGAGTTTTGAGAGATCAAGATGACCATGGAGACATTGCAAAGTTAAATACGTACTTTCAAGAATGATCAGGCAATGCACAAAGTTGAGTCAGCCCAAAACCCAATACCAACAGCCAAAGTACATGGAGAGTCACTCATGCCAATGACACCGACCCTAATCAACAATGAGGTCACATTGTTATTGTGGATGTAGAAGATATGAAATATTGAGCCTTACAAAGAACAATGGTCCATGGGAGTAGTGGAGATTTGAATTTCAAGAATGAATTGATACTTTTGATTGATCATCTTGAAATCACCAATCATCCCATAAGCATATTTGCATGTGAGTACTTGACTAATAAAGCCCTCACATGGTATGATACTTGGGAATGATCAATGTTGGTAGAAGGAAGAGAGATCACTTGGACAACCATGCAAGAAATGCTACTAAAGAACTTCCAGTTTATGGATTTGATGTTGATGGCCTGCATCCAACTATGGGAGTTGAAGCAAAGAATAGTGTCAAAAAGTACATGGAGGCATTCCTCAATCTATAGGTTGTAATAACTAACATGAGTCTAGTAGAAGCTCTAGAAAATTTCAAATGAGGGTTAACAGAGCAAATTCACCAAGAAGTAATAGTATAAAACACTCACATGGTTTTTGAAGCCATTGCTTGTGCTCAAAGAATAGTAAAGGCACTTGGAGGAGGTGAAAGGGTAGTCTTGACTCAACATTATTGGGCCAAAACACAACATTTTGGTGGACCAGTTCCTATGAAATTGTGCAACATTTGGTTAAGAGAATGAGGAGCACGACCACTCCAAGGAGAATGGAGATAACTTGAAGAAAGAAGAAAGGGGGTCCCAAAGGAGAAGACACTTGAGTAGAGCAACATTGTTGTTTTATGTAGCCACGTTAGACACCTAATTGTTAATTGTAGCACTTGATTTTCTAGAGGCCCTTGGCCTCCATACAAGCAATCTTTGAACAACATGGAGAGATGAATTGAAGAAGAGGAGGCAGAAATCACATTGGAAAATAAAGATCACCAATAAATGTACCTTGTGGCCTTACTACCTCAATGAAGAAGCAAATAAAGCAAGGAAATGAAGAAGACAAGTACGTAGAGAGTGAGGAAGACAAACTCACAATTGATTGTCATAAATGGAGTCCTAGAGGACAATCAGGTGAGAGTGTTGATAGACCCTAGAGCAATAGAGAAATTCTTGTCTCCATCTATTGCAATAAGGTTGAGGATTGATCTAAACAAGGATGAGAATGAAGAAGTAAAATTACCTAATGGGTAGATAAAGAGGATTGGATCATTATCTAAAAAGATAACACTCTTTGTAGGAGAGTATCAAAAGCAATTGAGTGGCAAGTGATGTGGTTAGCTCTTTATGATGCAATCTTAGGTATACTATGGATGGAACACTACAATCCCATGATTGATTGGAGGAAGAAAATAGTGAGAACTTGCCAATGGAAGACCATTGAGGTTAAAGAGAGAGCACACAAGCAAGAATTACCTCTATATGTCATAGAGAGGACAACTATCTATAAGACAATAGATGTTTCATAGCCTAATAAGACAAGTCAATGGAAAAATTTATTAGAAATTGAAAGATGTGGTCAATGAGTTTCAAGATGTCTTCCCAGATGACCTACCCTTAGGATTTCCACCAAAAAGGAGAGTAGATCATAAAATCAAGATAATTTGTGTGAAGACACCTCCTTGTAAGGCCCCATATTGTCTATCACCTCATGAGTTGAAGGAATGTAAGGCTCATATTGAGGATAATCTATAGAAAGGGTTTATCTATCCTAGCATATCACATATGGAGCTCTGATCTTGTTTGTGAAGAAAAAGGATGGTATACTGTGCATATGCATTGACTATCGGGGTCTAAATCAACAAATGGTGAAGAACAAATATCCCTTACCCCACATGGATGACCTGTTTGATCAACTCAATGGGGCAAGATACTTTACCATACTTGATCTATGGAGCGGTTACAATTAAATCCGGATTGTGGAAAAATTTGTCTACAAAATTGCCTTTTTGAACAAGATATAGCTACTTTAAGTACCTGGTGATGCCCGTTTGGCTGCACCAATGCACCAACCACTTTTATGAGTTTGATGAATGATATATTTTCTATATAATTGGATAAATATATTATCAGTTTCTAGATGACATCCTTGTCTATAGTAGGATAATGATGAAACATAAACAACAATTATGAGAAGTCCTCTAGATTCTATGATAGAATCAATTGTATGCCAAAATATCAAAGTGCAAGTTTGACAAGTCTAAATTAGACTACTTGGGGTATAGAGTAAGTGCAAAAGGTATCCAAGTGTTAATAAATAAAATAGAGGTCATTTAGAGATGGAACGTTCTAGAGGACCAGACTCAACTCAAGAGTTTCTTAGGATTGATGTGGTTCTATTGTTGATTTTTCAAGGACTTGTCTAAGGTTTCACAACCTCTAATGGCACTAATTGGTAAGGAGATGAAGTGGATGTAAGGAACCACACAAGAATTGGCCTTTCAGTAATTGAAAGATACATTATTATATACACCAATCTTGAAATATTATGACCCAAAATGCCCAATCAAGTTGACCCAGATGCATCAAGTATAGCAATAGGAGTAATTTTACAACAAGAGTGGCATGATGGATGACACTTAGTTTCATATTTCTCTTGAAAGCTTTATTGGTAGAATTATACTATCATACCACCAAATAAGAAAAGTTGGCCATTGGTCTTGCAACCAAGCACTGGAAGCACTATCTTGACAAGAAGGCCTTTGTAATGGAGATAGATCATAAACCTTTAGTCTACCTCAAGACACAGAAAGATCTATCTCATCAACAAATTTGGTGGGTGGAGTAGAGACAAAGGTTCACTATGACAATCACATATGTGGAAGGAAAGAAGCAACTAGTAGATGCATTTACTCAAATGCCTATGCAAACAATTTGGTGGCAAAAATCAAGATGAAATTTGAATTTTGGCCAAGGGTTCTTGCTACTACAAAAATTGACCCATAGATTGGAGGAGCTTGATTATCTAATGGCATCACTAGTACCCAAGGACTCACTTTTTGTGATGGTAGGTTATGGATCCTAGATGACACAAATGTTAGAACCACTATCCTAGCGGAATGTCATGATCCCGCCATTCTAGGTCATGTTGGTATGGACACGACTTTGGATGCAACCAAAAGCCATTTCTATTGGTTCATTATGAGCAATGATGTGATGGAGTACATTCAAAGCTACTTCCTTTGTCAATAAAGTAAAGCTTATAATCAAGCTCTTGTGGGACTACTTCAACCTCTTCCTACTTATACACAATGTTGGTAACATGTAAGCATGGATCTAGTAAGAAAATTGCCCAACACCACCTTAGGGTTTGACTCCATCATAGTCTTTGTTGACCAACTCAGAAAACTAATTCATGTGTTGTAACACCCATTTGTGCATGTATGTGCTATTGTGATAGTTAGTTTGGTATAAGTACTTGAGAGATATTTATTTATATAGAAATAAAGGATGGTTCTACATTAGTCATGATTAGCTAAAGAAAATAATAACTAAGATAAAGGAGATCTTACTTTAGAGGAAGTGAAAAAGATGAGCACCATTATTTTGGATTCTAGTGTATTGACTTAGTATTATTCTTAGGTGTTTGGCTTTGAGGAAAGAGTTGAGAACTCTTGGACCCATAAGTTCTTTTGTTTTGGATTCTTCTATAGTCCAAGGAAAGCCTATGTGACGGAATCCTTGACTTAGTGGTTGGGTCAAGATAAGATTACATGCTTAGGAGAATATTCCTACAACTATGGATATCTTTAGACTTTTGACTATTTGAATTTTGGCCTAGTAACTTGAATTACTCCAATACTCAGTAACTTTGGTGCACAACTATTTCACAAGTATATAAACTAGGGATGAGGAGATACACATCATCATTTCATTTGCAACTATTTCTTTCTCATTGAGTTTTCTAGTGAGCAATGGTTTGAGTCTTGGAGTGATAGCCTTGGAGGAGTATGATGGAGTTGGGGTTCCTTGCCATCTAAGTTCATGGTGCATTACCATAATACCCATTAGAGGTTCATCTTGAGTGAGAGATAGGCAGGCTCACAATGCAGCATACCACCAAGGACGTGACTACTCTACAATTAGCTCAAATGTACTTAGATATAGTTTTTTTCTCACTATAGGTTGTCTTGGTTGGTCATCATTGATAGAAGCACTCAATTCACCAATTTGTTGTGGAGAACACTCTTTGGTTTCTTCAAAACCAAATTGGCCATGTACGTGGCTTACCATCCACAAACCAATGGATAAATAGAGTGGGCTAATTGCACTATTGAGAACATGCTCTAGAGCTTCACCCTAGAGGAGCAAGAAAGGTGGGACACCTTATTTCCATTGGTGGAATTTACATAAAACACTTCAATGAATGCATCCACATAGGCCACACCATTCTTCCTCATGTATGGAGAGGATCCTTTCACACCTTTGAGCATGATGAAGATCTACTTATTGGATACAAAGGTGGATCCAATCAGCACTTTTGTTTCCAAAATACAACAAGGAGTGTAGAATGCCAAACACAAGTTGTAGAGTGCCCAAAATTGACATAAATAGTATGCATATGCACTTCATTGGCACATGGACTTCAATGTTAGGGATCAAGTTTGGTTGTCAATAACCAACCTCACCATAGTTGGCTCCTACAAGCTCAGACCTTGTTTTGTTGGGTCTTTCTCCATCCTTCATCAAATTGGTGCAATGGCCTATCACCTTGAACTACCACCATACATGAAGATCCATCCAATATTCCATGTTTCCTTATTATGCTGATATTCACCCCGACCTCCACACTTCTCTTCCATCCAAGAAATTTGACCTTGTCCAACTCTCATTGATGACATAGAGAATGCATCCAACATGAAGTTGGATGCATTCTCTAGAAATAAATCCATGGTACTTGCAATCTACATGTGGAATATCTTGTACATTGGAAAGGGTACCCATTGTATGAGGCAACATGGGAGCCAATAGCCAACTTGACCAATGCACTAGTGTTAGTGAAATCTTTTGAGCAATAGCTTCACAACGAGGACATTGGGTCTTAAAAGGGGGGAGGTTTGTAATACCAATAGCTTCATATATTATCTAGAAGTGAAAATTGACTTGGTAAAATCTAGAAGGATGTGAGGTATGATGGGCTTGGTAGATCAGATAGAGGGGTCAGAGAAAAAAACACTTCTACTAATAGAGCAAGAGCCAAAAACAACATGAAAATAAAATACCAATAGCTAGACATATTATCTAGAGGTGAAAATTGACTTGGTAATATCTAGAAGGATGTTATAGATAATGGACAAATTAGATAAGATAGAGGTATCATCAAGAGAGTAATTCTACTAATAGTGCAAGAGTCAAAAATAGTTTGAAAACTTCACAGCCAATTTTGGAGGCCTAAATAGATGAATTAGGCCTAAAAATGTGCAGATTCCTCCCTCTATATGTAGAAAAGGTTGGCCTTTCTTCCCCCTTGTTTGTCTCATTAGTGCTTTCCAATGGTACCTCACCCATGGAATTTTCAGATTTCTATAAGAAAATTCCTTAAAAATTCCCTCTAATAGGACTAGATAGGACCATAACTAACATGTCATCCATACACATAACTAATCTAAGGATAATGCTCCCTACCAAGTTACCTATCCATGTATCTGATCCAAGAGTGTAGATTCCTTTGATGGAATACTCATTGGTATATAATAAAGTCAAGGTGCTCCTTTGGGGCATAAGAGGATTGAGTGTGAAGCTTGCATTTCTTCTCATGTGTCACTCTTAAGATCTCCTTTCCTCAGAAGATTACACCCACCTACCCAAGAAAATGCTTCATGCAACAAACATCACCATAAAGAAACTCCCCCCATACATACAATTCATACCACAAACATGAGATGCAAACAATTAGTAAAATATTAATTTTTCTTCTCATCTTTTGCAAAGTAATCTACAAGGTTGCATATGAAAATAGTGCACCTTTCCATTACATTTTTTCTTGTTTCCTCTTGATCATCGTCTTTACCTCTACTTGATTCTTCAACAATTTCTTCATGGGGATTATCTAATCCAAAATCTCCATTATCTTTTGACCATATATTCATTTGGTTGATTAGGAAGTTATGCATTATCACACAAAAAAATCCATCTTAATGGATATGAATTCCTTGTATTTGTATCTAATTATGCTCTTAACTACAATCTAGCTTTTAAAATCTCAATACATTGCTCATTGTGAACACAAGTTTGAGCAAAGCATTTGTTAAAGTCAAACTTATATTTAGTATATGTTTCCTTGAAGGAGTGCACCAAATGTTTCATAGGAATATTTGGTCATCCCAAGTCTCATACCAACTTCCTATTATATGATCCAATTTTCTTTGTTTTTTTAGTTTTATAATGTTATAGTTAGTACATGAAGCACTAGGATAGTCATACAAGGGAAAAAATTGATTAGTTTAGGCCTAGTACTTTATAACAAGGATGTTAGACCCCATTCCAAAGAAACTCTTGGTGATTATAGGATTACAAATTGAAGATAAACATCTTTGTATCCATGAATGGCAGACGTGGGTGATGTATAATAACAACCATCATATTAAGTGCCTATCCCAATGATGTGTAAAACACAAGTTGGTTTGTAAAGAGGTTAGAAATTTCACAAAGCTCCTTTGTACAGGTTATGGTACAAAAAAATTCCATCAAAACAAAGTTCAGATAGTTTTTGGTGTCATTTCAAAATCTTACAAAATAAGATCTTTGAATGCACCACCAAAGACCATTCATAATCATTTCTCAATGGGAGTTCACACATGTAGTGTTTGACCATGAACCTTGCCAACCATCATAATGGCCAAAGAATGAATGGCGGGTCAGAACTGTAAAAGGTCACCCTACCTTGCAAAGAGTTATTGTTCATTTTTTCACTTTTCAATCTTCTCACATAGGAAAATTCTCCAACATCCTTTGAAGATCCTTTGTGGTAAACTTGAGTGTCAAATCACAAGAGTGTATTGGGAGGAGGGGTGGGAGGGGGGTAGGCAATAAGATTGAGTCAATCACAAAAAGGCTTAACAGTGGCACAATGAGCAATGGAAGTAAGAACCAAAGACAAGCATCAAAAGTTAGTTGAAATTGTTTGCAAGCAACCAGAATTGTGTGAGTGGGGATTGAATTGTAGGGTTGCATAATTAAGTAGGAATTTAGAATTCATGCTATGGGATTGAAGCCTAATACAAGTCTAACCACTAAAATAAATTAGGAATAACACCTATACATCAAATAAGTCATTAAGAGGCAATCAGGTTCTGTGGATAGAGGACCATTGGCAACTAGTCTTAGGAGAAAAGTGTGCACCATTTGGGTAGATATATATTGATACTCCCCAAGGTTGGCCAAGCAAGAACCTAAAACCCAAGATTGACAATTTTTTGTTAGAAGGAAGCCCACAAATGGATACAAGATAAAATGTTTGAAGAATCCTATCCAATGAGTTGTAATGGAGTCTATGATGAAATTTTTTTGGTCAAAACAAACCACCTATGTGAAACTAAATCAAGCACTCTTTGTTTAATTTTTGCACAAAAGGAAACCTATGAGTTGGGAGTAGATATTCCATGAACAAGTCAATGAGCTCTTGGAGGACCAAGAGACCAAAAGACATGACCAAAAGAGTAACTAGGATCATAGCTCCTTTTCATTTTACATTTTTACTTAGGAATGAACCTATTGACAAAAGAAGAGAAGGATACATTCCTAGCCACTTCCACCATCCAACTTACTTTAGTGGATATCTTGACCTTCCAAAGGAAATCACCAAATACCATGAGGTGAAGAGTATGCTTGTAGCAAAAAAATTGTATGTGTCAAAAAAACATACAATACAATCACTATTCTTAAGAAGATTCCAACCACAAGACCCAAAACTTAGGCCTCCAAAAAGCAAAAACAAACACAAGTGATTGACATATCATCAAGAGGAAGTGGAAGTGGAAGTGAAAGTAGAGGATAGACTAAAGGACCAGGTGGAAATGATGACTCAATGAATCAAAAAAGTTAATCTGGTCCTCAAACAATGACAAACAAGGGAAAGTATGCCTCATAAAACAAGGATAAGTTGGAAATGACAACTTATTTACAAACATTTTGTTACCAAAGATAGACGTTTAAGCAACTAATGGACCAAAAAACAACAAAGTGCAGTTTTCACCACCACCCTGTGAAGCACCTCAAGACAAGAGGTAGAGAATGATGGAGGAAGATGAAGTAATCCAAATGCTAATCTAAAGAAGCACCAACACACTCACCACTTTTCTTCAACAAAAGGTGAGAGTCAACCTTATTGACATCATTTTGAGTGCAAACAATGACAAAGTAAGACCATCTATGACAAATAAAATTCCACAACAATCACTTAATGAAGAGGCACAAAAACTAAAAGAAGAAGACTCCACAAGGAGACATTTGTAGGAAGAAGTTGAGTGCACAAGAGTAACTAATGAGATGATGTTAGTTCATTTTAGATAGATATTGATCTTAATGGTGCACTAATAGCTCAACAACACATACAAGAGGAACAAATGTGGACCACAAACACAATGGAGGACATTTATTGTTGTTTGAAGTATGACAAAAATTCACTTTTGTGGTGGTTATCAATATATTTTGTCTGCATGATAATCTCAATGATGGAGATGTTGAAGAATATCTTGCCCTTCTACAAAGAGTTGAAACATTATTGAAAAGCCAATGGTGCTTGTAAACCATCTTCATAACAAGGTAAGTGTAACTACAAAGGACAAAGTTGTGCTTTGTACTAATTTGAATGAAGCCAAAGAACAACTTACAAAAGAGATCAAATCCTCACAATGAAAGGATTGGTTGTTGGAGAACTTCAAAAAGGAAAAATGACATTACAAGAATAGCACAAAGTCATCATACTATGCCTACAAATGGAAGTTGATGTAGTACATGACAAAGCCATGGAATAATAAGCCCAATCCAAAGAACAAATTAGGGCATATGATGAAGAAGAAATGACCATTTGTAATGTTTTGAGGATAGGAGAAATACCAAGAGAAACAAAAGAGAATAAAAAAGGAACACAAGTTTTAATTCCTCAATACTCTGATGCCTCAAAGGAACACCTTGTCTTTATTATATAGCCATGAAGATCCTCTCAAAGGGAAGATTTTCTTAGCTATATACCTTTAGCTTAGATATATAGATTAGTGACATGCTAGTGAGCTACACCCTAAGATGAGTTGCATGGAATGGTGACATGTTGATCCTTGTCCTATTTGGTTGGTTGATGAAGTTTGACCAAAGTGAATCTTTGGAGAATCTTCCTATAAGAAGCTCAAAATAGCATGGATGAGGTATTCTTTGGAAAGTTCTCAATGAGACAAATAGGGGAGGAGGGAGAGAGAAGGCAATGGATTTTTGCACAAAAGGTAGGGAAAAGATATTATTTTTCAAGGCCTAATTCTTTTCTTTAGGCCTCCAAATTGACTTTGGAGTTTTCAAGCTGTTTTACCTCTACCCTATTAGTAGAATTCCTCTTTTGGTGATATTTCTATTTGATCTACTTAGACCATTTTGTATAATATCCCTAAAGAAATTATCAAGCTAAGTTCCACCTCTAGATAATTTATCTTGCTAATGGTACACTATCAAGGAAAATTAAAGATCATTAACTCTAAGGCAATTGGGGTGGAGTCCCAATATACAAACTCAAAGGAGCTAAATGACCTTTGTATTTAGGAGCTCACAATGAGCTTTAAAAAACCATGAGACAAAGAGGAGGAATTCAAGACAAAGGTACAAGAGGACCTAAAAGTAGAATTCTAATGAAACAAGACAACTTGAAAAACAAGCACACCATGTTTCTCACAACCATAGAACAAATGGTGATGCAAATCTTGTGCTAGTTGGGAAAAAGTGCAAATGAAACAACACAAAGAATAAAGATCAAGGATATCAAGATGTAGATCAATGCTCTCAAGAAGAAGGTTTTTATAGAAATGACCAACTAATAGTCTTATCCTCAAAGTTGCAAAGTCATGCAAACTCCAAGTTCAAGGAGATTCAAGTGGACTTTGCAAACAAAGCCATCAATTACAAGAAGGAATCTGTGGAGCTCATTCAATTATGCAAATGAGCAAGTAGCTTGTCCTAAGTGCAGCTAGAACATTTGACCAATGAGTAGTGACTTTGCTCTAGTACAACATACAAGTGAGAATGGACATTGTTATACAAGAACAAACCACAATCCGTTGTAGTTAGGGTTGTATTGTTCTCATGTTTGTGCACATTCACTTTGTAGTTACAAATTCCTTGTGGGCCTTAGTGTAAATTTGAAACCAGGTGGACACTTACACAACAAAATGAAAAGACAACATTATGCTTGCGTAGCAATTCCACATTCGACTTTCCTCTATGGAGATTAGATTAAGATAAATTGAGAATCTTATTAGTAAGATTTATATGTAATTACAAGATTTCAAGCCATTGGATCTCTTTGGTGGCTAATTAGGAATGTATATAAGGCTTAGACTTGATGATGTTTCTTGCATCCATTTGGTGTGTCTTTTCATTATAGTAAATGAAGCTTATACCATCAAGATTGTCAAGTCAATGTATGTGTATATGTTTGCTTTCTATATGAGTGTCTACATATTTAATCACTTAGTTGTAAGGAATCTTGGCTAAAAGCATAAGCACTAGAGTGAAGGAATCATTCAAGTAAAACTAGAGGGTAGAACTCTAGGTGCTCTATATAGGTCAAAGGCAATATCATAATGGAAATTTATAGGCCTAGGCATAAAGAACACAAATTGGGAGACTAAATAACACAAATTGAGAGACTAAGTAGCATGAGCCATTCTAACCTCTTATAAAGTGGTGCCTTTTGAGAAGAATGAAACATTATGTTATAATCATAGATGTCAAAGAGATAAGACTCTTGGAAGTTATAACTCCAACTTAGTTTGCATGCTCCAGATTACTATTTGTAAGACACTCCAAGAACAATTGATCTTGTATGACCCAAATTTTGTAAAGTGGGTGTAGATTGGAGAGCTTGGGACTATCATGATGATTGTAGTCAAGAATTTGGCCAGGAAATGCAAAGGGTAAGGAAATTTGTAGGCAAAGTGATCTTTGTTACAAGTGATCCATCATCTTCAAGTCATTTGGACTATATTTATAGTGAAAGTGATTAGTGTTTGTTGTTTATATTTCCATAGTATGCCAATAGGGGTGAGACTACACTCTTTTGAGAATGACTTTGTCCAAGAGGTTAAATACAAAATAATAGATTGTTATCATTGTGACACCTTTACCTCATTTTTAGTCATATTCAAATTGTATCTTCATGGGATTGGCTGGTTCTTACCATGATATTATGAATTTTAAGGACACTATACCATTATATCCCCTATCAAATATTGATTGCTATCAAAATAATAGCAAAACTCCTGTCACACTCAACTCAAGCCATAGTGGAGATCTTTTTAAATAAGTCATGTTGTGACATGACCCAAGCATACTTGCACAAACACTACACACTAGCAAGCAAACAAGTCAACACAAAGCCACTATTTTCTTCACCATTTTCATACCAAAGGACAAATCAGAACACTTACTTCCTAAAAAATGAATAATCCTCCTCTTATTGTTACAAACCGCTTGATAATTGATTGAATATCATTCTTTCCTACTAAAATAGATTTCTCTATCAGTAGAGGGTTTCTACACTAAAGGAAGAGCAAGCCATTTGTGATGGCTCAATGTTGATGTACTTATATAATAGTCAATAAGCACAATTGTTCACATGAGGATACTATATGGAAATGCCTAAAAGTGAAGCAAAACACACACTTGTCACCAAATCTCAATTTGTTTATTGTCTCTTGTTTAACATCTTGGGTAGAAACCACTCTTAGAAGAGTGTAATGTTGCACTCTATGGCGCATTACAACAAAAAGAAATTACAAAGCAGTCACTTTCACTCTAAAATTTGGTAGGGATTGCTCTTAAAGGTGATGATTTGTCCAACTCCAAGTGCTATTCCATTCTAAAGATGTAATGCCTGCAAATTTGTTCTACCTTTCCTTGAAGGTACAACTTGTAGGACTAAACTTCTTGCTACTTTAAATCTAAACTTTTTGATTCCGTGCGTGCACGATGAGCTTCCAAATCCATTCTTTGCACATTTTCACTCCTTTGAATCCTTCAATGCACACACTGATTAGGGGTAATTACCTACTTGGCACTAAGCATTAAGACCTATATTAAAATTCCTCACCTCTACTCTTGCCTAGACATTGAAACAACATGAAAAATGTGGGACACAAAACTTGCAAAGAAGTAAGAGCACTCTTTACTTGTAATCAAAGTTTTCATTACACAAAAGAACAAGCATGAGTGCTAGTGGTACTCAGCCCTATATACAAGTCTGGCTCCAAGCCAAATGGATAGGAATCCCAAGTGAATCTTGAAAACTTTAGTTCTAAACTATCCATCATTATTCTTACTATCCTAATCCTATCTTATCCAAATCATTGACAAAATGATTTTGCTCCTCCATGTATCAAGGCATATATCAAATCTTGCATAATCTATTTTTAATGTACAATCCTAAGTACATATATAAACTTGAGTGCCTTCTTCAAATATATACAACTCCAAGTGCAGTACAATTTCAAGGGCACTTGTCCTCAACTTTATATCATTCTAAGCGCCACTCATGTCCTTTGTGATGCAACTTTGCTTGTCACCTTGATACTTGACTTTGTAGCTCATGTGGTCTCCACACTCGTTCTTCTTGTTAGCATTTGAGATTATATTGCATCACTCCAAGTGCTAAATATCATGCAAGTAGGTTGGCCTGCAAGTAATTGAGATTATTGTACATCATTCCAATTGCTTCTCCTATCCTATCTTGCCAAGATCACTCCTCTAAGTACCTCTCTATTTGAGGCACTTCCCACAATAATTGTACCATTATTTGTAGCACTTAAGCCTAATATGATCATCAAAGTAAATTTGAAGAATTGTGAACATGTCACCACCTACTAATCCCACACCTGATAAATCCTTGTTTGGCAAAGATGGAAGAAATTCTTGCTCTCTTGCTTCTATTTGGCAACTATACTTCCCTTCTCCAACAAGATAATATTGTAGTGATCACTCTATTTATAAAATGCACCATTGATCATGCACTAAACTCCCAAATATTTAATCCTCTTGCTACATTGCTCTATTTCCATGGTGCACAAATCTATCTAGGGTAATTGAACGTTGCATAAAGACACGGATCTAATCTTTCTATGAATATTCTTAAAAAACAAGATGTTTTTTAATCTGATTCACTAACATTGTAAGAGATAAAAGATCTATATGGATGACTTGTCTAAATGATAGAGGATCTAGATCCATGAAACTTTTATGCACAAAATCATTTGTAGCAATACAAGTTTATTCTTTTGTAAAGAGATCAAGTTGAAGTAACAAATTCACACTATTATTGATAAAATTAACCAATTATCATATTGATCTTCATTGCCACTCCATTTAAATCTAAACTCATCTTATTGTCAATTCCTTCATCTTTCGGCCATACTTCATTGTCAAATTCCTCAATCCATCATTTGTCTCTTTGGGTACTACATATGGACCTCTAGCTGACCTTTATAATTTCATGTAGCACTTCCATGCAAGAACCTATCCAAGGTATATGGGAAAAAGGAACTTAAACTTGCTCGACTAAGAGATGAATGAAAGAGATATTGACACTTTATGAGGGGAACACACAAGGATTCTTTGAAATATTCATAAGAAAGGAGAGTGGATATGAAGATCAAAGAACTGAATGTTATGTTGAAGTCACCCAATGAGGCACTTTACAAGGAAGAAAGAAGAGTGGATTTGAAAATCAAAGAACTAAATAGTATGTCAAAAGCACTCGGGTGTGCTACTTCACTAGGGAGAAAGAAAAGTGAGTATGAAAATCAAAAAACAGAATGTAGAAAGAAAATTGAATATTAAAATAAAAGAACAGAATGGTAGGTCATAGGCACCTACTGAGAGAGGATGAATTGCTGCAAGAATTGTATGACAAGTTGAACCACACCAAAGAAAGAGAGGGAGAGAGAAAGGAAACTAGCACAATCTCATAGACTATGAGACACATGTACAACTTCAAACTCAAGTTCAAATTAAACCTAATTCCTTATAGGAATTCACGTAACAATTAGAAGAATCATACCTCCCTGTCACACCCCTTAGAAATGCCCATCACCTCCTATAACAATTCCCTTCAAACCCCATAAAATTTTTGATGGGATATTTACGGGTCTAGGAAACCAATATTTGGAACACCATTAAGGGGTTTAAGAAATAGTTTTGACAGATGTCTATAGGATAAATAACAAACTTTGTCATTATTTTTAGTAAACTCTATGAGGAGATGAGTTGCTAATAAATGAATGCCTCATAAATTGTTTTATGGTATACCACATGCAATTTGTATGTTCATTTACAAAAATCAGGCACTATATTACAGATGTTAGGATTGCCGTAGTGAAATAATTGATTGTCAAAAGAGATGATGTGGCTTCTTGAGAGTGTTGACACATTTTTTGGTGTGTGATTCTTAGAGTGGGATTTATGACACCTTTGGATCCAAAATGCTGCTCTCAACTATTCAAATTCAAATTCACCATCTGCAAATGTGAATGTTGTGTGTAAATGCTCTTGTCAGTAAACTAAACCGATGTGTTTTGTAGTTTTGCATTGGTGTTGTGGTTCATTTCCATAGATTAGTGTGGGAAGGGAGATAGTAGGAGATATGGAAAATGATTTGCATCATCTTGAAGTAACCAAAAAATTTATTGAAGTTTGAGGAATTTTACTCCAAACAAGCAATGAAAACTAACAAAAGGAAATCAAGAACCTAATTGCAATGCAGGCTCACATTTGGATGCAAAATCAACGGGCACTATTGAGCGGCAATGACGGCAAAGAGTGGCTACGGGTGGCTACAAGCAACGATGAGCGGACTAACAATGAATTTGGATGCCAACAAGCAATTACGGGCGGCGACAAGCAACACTGAGATGACAAGCAACGACGAGCAACGGTGTGCAAAATCCCATTTAATCCTAAATTAATGTGTTATTAAATTAACACTTTACACCAAGTGGAAGCCAGCGCAGACCACATTCCCCCTAAACCGGACACTTTATTAACCCTATTATGTAATTGATGTGTTATAGTGTGACAACATAAAACTCTATATCCCTTATTTTCTACAAACCACCTCCTATGGAGTTTGCTAATAATAAAGAACTTGGCCAGAACTCTATTGTATAACTCTTTCTTCTTCCCTCCCGCACCCCGTGCCAATTTAGCCAATGCTTAGTAATAATCTAAATGAAAATATACATAGCTTGGTAAAAGTATTTCTGAAACCCCCTACGCGAGTTAAGCAAAAGTCACAAACCCACCCACGACTAGTTTGCTTTTAACGTTCTCGTCGCTAGAGTAAACTTTTCATCCAGATCTGAGTTATCATCGCCGTCAGCACTTTTAAAATCTACAATCAGGTATCGTCATATTACCTTGAACATACACATCACAACCTCGAGTTTGACCCAGTTTAATCTCAGAATTATATTTTCCATCACGTCACGAGTTTGAAAAAGATTCGCGTTTACTTGCGGACTTGTTATTGTATTCATGTAATTGATTGTCATAATCTTTAATTCACGGGAAATTGTTAACTATTAACAAATTGTTTAGTTCAGTTATTATATGATTTGATATCTTGATTATGTGATTCTTGACAGGAGAAGTTAAAGATTATACAAATGATCATGCAAAACATAGAAACTAATTGCGACATATACTGAGTTGACTAGAAATATTTTCATTGATAAGTTCCTAGGATATATCTTAATCAATCTTATATATCAGATGTGTTAAGGTAACGATTAAGCGGACCTTAATATTCCAACAAGAAAATCACTTTATATCATATACTCATCTTTCTTATGAATAGAGAGATAGTAACAAATCTGAGAATAATACTCCCCTCCACACGGACCTGAAAGCAGTTTCAGCGGTTTCAACTCTTTATCCGCTTTCGTTCTTCAAATTTTGTACCAGCAGCACAACACTCATAAAGCAAGATTCTACATAAACATGTTCATGTGTTCTACGTGGTCGCCTTTCTCAAAACATAAAGACAACCTACACTAAAAAGCAAGCAGAACTCTGAATAAAAGTATATCATTTCTACAGGAGAAATCTACCTTGTGCATGCTTATAACAAACGACCACAATAATACCACTAATGTGTTGCTCCTTCACTGCAGGGAAGAAGTGCAAAGCATAACTCTGCAAGATCTGTACCTCCCAATTCTCACGAAGATGTACAAACTTTAAAGTAGTCAGGAATGACTTCCAATGTAAACGTCCTTTGAGATCCTAGATGAACTCTCGCTACCCAATAACGATCGTAAGCTCTTCAGCCGATACTGTAGTGCCAGCCAAGTGATGTCGCCGGGACTACTATTTTGAAGCATAGAACAGTTCTTACTAAACCATCTCATGAGAGAAATGAAGGCTGTTTTCCATGATTTATAGTCCCGAAATCAGAAGACCTCCGATTGATAGTTGCTGTAGTATGAGATCTCATTATGATATGTGAGATTCATGCTGTTCCAGTCTCCATCTTGGTAAACCGTTCTCGGAAATTATAAGATGACCGATTTTGTGTACCAGTTTTACATTTAATTCTTCAACTGCGGCCGAAGGCGCTCTCGAAGTCGACTCAGGTGGGTCGCTCACAAGCGTACATTGTCCCGCATACTTACATGAAAGTGGAGCGCTGAATCTGCAATTCCGCAATGCAGCGTTTATCTTCGAGGTGGAGATGTCTGCTGCGTGGAGCGTTTGTACTTGGTGAATCTGCACAATTAAATACCTTTGGGTGGAAGCCTGTGGGAATGCTTCCCGCAGTTGAAGATGCTAAGCAGAGATCTGCTTGCAACTGGACGAGGCGAGTATTTTGCACAGGCGAGTTTTTAATCTACCTAGTGCCAGAGTCTACGTCTGAGTTTAGATTTTGGATTTTATGCTTTACCTGTGGCAAAATTGTGATGCTGGTTTAATATCATACGACTCTATCTGTTAGTCGATACGACTCGCAACTAGATGGAACAATTAGAATGACCAAGTGTTACTTATTTGTTTCTATATGATGATTCGCAAATTATCTTCCGGACATTTGCAAGTGCTTGGGGTTTAGGGTTGAAGCCCTGCACCCTAATAATCAGTGCTCAGAGTTTGAGGGATGATATGTTAGGGTTTAAATTATACTTGTTAATTCCATTTTTCAGAAAGAAGAGTACCGATCGCGCAGGATTTACTGAACGTCATGGAGAGGCGCATGGCATCTTTAGAAGGCCGTCATACTTACCTTAATCAAACGCTATCTAAGGTATTCACATTTATTATAGCAATCTAAAGCTCGATGATCTTCACCAGATGTGGAATCTGTTGTCAGCACTTTTCCTTCGCCTTTGAAAGTTATAATGTTTAGTGGACCTTGTATGAAGACAGCCAGCAGCCAGCCCGGATGAAATTGCTACTATAAATAAGGAGCTGAGCAGGATGGAAGAGTGCATGAGTACCATTGCATCTCTAAGAGCAAAACGTGAGGTAGGTTGTTTCTCCAGAGCTCTTATACCCCATATTATGGGGAAATTGGATGACTATCTACTGGACGTTCCTTTAAGGTCGTGGGATCAAAAGTTTATTAAATTTTGATTATCGTTATTGGTATATCAAGTCTTCCAGCTTATAAACTGTATGGTCAACTCCTGCAATGATGGATCAGGAACTGAAAGGACTGAAAAGTATTCTGGACGATTCTGCTGACGATGATGAGATGCACAAGATGGCAGCTGATGAATTTCGGCTGGCATCCAGTGAGGAGTTGGAGCTTCAACATCAGGTGCTCTTTCTAATGCTACCTAAAGATGAAGATGACAGTCGAGGATGTATTCTGGAGGTTAGAGCAGGTGAGTCTACCTACAGATAAGGCTTTACAACACTGAATACTTTATAGCCATAGAACTTGTAATTACTGACCTTCAGCTTCTGTCAACCATGTATTAGTGATGAACAAGGCATGTTTGATGACAAAACAGACCACATGATGCATAGGCCTTGTCTAAGTCAAACATGGAAGAGAATTAAGCTGATCATTTACAAGAGTACTTTTTGAAGTGTTCGAACAATGTATATGCAATGATATTTTTCCTGGCCATGGAGGTCCGAGATAATTGCATAGTCGAGAAGGCCATGCACTCGTTGGGAATACGTTAATATGGCTAGTTGGAGAAGCTAAGTGAACTCTTGGATAAGTATTCTGTGCAAGATGTCGTTAAAATAAAGTAATCATTGTTGTTGCAGGCACGGGTGGTGAAGAAGCATCGCTGTTTGCCATGGACATATTCAAAATGTCGGTTTTTGCTCTTCCACTTGTTTTATATGCAATATGCCGACCCTTAACAGGGATTGACTTCACAATCTTTTTATTACTTTACGGCAAGTAGTTTTCCTCTTACGGACTAATTCAAGTTGCGTTCTCACGGTGCAGCTTACATAAAAGGATAGTTCTTTGTTTTTTACCTATGGTCATGTTGATAGGTATGAACGATTCTCTCAGAAGAACTCATGGCGCTTCGAGGTTTTAGACGTGACTGTGACCGACCTGAAAGGCTATAAGGTATATTTCATCTATGCAGATCGAACTCATTGGACTCATCGGCGCAGTAGGTTCCGTAAACTGTTTCACTTGCTTCTACATTCATTGGTGTCGATGTTTACGTTGGATATGCATTTCTCCTTATGGTCCTGCAGAGCAAATTGCTTTGATGATACTTAGGTTTTTCTCTGCTCAACACAAGCGTGTTTTGGTTATGTGTTCGCGTAAACGAACAGGAAGCAAGTGCGTCAATCACTGGAAATGGTGTTTATGGCAGGCTTAAATTTGAGAGTGGAGTGCACCGCGTTCAGGTATTTGATTTTTGTTCAACAACGCTCTGTCGGAAGATTATCCTATCTTAGTTGTGAAACCTATTTTGCATAAAGCGGGTTGCTAATCTTCAAGACATTTGTGTCTGACTACGTCGGAAAGACAGGACACTATCTCATTGTCTTGTAATGGATCTGTCTGATGCGCATACCAGCGTGTTCCAGTCACAGAAAAGCAAGGGCGCGTGCATACCAGTGCTGCTTCAGTAGCAGTTCTTCCTCAAGCTGATGAGGTAGATGGATCCAATAGGGCTCGTTTGTATACTGAATATCATATCTTCATTTTTCTCTGAACTATTTTGTTCCATTGAACACATTCTTAAGAGTATTCCTGCTAGACAGTGACCTGGAGGAAGGACTTACTTCACCGTCCACTTTGTTTAATTTCTGGGATGGTATTCCAGTTAGACGTGCAACTACGGAATGATGATTTGCGGATAGATACCTATAGATCCGGAGGTGCTGGTGGTCAACACACCAATACAACGAACAGTGCGGTTCGGATCACTCATATTCCAACTGGGACTGTTGTTGCCATCCAAGACGAGCGCTCGCAGCAACAGGTTATACATGCTTTGGACTGCTCGCCTTGCGGGACCTTGTTTCTTCCAAGTAATCGCCTGATTGTTGGTGTTGTCTGGAATGTCTTGATTTACTTCTTTCCTACATATGTTTTCGATCCTTGCAAGTGTTTCACTCTTCATTTCGCAACTTTGTTCCTGGCTACACCTTTGACTTGGAGATTGTGAATCATTGCATGCATTTCAGTTTGCTGAAGGGTTATATTGTTGTTCAGTGTGTATATTTTAGTAGATGATTGAATTTCTCTTCCTAGTTAATGACAAGACCAGTTCACCATGACGTATTTGCGCAGTATTAACATCTCTTCAGCCGCCTACTCACGTAATGGAACATCCAAATCTCCAACTCGATGCCTTTGTTAACGTCGATGTACGACAAAGCAATCGAACGCTTAAGAGGAGCAGTTACTTCATATTTCAAACTAGCTTGGATACATTACGCTAACCATGGTGCCACTTCCCCTTTCTCCAGAATAAAGCGAAGGCGATGAAGGTATTAAGAGCGAAAATATATGAGAAAGAGAGGTCACGTCAGCAATCGATGAGGTCAAACCTCCGTCAAGAGCAGGTGCAATCTCTGTAACAGGTCCTCACTGTTATGCATACCTTAGTTTCCTCGTCACTTTGATGACGTTAATACTCTCTATACTGGGTTCACCGCAATTACTCATCGCTGAAAGCATTTGCGATGGCTTATTGCTAGACACGTTTGAGAGTTGTACGCATCCAAGGATTAGAAGACTTCCAGAGTCTGTTGTTGATCGTCGTCTCACATAAGCTTTCGCCACATTTTAATTTCGTGCTCAAGTTTTTCCTATCTTCAAGCTTGAATTTGTTGCCGAACTCGAATTCGCTATCTAGGTCTGCCAATCTAAGCAGATTTTGATGGTTTTCTGATTACATGTACATTACAAGAACTCGTATAAAACGAAGATGGTTTTACAATATTCTTGCTTTAGTATTCATCGAAGGTGCAGTAGCAAGTCTCCACGTGTGGACAATCTGCCTACCACCTGTGACAGTCCCTTGCCTTCAGCTCTCTGGCAAAGAACTTCAAACAATGTATGTGCCTTTGTAGTCTTCTTGAGCTTTATTTTCATTTCTTCCTCTTCCCGTAGAGTTCATCATCCCGTCGAGTAGTCTTCTGAACGATACATGATTAGACAGCTTCCCGCTTATTCCTCTCGCTCGTCGGTAACCCAACAGCAGTAATCACTATGTTTACCATCCCCTTCGCACTTTTTGTTCTCCTTTCTAGGTTAGGTGCCCGTCTACACTTTTCCATAGACTGTTCTAGTAAAAGGCTTCAATACGCCACACTGAGAATTATGTGTGTCCCCAGAGGACAGATTGGTGAACGAACGGTCGGGTCTCACTCGTGGACCATTTTTTTCGGATATGATGAACAATTTTACGTCACAAGCTTATGTAGATGCATATGTTTCCAACATACCGTTTCACACACCTTCAGAATTATTTCGTGTCTTCTCTAGGAAACACAGAATTTCATCATCTCATAACCCACGCGGTGTTAAAGGAGATGGACTGAACCTACTCAAAGCTCTCACTCGTGGGAGTTGCTCGTGAAAGCTAACCCAAAGTTTTACTACTGTTTACAGATTGGTTCTGGTGATCGTTCTGAGCGTATCCGAACATATAATTTCCCTCAAGGGCGGGTGACTGACCACCGTGTTGGTATCACACAACATTCAATTGAGCACGTCCTGCAGGGCGAAGGTATAGACAATTTCATTGATGCTCTTGAAATGAAGCAAGAAATGGATGCTCTTGCATTATTGAAAATTGGGATGGATTGAACCATCCATTTCTCTTGTTTTTCTGAATCAATATAAATTGAAGGTACGCTGATTACCTTTCTAAGGCGAACCACCTACTTTCAGTTGGTAATGCTGAGATTTCGTTATCATCACCATCGAGGGTAGGACCCAAACGCATATCAATCCTATAATTCATTTGTGATTCTTTTGGAGGTTATCCATGATATTGTAGCTGGTTAGGCTTTTCCAAAATAATAACGTCAGTGCAATATTGCAGTTCACTTAATCATAATAATAATGTGATCAAGTGGGTTCTGAATCACCAGTTCGGTGAACGGCTTCTGCTCCTGTTATTCATATTTACATGATTCACACAAATGACTAGACGTTCTGAGGAGGGCAATGTAGAGTTACCAAGGAATGATCTATGATGTCTCTCGTTGGAACCCACCTCCAACGAAATAACTCAATCTTCAGTGAAGGAGAGAGCTGTTCTGAAGAAGCAGGAAATGCTGCGAAGCACAATCACAGAGTTTGCAAGAGTTAATGGAGCCGATAGAAGAAAGATGCATCTTATCAAGAAAATTAAGCCAGTCGCTGTTGGTCCTTTTCGAAAATGACTAAGCCCGCAAACAATGGAGCTACATGGAAGTTAAGCTTCTAACAACACGTGCATTTCTGAGAATTTTGAGTTGGGGAACCTAGTCCCAGAATCTGCGTGCATGTCATTAGCCATCGAACGGGGAATTCTGAGATTAAACTCACAACGACCTTCGAAGACGTGAACGAGCTTACATGACCTTCAAAAGAATGAAACGGGCCTGAGATCAAAACATAGTCCGAAAGTGTTTGAAACAAACAAACGGCCAGCACAGAGTTTCACGCGTTTCCTGGAACGAGCGAAGTCCAGCTCTCTAACCCGTCGAAGTGCTCTGCTCTTTCCCGTCGAAGTGGTGAAGATGGTTGGTTTTCGAGGCAAATACTCAACGAAACAGATTTGGATCTATACAATCGGGTCGAAACAACAGAGCTTCCGGTAGGTGAAACGTCCAGTGCCGGGTTCCTCACGAATTGTAGATATGTTTTTGGATACTCGGGGTGATAAAGTGGCAAGTGTGTCTAGATTCCCCGAGAGGGGATTTCTATGCATCAAGCGAGGCTCATCCATGTGAATATATGTTGTCAGATCACTGTTTAATCTCAGGGTTTTATTTCCCCACCTCTGTCGGGGCTGCTTTCTGTCCATCATCAGGAAATTTGCACGTCCTTGGGATGGCACAGAACGACATTCTTGAGCTGGACTTTTCGATTTTGACGCCACCGGAGATGCAGGATCGTGCTCCTCAAATCGGGAACTCCTTCCCTGATAAATTGATGGAGATGATTATAACTAAGATCCCGTTTCCAACTATTTTGATGCTAAATTTCTCTGAAAAGAGTGGCTCTAAGATTGTCATCCGCATTTGAGATTGTCATCCAGTTCACAGCTACATCCAATTGATGAACATGAAGGCCCCAGTTGCACAGCTAGGGCCAATATGAATATCACAGATATCCAGATTGGATATGGACTACTGGATAGTAGATTTTGGTGTAGTCAATGTCTTTAATCTGAGGAAAACCTATGGCTACCAAGCGGGCCCTAAACTTTGCACTGGTACAGTCAGGCTTGAGCTGTAATTTAAATACACACTTAAATGTTATCTCACATTGTCCCGGCAGGTAAGATGGTGAAAGTCCAGGTGCCATAGGTGGCATGTGAGTTGAGCTTGTCCTCAATGGCAGCTTGTCATTGGGAGCTCCTGGTGACTCCATGGCCTCCAAGTACATCTTTGGCTCCGGCGGCAAATCAGGTGAGAAAGCACCCAAGACAGATACATCATGACCCTCATGGGGCCTCGCGGAAGTGGGATGTTCTCGCTCAACAATGTGGACCGTCGTAAGTCGTGACTCTAGCGGTGGAGGCCGGATTGGTGAGGGAAAGGGCTCCTCTCCTCATGGTCAATTGATGGAGCAGGCGGGTCCAACTGCAGTGGTGAGGACAGGTGTCAAATGACAAATACAACTGCCCAAGTTGGTCACAATCTCCCTAGGAGGTACTACTCATCTTCCAACAAGAGAAGAGGTCACTGAATTACACAAATGTTGGGAAGACACAAAGTGACTACCAATGTGCGGCATGACATTGAGTCCAAAACTAGAGTGAATAGCCCCTCGGTTGGATGGGCTATGGAAAGGACTATCTTGAAATGTGTCCATGCCTTCAATGTTGTCAAACCCATTAGTGTATGGAAACTCTACTGCAATAGGAGACGCACCAAGGGATGCTGACACAAGATCCTCAAGATCTGGTGGAGTTGCTATAGGGACTACTAAATCATGTGGTCTCGAATGTAGACAAAAATATGTATGTCAAATGGGGCAGAAGTAGGAGGTATAGGGGACCAGAGCTTGAACTTGCAAGGGTGGTGACAGGTGTTGGCACTGGAGGTACAAGGGGCCATATTGGCACAAGGGTTGCTGGTACATTCAATGGGGATGGGAAGAGGATGACATATGTGGGAGAACTATAGAAATACAAGTCTGATTGGAGCTCTTTATCCATTGGGCTTGGGAAGGTATAATGGGGCTTACATTGAGAAGGGTCTCCTCATGGACCACAACATTTCGAGACACAAAAACATGTCCGGCGCTCTTCTACTGCATCTTGTATCCTTTACTTTTGGCATCATAGCTGAAGCAGCCTGCACTCCAATGAACGCTCATCAAGCTTGTCTTGCAACTCCTCCAGAATATGTGCAAAACATGTAGAGCCAAAACTCAATAAGTAAGAAATATTGTGCTTATACCCTGTCCATGATTCAAATAGAGTTTTAGAATCTTTGTAGTCTTTTAGGCCTTTGTAGTGCTTTTGTTTTGCAAATAAGTAGCATACATGATAGCTTCACCCCAATAGGGCTGAGACAATTTTTCCTCAAAGCGCATACAACGTGTGTGTAAAACAAGATCCTATTCTTCCACTCCGCAATGCTCTTTTTTTGTGGAGTGTAGGCTACTATGAGCTGCCACTAAATGCCATGTTGCTCCATATGGGCTGTGAAGTCACAGCCAAAGTACTCACTGCTTGTGTCAAACCTGATAATTTTGGTTTTTTACTTAAGCAGCCTTTCTGCCTAGACATGGTACCACTAGAACATACCAGAACTGTCACTCTTGTTTCTTGACAAACAGACCACCGTAATAATGCAAGTAATCATCAATTAGTGTCATAAAATACTCAAAGCCTGAAAAATTAGGGCTTGCTATCAGTCCAATATGATCAAGTGGATTAGTTCCACAGGTCTAGTTGGTCAAAATGTGGCATGCTTAGGGAATTTAGCACGGGCATGTTTGCAAACAAGCAAGTAGAGGAAGTACAATGCGGGACATTTTGGAGATTAAGTCCCTTGATAGATCCAATGCTTGTTAATTTTTTTACATTTGGATGCTGATGTGACCCAAATGGTGATGCCAGAGATTGACACTATTGATTTGAATATTTAATAAAGCAAATGGAGAGGAAAAAGAGAGCACTTTTACATTTCTAGCGTGGTTGTCCTCGGCAGATCTTCAATGGATTGGATTTTCCATAGATGTTAGTAAATTTGTGGTTTCAAATCTCATTGGATTATGGCCGGTCAATACTCAATACTTCAGTTCAGAATTTTCTTCTTTCCGACATGCCTTTAGGATGCAATATCCATCAATTTGAAGTTGCTCTAGCTAGCCTATGGCCATTGAGGAGTTTGAGTGCATAGGCAATGTTGGGAAGGCAAATTTGTGCATCACCAAATTTTTCATGGGGACATGGTGGTAAGATTGTGCAGGTTGAATATGCTTGTTCTAGATGAAATTTATTTTGAGTAGAGCTTGCTTGAATTTTTGCTTTTCCCAGCAAATAGAGTTTATCTTGGAGTGGATATTCAATCACGATTTTTTTGACCTATTGTACATGCTGCATTTATGGTTCCTTATGAGAAATGCAAACCACTTTTTGGTCAAAGTCACTAACCAAGAAGAAATTCTTGTCTAAGGAGTGGATGTACAAAATGCTTGTAAGTGTCATTTCTCCTCCATTGGCAAGGGAAACCTGCACTATTCCATTGCTGAGGATGTTTAGGGTTGTCTTGTCTTGTAGGTAAATCTTAGTTGCATTTTTGCTTGGGAAATGTACTATTCGAGTGAATTCAAGAAAATATTGGATGTCAAAAGATAGGTGATGTGTTGCTCATGTACCAACATTGATCCTTAACTTATCTTGGCCGGGTGCTGATTTGGAGCAAAAGGCTTGGGAGCAATAAACATTGGCATAGAATTTAGGAGTTAACTCCTCATTAGGCTGGTTTTTTCTACTTTTTTTCCCTTTTTGTGTTGAAGTTTCAAAAATATGGGCTGATTTCTTTGAATTTTTCTTGGGATTATTTTGGCAGTCTATTACCCAATGAAAACCTTTGCCACAAATAGGGCATTTTGTTGGAGGTTTGCACTTTCCTTTGGCTTGCTCCTTTTTTTATATTGGAAAATTGCTTTTCATTGTTGTGAGGAGGACCTTGTCTCTCCTTCCACTGCCCTTTGCCTTTGTTATGACTATAAAATAGGGCAGTACCCTCAAAAATTCCATGTTTCATCTCAATTTCCTCATGTAGGAGTGAGGTAACGACTTCTTGAAAAGTAATGGTTGGTATTGTGTAGGGTTTTGATGCAACTTGCAAATTGTGAGGGCATAGAACAAAGCATAGTGATGGCTTGTTCCTTGTAGTCAATGACCACTCCAACATTTTGTAGTTGAATAAGAAGACTTAAAAAATAGGGGACATGTTGGGTAATGGACTTGTCTTGTTTCATTTTTAGGTAGAGGATTTTTTCTTTGAGATGAATTTTAGTGATTATACCTCCGGAGATGTAGGTTGACTTGAGGTGCTCCTAAATTGTGTGGGAGTTCTTGCAATCTTGGACATGGTTGAAAATGTCTCATGAGCAATGGCCCTAGAGTGTTGCCTTGGAAATTTATATCTATTCCTATGGTCAAAAATTGCTTGAGTCAATGCATTGTTGTGGAGTTTAGTTTCCAACTACTAGAAGACCAATATCCTTGCTGAATAAACCCAAGTTTGTTTGGATATAAATTGCTAATTTGGTTTGATTTCTATTCAACCTTCATTATTCCAAACCAAATGTTTGAAAAATCAAGAAAATGCACATAACTCACAATTTTATATACTTGAGATGAAGAATTTACAAAGTATGGTGCTTGTTACTTCAACATGAAAGGTAGTATTAACTAAAAAAATCCTAATGATCTTAAGTCCACTATTTGCAATCCACTCTCTCTACCTTTTATCTCCTTTTGTATTCATGCACTCATGAACCTCCTTCATTATCAATTCTCTTAATACTCCAACGATTGTAATGTTGAATTCTTCCTCAATGGTTCAATTGCTTGAAAATACTCCAAAAGAAAAAAAAAATCAAGAACCACCACCAACAACAACCAAGTGAAGGTGGCACCACTCTTTAAACAAAGACCTCCAAGAACTAACACAAGTGGTTGTGTAACTGCCAAGTGATATGCAAGAAGACACATAAGGCAGAGAAATTCACAAAATGGGAAGTTGGGCATAAACAAGAAAAGATAATAGTAAAATTCAAATAGTTTAATTTCCTCTCAAGACTTCCACTCTCCTTGATATTGGTGTCCACAAATAGCTTTTGAAAAGAAGCTTCCAATGAGATGAAGCATGCCTTGTTTACTTGTTTGGACAAGTAACTAAGGAGAAAATAGCCCCAACATGAATTGTGGGATTCACCTAACAAGATTTGACTACAAAACTGCTAGTAGGATTCAGACTATGAGATCCTACTTGTGATTCTCCTTGCAAGAATCAAGTCCAAGAAAATAATGATATTCAACTTGTCATAACTTCTTCTCTAGACTTCTATTTAACACAATCTTGGTGTTTATAGAAAACCTTTTAAATAAAAATCTAACAAGATGAAACATGCCCCATTTGGACAAGTAACCATGGAGAAAAAAGACCAACATGAATTGCAAGAATTTCTTTACAAGATTTTCTTATGTGAATCAAGTCCGTGAAAATAATGATATTCAACTTGTCATATTTTCTTCTCTAGAACTCAATTTGCCATGATCTTGGTGTCTACGGAAAAAAATTGAGAAGAAAATTCTGATTAGATGAAGCATTCCTTTGTTTGAACAAGTGACCATAGAGAAAACAACCACAACACGAATTGTGGGAATTGCTCTATAGGATTTGACAACAGGATTGCCTTATGGTAGCCAATAGCTCAACATGTGGGAAGTCTACAATAAGCCTATAGTAGCTATAGTAAGCACTTAGTTCAACTTGTACTTCAAATTTAACACAAGGATTTTAGAACTTGAGGGAAATTTTATTGAAACATATTTGAATTTTTTTTTTAAAGAGTAGATAATCCACTTCACAACAAGGTCAACTGTTGCTTGTGCTATAAGGGTTGCAATGCTTACCATTAGGGGCGCCATTGTTGTTGCAACCATGGTTAATTGCATAGCAGTGGGGGACAAGGGCTTAAGGCTTGCATTGGAAATAGTATCCAAGTAGCACTCTATTGAGAAATTATTCTTAGTTGCTGATGTCCAAGAAACGTACCCAATGCCATCAAATTGTTGCTCGGATGTTGTGTTGATGAGTTGGAAAATGTAATACCATTAGCTAGATAGATTATCTTGAGGTAGAAATTGGCTTGGTAATATTTTTAAAGATTTTCTATATGAAAATCTATGTAAATCAAATAAAGGTATCACCAAAGAATATTTCCACTAATAGTGTATACATATTTCTACTAATAGTGTTTAGAGTTAATTTTGGAGGCCTAAATAACTGAATTAGACCTCAAAAATTGGAAAAACACTCTCCTCCAAGAGAAATGATTTTGCCTTCATCCCCTTGTTTGTCTCATTGAGAGTTTTCCAATGGTACCTCACCCATGCTATTTTGAGCTTTCTACAAGAAGATTCTCCAAAGATTCCATTTGGCCAACTTGTTTGACCAACCAAATAAATAGGACACGAATCAACATATCACTAATCTATATGAATTATCTAAAGGCGGATCTTGCTGACATATCACCAATTCATATACTTGATCCAAGGGTGTAGCTTTCTTTGGGTGGATCTTCTTTACTTTATAATAAAGACAAGATGTTCCTTTGGAGCATCAAAGTACTGAGGAATAAAACCTTGTGTCTCTCTTGTGTTTCTCTTGAGATTTCTCTTGTCCTCAAAATATTATAATAATATCAGAGAAGGTATTTTAATCCAAGAGAGTGGATCACCTCTCTTGGGCTACTAAGATTGAGTAATTTTAAAGGGAGAAAAAAATAGTGCAATTGATAGATTCTGGTGTTTGAGAGAGATGACGGGATGGATGCTCTTGGAGTGCAATATCTTGCACCTCAATTTCATTTCTTGAATCTGTTTTACCTCAAGATTTTGTGTATTCAATGTGAGCACGTGAGAGTATATCTCTTTTACCATTTTGGAGCAGAATTCATAGACGTGATAATGAATTCACCAAACCTTGTGATTCTACTTATGATGATATATAATAGAGAGTGTGATAATTTACAATCTGTTATTATAAAATGGGTGTGGATATAGTAAATCTTCTCCTTTTTAACACTCAAGTACAAATCCATTATGTAGTTAGACCAAAAATGACGTTCAATGATTTTGTAATATGCATTTTTTGTGGTAAATATTATAAACAAGTGTTAGCCTTTGAGGTCTCAACAATGGTCCCAATGGTAGTACTTTCCCAAGTGATCATATTAGCCCTCTATTGAAGTAGGAAGTATTGATCAAGCATTTATTGTGTGTATGAATCTTGGAACTGCAATTACAAGATTTGATACAAAGAATGTTGAGCAAGTTTTGGGAGATCAAGATGACAAATGAGGTATGACAAAGTCAAGTACATACCTTGTGGAACAATCATGTAATGAAATATGTGAAATCATCCCTAAATCCATTAACAACAGCCAAAGCACTTGAAGAGTCATTCATGCCGATGACATTGACACCAATAAACAATGAAATCACATTGGTATTATGGATGAATACGACATGGATCATTGTGCCTTATAAGGGATAATGTTACATTTGAGTAGTGGAAAAATGGATACCAAGAATGAATTGATACTTTTGATTATTCATAAGAAAAATCACCAATCATTTTGCATGCATGTTTGCATGTGGGTACCTAACCAATAAAGCACTCACATGGTATGATGTTTGGACATCAGTGTTGGTGGAAGGAAGAGAGATCAATTGGAGGATAATGCAAGAAGGGCTACCAAAGAATTTCTAATATGTGGATTTTATGTAAATGGCTCAAACTCGACTATGGAGGTTGGAGCAAAAGAAAACATACAAGCATACATAAAATTATTTCTTGATCTATAAGTCATGATAACCAAATGAGCCTAACAAAAGCTCTTGATAATTTAAAATGAGTATTAAAAGAGAAAATTTACCAAGAGGTAATGCTACATAATCCTTGCACCATTCTTGATGCTATTGTGTATGCTTAGAAAATAGCTAGAGCACTTGGAGGAGGTGAAAGGGTAGTCCTAACACAACACTATTGACTTGAAACACCGTACTTTGGTGGACCAGTTCCTATGGAATTGTGCAACATTTGTTTTTGAAACCAAGGAGCATGACCGTTCCAAGGAGAATGGAGCCGGATCAAGAAAGTAGAGATTGAGTCCCACAAGGAGAAGGGGCTTGAGTAGAACAATGACATTGTTACAATTATTGCTAAGTTAGGCAGATAGCCATGAATTTTCATGCCTACCTTCCTAGGGGCCTTAGCCTCCATACATGTAACCTTTGAATAACTTATAGAGACAAATCAAAGAGGAAGATGCTAAAATCACATCAAAAAATAAAGATCACAAATAAATGTACCTCATGGCCTTATTGGCTCAATGGAGAGGAGTAAAAGCAAGAGGAATAAGAGGACAAGAACACAAAGGTTGAGGAAGAAAAACACAAAATTGATTGTTGCCAATGGAGTCTTAGAAGGTAATCAAGTGAGAGTATTGGTAGACCTTGGAACAATAGAGACTTTTTTATCTTTCTCTATTACAATAAAGTTAGGGATGGAACTAGAGAAAGATGAGAATTAAAAAGTAAAGTTATTTAATGGTCAAACAAGAGGATTGGGTCCCTACCTAGAAAGATAATACTCTTTGTTGGAGGGTATCAAGAAGAAATTGAATTACCAATGATATGGTTAGCTCATTATAATGTGATCTTATGCATGCCATTGATGGAACACTACAACCCCACAATAGACTAGAGAAATAAAATGGTGAGAATTAGCTAATGGAAGATAATTGGAAATAGTGAAAGATTTCAAAGGCAAGAAATATCTCTCTATGTCATAAGGATAACAAATATTGGTAAAACATACAGATGTTTCATGGATCTAATAAGAGAAGTCCAAAGTGCACAACTTGACTTTCAAATTCTTGAGAATTTGAAAAATATGATCAATGAGTTTCAAGATATCTTTCTTGATGATTTATCTTAAAGTTTACAACAAAAAAGGAGAGTAAATCATAAAATTGAGATACTTTTTGAGAAGACACCTCCTTGTAAGGCAATATATTGACTATCATTTCATGAGTTGGAAGAGTGCAAGGCTGAAATTGAGGATATGCTACAAAAGAGTTTATCCAACCCAATGTATTACCATATGGTGCTCTTGTCTTATTCGTTAAGAAAAAGAATGATATAATGTAAATATGCATTGACTATTGGAGCCTAAATCAACTAATGATAAAGAATAAATACCCTTTACCATGCATTAATGACCTATCTGATCAACTCAATGGCAAAACACTTCACCAAACATGATCTACAAAGTGGTTATAACTAAATTAGAGTCACGGAGGAAGATGTACATAAAATTACTTTTTAAATAAAGTATAGTCACTTTAGTATCTAATGATACGATTTGGTAGGATTGGCCACACAAATGCACTATCTACTTTCATGAGTTTGATGAATGATATTTTTTTTCCATAATTGGATAAGTATGTTATCATCCTTGATGGCATCTTAGTTTATAGTAGGACAATGAAGGAGCATAAGCAATATTTTTGAAAAATCTTCTCAATTCTATGACATAACCAATTGTATGCCAAAGTCTCAAAGTGCAAGTTTTGTAAGCATGCATTAGATTACTTGGGATATAGAATAAATGCAGAATGTATTAAAATTTAATAGATAAAATAGATGTCATTTAGAAATAGTGTAATCTAGAAAATCAGACCCAGCTCAAGAGTTTCTTGGGAATGATTGGATTCTATCGTTGATTTATCAAGGACATCTCCAAGGTTGCACAACCTCCAACAACACTACTTGGCAAGGGAAAGAAGTGGATGGGGGAAACTGCACTAGAATTAACCTTTCATTTTATCTTTTATAAAATAAAAGATGCATTATTACATGTACCATCCTTGAAATGGTATGACTCAATACGTCCAATCAAACTGACTATAAATACATCATGGTTGCAATAGAAGTAGTCCTACAACAAGAATATAATGATGGATTGCACCTAGTTGTATATTTCTCTTGAAAGCTGTTATTGGTAGAGCACAACTATCATACCAAAAAACGAGAAGAGCTATTGTCCTTGCTACCAAGTGTGGATGGGAGTGTGCATGCTTGTTTTGTAGTGGTAAGTTTTCTTTGACTCTAGTTAACTCTCCTATTCAACTCAAAATGTCAGTTAGAATAGTAAAATATTGGAGAGAAATTCAAATTGTTATGTACTGCTTTGCTTTTACCACCAAAATTCTTGATTTTTGAGATTGACACTTTGCTGGGGTCCCTTGTGCCTCTATTTTGGCATTAATGGTGGTGAGTGAGAAAATCCATGGGAATCAAAGAAATAGAAAACCGTCGCTTCATTTTGTATGTCACCAGTCAGGCTTCAGATTTGCCTGTGTTGATTAGATGCAGGTAAGCATAAATGTGTGCTGGGTTGGGCAGAAAGAGAAGTGCATGTTCTTGGGTGGGAGGGAACCTGGATCCAGGTTTGTTTGTTGGAGGACTCCTGCAAACATTATAGGTAATTCTAGAATTTGTTAGTCCTATTTTGGCTATGTAGTTTTTGCTGGACACTAGCAAAGTTGCTCTCATACCATATAGGAAACTTGTGTACATAAAGATTGAGAAGAACCTACACTGTGTAGGCACAAGTCTTTACTTAGAATCAGTCAATGTAAGTAATAATGAGCGCAGAGGTGTCAATGTTGCACATAATAGATTCTACTAATGTGATGGAGCGCACAATTGCTACAGGCAGTTATTCGGTATCAACTAGAGATAAGGCTCGAAGTATGTAACTTAACCATTTATATTATAACTTTGCACATGATAGAGTTCAACTCATGTGATATGATAGAGCCCACAATTGCTATAGGCACTTATTCTGAATTAACTAGATATAAGGCTTGAGGTATGTAACTTAACCATTTATATTATAACCTGGTTCTTACACATACCAGTTCATACTTGGAACCACAATTTCATGTTCATAAGGAACACTATTCAGCGGGTAAGTGGGTAAGAGGATGCTGTCTCTAAGAGAGATATAAGTTCTTATGCATAAATCAAAACAAACAAGGTACATCTTTTAACATTCCTCATGAGAGACACTTTCATTTGTACAATCATGGGTGATTGTTCCTGGGAATATTGAAATGCATATGCTCAATTATGAGCAGGGGTGTTCCCGGAAGGAATTGATCCTCCAAATAAGTCGATTGATTCAATCTTCTGAGAGCTTTCGGATATTCATGTCACCATATTGAATAGTATATATGAGATTGAAATGTTTCTTGGTGGAATTGAGAGAAAATGATACAGGGAAGGCCAGATCATAGTGTCACAAAGTTAGGAAGGAAGACAGTGCTTCGCATGGTTTTCCTTTTGAATTGCATTTTCTGGAAGGACCCCTTCTCTTGTGGTCTCGTCATTATGGTGGCCGTTATGTTGACCAAACCTCACCCATTGTAATGACACTGGTGCACGATGTCCTGTAGAACAGATTGGGCGGAAAACAACTGTCATTTCCCAACGACAGGAGGCTGAGCTCTTAAAAAGTCAGAATCCCGAGCTGATTGTAGATTTCTATGTTCAGATTAGAGTTGTGAGATGTTTTGCTCCCCAAATTTCACACCAAATTATACAATTCAAAGAGAGTATACGCGCTACCGGTATGTTTTAGGCTCTCACCTGTTGCAAGAACTCCAATGAACCGTTCAACTTCCAATATAAATTCTGCAGATTTGACCGTAAACGTCTCCATCATTTGATGTCCAAAAGGAGTGCGTGAATAATCTCCGGGAGTTCAACGCCGTATCTCGAAGCGCGCATAAAAGTAAATACCGAATAAAAATACCCCCGCGGTAGAGAGAGAGCCCCATGAAAGGAGGAGAGGCCACGAAGACGGGAAAAAATGAAGAAAATTACGGTAAAGTGACCAGCTTCACTGTTACTCATGGGACCTTTATGTACTCAAGTCCGCTGTGAATCTCGGCAACTCTAGACAATAAAGTATCATGAACGGAAGGTCGGGTACGGGGTGCCGATCAGACCAGAGAACTGACCAGAGAAGAAAACAGCACAACGCTCTAAAAATTGCAATGCCATTTCTCAGCGGGGATGTGGAAGGGACCTTGCATGTGTCCTAGGTAATTTGGACTAGAGTCATCCTTGTCCTTGAACAAAGAAATTTAACAAGACTATCACAAAAGTAAATCAGTGTGCACTCAAGATGTTTTTTCTCACCTCTCTCATATACGGCGGACATGATTAATGAATTCATGAATCATGAATGGAAATGACGAATTCATCATTTCCACATCGATATTGTGAATCGAATTTCATCAGAAGTCCCCACCATGCAGCCCCATATGCTGCACCAGCAAAACCAGGGCTCTCTCCAAAGCTTTTGGTCTTGGATCAACTGTTTGCTCAACATTCAAATCCGATCCCGGTAAATTGGACGGTAACCTTGACTGGATACGCCACTGCCCACAAGGTGTAGGTGTAACCCCTCAATGTAGGCCGGAACAAATTAGAGGAATTCTTGTAAATTGGGTAATTTATATCTATATGCTTTTGTGCGGTCTTGTTATGGCTCTCCTGTTTCCCTTTACTACTAGTATGGTGATTCACTGGAGAGTCACTGTCATGGAGTTAACTATTTGTACACGTCATGGAAATCCTTTGGGGTTCCTTATTTGCCATGGCTCACTTTAGAGCTCTCATATCTACTACTTTGGCCATACCAATTTGTGTATTTCACTCGACATATGATACACACATCGTAGGCCCGGTAGATCACAGATTAGGCAGGCACTTGACTACAAAGCTACATCTAGTAGACTTGAGAGTCAAGGTGTCAAAGTGTAAGGCATGGTCCCCTTTAGGTATCCATCCCCACCTTGAGCTTCCAGAGGGGTGTATCACATCCACATATGGACTTCGTGTTCTTGGAGTGCCAATAGGATCGGAGGATTTTGTCACACGCTTCTTGGACGCTGCCCTTGTAGAGGATGTTCTCCATATGGATGACCTTCCATTACTAGGAGATCTACAGGTGACATTTGGTATACTCTCTTCCAGTATTGCTCGTCGACCATTCTACCTCATCCGTATAGTTCATTCCTCACCGTCCTTCCTATCATGTATGAGAGCATTTGATAGGAGGATTATGGGAGTCTTTGGTGATATTATTGGACCAGTGACTTTTGAGTGTGTGACATGGGATTTGGCATGTAGACAGACGGCTCTACTGATCTCATGTGGTGGGGTTGGCTTGCTCTCTATGGAGAAGATGACACCTATAGTGTTTTTGGGTAGTTGTGCTCTCTCGACACCCCTACTTTACTCTCGTTTTGTGGTTGCTTATAGGCCGGTTTTGGAGACTTATGTGACAGAGGTGGAGGGAGGAGCCTTTTCTCTCCAAGTGTTATTGCGGCAGACGAGAGATAGTCTATCCCCACAAGCACGAAAGGGTTTTCCACCATTTGCTTTACTATCATCATATTGGACTAGAGGTTTACAGTCTTCCTTGATGGAGCAACAGTGTGAGCATACGCTGCATTATCTCTTAGTTGACTTGTCCACATACGCTACATTATCTCTTAGTTGACTTGTCCACATTCCTCAGGCTACTAGAGCACGTCTATGCTCTTGCTCCGGCAAGGGTGCAAGCTCGTGGATCCTAGCTTGACCGTGCATTAGGGCTTTTCAACTCGCACCAGCTACTTTCTCTACAGCGATGAGGTGTTGCCTAGGTTTGGTCCACCCATCTACATCTTCACTACTCACTTGTGAGTGTGGTTCTACACTAGATGTAGCGGCGGTCCACATGACACGGTGTCCTTTTGGAGGACAGAGGATAGCTACCCATGATGCCATTAGAGACATAGTGTTTGCTATGGCACGAGAGAGTGGATACTTGGCTTGGAGAGAGCGTTCGTATACTTTGCAGACAACACGTGTCAGGGCAGACTTATACTTGGTCCGAGATGATCAGGTGACATTAGCGGATGTCGTGGTCATGGACCCTATGCGTGATACAATTTCGGAGGGAGTGATTACCCATCCCCTGGATGGGCGGCGAGTGTAGCAGCAGGTCGCAAAGTCTCCAAGTATAGGGGCATGCAGCGAGGTCACCTCTTTGTTTCTCTAGCCTTGGAGTTATATGGAGCGATGGACACGACGTTTGACACATTTGTCAAGGAGTGCACAAGAGCTTACCATGTTAAGCGCCAAGGGGTACCATTCTCACTCTCATACTTTGTAGCATATTTTAGACAGCGTGTGTCCATTGTTCTACAAAAGGCAATGGCTGGTGCAATCCATAGGAGAGCAATTATATTAGGTGATGTTCCATCGGATGTTCCAGTTGTGTGTAGACCGTACGACTTGCATAGCTCTAGGAGAGCAATCACATTAGGTGATGTTTCTTCGGATGCTCCAGGTGTGAATAGACCGTACGACTTGCATAGCTCGGATATCTTAGTTGCGGTAGGGCAGATTTCTCATACCTAACTCTATTGGGGCTTAGCCCCATGTTACCCTTTTTTTTCTCTCCCTTGTACTGCTTGATCGGGTCTTCCCATCCTTCATTTTTCCTACGCGGTCGCCTTTTACCTTGGGACGATGACTATCGGATTGGTCAGATCCTTATGCTGCCGGGTTATTCCGGAGATGGGGAAGTGTTGCATCGTCGCGAAGATTTGTTGACTGGTCGGTTTTAGCGGAACGACCGGAACCAGGCATGGAGCAGACTGAAAAGAGGTCGCGGACCTAAGAAAATTGGATGGCAGAGTTCTATGGAAATCTCAGCACGCCATAAACATACGATCTGTACAACTCAAAGCCTCGAAAGCTCGAACACTCCAGTAGTGGAGATATTAACAGGGATCTCAGCCTCCAACGAGGCCGTAGTCACTGCTCCAAGAAAGATGGCTGGTGCGTTTTCTCACTCTATTCCCTCTTTCTTAGCATTGAAATCTCATATCTGGTCTGCGAGAACATATTCGGTACAAATACTCCTATCGTTCGGAGTCATTGACATTCAGATCCAGACCGCAGTAGTCTCCGGATCAAACTCTCTTTATATATCACAAGGTATAAGGAAATTCTGTCATCATCAGGCTTGCCACCGTTCGTAACTGTGTGGTGCTTTAATTTCCTGTGCTTGTCGTCAGAGGAGCCGAACCAAAATTTGCAGAGCAACTTGGATTTGAAGAAATCAAAAAGCAGTTCTTAAAGGACTACAACTCGATGGGCATTCTCTACCGCCACAAGAGAGCATGAGCCGAAATAATGTCAGTTTCAAACGATGACGAAAACAAAACATTCGGGATAATCGAACTCGGCCGTATGTATGCCGTTGGCCGTATTTATATGACTTCAGACCGTTTCTCATGTTGTGGATCTACCATGGCAGCACCTTTTGTGAAGCTCTCTAATTTCCAAGTCGTTTCTGCATAAATCACGGAGTATGGCATGGTACAGTAAGTCCTCACAAAAGTCACCCCTGTCTAACCCATGCCTTGTCTGAGACTTGTCACTATGTTGAGCTCGAATAACCTCTGCTTTCATTGTGATGCAGCCAATACTCAACTGGCATCCACACATATTCGAGCATAGTACATTCTGTGAATCCAGGAAGTACCCCGCGAAGCAAACTTTTTTGGAACTTCGGAAAGGCAGTTTGAATACATGTCTAAACGCGATGACCTCAGTTCGTACCACTGTCCCCTTGCTTCGATCACTTCAAGGTGTTGAGAGTCGTACACTATATCCAAAAAGGTTTTCGTTGAAGGGGTCATTTGTCAAGGTCTTCCAACTCAAATTGCTACAGTTAAATTTCTTCGTTCCGAGTCATACGGAGTACTTCTTTCCATGCGTTCGATGAAGTAGGTACACTGGACGCCCAGGAGTGACATTAGGATCGCATCTTTGCGAGCCAAGTTTATTACTATGGGAAATGCTTCGTGGCTACGACGAAAGGATTGCCACACCAGTTTTCGGGGGACTAGTTGAAACTTCAGTCAATATCGTACTGTCAGCTTCCATTTTGATCGGCGGGTAATACACTAGTTTGACCCTAAATCCACTGGCCGGGGTATTATTCCTTTCGTCGCAGTTGTATTTGATTGTAGATATTAAGCTGACTTAGGAAATTGGTCACTGGCACGACGACATGCCGGGAGTCGTGGAATGTCGTGTACTCTAATCGCGAATTCTGTTTTGTCTATGAATATCCTATAACCATATAACACATGCTTCATGAACCTCTTAGTGAGCAAAACGCGACATTCAAAGTCAAGTAAAACCTGTAAAAAATTTTCAATGAGTATTCGCAGCGCTGTGTTATATCCCATGGCGCAAGCAATTTCCAGTGTAAGCCCTTTTCTCACTTACCGATATCACTTCTCTTTTCTCTATGATACGATACGCACGGTTTAGAAAGGAAGGAAGTCCCAAATTCTTGCTATTTTCCAGGACAATGGCGGACAACAGTCTCTTCGTCTGCATCTAGAACAGAAATAGTCGAGTGCGATCGCATCCGCGCAGTAGTGTTCTCGCGCTCTGAATTGACCCGTCTTCCAGGCCACCGGTGCTGAGCACCCGTTGGCCATTTTATGAAATATTTCCTCCCCTGGGGCAGCGGATCACTCTGTTCTGTCGAGAACAATGAAACTTATTTCGAAAGTACAGGGAGTTCAAAGGAACGCCGGTTGGGGAAATGGACACATGCTGCTTGAGTTGATTCGATGATAACTGGAAGGTATGTTTTGGCGCGGTATATAGGTCCGTACACTCTATGTAAGTTTCACTCTATGTAACAAGGTGGTGTTACATAGAGTGAAAAGACTTGAGAACTCCATAGTTAATCATTTACTATCCTGTGACAACTTTCGTATTCTTACTTCGTATACTTATTTGGTTAGGATGTTTCCTGTCACGGCTTCTCGGATTTGGATGATGCGGAATTTAAACAGGTGAGACATTTATGACGGAGAACTCTTCAAGAGAAAGGTCACTTCTTTATCTTCATATGGGTCTCATGCTCGTATAGAGGCGTCGTGAAGCTTGATGATGGAAAGCCATGGAACTACGGCAGTTGCGCTGGCCACGAGGAAATGCGTCAAAATCTTCGAAGTCCCTAACACCTCGCTCTCAGCTCCGCACACCAGAAAAGAAATCAAAGTGGATCATTGTTTACTAGACTGTATCCGAGGTAAGTACAGGTATGTTTGTTCATATATTCCGTATTGTGCACAACTCGTTCACAAGTATATAGGTCGACGGGTGATAGCCGGAAATCCCGAATGTACCTCTCACACGAAAGAACAGTACCGTACTGGAATTTGCCTGGAGCAAAAATTATTTGAATGACATTTTGAATGAAAGACGTCTCTCTTTGTTCAAATTTGAATCGCGCACGCGATTCAAATTTGTCACTCCGTCAAGCGACATGATTTCGAGACGGAGGCGCTCTCCCTTCAATTGTCGGAGGACATCGACCTTCTGTCCGCAAGTGCGTTTGCGCCCATAGATGGTGAGCAAGAAGTGCCTGGTTTAGACGCATCTATTGCTTCAATTTCTTTCCCGCGGAATTATCGTCGTTGATTGACCTTCAGGCGCTCCACTGGTCGTTGTCGTTGGTACCTCAATAAGTCATCAAAATGGCTCTCCATGTGAATGATCCAACCCCGAGCGAAGTCAGAGCAGTCTGATGCGCAGTTTTATCGTTTGACCTTGCAGCTCAATTGGATTCTGGTGGTCATTTCATTTCGTTCCAGTTATTAGTGAAGAGTTTGAAGTGGAGCAATAAGACGGTACAACAAATAGCCTAAAGCGAGGTAAATTGCTCATACTGTAAATGAAGTTTTACATAGCAGATAATCTCAAGCCTAACTCCTAAAAGCAAAGAGAACACTTCCTAATCTACAGAGCATGCATCTGCTTGAACTTCTTTCCTAACCCTGCAAGATCAAATGGGTAATTATGGTCACTTAGAACCGCCTGAGGCAAGCAAACGAATTGCAATTGTTCTACTACCTTTGATACATCCACTGTAAACTCAATATAAAGACCACCCCAGTCTTGGTCTTACAGGGTGAGGAAAGAAGTTCAAGCAGATGCCCTCTTCGTAAATTTAGGAAGGTGTTGCCCCTACTTCTACTAGTTAGGCTTGAGGTTATCTGCTATGGAAGACCATTTACGATATGGGCCGTTTACCTAGGTTCAGGCCATTTGTTGCAGCGTGTGATTGCCAACCTTTGTCGAGGAATAACAATGTGTCAATAGCTTTAGATCAGATCATTATACCCCACACTAGGATCGTTTTTACTGTACTGCCTTTAAGGACACTACAAGGAAATTCTGTGCAAGGCTCACACCGTTGCTCTTACCACGGCCCCGAAATTTTTGGCACTGTTCACTAAAGAAGAGATTTAACTTAAGTATCAACAGCTTTGGGATCCGATGTCGTACAGGTACTCAATTGGCTGATCATGCTTCATATGAGGACCAGAAAATTTGGCTCTGGAATCACTATGATACTTGGGAATAGAGTCTGTCTGTAACATCTACCATCTATAGCGTCAGTTAGTTGGGAGTTTACACATTTGATCACTATGATGACAGACTTGTTTTAGCTTCATCGCAGTATTTGGAGCAGCTCGAGATTCCATGATAGCTTATAACAAATGGAGATTTCAAAGATCCAGACTTCCAAGGACTGCAGTCCTAAGGAGGAAACGACGCCACAATGCTCTTCATTCTTTCCCAATTCGAGTTGAATTGAAACAACATGCGCCGCGCACACTCCCCCCCCCCCCCACACAAAGACATGAGGATGCAAGTCGCTGGAATCTTAGGGGAATCTTGTGGAGGAGAAACAGTAGGTTTCCATTAGCGTCGTCTTAATGACAGGTCTAGATTTTATATTAGGTACATGATGAGGACTGGCTCAAATACAGTCTAAAATCTTGTATTGTGTTCCCGTCCGCATGCACTGCTCGCATAGCCATGCATAGCCACCGCCCTCTTGATTACGATATCTAACCTTGTGCATTTTGAAGAGTTCGCAATATCTATCCCGGAGCTGTTGTTCAAGCTTTGCTCTCATGCAGGAACAGGGCGCTATCATGTTACTGCGAGTCAACTTCTAGTCGGGTTGGAAGTTTTGCGCAATGACGTTGGCAATTCCAAGAGGTAGGGCTGCCTCAAGGTCGCCAAGATCTGCTACAACTTGTCCCAAGCCCATAGTCACCTGGAGCCCGGCCGTCAAGCTTTATACTAGGATCTTGAAATAGATGGCAAAGATGCGCGTCAGCCACTCCTTGTTTTCTTTCGTTAAAGTCAGCTCAAAACCATCCTGGCCTTCAACAACATGATTTCCAGTCGCGCCTCGCACATGAAGTGCAAGCAGACTGGCATCCCAAACAGTACAGTCGCAGTGGCTTTATGCAGTGTGGTCACATCGTGCTTCGTAAAGTGGAGGCGTCTCGGTGTACCGGCTTGTGCCAATGAGTCACTAAACCAAAGATGCAATCTACCTTGGAGATGATAGACGCTACGGTTGTCTGCAGCTTCTGCTGAATGGAGATTATGTGGCCTAGTTGGTAGTTTATTCCTAGCACGATTTGCTTTCCGTCTTTCACCCCATAGTGTCTTTCACTCCAGTCTTAAATTTTTCTTTTTCCATCTTCTGAAGCAAACCAGGATTAGACGGAAAAATACCTCCTGTAGCATCCTAGCAGGATGGCTAGCTTGAATTTCGACGTTGGATATATAAGAGATGAGAGTAGAAGAATTTTGGATCACCCGTTCCTAGAACGGGTGATCCAAAATTCATTAAATGCATATAAAAGGTAACCAAAATATGTTAATTTCGAGAATATGAAAGGTAACTAAGATACGTTCATTTCGAGAAGAGTGATAAATCACTCAAGAAGGTGAGGTGAATTTAACAAAACGAATCCAACCTTCAGGTTGGATTCGATTCGTTATGCATCGGCATTATGCCAATATATCGAGAAGAAAAAAGAAAAAGAAAAAAGAAAAAAGAAAGAAAGAAATATATAGATAGATATATGAGAAACTAGTAAGTCATGGAAAAACCCAATAATTCAAGAAATATAAAATATTGGGTAATTGACTATCTACGAGCAACGTTTGAAGAGTGATGAATCCCTCAAGTCGATGAGGTGAACTTAACAAAACGAATACAACCTTGAGCACAGGCATAATAGCCACCTATCGAGATGAAGAAATAAAAAGCACAATAGTTAATAGTGTTATATATATATAGCAATGGAAGAACAACATAATTCAAGAAATATAAGACATTGATAATTGACTACCTACGAGCAACACTTGAAGTAAGCTAAAGTTGAAGAAGTCGAAGAGCCGGGCAAGAACCTGGAAATCGAAAGTCAAATATGAACCATGCAGGCGAACGGCGAACGAATAGTTGAGGAAAGAGAGGAATTAGTTAAGGACGAGAAGAGTGGAGCGATGCAGGTGCGGAGTGGATGGTGTTCTTCTTTGAGATGGACTGAAGATGGACACGATAATGCAATTGGATATTAGGAGAAAAGAACGAAGCGGAAGAGGACTGGGTAGATTATATCGCAACATCACTATGAATGAGTCTTAGAATGTTAAAAAGCTGAAGGAAGCAGAAGGCGGCCATTGTACATCTCCACGAAGCACATAGGACTTCAGCAGTGCAGCACGGAGTGACGTTTGACTCTGGATATTGAACTCGACCCAAAATGGATCTGGGATTCAGATTCAGTGATGCTTTTTCCATCCACTCCGACCAAAAAAGTTTTTATTTTAAACTTTTTCATATTTGTTTTATTTTATCTTTCTAAAAGGATCCAGTTTTCTCAGCATCATCTAGAATTTGACCGTGCCTAGTATGCATCTTCCGTAACATGTCCTCCACATCGATTCTACCCAAGAGGTCACCGGCGAGCTCAGTACCAGCACGCAACCCGCACTGCTCCTCTCGCGGCCATGAGTGTTCATACTTAAACAGAGATTCTTCTTCATAAGGAGCTTGAAGGTTGTGGTTCTGTTCCATAAGAGACTCAACATTTTGAACTGATGCCTCATGTGATCAATCAGAATGGACTGTTTCTCCCCTCTATACTCTAATGGAGTGAGGTCTTCCACACATTCAGTTCGAAGGATGCCCAAGTTCAGAACGACCCGGGATATCCTTTAGAGGACGAACAAAAAGTTCTTATCTCATCGATAATATTGATCATCACATACGGTCTTGCTGCGTCTATGGTCTTGTACTTCGATTCTTTGACTAAGATGTCCACATGGTTTTGCACACCTTCATGACGTTGAAGTTGCTCCACAATGATCTGATGGCCGTTCATGGTGAATTTAATGTAGCCTTTATTGAAAACTGTCATAAATTCTGATACAAATCTACATAGTATTACAACATACAAGGAACATAAAACACTTCTGTCAAATCTAGTCATATGAAGTGAGGAATGGAATACTTTCCGTCACTCTCTCATTGCAAATCTAGTCACATGAAATGAGGAATGGAATACTTGCATGCTAGTATGCTAGTATGTAGGTTCTAAGCTAATGAAAAACTTGGTTGTGTTACATGGTCTTGCTTCTCCAGACTGCTGCTCACACATCTTGCTGCTCAAGCTTCTTGACTATGCCGCTAGCATCTAGATGGAATGAACAACCTCCTCTCTCAAAGGTAAGACCTAAATACTCTAACTTTAACTAAAGCCGCCGCTAGGTGCTATGTACAAACCATAACATCTATAGCATAGGTACATACTATATCAATGCCACATGTACTACCAATTAAAATAAACTTTCAACACTGCCACTCTTGAAGAAATAGGTACTACTCCGATCAAACTTCTAAACTTACAAACTTATTTCCTGGTAACACTTTCATAAATATATATGCAATCTTATTGTTGGTCTTGATGTAGTTAAAATAGATTTTCTATTTCTCTTACTACTTCTCTTACTACTGGATTTTTACGTGCTTGGTTCTATTGTGGAACCCTACGTTATACACCAGCTTGATAGCACTCTGATTGATGTTGTCTATTAGAATTGGACCATCTTGTCAAAATTTTAGCTCCTTGAGTGACCAACAAAGCCATAATACTCCTTTTGCAGCTGAACATGTTGCTATGTATTCTACCTCTATGGTAAAAGTGACAATGCATTGTTTTCATTGGTTGTTCCAAGCTCATGGTACACTATTCATCATGAATATGAAACCACTACGTGACTTTCTATTGTCTAAGTCACTTGTAAAATAAATATCACAATATCCAGCTAGTGTATTAGTAACATCAAAACCTCCACTAAATTCTAATCCATAATGCAAAGTATCTTTGAGGTACTTGAGAATTCTTTTCATTGCTTCATAATATTGAGATGAAGTATTAGAACTGAACTTTGTTACTATGTTAACAACATAAAGTATGTCAGGTCTTGTATCTATCATAGCATACGTTATACATCATATTGCTTCTTGGTAGGTTCACTTTCTTCCACTTGTAATCTAACATTTGGATTTGCATGAGTAGCAATTGGATATGCATCTCCAAGATTGAACCAATTTAAAATTGATTACATATTTTTCTTGAGTCAATCTGATTTTGAGTTTTTCTCTATCACAAAAATCTGAAATCATACATAGCATTATGCTTCTCCATTTGTAACTTCAAACTCTCTACCAAGGTGATGTAACATGGTAGCAATGTGTGATTTATCTTTCACAAATAATTCCATTTTCTACAGAGATAGTGAGGATCACCCCACATCCATACAACCCACAAGGATCAAAAAGTGATACTTGCAAACCATACTTTTACTAGGAAGGCATCAAACTTCCCATTCCTGTTCTTTAAGACTTTCTTTCAACTATAAAGACTATTCAAACACTCTTCTACTTTCTAGCTTCTATTTATCCTTGTGGCTACTCCATGTAAATTTCCTCATGAAAATCTACATTAAGAAAGTTGTATTGATCTCAAATTGGACATCTCCATGTCTTTTTTTGTAGCAATTCTTTGTGGTGGTCTTCTCATTCTCACGTTTCTATGATCTTCTCCATCTTGAGTGGGTTGAATTTGAGCTCATTTGCAAATTAGGTTCTTCATAATCCTCATTTTCTTCTTGAAGTGGAAAGATTCTAGTCTCACTTGCTTAGTCTTTTGTAACCTACTCTATAGACTCTTTAGAAGCTTGTGGAAACTCTCCATCAACTTCTATCTCATCACGGTTCATTCTAGCATTGGCTTGCTATTCATCTCTCTCTTAAAGACAATTTGTATCTAATTTCAGTATATGTAAACATCAATAACCAGGTTGCACCTCTCTGAACAAGATATCATTCCTTTCACATATCTTGTTATTCTTCTGACCCCACAATCTGAAGGCTTTGTATTCTAAACTATATTCAACAAAAGACATCTGTTGTCCCTTTGGATCAAACTTCTTTATTTGATCCGTTGGGTGTGTGCACAAAGATTGAGCAACCTAAAGTTCTCAAATTTGAAACTATTGATTTGTTCTATACCAAAACTTGCAAGGAATTTTCTCTAAAACTCTATTGAAAAATTTATTCCAAACATGTGTAGAACTCTTATTGCTTTTGCCTACAACTCTCTAAGTATCTTGCTAGAAAGCATCATGCTTTTTGCCACTTCAAACACTGTTCTATGATCTCTCTTTGAGATACCATTTTGCTCAAGAGTGTAAGGTGCTGAAAATTCATGGACTAATCCAACACTCTGTAAAAAAACAAAAAAATCATTTCTAGTGTATTCACCTACTCTATTAAATTGAAATTTCTTGATCTTTATTCCACATTGAGTTTCTACATATGTGCAAAGTTCTTTGAAACAAGAGAGTTTTTGACTTCTCTTTCCAGAAATATTTAAATTTGAAACAATTAGTACCATCCTTAAAAAGGAGATAATATCTTGAATCTCCTATTGAGCTCAAGTTCATAGGACCACAAATATTATTGTGAAAGAACTCTTCAAACTTGTACTTGCCTCTACTATCATTGGATTTTGCAAAATGTAATCTATATTGCTTTCCTAGAGCACATTTATCACAATAGAAAGACTTTAGACTACCATGTTATTCTGTTTTCAAACAGAGACACTCTACTAGTCCTTTCTTTATCTTCATAATGTAGGCAAGATTGAGATGACCAAGTCTATGGTGCCAAAGTGCAATATCTAACTTCTGACATTGTTTTTTCTTTTCTAGCTTCTAGCTCTCCACATTGCTTGCAACACTAGAGTTTTCTTGTGAAATATTCCTATCTTGGTAACTCTAATCTGAAGTTTGGAGAGCTTTAAATTGAAAATACCCTCCATCACCTATGCTCTATCTTTTTCCATGTAGTATCACTCTTTAGTGTAGGTGGTTTGGATACCTTTGTCTACTGCTTGACCAATGTTGAACAGATTGTGCTTCAATTTTGGAACATAGAGAACTCCTCTCATGACTCCTTCTTGTCTTCTTGCACCAAGCTTATAAGAAATTGAGATATCTCACACCCTAGCAACCCAAGCCTTACAATCATCAACAACATACATGCACTAAGTTCCTTCATCAATCTTCTTGAAATCTTGGAACCAATCTTGTCTATTAATCATGTACTATGAAGCTCCTCCATCAACATACTAAGCATCATTAGCTAGATGATTGATACTTGTTGCAATGCTAGAACTAGCAGTGAATGCAATATTTTGTGTCATTAGAGCATTGGCTTGACTTCTAAGATTAGCCACATTATGCAGCTTTCTTTTTGGGAGGTTTTGCTCACCTATGCATTCTCTTGCCTAATTCTACTTCTTTTCACATTTTTTTGCAACTTGTTCTCTTCTTCAATTCAAAGACGTTGATCTTCTTCTGGGTTCTGCCATTGTTGCTGCCTCTAATACTTCTTCTATTGGTAGCAAGAATGGCTCTCTCCCCTAAAATCTCTTCTTTACTCTCCATGTCTATTCAAGGTTTCTTCCTTGAGTAGTATTTCAATGAGTCTCTTGTTGGTTTGCTACTCATCAAGTATATTATCCCATCAGGCTATTACGCTTGTGGTAAACTACAAATAATCTTGTTGATGATTGAGGAATATTCTATTCTAACACCAAGGTTACTCAATTGACTAGCAAAATTTTCTACTTGGCTACTTGAATATCTTTTCTCCTAGTTTCATGTGTAATTGAAAGAATCTATATTGGAGAACACTCTTGTTCTTCAAAGCACATTGCTCATGTTACTTAATCAATCCACTCCACATCTGGTTTTCAATTCTACAATTGATCAATCTCTATAAATACTTCTCTTCTATGGCTGCATAGATGTATACTTCTGTATCATTTTTCTTGCTCAGCCAATTGGTCACTCTTCAATCTGCTATGGCTTGTTCCATAGTTTCTTCCCATTAACTATCCCTATAAATCTCTTATCTCTTTGACTTGAAGATAATAATCATTTGAAATTTGCAAATCAAGAAATTCTCTCCATTGAATAGACTAATGTATGCTATATCTCTCACATTGCTCCTTGTTCCCATTGTGTATCAATCTACTCTCATATCCAAGAAATCTCCTCTAGTCTATCAATCTCTATGAATTTTAAGACAAGAATAATCCTCTATCACCCTTGACATGTTGTGAAACATGTGGCCATAACCTGTTGAAAACAACCCTTAATATTGATGTAAATTTGTACAGAATTTACAACATATAAGGAACAAAAAATGGTATATGAAGCACTTTTATAGATTTCCTCTTATGAAATCTAATTGCATGAAGTGAGGAATGGAATACTTGCATGCAAGTATGCATGTTCTAAGCTAATGAAAAACTGGTCGTGTTGATAGCCACGCCTTGGTTCTCCAAACTTCTGCTCATACATGTTGCTGTTCAAGCTTCTTGACTATGCCGCTAGCATCTAGATGGAATGAACAACCTCCTCTTTCAAAGGTAAGACCTAAATACTCTAACCTTAACTAATGCCAAAGCTAGATGCTAGGTGCTATGTACAAACCCTAACATCTATAGTATAGATACACGATATATCATTGCCACATGTATTACCATCCAAAATGTACTTTCAACACCCAAGGGCAAGTCATGTAGAATTTCACTACAAAGTAATCTAGTATGAAAAGCAAGAAATCACACCCTTTTGTGAAAATAACCAGAAGTAGGAGTCTCTTTAACCCTATATGAACCTCAATACACACAGTGTGACTACTGTGGATAGGAATATTTTGTAGGAACAGATACATTACTTTACTGTTAAGTTCTGTCACTACATTGATAACCCTTTTTATACAAGGCCACATCTCTAACCAGTTATCTAGTGAAATGTCACACCCTCTCAAGGGGTGCAACCCTAAGAGTGACTTGCTGTTTAACCCTCCTAGGAGCACTCATCCTATATTATATACACTAGTACAATATTGACTCCCCCCTACACATTTCTCTCAGCTCTTAAGAATATCTAGACTTTACTATATGGTATAAGACCTTTACAAGGTAGTTTAGACTAGAAATCTTCACTTTTGAGAGCTTTTTGCTGTGCACAGCCCATTAGGATGCTAATGGAACACCTCCAAAAAATGTTGAAATTTATCTCTCAAAAAACTGTCTACAGCCCGAAGAACAACAGTTTCAATTCTCTAAGACTTTGCACACAGACAATTCAAAATATTCATCTCTGGTACATAGAGAGACAAAGAGCATAAAAAGAAGAAAAATCCTTTCTTTCTAATCAGTGACAATGGCTAGTCCCTTGAACTTGATCAACACCACAGAGTGGACCAAATTTGCTGGCTTGGATTGGGCAATTGGCAAGAAGACATGGAAAATAAACTTAACTTGGAAGGAGTCAACGGGTAAGTGACCAACCCCTCTGTCCAATGCCAACTCCTGAACTACAAATCCTTCTGCCATTACCATTCTGGAAGATATCAATGCTTGGAAAAGAAATAATAAGAAAGCTTTTGTAACAATCAAAGATTGTTGCGCACCAAGTGTAAGAGCTCACATTACCAATAAGAAAGCAAGTAAGGAGGCAAAGAACATACTACAAACCTTTTTCTCTGCCACAAACCTAGTACATCAACATTACCTTTGGGGAAAATTCCTTAGACTGAAAATGAAGCCTTAAGAATTTGTTACACAACTTTAGAGCACTGATGCAATAATGGACTGCCATTGGCATAAGCATCATGTCCCAAGATGAACGCTTAACCCTAATAGGTTCCATTCCCCCCAAATACAAAAATGTCTTACAAAAACTCAAGAGACATGGTAATGTCACCACCAACCACCTAATTACCATTCTACTTCAAGACTAGTCTGCCATGCAGTCTTCTTCCTCTGAAGGCATTGTTTTCTTTTCACAAAGAATTCCTTCATAGGCAACCAGGAAAACCAAAATTTGCATCCCTCTGGTATGCAAAAAGAAAATGTGTGCAGAAACAACAAACCCCCAATAACTCCTTGCCCCAATAACTCCTTGCAGCATAGCCATTGGCACCGTTACTACCCTCAATTAAAAACTGAGGCCCATGCTGCAACATCATCTGAATCACAACATAAAGGATAATTGAAATGCAAATCTGATTGCAACTTGTCTGACCAAATTTGCTCCGGGTTTGTTTTCCTCATCTGTGTTTGTTGTTCTACACGAGGCCCCATTCTAGGTGAGGCAAAAGATGCACATTGGTATATTGATACCAGTGCCACCCATCACTTGGCACACAAGAAAAGTCAGGTTTTTGGAAATGAGACCAATCTTCACTCTTCAGAACCAATTGACAGACACTCCCTTCTACCTCAGTGACTATTCATCATTACCAATCCGTGGCGTTGGTACAGTCACCATCCGGTTATCCAACTTTGAACACATTAACAATTCATAATGTGCTTTATGTACCATGACTCCATACGAATCTCTTATCATGGAACTCAACCATTTAGGAGGCAGTCTCTTAACAACGAATCACAACTGTCAACTAATGACTTTTAAATTATTATAAATTTTCCAAAATAAACAAATAATTTATAATAAATAAAAATCATAAAATATATTTAAGGTTTTTTATTAAAAAAATTATAATTATAATTTATATTTTTCATAATATTTCCCTTAAGTATATTAATATACTAATGACCAGAACTTTACCAAACATATTCCCTTTGCCATTTACTTTTCAAATATAAATAATACACTAAGACCCAAAACATTACCGAATATTTTTCCGCTGCTACACACGTTTATTATCTCATTTCATTTATTTTATTTCATTTCCTCATCAACTATGGATTTTAGGATTTTTTTCTCGAACAAATTCACCAACAAATCCAGATTCACTGAAATAAGCTGTACCAGGAGTTGAACTTCCTTATGCATTAGTATGATCATAAGGTTGTGCTTGAAAGTTGAGTCCGCATTTGACATCTCACCTAAGGAGGCTTAGGAGAACTAATTTAGAGATATTATTACAAGACTCGAATCAGGAAAGCAAACAATACTCCACACATCATGCAAGTACGAGGTGATTGCATTCAAGACATCTCTTAGCTCCGAATCTGCCAATTCTCCCTCGAATCCTTTTAGGATTTCTACTTTCGCCATACAGAAAGTGTGAAAATCTTCAAGCTCAATGATAGGGAAGCTTGGTATGTCTCGAAACTGTCCGCGTGCTAGAAGCGAGCTAATTTCCACACCGGGACAGCTTGAAACCGTTCTTGAATCTGGGTTCTGAAGAGGTGAAGAACATGGTCCAAGACAGGGGAAACATGCTTTCCACCTGTAGCATCTATTGAGCAGAGAGATGCGCTAGAACAGGATGGCGAGAGTTTTTACTCAAAAACACTTTGGATCAGTGTGAGGAAGCGTCAATTGCCAGATACACAGACTCCAGAAGAGAAGAGTATATATGCCAAACTCTTAAGCCCTAACCTCTAAAACCCCTAACCCTAAATGCGTTGTTGAGTACTGAGGCAAACATGAATATCTGGTTCGTCTGTATTCTTGGATTCTTTTTGGGAATTCGACTTAGATTTTCACTCACTCACGGTTTCCATTCAACCGCATCAAGGTAGTAAGGATCAGCATTGAGCTCCTACAACAGCTCAATAACATCTTGGATGACATCGAACAACCACAAACCGGTGTGGGAATCAGAACAGTGGAAGCTTTCCTCTGCAAAACTTTCACGACAGCTCAATAACATCTTGGATGACATCGAACAGTCCCACACCGGTTTCACAAACCGGTGTGGGAATCAGAACAGTGGAAGCTTTCTCCGCAAAACTTTCAACCATTCTGATTGCCCACTCCAAATCGAACAATCACAAACCGGTGTGGGAATCAGAACAATGGGAACTTTCCTCCGCAAAACTTTCACTATTCTGATTGCCCACTCCTGTTTATGATTGTTCGATGTCATCTTTTCGCGATGGGCGAGAACCACAAGTACCTGTGGGGGACTATGGCCCATCATCTGAGAGTTGGAGATGATGAACTTGAGCCATTCTCCCAGCTCGTGTTTGAGTGACAACTCAGGGCCACGTTTGATTTTTTTTTCCTTCACTTCATTAAACGGGCTGAATACGATGGATGGATGGATGGATGGTTGAGGCACTTGCGGAAACAACAAGTCCTGGAGTGATCGAAAGATGTGGTGGCCGGCCATATCCCTTATGGCAATTTGCATCTCCTCATCATTTTCAGCAACTCAACGTCGATCCCTTTTGTTCTCCACAACGCGCGTATCTTTTCCTAACTTGGATTCATTGCGAATTATTCGCATCATTGTCTCCCTCAGCTGCGTATTTCCTACGGAGAACAGTGATTGTGATTGCCGCAGTGTGTATATTAGCAATGGTTTCACAAACCAAAGCCAAGCTAGTAAAACAGGGCAGAGTTCAATTCTTCTAAGAGTAGAATTTCAACAAAGCTCTCGTCACCACTGACTATAAATGATCTCGTAGTGCTGATAATACAGACGAAGACTTTGAACGAAAACGAAATGTCGTTCTTGGTATGCGCAATCCTTCACTTCCGATCTGGAGACGAATCTCTTCTGTATCGGCAATCTCCTTCTTTGAAAGAAGGATCAGTGAGATATCTCCGAAACGGACAGTCCGATACACTATCAAGCTATCACACTATCAAGGTGACTCAAGTCGGGAAACATGATATCTTCAAATTAGCTCACCAACGATGACAAGAAAAAACTACATCAATGCTGTTGATCATGAAACTTCTGCGGTTAATACAAAGGAATCTGAAAGTTCACATAATGGTATCATGAACCATATTGTAAATTGTTGCTTGAAAACTTTTAGTATCCATTTCCGGATGGATAGGTGCTGAAGGATTTGCTGATAAGTCAAACTCGAGAAAGCTGTAGCGTTATGTGTAGGTTAGTGCCCTTGCCAAGAGATTCTAAATCAAGGATGGGCCATCTTTCTGTTTGGCAAACAGGACTTCTATAACCAGATGGGTGTATATCTCGATGCGGTTTTCTTTCCAGTCTGTGAGATGTTATACAAATATATCACCAGGAGGGTTGGCACTACGAGCTACAACGATCCTTTAGAGGACATCACAAGCAGAGGTATGAGAGAATTTAGACCCATCATTCCAATACTTCAACCACAACAATTAATCGCATTATTCGGAGTGGAGAGCATCGACGCTTTCATGATTAAAATTTCCTGGTAGTCAATTATGCTATCGTGCACTATGGTTCGTCTTAGAATGCGTTTAAGATATTCTATGGTTGCGCTATGAATCCATGGTTTTAATTTGCGCTTGCGACTGCAAATAGTTATCGGGAGATCGCAGACCTTTGGCGGTTCAAAAAGACGAAGTGTAAAAGTTAGTAGCTCGCCGGACAATGTTAATGTGTTCCTCCTGAGTGATGAAGAATATATTCTACTGGGTATTCCAACACAATCTATTGTGTCCGTACTGAAGGTGTTGTGGACAACAAAGTGAAGGGTATCTATTCCCAGCCCGAAGATATTTTGATTAAACTTGCTATTAAGGTATGACCGTGAACTCGTGCAAAAATAAAGTTGTCACTTTCTTCGCTCCCGGATGAAATTTCAGCGCATATTTCCTGCCAGCCCATACGGGATGGACCATGGAAGGGTCCCGACCTTCATTCCGAATTCGACTTTTGAGTAATTTCACGTCTGTACTAAACCGTCTCTAGAAAACCCGATAGTAGTCACTAGTACCACGCGATATTGTGAAAGCTCACGTAGCCATATCAGCTCATACGAATCTGATTGTATGCATGTATATCCGCTCTGGCAGGAATTCCTTCGTAAATTCCATCATCCAAGTAACGCCAGAGCCTGGTTCTCTTGCGGTTACTGAGTGGTGAGCACTGATGTGCCCAGAAGTTCATCTGATCTCTTGCCTTACTTGAACCCTCCCAGAACATTTTCTTTTCAGAAACTGTTCACCCGGGTAAGCTTTTTGTTTGCTGCGATCTATCGAATGACTTTGGATGTGGAGGTTAAATACTGACTAATGCTCTCATTAATGTTGGCAGAATACCTAGATAGCTTTGATTGGAATGCTTCCTGTGCTGAGTTAGAAGTGGGAATTCAGAAATTGTTTACAGAATCAAGGAGAGTAGTGCAAACTTATGCTGCAGAAGCAGGAGATGATTTTGAGAAGAAGCATATGATGACTATCAACAGTGTCTTCAATGAGGAACTATTGGATTCTGAAACAGAGTGGGCACCTCACTTTATGAGTGAACTAATACTGGGTTCACCAGGTGCCCCTCTCAGAAAAGCATTGGTTGAGAGTGGATGTGGGGAATCCGTAATCCGTAATTTAGCGCTAAGCAATGGACGTCAGCTCGCATTCAACATTGGTATGAAAGGAGTCGCTGCAGAAAATTGTGGCGGTAAAAGAACTTGTGTTCAGAACGCTTAGAAGAGTGGTGGATGTAGGATTTGCCGGCGGTGATGTGGAGGGTTCCATCAGCTCGATTGAGCTTGAGAGAAAATAACACGGGCTCCACACCTAGAGGAGTGGCTCTAATGAGAGGGTGTGTCAGAAATTGGCTCTTTGGTGCGGGTGTCTTTGACGGACTTGAATTTTCAGAGCACTTGGAGACCTTTAAGAGCCGCACTGCTGAGAAAGGAGTGAATGAAATTATTTCTCCTTTGATTCAGATGTTCTTTATCGACAATCCTCATCATGTGACAATTGAGCTCCTGGTACGCAAATATGTTGTCTGATCTATTTATTATTACATCTAGATCTTTTCGGGTTAATTAACTATCGTTGATGGAGCAGTCGACAACTAAAACAGCTAAATATCCTTGTTCTGCAGCCTGACTCAGAAAAGGAATCAAAGGATAGAGCGGCTGAAGCGCCAAGACTTGCAAAATTGAAGGCAGATATGAGCCAAGAGGATCTGACTGAGTTGACACGTATGACCAAGGAGCTTCGACTGAGGTAGTAGACTCCGGGTACTCCTGAAGCTTGAGATCCATCCCTTCCTTTCCACCGGATGATATATAGACGGAGATTATAACTGTGCCGCGAGTTCTGCTTACTATGTTCATCTATACGGCTTAGTGTGGAGCACATGTAGCGTTGATTGCAAGTTGAATAAACCGATTCTCAGGTTCCATCATTTCGATAGCCCAGTTTTGAGCTGAAAAGTTAAATCATTCAATAGCTAGTACCTTCCTTTATCTTTTTTAGGGGTTTGGTGCTCGATACTTTCTCTGTATGTGAGGTTGATCGAGAGAAGCATGTAGTCTAACAGAAGGAATATAGCAATCTTAACTCTGGTACCTAAACCCTGTTTGAGGACTTCACGTTTCAGCCGGCTTGTTAGGTGAGAGAGCTTGATGGACAACAGTACTTCGACACGATCTTTTCACGAGCAAAATCCTCTACGTTGATACTGCTTTGGACATGTCCACAGTTGGAACAGATCTCCTGCCTCTTGTTCCTTTTTCTCGTAAGTAACAGTAACTTTAAGAATAGTAACTGTTTCATGGTCACTATATCTCATTTCCTGGTCATATTCTAAACAAGGGTTTCAAACTACTTTACAAGTAAAGATATCGTTATCCACATTGTCCACACAAGGTAACACAAGATATATTATTTGATCAGCATGTCGTGTGGTATCCACTGCTATATACCTCGTTTCCACTGTTAGTAATCATTTGGGAAGTTTTTGAAGGAATTCTGTCAGATATGTTTGGAACATCACTATACTCAACTGGATCGCAGCTATTGCTTGTGGATGTTAGCGTTTGAACTGATGTCAAAGTAGGCTAATTTAGATCTTTTCACTTTGTAGTACCCAGCAAGTCACTACAAGAAATCGGCACCAAAGATATAGATTTTGTAAACCTTAGTCAGCTCATTCGGTGGAAGACAGTAGAAATTAATATTTTTACCCGTTCATGATCATCAGAATGGGGTACTGATGAGGCTCCGAGATACTTAGTAATCCGTGGGAAAGCGAATGTCCAGTCAAACTCTCGACCTTTTTGGCCTGGTAATATATTTTTCATCCTTGGGATCCAGTCATGTCTGACATACTTTTCCGAGTCATTTACATACGTTTGGTACATTTGTGTTGATTGCCTCCGGAAGCTTAAGGGCATCTCTGCTCTACTCCAAGAGGAAAACCCGAAGTGTTGTGAATCAATTGATCTTGTTGAAAGTGGACATGATTGGTAGTGCTGAAGTTACGGTTTTTATATCGGTTGGAAAGTGCTCAACATGTTGGTAGTGCTGCCACCGTTACTTACCTGGAAATCTTTGCGCCATTGATATTCTAATTAAATTGGAGAGTTCTGTTGTCAATGGTATGCAGATGAAGACAATCCTCGTAGATGTTGAAGTCAATCAGCAGCAAAGATTTAAGCAGTTCGTATACAACGGAAGTCAGACCTGGAGGTTTTTGAACTTTAGAAGCTGATCACCTGTCCAACAGATTGGACATTAAGCTCAAGTGGTGGTTCATTTTGACCGACGACCTTGTAAATGTGTTTTGAGCTTGAAATCAATGTGTATTTAATTTTGCTTACGTTACCATCCGTGGCTTACGTTACCATCATTCTGTAGAGTGAGTTTGCAGGAGACTGCCACGATGTTGCTGCCACGAGGTTGGAAGCTATGCTAGATGTGGGAGGCTGGGTTTTTGAACAAATGGGAGGGTCGAGTGATTAAACATGAATTTGAATTCTTTGTTCTTCAATTATGACCGTAATCGATACTTTCCATCCGATGTAAAAACCGTAACTTCATGAATGATTAGTGTAATCAGGATGCTGGTTACTGTAACTGTTGCACATGCCAAATTCAATCCCAGTAATGAAGCAACTTTTGTCGTGAGCTTCTGCCAACCTAGACTATGGTTGTGTCGCCACTTTTTCTGTTATTTACCAGCGCTGGAGCTTTGATAGAGGCACAAAACCATTTAGATAAGGACTCAAGCGGTTTCTCTCTATCAATTTTCTCCTTCCCTTTGACCACGAAGTCAACTGGAGTTTATTCGATTATTAGAGAACCGTGTATGAAGTTTGGCACTCCGTACTCCAGTCTCTCCAAGGTAATCGAACTGCAGTTATAGTTATAGGCAGTTCATGTGAATGTTTGATTTGTTGTTGAAATTCAAATTCATTCTATATTAATTGTTTTATAAATGGAATCTAGAACCCAAATGTGGTTTGCAGAGAATGTATACGCGATTGTCTCGTTCGATTGTGGGACAATGAACAGGTTCCATCATCACATTGAAGGTCGTGTTTACCGCCGTGCTCAATGAGCTCATCCAACAAGATCTCTATAACAGATAGTCCATCAGGCATTTTTCTACTGAATGAGCTCCTCCAACAAGATCTCTATAACAGATTGTCCATCAAGCACTTTTCTTTTCTGAGCACGTTTCAGAATATAGATATTTTGCTTTGTTGCACAATAGCTTGTGTTGGTTTCACATAGAATACAAAGAACTAGACGCAGTGCAATGCCAACTCTGTATAACCGAAGTACAATTTGCAACTGTACAGTATAGAGTATTTCTGCACTTGGAGATATGGAGCAATGTCATCCACCAAGTCGTAATTATGGTTTGTGTTGATGACCTCGGTCATCCAAGTTCGGTCTTCTTTGTTACTAATGACCATCTGGAAAGGACAGAGTATGTAAACACTGGTGGTGCTATGCAAGAAGACTTTGCTGGTGCTATGCTAGCAGAATTTGTCAATATTGTTACCACCGTGGACACAACGCATTGTATAGTTTTTGATTGGAGTCTCTCTCCTCTTGCCTGCATTTAATTTTAGTTGTAAAACCTTCTGAATACGCATGAGATTGTAATGCTGTAATGACTTCAGCGAGACCCCAGCTGGGGGCGAATCCTCTACTCGCTATTGTTCCTTACTCTTTAGATTAATATTGTCAAACATAACCATAAGATTGGTCCGTATTATTCAGGTGGGTTTACCAATTCCCTTATGTATGCTGATTGGAATTTATTTCATGTTCAGATAAACCCTTTGTACGCATGAGGAGTTCCCTGTTTGGATACATCGAAAAAAATGTGTTACCGTAAAAGCAGTTAAAATATCGTTGACTTAATCCAAGAGAAAGAGAGAGTCCTTGAATGCACCAAATTGTGGCACTCAAGGTCAATTATGTTGGCAAACGAGCAAATATCTACAATAACGGTTACACCCTCGATGGTAGCGTGTTCGTTATTGTAAAATATATTGAGGGAACAAGGGTTGTTGAACGCAAACGGACAAGTGGTGGTGGCTATGGCGAAGTCTGCAATTTCAAAAGACGTTCATGTTGGACACGACGGAATTCATTCTCCTATTATTTCGTGAAGGAACCAGGTAGTTGAAGCCTTGTGCGGAGCGACTAGTGCGCTTCTCTGAAATTGTAGGAACCTTCGGCTTCGTGTCATACTGAGATCCAAATCTCCTCAAAATGCTAGATAACGACGATGGCACAGTTGAGATTCTCAAAAATCTGGACATGGACGAACATGCTCTAACCAATATCATGATTGACATTCACGAGCTTCTTGATGCTAAGGGATATACCAAGTGTGCGCAGCAGATCTGGAGCCTTGTAGTTTGAATTTGTTTCTTCCTAATACGGAGATCGCTAGTGTAAGAGTGGTGTAGGGCACTTGTCAAAGTATTGCATGTCGTTAGAACACCTGTCACTGAAATGAGACATTATGCAACTACTAACAACCATATAAATCAACATAATTTTGTAATTGCATGCATTGAACTATCTTTCTGAATCTTATGCAGCATGAAAAGGTATATCGAGGATGTCCCGGAAAGGCATGAGATTCGAACTACATTCTGTCAACAAGGTATACTTATATTATCTCCTAAGAGGAGATCACAATTACTGTAGCTCTTATTAAGTAGCCAGCAACTCCTTACTTCGAGCCTATCACAATTCTTCTCTTCTGGACTCTGTTAGTTGTGTTTATGTTGCATACTGCAATGCATTGTTGTACTTTCAATGTTGTGATCGAGGAAATGTGGACAAGTTCTTGATAAAGTGTCGCTTGACTTATTGTGAGAAAAGAATCAATCTAAAGACAAATTGTTGACTTGATTATGAATGCAGTATGGAGGACTTTCGTAGTTTTGCACGCCATCTGGAATATGTTAGAGGCAAGGGTCTCGTGGTTGCTTGCAGTGGGGTCAGCCGTAGCATTGCTGCAGCTAATCAAGCAAGACCCGGCTTTCTGCATGTGAAGCTGATATGTGAAACTACAGCGTAGTTCCAAATGAATGCGTGTGAGTGTTAGCAGAGCTCTTCCAAACATATGTAAAGGTGCATGTAAGTGATTGAATTAATGCAAATCATGGTAGCCAGACTACGAGACCAAGCTGATACTGCACTAGCTTCAAGGTAGTCCAGTAGGATTTGAGTAACATGAGAACTTACTAACTTAGGAAGTTGTCATCTACACAAACTAACATGTAAAGGTGACTGAGTACCTACTAAACTTCTCAAATCTGCTCATTGACAATAGATAAGCATAATCATCTTCAATTACAGATCAAGGAACTATAAGCCAAAGCTCTCGCTTGAACATTTACTCTCTCACTTGACATACGCGTGCAAAATGTAGTTCTCAACAACCTATCTATTTCGATTCAGATTAGAATTATCTGTAAGTACTGTTAAGTATGCCACATGTACCAGCGAAGTCTGTTAGGTAAAGAGTTTTGAAAGCATAGCAGTTTGAGTTCAAGTGTATTTCGTACCAAAGTTTACTGCGAGCTTGTTGAGTGGCTCGATATCTTTCATGTCAAACACATCCACTTTCAATATTCAGATTTTCTCTGAGAAAACATTTTGATTTGACTATCCGGAAGTGTAAATGGAAGTCAAACCCGATCAGGTAAGCGAAAGAAATTATGATTTCTTCCTACCCGGCTCCACATTATTGATTTGCCAGTAAGCGGGAACCAATGAGGCCAGAATATACAGGGATTTCAAATGTTCTTGTCCTTCAAGATTTTCACAAGAGTCTAATTTTACATTTATGCACACTGATAAATTTCTTCTCGGCTGTGTAAGGAGCTTTTCAGCTGCGAATTTTCAAGCGCTCTTTAGAAAAAAATGTGAATATTTAAAGAGTAACTTTGCGTATCTAATGGAGGTGACCAAGGTAATCACACTGCATTTTTGCGACTGCAACTTGTTAATCTACAGGTACTTTCACAGTTTGCAAGTCACGTGTATAAGTTATGAAGATGTGCAAGATAAATTGCGTTTATACATGGAACAACGATAATATATACCTTCGTGAATTTGTCAAGAGAGAGGTTGCATGAATTCCATCTTGGTTGAAATCACACTAAATGAATCAGATTACCTTCCATATTACTCTCCACCACACACTATGCCTCACACTCATGAGATTAGTGTGTCGCCAAAATTCTACTCAACTTGGTAGACCACGAACTTCCATCGCAGTTTTTCTCTAGCCAGCACAATCCGCCCTAGCCTTTCTGCTGCTCATGTTTTCTTCGTTCGGCATTCCGCACCATTTTTTCTTGCGCTTCCGGTCTAGTGGAGTTAACCTTATTTTACCCCCTTTGTGTTTTCCTTGTACGGCTTGATGAGATCGTTTTATATTACTTCCCATCTCCTGTACACCACTCCTGGCCTGATAGTTACACCATTAGTCTGCGCAACAGAAATGGCCGTTTCCTCTACCTACCGTAGTCTCTCACGGCCTGCAATGTCTACTCAGCTGTCTCGTCCTTACGTGTCTTTGACATGTCACGATCATAGGTATACTATGCACTCCACCTCCCCAGTCCAGGCAGAATGTCTCCAATGATAAGCCATCTAAGTTGCCTGTTATCCTGCCGCGTCCCCCTTTTATGTGAAATATGTAACTTGCGTGTAGCTGAGTATCCCGGCCATAGGCATACTATGCACACCATGTGACCGAGTCAACCAGAACGTCACCAATGAGAGGTCCTCTTCGCTAACAAATGTCGTTCCAAGTCCTCCTTGTTTGAAGGCGGAGTCTCATGAGCTACTGTACTCGTAACGTAGTCTCTCACAGCTTGCAGTTTCTACTCGGTTGTCTTTCCTAATCTGTATTTAAGTTGATTTTATTATTTGGGTTTTGACATGTATTTAAATTAGGTTATTATCCATTATTTTGGATACATGCCAGGTAGAGGCAGGTCTCCAAGTATGAAAAGGAGCTGGATACTGTGCAGCAGCAGTAAGCAAGGATGGTTTTTATTGCTCTAATTTTGGAATTGTATTAAATTATAAATACTTTGTTCAACAGGTGTATCATTGTACAAGAGCCTAATCTATGAGATAATAAATTCTATTTTCTATTTTTTAATTAATTTTAGTGGGGTGTTCATGTTGTTGATTGACGGGTGCAACCTTAAGAAAAGCAATCACAGAAGCTAACGCCACTTCGGATGATTCTATGTTATATAAAAAATTTCACTTATATAACTCTAATTTTTAAAATATAATTATATATTATTAGAATTAAGGTTCATTTTAATTAGACTTTATCTTTCTAAATGTTGACAATTTTCTCTATCCTTCTTGCTATCTTAGATATCTTCCCCTCCTTATTAGCGCAGTTGCTATTATATTTAATCTTTTCTGAAACAATCTGCATAACTTTCAAAGAACACTTTACGCTGTCCCAGTAATGTTTACCATGCATCCACTTCACCCAGGCAGAAAGTCTCTCATGATGTGTACCCTAGCATTTATCGTGTCACGTCCGCCTTGTTTTCCTGGTCATGTGACGTGGATCTCAATCGTACCGTTTGCCGGCATAAATTCGCAATATGATAACGTATGTTAAATTCACCTTGGGTCCACAAGATGATTGTCTTGTTTATTGATCCAGTGCATCTCTGACTACTTCCTAGCGGAAACCCAATTTTTGAAAACTGATATCAAGAGGCGCGGGGGAGATGCGAGAGAGTGTGGAGACGGGAGAGGAGAGGGAGAGACGTGAGATAATTTTGATAATTCTTGAGTGGTCTCTAGCATGTAGCAATCGAGTGAATAGTCAATTCTTTTCGTTTTTCAATTTTGGTTCCATTGGTATCTAGATTGAACATTATGGAGAATGGAGTAGAAAGTTACAAAGACTTTTAGTTTTTTTAGGGTTAAAAGTGATCATTATACATTGAGAGTGATGGGTTGGAAATTTTCATTTCTAATTTCTTTGTTTTTACTATTAAATTTCATATGAATTTAATTTGAAAATTTTGGAGATGTAAATTGAAAGTTATGAGAATTTATAGATTTTAGGGTTTGGAGAGATTGTTTCTTATGTGAATTGGGATGTGAGTGGTTGTGGTTTTGTAGATATGGAGAGGAGTATCATGTATTACTATCATTATTCTTGTACTAGCCATGGCTACACCTTCCCATGTGGGGCTGCCTAGAGCGGGTTGGGATACACCATGCCCGGTGTGTCATCGACGCTTTACCTCGCAAGGGATAAAGACTCATGTGGGAAGGATGCACAAGGACTATGATTGGACCACTTGGGATGCTCATGTGAGACGAGCGACCACATCGACTGCAGTGACACTCGGGATGACGCACGCTTCTTCTATACCTTTGTTGATTGCTCCAAGGATACCGATCGAGTCGTGGGAGTGGTTAGCTTCTCACGCGGGTTGCATTTGGGGGTTATTTGATACTAGTTTTCCATGTCCACGTCTATTCCATAGGCTGCCCCGCACACTCCATGATGAGGCTAGACATGCTTTTCGCCTACCACTGGATCATTTGGCACGTGATCCCTTGGACGAGTTAGCGTGGTTGCTATTCCTCCTACTCCCTCAAATGGTGTCTTCGTTATGCTAGAGGGGGACGCGCGGGGCATAGAGAGGTGGCGGCTAGATTTCGTCGATTCCGAGCAGGGGATTGGGCAGCGCTTCAGGAGGAGTCTGTTAGGGCTACACAATTTAGGAGACAAGCATCGCCATAGGATACCACAAATTCCACTCGCTTACGATGATGTAGGACATTGGGTCAGGCGGGAGAGTTTAGTATAGCAGCATGAGCGCTACACCCTTTGTCTATAGCGAGTCCTACTGATGAGACCATCTCTTCCCTACACTCATTGCATCCTATAGCAGTAGAGGGACTACCACTAGAGGTCTTAGATTATCAGCCTGAGCAGCCTTTATGTCTTGATAGGTCGCTATTTGCACAAGCATTGTGCACTGCCCCTTGCCTTTCCTCAGGAGGCTTGTCAGGGATGGTTTATGAGCACCTTAGAGATTGCTTCCAGGCAGATGATCCTTCTAGTGGTTTTACCTAGTTGTTTCAGGTGGCTGCAGCAGTAGCGAGAGGAGACATTCCTATGTCTGTTAGTCGGGTCTTAGGTGCTAGTCGACTTCTTGCGATTGAGAAGGACACGAGAGGCATTAGACCGATTGCTATTGGAGAGATCTTTTTGCGTTTGGTTAGCTGTACCATTGTTCTTCAGCATTGTTCTCACTTTCGATAGCACCTTAGTCCACATCAATTTGGAGTAGCTATACCTGGAGGATGTGAGGCTATATCTTTAGGCATTAGAGCACTCCTAGATATTCTTCCGGAGTGGGTCATCCTACAGGTGGATGTTGAGAACGATTTTAATAGCATCTCACGTGCATCCATCTTTAGAGAGCTTAGGGAGGCTAGTGGATCCTTGGCGAGTCTCATTCCTTTTGTGCGGTCTTTTTATGGCTCTCCTGCTTCCCTTTATTACCAGCATGGTGGTTCATAGGAGGGAGTCACCGTCTTGGAGTCAGCTGTTGGTACACGACAGGGAGATCCTTTGGGGGGGGCCCTTATTTGCCATGGCTCACTTTAGAGCTCTCCTATCTACTACTTTAGCCATGCCAGGTTGTGTATTTCCCTCCTTGGCAGATGATACACATATCGTAGACCCTGTAGATCAGATTAGGCAGGCCTTTGACTACTTGACTACCGAGCTACATCTAGTAGGCTTGAGAGTCAAGGTGTCAAAGTGTAGGGCATGGTCCCCTTTAGGTATCCCTCCCCACCTTGAGCTTCCAGAGGGGTGTATCACATCCACAGATGGACTTTTTGTTCTTGGATTGCCAGTAGGATCGGAGGATTTTGTCACACGCTTCTTGGACGCTGCCCTTGCAGAGGATGTTCTCCATGTGGATGACCTTCCATTACTAGGAGATCCGTAGGTGGCATTTGGTATACTCTCTTCCAGTATTGCTCATCGACCATCCTACCTCATCCGTACAGTTCCCCCCTCACCGTCCTTCCTATCACATCTGAGAGCATTTGATAGGAGGATTATGGGAGTCTTTGGTGATATTATTGGACCAGGGACTTTTGAGTGTGTGATAGGGGATTTGGCACGTAGACAGACGGCTCTACCGATCTCATGTGGTGGGGTTGGCTTGCTTTCTATGGAGGAGATGGCACCTATAGCATTTTTGGGTAGTTGGGCTCTCTCGGCACCCCTACTTGCCTCTCGTTTTGTGGTTGCTGATAGGCCGGTTTTGGAGACTTATGTGACAAAGGTGGAGGGAGGACCTTTTCTCTCCAGGTGTTATTGCGGCAGACGAGAGATAGTCTATCCCCATGAGCATGAGAGGGTTTTCCATTGTTTGCTTCACTATCGTCAGATTGGACTAGAGGTCTACAGTCTTCCTTGATGGAGCGACAGTGTGAGCATATGCTACATTCTCTCTTAGTTGACTCGTCCATTCCTCAGGCTACTAGAGCACGTCTACGCTCTTGCTCCGGCAAGGATGCAGGCTCATGGATCCTAGCTCGACAATGCATTAGGGCTTTCCGACTTGCACCGGCTACTTTCTCTACAGCGATGAGGTTTCGCCTAGGTTTGGTCCACCCATCTGCATCTTCACTACTCACTTGTGAGTGTGGTTCCACACTAGATGCAGCGGCGGTCCACATGACACGGTGTCCTTTTGGAGGACAGAGGATAGCTACACATGATGCCGTTAGAGACATAGTGTTTGCTATGGCACGAGAGAGTGGATACTTAGCTTGGAGGGAGCGTTCGTATGCGTTGCAGACAACACGTGTCAGGGCAGACTTATACTTGGCCGAGATGATCAGGTGACAGTAGCGGATGTCATGGTCATGGACCCTACGCGTGATACAGTTTCGGAGGGAGTGATTACCCATCCCCCTGGATGGGCGGCGAGTGCAGCAGCAGGTCGCAAGGTCTCCAAGTATAGGGGCATGCAGCGAAGTCACCTCTTTGTTCCTCTAGCCTTGGAGTTATATGGAGCGATGGACACGACATTTGACACATTTGTCAGGGAGTGCGCGAGAGCTTATCATGTTAGGCGTCAGGGGGTACCACTCTCACTCTCATACTTTGTAGCTTACTTTAGACAGTGTGTGTCCATTGCTCTACAGAGTGCAGTGCCTGGTGCAATCCATAGGAGAGCAATCACATTAGGTGATGTTTCTTCGGATGCTCCAGTTGTGTGTAGACCGTACGACTTGCATAGCTCGGATATCTTAGGTGCGGTAGGGCAGATTTCTCATACAGACTCTGTTGGGGCTTAGCCCCATGTTACCTTTTTTGTCTCTCCCTTGTACGGCTTGATGGGGTCTTCCCATCCTTCATTTTTCCTACACGGTCGCCTTTTTTCAGTTTATAGATCGATATACAAACAAGGCAGACGGCGTAGAAAACATGAAGGATGGGAAGACTCCATCAAGCCATACAAGACGGAGAGGAAAAAGATAAAATGAAGCTAAACGCCAATAGAGTCTATATGAAAAATCGACACTACTGCATCTAAGTTTGCACCGCGAATACAAACTGGAATTTATTCACATCACATTCAACTTAAAAGCAATTGCGAAAATACTTCGATTTCTGGAAGAGGATATACTTCTTGATTAGCAAAATTTGAACATAGTAAAAAAAATATAAAACAAATGAAACGATGACTATATACGCATTAAGCATAGGAATCAATATAAAGAAAGATGTGACTTCCAGCATCTTGCATACTAAGTTGAATCACACCCGGTCGCCTTCTTTTTCAATTAAATCATGTCCGGTCTCTTTTACTCCAAAGTTCAAGTGGAACATTAACATCGTATAAACGTGTATCTCTACGCCTAATTCAAGAAGACAAACTAAATCACCTGAAAAATGCTTCAATCAATTTCTGGTGTGAAGTAATCACATGACTCTTATCTAGGACGTTGAATTCGTTGTGGATGCTGCGTCCTCAAGTGTTTCATCCAGTTAATCAAGTCATTCTTGTACCTCAGGAGTACCACAACCAGATTTACTCTTTCTTACCAAGAGTCCATGTACGGATTGTACCATGCCAGTGGCTGGATAACTAGGATTTGCAGGGGATGGCGGTGAGAGTGTATCAGTTACTATTATGTTATCTTATGTTACGGTACCAGCAGAATAACGGTAACTGCACCTCTTGGCATCTGATACTAATGTGTACATTGAGAAGGAAGGACGGATGCTAGTCTGTACTCTGAATGTACTTTTATTGCATTGAATTTTCACTGAGAATCTTGATACAGTAAAACCATTCATGTGAATCTCTTAGCCTACTCGAAGAGAAAGGTGCCTTTCATAATTTCATAATGACATTGTGGTTTGTAGTGCACGGTTTTCTTGATGACATAAGAACGGTCCCACATACAATAGGAGGTTTTAATTTCTGCTGCTATCACCTTGAACTTTTCCTGTGCCATCTCTCCTCTTTCAAAGAATTGTGCGTTAGGGGTGACTTCAAGGTTCATCTCAATTATATAGATATTCTTGGGATAGAAGAGTGATGGCACCTTGTTCTGATCAGAAGTACACACATCTTTTACTACCTTGTGAAAGAAATGATTTTCTCGGGCTCAGGAAAAGGTTCTCCCCGAGATTAGGTAGATCATCAGGTACCAGTATGTTGGATTTTCTACATCGAGCAGTGAAGTGTGCGGCGAAACTGGATTCTCATACCGTAGACTATAGACATATGTTGTTCGATGTGCTCTGAATTTATCGATACATGTGCAACCGGTCTGTTTACAACGGTGTACTGTTTGCTTCGGAACGTATGTGACAACGTGAGATTGCCTCATGATGTACAGCGGAGGAAGTCTGCCCAATTATAGTTCTGGCAAATCACAGGGGTTCAATAAGAACATTCGACTGTGGTTTGTGTCTCACTTAAGCATTCTGCTTCCAGGTATTTGGCGTAATTTGGCATGGATTCAAGTAACTTTTTGCTGAAAGTATTGTCACGATGGTACGGGGTGAACATCGTTTTTTAAGGTTTTGGTTACACTGTTGCCCGGCCAATAAATGGTTCTACGGTCTTCCTGGTTCAAACCACTGATGTTGACTTTGGTACTAGTGGAATTTAGATATTTGCGTCGATTGCAACAACACACTATTGCAGTAGTTTGTAGATACGATGATGATGTCCCAGATGTTTAACCGTTGTTTAGCGTCAAAGAAGTTTGAAAACAGTACTTCTTCTACCTGGCATACGTTTAAATGACGTGGGTTTTCTGGTGACTTGAAATGGTTGTTCTATAACAGCCAGTTCTATGACGTGTCCTTTTTTGTCTCTCCCTTGTACGGCTTGATGGGGTCTTCCCATCCTTCATTTTTCCTACGCGGTCGCCTTTTCTCTTGTTGTTCTATAGCTGCTGAACTTATGTACTACAGTACGGTTTAATTCAAGGGTTTTCCATTCCAGGGAGTCATTCTCCAACTTTGATTCGGTTTTACGTGTTACACAATCTATTTGCTAATTTGGGGCCATAAGGGAGCAGTACAGTAGTAGTAGACTCGAAAGATTTAGGGTCCCAAGGGACTGATCATGTTTCTCATACGATGGATTTAAACTGTGTACTCTAGTAATAAGGCGAGCAGGAAGGGATGAACCTGACAGTGCGAAATGGGTTTTGAAAGTCCTGGTCATTCCGGTATTAGGAGAGGACTCTCCTTGCAGCTACTAGGTCTCAACAAAGTTAAGTTCTCGTTTCATTTTGAGATTCTGAAAAATTTCTGGGAGGTTTCCTCTAAATGCTCATTAAAGGACACAGTGTAGTGTTCCCTTCAACTACATGGCCATATTACTTATAGCTATTGACAGATACAACTGAAATTATCTTGCGTGTTGTAAAGGGGTACTCTTCCTTGCCAAAAAGTATAATCTACATTGTTGGTATAATCAGTTCCAGGCATTTGAGACCCCTTACCTGCAACTCAAATCTCCTAAAGGATAAGGTTGGAGGATTGGTGCAAACAGAGTTATAACAACAGTTGCTGTTGAGCTTGTAAACACCCTTAAGGATCTTATTCATCTCCAAGTTGAGATAATGGGAAGATGGAATCACAGGAATTTAAAGACTTCTGGGTTCTGGTGGTCATAATCGATAACGTCAGGTTGATGCTTTCTCCTGCACCAGCTTCTTGTGGTATCGTCTTGAGAAACTCTGAATAAGGTTGGAAATTTGATTCCGTGGTATATACTACAAGTAGCAATAACATTCGACCCAGAACTCGCCAGGATCCATTCATCGGATCGCAAGAATTTCATGTTCAAAGGGATTGTACAAAGGGTATATGAACATTGCTAGTTTTCTAAACGCAGTGATAGCGTGGTCATGATTCTTTCCCATGGCTGTCTAGCTCGGGAGTCCGGATATTTCCATACGTAGTGCGTCGACGCCAAATTGAGCTACGCCCACAACAACGTCCCTGTCAAGAGCAACTAAAAAGGGAGAACCTTCTCATCAACTTACACTTTACACTTCTGTTGGTGTCGAAAAACTACTCATTGAGGAGTAGTTTCTGGAGGAGTCTCACTCCAAATGTGAATCAATTGTAAGATCATTGCCAATCATTTTAAGATCTTGCTAAGGACTGTTACGTCAAATATTAATATCAATTTCATATTAATATTTGACGTAACGGTCCTTAGCAAGATCTTAAAATTACAATTACGTAATAATCCAAAATCGTCCAAAATTGCTCATACACAATAGTATGTGCAAAATATTGCGTGGTGGATGGTCTTTTAGACAGGGACAACATACCAAGTTCACTTGTTATAGTGCAACAAAGACAAACTAAATCATATCACTGAGAGTTTGATAGGAGTTTTATGAATGCTTTTGGTGATATTATTGGACCAAGGATATTTGAGTGATTTTATTGGACCAAGGATATTTGGGATTGGCAAGTAGACCACCATCTCTATCAATCTTGTGTGGAGGAGTAAATCTACTATCTATGGAGTAGATGGCACCTATAACATTTTTGGGTAGTTGTGCTCTCTCTATACCTCTACTTTCCTCCCATTCTGTGGTTGTTTATAGGCCAGTCTTGGAGATATATGTGACCAAGGTGTAGGAAGGATCTTTTTTCTCTCAAAGTGTTATTGCAATAGACAAGAGATTGCATATCTCAATGTGCACAGGAGTACCTTCCATCCTTTGTTTCCCTATTGTTAGATTGGACCCAAGGTTTGCAGTCTTCCTTAATGGAGCAACAATTTCAACATACATTACATTCTCTCCTAATTGACTCGTCCATTCCTCGTGCTACTAGAGCACATATTTGCTCTTGCTTTGGCAAGGGTGTAGGCTCTTGGATCCTAGCTTGATTGTGCATAAGGGCATTTTGACTCTCACTAGGTACTTTCTCTATAGTTGTAACAATATGGAGTTTAGCGACAAAGTTGGTAAGGTTAATGAAGTAGCAAATAAGACAAATTAGCCTAGAATATTCTATAAGTATCTAGGAAGCTTCTTGGGAAGTTTCCCATCTAACTTAGCTTGCACTCCAAGTAGATAGCTTCTAGAAGGAAGCTTCTAGAAGCTTCCAACTAACTTAGCTTGCATGGCAAGTAAACAACTCCTCGAAAGAAGTTTCTTGAGAAGCTTCCCAATTCACTTGGCTTGCGCTCCAAGAAAGCGGCTCAAGGAAGCTTCTTGAAAAGCTTCTCAAGAGCCTTATATGATCCCTATAAATACAAGAGCCAAAGCTCATGCTAGGCATTTGGAGTTTTCCTACATTCAAGTGTCCCAATGTGAGTTTCCATTCTCCTATTTCTCTCCTTGGTCTTGGTCTTTTACATTGGTATCAAAGCAAGAATGAGATGGATGGAATTTATGGACCACCAAATCCACTTCCACCAAACCATTGGGATTTTTGTGTTAGAATTCTACCCAAGCATCCTTTCATACAATTCATCACCTCACGCTTTGGATAAGATTTTTTGCATATGATCACCATATCTGAGGAACCCTTGGTGCTTCCAGTTGTAACTTATGGAGAATGGTGGATGTGTTGCTTCTATATGTTAATAAATTAGATAGATTAGAGGTGGTGTGATAAAGTAGCAACCATGGCGGCAATGCACGAGGCTATCCTTGTTATGCAACAACAAATCAAGCATCTTACTCGATTATTGGATGAACAAGAGCTTAAACGACAAGAGCACATAGAGAGTACCAATTTGAGAAGGAGAAGATCAAAACAAATTCCCTAAATCCAAGGTATTTGAAGGCAAGAATCTATCAGTGTAATGGAGAATTTTGTGTTTGATTGTGAACTTTACTTTGAAGCTACCAATCTGCAAGATGAGCAAAAATAGATTATCTTAGCTTCTAGCCAATGGATGGAGTAGCAAAGCTATAGTGGACATTCTGAGTGAACCAAGTTGAACAACAAATTGTTGCACTAATCTTGACATGGGCAGAATTCAAGAGTGCAATAATTAGTCGGTTCAAAGCTATAAATGTGTAATACCAAGAGCTAGCTATATGATCTAGATGTGAAATTTGGTTTGGTAACATCTAGAATGATGTTATACATGATAGTCAAAAAAGATCAGATAGGAGTATCACCAAAAGAGTACTTCTATTAATAGGGCAAAAACTGAAATAAACTTGAGAACCTTAGAACCAATAGCTAGACATATGATTTAAAGGTGAGAATTGGCTTGGTAACATCTGGAAGGATGTTACACATGATGGACTTAATAGATCAGAAAGAGGTATCACCAAAAGGGGACTTCTACTAATAGAGTAAGAACCAAAATATGCCTAAAATCTTTGAAGGCAATTTCGAAGGCCTAAACGGATGAATTAGGTCTCAAAAATGTGCGAATTCTCCTCCCCCTTCCCCAATAGACAAAAGGCTGGCCTTCCTTCCTCCTTGCTTTGTCTTGTCGAGAGCTTTCCAATGGTACCTTACGTGATTCTGAGATTCCTATAGGAAGATTCCCTAAAAGATTCCCTTTGGTCAAAGCTTGTTTGACGAACCAAATAGGACCTAGACTAGACGTGTCACCCATCCAAGTAAGTAATCCAAGGGTGGAGCTTTCTGACACCACCTATCTGTGTACCTAATCCTATGGTGGAGCTTCCTTGGAGGGGATCATCTTTGTCTATATAATAAAGAGAAGGTGCTCCTTTGGGGCATCGAATGTTTCTGTGTTTGTAATGTGTGTGATTTGTGTTTTCTCTCTTCTCTTGTCCTTTGAGTATTACAAATGCCACACAAGCTGCATGGGATAAGTTGGCAAAGGTGAAACAGATTGGCTCTGTAAAAAGTTACATCACACAATTCCAGAACACCATCATGCAAATTCCAAATATATTGGAAGATGAAGCTCTGGATCAATTTGTGAGGAGCTTGAAGTCAAGAACCAAATTAGAGGTAACCATACAAGAGCCAAAACACTTGGAGGAAGCCATGTGGTTGGCTGAACGTCTTGTTTCTTTGGTTGTAACAACTTGGCCTTGACCTCAACGTCCACAAAACCTACCAAAACACTACACATGGGTGGAAGAGCCGGCACCAATAGAGATTGATGCCATTCAATGGAGACCACTTGACACTACAAATAGAGAGAAACTATGACAAAATATGGGTTTTTTTATTGTCACCAATTGGGACATTCAAGTGTCTAAATGTGAGTTTCCATTCTCCTATTTTTCTCCTCGGTCTTGGTCTTTTACAATAACGATGAGGTCCACATAGTTCATTAGTCGCTTGTGATTGAAGTTTTACACTAGATGCAACAAAAGTCCATATGACATGGTGCCATTTCAGAGGACAAAGGATAACTATCCTTAATGTTATCAAGGCTATAGTGTTAACTATGGCACAAGAGAGTGGATACTTTGCTTGGAGGGAGCGTTGGTATATTTTTGCAATCAATATGAGTCAAGGTAGACTTATACTTGGTCTTAGATGACCAAGTGACAATTGTGGATATTGTGGTTATAGACCCTACACGTGATGTAGTGTTGGAGGGAGTGATCACCCATCCTCTAGGATGGACGGCAAGTAGAGCAACAATGAGTAAGGTCTCTGGGTATAAGATATGCAATGAGATCACCTCTTTGTTCCTCTAACCTTGGAATTATATGGGGTGGTGAACATGGCTTTTGATACCTTTGTTAGGAAAAGCATGAGCGTATATCATTGGAGATGTTAAGGGGTATCACTATCACTCTCATATTTTAGATGGTGTGTGTCTATTGCTCTATAGAGAGCATTGGTTGGTGCAATCCATAGAAGAGAAATTACATTAAGTTGTGCTTATTTGGATGCTCTAGCTGTCATGCATATATACATTGCTACACAACATATATTGTTATCAACATCATACACTATAGAAGCACAACTCACACATCAATCATACATGAACTCTAAAGTGCATAATTGCCATCCGTTGGTGGTTAGGTCCCTCTAATTCTAGATAGATATCTACTCCAAGTATATAATATGCCCTATGGTGGGGAAAGATCATGAGGCCGGGTGCTATCAAGCCCCATTGTTAGTTGCCTATCTTCAATCTATACCACATAAAGATGAATTAGCTATAGGTCAAGTACATCTAAGACATAACCACTATCCTTGAAGAACCATTATGAAAGGAGGAGTCAAACATGCCATATTCCATCCTATTGAATAGCTATCACACACCAATATAGTAGTAGCTCCACCAAACAAACCACATAACATACACCGCAAGCCTGCATGTACAAGTGCCAAGCTTGGGTCTATAGTTTTTGAGGTGGCATGGTGCACAATTGTGCACATGATTCTTCCAAATAACACCATCACATCCTTCCAATAAAAGGACTCCAAAAGGCAACACCTTGTGCACTCTCAAGATAGTGTGGCTTGTAGTAACATCAAGTATCATTGGTGCAATTGATTATAGATATATAGTCACCTACGTGAAATTGGCAAATTGAGGGTCTATAACCTCCTCCTTTAATAGTAGCATAGCATAAGGTATCCTTATGATGAAAAATTGGTAAGTTCTTAAAGGCCATTAGTATCACTCTCCAAAAGATCTTTGCTTGTTTAGAACATGCGCTCACCTATATGTTTGGATCATCCAAGTCCAAAACTATAATAGCATCATGAAAATGGTTGTAGGTAAATCTCCATCTTGTCCATAGAGTAGAAAGTAAGGAAAGAAGGATGCTAAGGAGGCTTGCCAATTGAACCAATAGCCCATGGCTAACCAAGGTAATTGGAGATCCCAATCTCCTTGGTGGCCTCTTTGCAAACCATACTTAAACAATCCTCTTTTCATCATCGAACCTCTCTTTGCTAAGGCATCTACCTCAAGGTGATCTTAGGAAGTAGTACAATGACTAATCAATGCCTTGTCACACAAGACCTGAAACTCCCCCAAGAAATTGTACCATAATTTGACAAAACGTCAATTGGTGTACAAAAATGATTTAGAATCCGATCCAAGAACAAGTAAGCCATCCCTTCATTGTAGTTTTCAAGAAGTATCACCAACCTTATCCACTTGGAGAAGTATTTCACCATAATTAAAACATACTAATGATGTCTCATAGTCAATAAGGAAGGTCCACAAAGTCTAACTCCAATGGTAACTCAATTGCATGATAGATAATGGATGTAACTATGGTGTAGGAGCGTTAAATGATGTTGTAACTCGATCACAAACTAGGAAATGGAAATAAAAAATTATACATGGGTTTGCATACCACACCACCAATAATGACTCTAGGGTAAGCTATATGTATGCTTTACTCCAAAATGTCTTAGCTCTTCATGAGCATGACATATCAACTATAGTCCAACTGAGATGGAAGTAGTACTACTTGCACTCTACCATCATCCCGTACACAAAGAAGATGGTTTCCCTCCAATCTAAACTGCCTAGCTTGCTGAAGAACATGGTCTCTCTCCTTTGCACCAATTGTGCTACCTAGAACACCTATCTAAAGACAATCCATCACTAAGACATCATCATGAATGTTTCACTGATTTGTATGAATATTCCACCCTTTGGATCTATGACCTCGACAACTCCTCTTTTATGTGTTAAGAGAGATACTACCAAGACCTCAAAAAGTATACATAGAAAGGTAGATGTATCCCAACCTAGCACCATCTTTTCATCTGCCTCACCATGCCAACATGCTCCAGTCTGATCTTGTTGACTAGGACATGGGCTTCTACTCAACCCATCTGCATCATGGTTCATCATTCCAAGTTTGAATAACCATGAAATCATACTCTTGGAAAATCAAAGCTCTTCATGAAAACTTCCCTAAAAGTTTGTTGGATTCCATCAACCACTTTAGTGGTTGATGATCAATGATGAGAGTGAAGTGGTTACTAAATAGGTAACATTAGAAATGTGTTATTGCCCATGCTACTACCAAGCACTCTCTCTCTCATATGAATTACACTTTGCATCCACTAAATTTTTGATGTGATTGGCATAGGCCACCACAAATTCCTTCCCTTGCTAGGTGAGCACTACTCCAAGCCCCAACGTACTCCAATCACCGTGAACATTGAATGGTTATCCTCTTATTGGTCTTCTAAGAATAGAGGCAAATGTCAACCTCTCCTTGAGCTATGTAAAAGATCTCTCTTGCTCATCTCTCCAACACCACTCTTGTGTATGCTTGGTCAGCTTTGTCAAGGCCTTGGCAATGACACAAAATCTTCTAACATATTGGCAATAGAAGTTTGCAAACCCAAAGAATGCTCACACTTTGCTCACATTTGTAGGTTGAGGAATATGTGCAGTACTATCCACCTTGGTTTGCTGAATGTCAAGCCCTCTAAGATAGATAGTGTGGCCAAAATACTCAACCTATTTGTCAAAGAATCTACACTTCCCAAGATATAATTTGAGTCCATGAGATCTCAACCTATCAAACACCTCCAACAAGTATCTCTCATGCTCCTCCAGAATAGTGCTATAGACCAAAATGTCATTGATATAGTACCAAGAAAAATCCAATCGTACTAGAACCCTTTCCATGACCCTCTAGAACTCACTAGGAGCACTATTTAACCCAAATGATAAGAACCTCCAATGATATAATACATCTTTACAAAAAGATTAATAGCACAAAATGCTATTGTAGACATGTCTTCTTCTTTGATTGGCAATTGATGATATTTTGCTTGAAGATCCAAAGTAATTGAAGACCTTTGCATGCCTAATTGAATTAAAGATCTCCTCTTGTGTAGGCATGGCATATCAATCAGCCTTAGTCTGTTGATTGATAGGATAATAATCCCCACACATCTGCCTTTCTATGTAGTTGCCATGTAGATCCTTCTTGACTGGCATCACTATAGTTGAAATATATTCTCCATGTGAAATCTCCACCAAACTAGCCTCAAAAGAGTCTTTACTTTGACTTTGAATCAAAACACTCCCCTCATAACTATATCTTTAGGGATGCCAAAAAATCAGTGTATCACTAGTAAGCTCAATCCAAATACTGTGTACTCTTAGAGCATCAAAATTTTTCATATTGAGGGCAAATTAAATCATGTAGCTCCTCAAACTCTTAGTCTTTCTACTCTTATAAGCTTAGGTCCAATGTTTGGCTCCTAGGTATCCTCTATAATTGATTTAGGATTGTAAAATGCATTGATTGGCTACTACACTGGGCCCTTGAGAGTAGTTATATCATGCCCTTGTAATCTTCCAAGGACATGAGATCCCCCAAGAGAAACACAAGAGAGAAAATGCAAGGTTTCAACATTTAATACTTTGATGCCCCAAAGGAGCACCTTGTCATTATTATATAGCAACAAGGATCCACTCAAAGGAAAGACCACCCTTGGATCAGATATATGGATTGGTAACATGTCAACGAGCTCCACCCTTAGATTAGTTGCATGGATGGATGAAATTTTGATCCTTGTCCTATCTTGTTCATCAAACAAGTTTGGCCAAAGAGAATCTTCCTATAAGAAACTCAGAATCACATGGATGAAATACCATTGGAAAGCTCTCAATGAGATAAATAGTGGGGGAGGAGGCAAGCCTACTTTCTTAAAGTGTCTATTTTTATCTATTTTTTAGGCCTAATTCATTTGTTTAGGCTTTCAATATTGGCTCTAAAGTTTTTAGGGTAATTTTTACTCTTGCCCTATAAATAGAAGTACTCCTTTGGTGACACCTCTATCTAATCTACTTAGTCTATCATATATAACATCTTTCCATATATTACCAAGCAAATTTCTACATCTAGATAATATGTCTAGCTATTGATATTACAAATCTCCCACCTTTTAAATCGCAATGTGCTTGTTGCAAAGTTGTTGCTCAAAAGATTGCACTAACAACTGTGCATTGGTCAACTTGGTTGCTACTTCTCATGTTGCCTCATATAATTGATACCCTTTCCAATGTACAAAATATTCCACATGTAGATGGTGGGTATCATAGATGCATTTTTGAAGAATGCATTGGATTTCATATTCCTCCGTGCCATCAATGAGTGTTGGACAAGGTCTAACTTCTTATGTGAAAGGAAAGTGGGGTAGTCAAGTTTGTATCTGCTTAGTAAGGAAACATGGAACATTGGATAGATCTTCATGTGTGGTGGTAGCTTGAGGTAATAGGCCATTGTGTCCATTTGCCAAAGGATAGAAAAAGGCCCAATAAAACAAGGTCTGAGCTGATGAGGCCCAACTAACATGAGGTTGGTTGTGGATAGCCAGAATTGATCTCCCTACATTGGACTCTATGTGCCTATGATGTGCATTTGCATATTTTTTTGTTGATCTACAACTTGTGCTTGGCATTCTCCACACCCTGATGGATTTTAGAAACAAAAGTGTTGACAATGTCAACTTGGTAGCCACCGGATGGATCTTCATCAAGCTCAAAGGTGTGAAAGGATGCTCTCTATACATGAAGAAGAAATGTGGAGATGCATTTACTGAATTGTTGCAAGAAAATTCCACCAATGGAAGTAAGGTGTCCCACCTCTCTTGCTCATCTAAGGTGAAACTCCAGAGCGTGTCCTTAATAGTGCAATTAGCTCGGTCTATTTTCCCATCAGTTTGTGGATGGTAAGCCATGGACATGGCAAGTTTGGTTTTGAAGTTGAAAAGATTGTTCTTCAAAACAAACTAAGTGTTCATCATCAATAAAAGCACTAAATTCACCATTTTAGTGCTTCTATTGGTGATGAGCACTCAAGACAAGCCATGGTGAGAAAAGACTAAGTACAATTGAGATAATTGTGGAGTAGTTGCATCCTTGATGGTAGGACACACATGAATCATTTTGTTGAGTCAGTCAACAAAGACTACAATGGAGTCAAACCATAAGGTGGTCTTGGACAATTCACAAACCAAATCCATGTTTACTTGTTCCCAATGTTGTGTAAGAGTTTGGAGGTGTTGAAGGAGTCATCTAAGAGCTTGATTTGGAACTTTATTTTTTAAACAAAGTAGGTAGCTCCAAACATACACCATCACATTGTTCCTCATCTTGGGCCAATGTAATGGTGTTTGATTGCATCTAAGGTCTTGTCCACTCCAACGTGACCTGCATTGGTGGAATCATGACATTTAGCTAGGATGGTGATTTTTGTGTCTATGCTATCTAGAATCTATAACTTGCCATCACAAAAGGTGAGTCCTTGGATACTAGTTACACCTTTGGATGATTGAGGTCCTACAATTTGTGGGTTAATTTCATAGCAACAAGAATACTTGGCAAGAATTCTAGGTTCATCTTGACCTCTACCATTAGATTTTTTGCCATAGGCATCCTAGTGAATGCATCTGCAAGTTGCTCCTTTCCTTCCACATATGTGATTGTCATGTTGAATCAATGTCTCCACTCTGCCTATCAAATATGTTGACAAGATAGATCTTTTTGTATCTCAAGGTAGACTAGAGGTTTGTGATCTTTCTCCATTACAAATGCCTTCTTGCCAAGATAGTGTTTCCAATGCTTGGTTGTAAGGACAATGGTCAACTCTTCTTATTTAGTGGTGTGATAGTTATATTCAGCAAGTAATAGCTTTTGAGAGAAATATGCAACTAGGTGTCATCTGTCACTACATTCTTGTTGTAGTATTGCTCCTATTGCAATGCATGATGCATTTCTTGCCAATTTGATTGGACATTTTGGGTCATATCATTTCAAGATTGGTGCATATAGTATTACATCTGTCAATATTTGTATATTTGTATATCTTTCAATATTTGTATATCTTTTGTGTAATTTTTGTATATCTTTCAATACATCTTTCAATTCTTTTATGCTCTCTCCTTATTTCTTCCCCTTTCCATGTAGTGTCATTAGAGGTTGTGCAACCTTGGAGAAATTCTTGACAAATTGCCGATAGAACCCATCAATCCTAAGAAAATCTTAAATTGACTTCAATCTTCTAGAGCACTCTATTTTTGAATAACTTCTATATTATTTGTTACCCTTGGATACCTTCTGCATTTACTCTATGCTCCAAGTAGTCTACTTCAGACTTGCCAAACTTGCACTTTGAGATTTTGGTATACAACTGATTTTGTCCTAGAATCTAGACCACTTCTCATAGATGTTGCTTGTGCTTCATCATTGTCCTACTGTAGACTAATATGTCTAGAAATATGATAGAAAATTTATCCAAGTATGGATGAAATATGTTATTCATCAAACTCATGAAAGTGGTTGGTGTGATGGTCAGGCCAAATGGCACCACCAAGTACTCAAAGTGACCATACCTTGTTTGAGAGGTAATTGTTTGTATGTCATCCTCCACAATCTTGATTTGGTTGTAACTACTCCCTAGATCAAGTTTGGTGAAGTGGTTTGCTCCATTGAGCTAATTGAATAGGTCATCCATGCAAGGTAATAGGTATTTGTTCTTCATTGTTTGTTAATTTAGTCTTTGGCAATCAATACACATGCACATTGTCCCATCCTTCTTCACAAACAAGATAAGTGCCCCATATGGTGATACGTTGGATTGGATAAATCCTTTTTGAAATATATTTTTGATTTGAGCCTTACACTCCTCTAACAAATGAGGTGAGAGTTGATATCAAGCATTACAAGGAGGTATCTTCCTAGGAAATGTCTTTATTTTATGATCTATTTTCCCTTTTGGTGGTAATCCTAAGGGTAAATCATCTCAAAAGACATCTTAAAACTCATTGACCACATCTTTGAATTTCTCAAGAATTTATCCACTGAGTTGTGCACTCTAGACTTCTCTTATTAAACCCATGAAACATCTATTTATCTTTTTGATAGATTTTGTCCCTATAGCATAGAGAGGCAATTTTTGCCTTTGTGATCTTTCATTAACCCCAAAGATCGTCCATTGGCTAGGTCTCATCACTTTCTTTCCCCAATCAACCATGGGGTTTTATTGCTCCATCCACAATATGCTTAAGATTACATCATAATGAGCTAACTATATTACTTGTTACTCAATTGTTTCTTGATACTCTTCTATAGAGAGTGCTACTTTTCTAGGTAACGACTCAATCCTCTTTGTCTAACCATAAGGTAACTCTACTCATCATTCTCATCCTTCTAAAATTCCATCCCCAACCTTCTTGCAATAGAGCAAGACAAGAAATTATCTATTGCTCCAAGGTTTATCAACACTCTCACTTTATTGTCTTAAGATTCTATTTATGATAATCAATTAAGTATTTTTCTTCCTCCACCTTTGCACACTTGTACTCTTCCTCCTCCCAATTTTTCTCTATTGAGCAAGTAAGGCTGCAAGGTACATTTATTGGCAATCTTTGTTTTTTGATGTGATTTTAGCATCCTCCTCTTCAATTTATCTCTCCATTAATCAAAGATTGCTTGCATGGAGGCCGAGGACCTCTAGGAAGACAAGCACAAAAATTAATGACATTTGCACAACTCAACCACAATTGTAACAACATTGTTGTTTTTCTCAAGCTCCTTCCTCTTGTGGGACTCCATCTCTCCTTTCTTTGACCCGTCCTTGTTCTCCTTGGAGTGGTCATTCTCCTTGGTCTTGAAACTGAACGTTGCACAATTCCATAGGGAATGGTTCACCAAAGTGTGGTGTTTTAGCCCAATAGTGTTGAGTTGGGACTACCCCTTCACCTCTGCACCTACTATTCTTTAAGCATAGGAAATGGCTTCAAAATATTGCAAGGATTTTGTACCATACCTCTTGTCTAATACTTTCTTCTACTTTTATGAGTAAAGTGACTATTTATACACCAAAATTAAGAGGAAGATCCTTTGAACACAAACGTTATAGACGCTAGTACAAATCTATACCCAAATCAAATTTGAGAAGATTCTGGTCTGATTATAGACATGATAAATGGATTTGAGAGCAAATCCCATAATACCCTATTAAAATTATTATAATAAAATATCATTACAAAGTGCATATTTTATTTAGATACTATTCCATATCTTGATAAATATTATAATCTTAAATAGAAGCTTAAAGAGGAAATGGATATGTAAGTAAAGGTATAATACAATGTTTAAGTTGCTTAAAATGATGGGTTGAAGTTCATTTACAAATTTATTCATTTCTAAAGTGTTTCTTGGGGTTAAGATGTCAGTAATACCTATACTCAAAGCATGTGTGCATATATATATATATATATATATATATATATATATATATATATATATATATATATATATATATATATAAAGTATAAAAACGCTTTTATATCTCCACTGAGCCCTTTTTATTCATACGTATATTCGACGCTTCTATGATTTGGGAATATTCAACATAATCAAGACGGGTTAATAGAATAATATAAAAATTCTTTGGAGCATTCTGTAATCTAAAATTAAATGTTACGATTTTTAATGTTTGATTAATACAACTCTGGTCTGGTTTGATTAACACCCTTACTTAATCTAGGTTATCTCCCTTGCTATAGTTGCTCAAGGTAAGAGTTGTATCAAAGTTGTAACACTTTACTGCATAAGAGATAGGATTGACATGTTATTACAGGTCATAAATCCTATCATCACCGTTTTTTGGTCCTTCATACCCAAAAGAATTTAAGAATAACTATTGGCAATATCTTAAAGATTCCTTGCTTTGGATATGGATTGGCATCAAAATAAATTGACAATACTATTTGGAAATAAACTTGGGCAAAAAAAAAAATCTAAACTGTATATACATACATATACATACATATATATATATATATATATTATAGTTCTTTAACAAATACCATAATCATAAAGTAGCCTATCTGGCCAGAAGAAACCGGAGCATATCAATTCAAGTAATGTCTCAAATTGTGCAACTTCATACAGTACATCACATAAAATTAGAGACTAGGAGTAGATATTACTGCTTCCTAGACTTGTTATTGGGAGGACATTCAGTACCCACTGTTTTTGCAAACGGGTAATTTTACTACACTTAGTAACAGTATAACAAAAAAAAGTTCAATATTGTTTTGCTTGACTTTAAGGAGACTTAATAAGAATCTCGTCCTCGTACCCAACTCACTTTGTACTCTTGTACCAAGAAACAAGGATTTGAATGAATAACAATAACTTTTGATTGGTGTGCTATTTACTTGGTTGTAAAAAATTATTAATTTTTTAATTATGATGGGGATAAATTCCTAATAAAATATTTATTGATCAGATGTACACTAACATGATCAAATGATGAAGAATATCCTTTTAAAACATGACTGAATTTAGTTAGCTTAAATCAATAGCATATGCTATATGTTTGTTTATGCATCAAAGTTGTAAGCATTTTAAAATTGAATGGGCCATATTTTCATTTCACAACATTTGGTGTATATTTTTTTATTGTTCAAGAGTCTTTGTTCCTTATCAATATATTTTGATATTCTAATATACTCTAGCAACAAAAATTTCAAAATACCCAGAAATGTTTAAATTGTTTTTTCCCCTGTTATTGTTACTATTATAATGTGATTATATTCTCGTGCCTTCTCAATATATATCACCATTGAATAATCATAATTTTGGGTCATACTTAGTTACTTGATTTAAGTAGTGATAAGCACGATCACTAATTTTATTTTCAAGATCACCTCAAATAAATAGCAATCAATTAAGTAATGGTTAAATGATTGTACTCAACTCAAATAATACGAAGTAAGGATATTATTCAGTAATTTGATGCGTTTTTTGGACGATCGCTGAGAGTAGATGTTCATGGATAGACTCTCTTCCATTTGTCAAGGAGAGCCTGCTTTCTCATTTGTTGATATTACCTTAACGACGATGAAACAGTTTGCCGTGTTCTTGGGATAGTTCTATACAGTTCTATATGGGACAGACCATGATTCAATGAAGTAGAAAGATAGCATTCTCAAGGAAAAGATATCACGACGAAGGAAGGTATCAGAAAAGTACTCTAATGCTTGTGTAAATGGTTACCTTGCATCGTTTGGAAAGTAAAAAACGACTTTGAAATTTCTCCATAAAATTTTCAAGGGTATCTCGGCGTAAAACAGTCTCAAGAAAGCAGAATTTTTCCAACGATTTTCCTTTGTCCCCGACACGGGAGTACTGAAATCTGTAACAGTTAGAGAAAATATCGATTATAGAACTAACTATTAGAGGGAGTCCACTGCACACCCGAGACTGTGTAAGGGTAAGAATTATTGTGGGAGCCACATAAAGTTCTGAAGAAAAAAAGTTGAACAATAGTGCAGCGTCTACAACAGGTGTTCATGTGTATGAGAATCTACTTTACTGTTTGTTGCCAAATCTGTCACGACGCAGCTGGATCATATCGGGTGGGCGGCTTTCTTTTTCCCAAACGATGCTTGGCCAGTTTGTTATGATATTAGAGGTAGGGTCAAACAAGATTGATGGGTTGGTTCCTTTCCACATACATCACGAGAAAGTGTTCAAAACAAAGCCTCGAAGATCCACTTTATCGTATGAATTACCGTCCAACCTAATTTGTTGGCAATGATGACTAGCAATTTTACTCACTAAAGCTTTCACGTTCCGTACATTGGTTGTAGTCCTCCAAGTGAGCGTGAAGTACCCCAGGTGAAGAGTTGTCCGATACCCTGAACCCAGAGATGTGGAAAACTTCAATGCGTCCTGCTTCGCATGCTCATGCTCGTTGAATAACGCAGATTTGAGAAAATGAAATACAGTTCGTAAGAATCCTGCAGCGTAGATGAAGAAACATCTACGCTGCGGGATTACACCCTGAAAGACCACCAAGATGAGCGAGATGAACTAGAGTGTTACACTCGACCACATGGGTATCACTGGATGACAGCCATATAGTACTATCTCTGAATATCACAAGACCCAGTACAGATAACCAATATAAGCCATTGTAAAGCCATTAAAAAGTAGAGTGGGCAGGTGAGACTCAACGACCTGCAATTGAGAAAGCCTTTCAAGAGATATCCTCTGACTGCCTTAGATGGGCATGTATATCTGTCTCATAGACCCAGAATATCAAGAAGGTATCTTGCGGGATGATCCAAGATTCATTGGAAAGGCCAAGTTAATCGGTGTCTCCCTTAACCAGCTTGTGCGTTGTGAGCTTTTGTGCTACACGGAATGCACGCAACAAGCTTCTGCCTTGCTTCCTTGCAACATAGTGAAATGACTTAGTGATTGGCAATTGCCCGTCAAAAGCTGAAGAACAAAGTTTTTCTTAGTCAATACTACCTGTAATTTCATTTCAAGAAATAAATAGCAAGTTCTGCTTGACTTAAGTGCGGTTATTCTTACTCAACCTTCTAATTGCGAAGATTATCAGGATGAGGGATGCAAAATGAAAAATCTCAGATTATCATTTCTGCCGGAATTCCAGATGTCCATGTCCACATATCATTTCTAATGTCTGCAGTGATTTCTGTCATTGTGTGTCTGCAACTGTGGTTTTCAGAAGCTGTACTTCTGATCTCAAGAGTCCAAAACGACTTGACCTTGATAATCACGAGGGATGTAGATTGGCTAGTAATTTTTCCGACTATGTACATAGATTGTACGAAGAGAAAAGGAACATATACGCCTGTCAAAATTATAAGGTGATATGTGTTGGTCCTCCTTTAGCCACTTTACTCGTTGGTGAGATTCCAGGAGTCATTATCAAGAAAAGGACTTCATCAGATAAGTACAAGGACCCAGCTTGTACTGACAGCTGTTTACTGACGTATATCAAAGATATGCAAGGTAAATGGGTCGTCACGAAAAGGCGACTACATAAAACACAAGAAGGATGGCAAGACCTCATCGTAACAATTATGAAGATACTGCATATATTTTCTTTCAAGTTTGGGCAGAGATGTGCAGATACTGTTCATAGTATTACAGAGAGTATGTTAGAGGGGCCAAAATGTGGACCTTTATTCAAACTTTAAAGTCTAAAGTTCAAACATGCAGCATCTATGCAGCAGTTTGTCAATTACCAGTTTATAGTCCGCAAAAAGGCCAACCTGCCCAATAAAAAAACCCCTAGGAAAAGTAAAAATGGAATACAAGGGCAACAAAATGCACAAATAGAAGAGAATAGTCCAAAACCTTGCGAAAAGGGGTCAATAGACATAGAGCACTACGTACAGTAATTTATGCTAGAAATATGTAAAATGAGCAAAGTAATAATTTATGACGGAACGGTGTGATAGAGATCCTCCAAGATGTGATAAAGATAAAGATCCGCCAAAGATATATCTACCAAATGTGAAGGGAGGGCCATCGATGGGATGATAATGTCTATTACTAATACACGGATAGGATGATAACATCTATTATTGATAGGCATCGAAAAAGACTCCGAGCCAGTTACTGAGACAGACAAGAAACACCACAAGCAAAGTGGCCTTCAGAATGTCAAGTGTTAAGAACACTGCTGCAAAGTGGACCTGCAGTAGTCGAATGATTCACCTAATGGAATTCTACGCTTGAAATATAATCGAGTCGTAAATACGATGGAAGAGGAAACCACCAGAATCTTCGTCCTCGTCATCCACAACAGTTACGAAAACTCGTTTACCTCATTGTTTACATGGAACCATAGACAATACTTGAAGAAAAAATCTCTTTTGTGGAGGTTTTAAAGATACAGAAGGCATCTTCAGCAGTGAAAACACAGATATTGTATAGAGAGCCTGGGTGTCATCATCACTGCTAAGTGCTTTAACCGAGTGATATAAACGTTTCAGTCTCGATTTGGGAGGAAAATTTGGTTAATAGCAATGTGAAGCTATAACTTCACATCAAAGGTTAGATTTGAAAGTCCACAAAGAATGTGTCGGGGCAATGCCGTTTCTCGAGCTCTTAATTGATGAGTTCAGTGCAGTTGACCGTTGAAATATGTTGGAGAATATAAAAACTGAGGGTTGGATTTCCCTTTATTCGCCTGTAGATATCACATTGTACTTTGCAATAGAACACTATCACACTTCTATTTAAAGTATTACACCTTTATATGAAGAGGTTGTACACAAGTGCATATCTTGGTTTTAGATTACATGCAATGCTCTGATCTGTCTACATGACATTAAAATAATCTCCAAACTAGATAAGTTAACCTGGGGAGAGTGAGCCCAATAGAGCTGATCATCTCGGTCTGGTCTAATTGGAAAATATGATTAGCTACTGTCAAATAAAGGAATAAGAGAAGTGCGTTATCTTCATCTTCCTATTTGTCTTAGAAAGGCTAGCGTTAAAAGCAACACACACGCATAGAAGTATATCTTCTTCGCATCGGCTTGAAAGTCATAACCAAGACTACTAACGAAGCACCTCCTTAGACCATTTGATATGCAAAACTTCCAAATAGTCCCACAAACAGACCATATTCCTTCTCAATGGTTTGTGCGTGCAGCTTCATATGCAGGTCCAGACTACATGTATCTAAAGCATTCTGCCTGATATGGCCAAGTGACGAAGATTTCCTTGTAGATAGGCAGCAATGAACAAGAAGTCGGCTCTCTGCTGTAGCACCAAATGTCAATATGTCAGATTTGATATTTCGATTTTCGATAAGTCGCCAACGCTGTAAGATTCACACGCAGTACTGTGACGGAGTACTGTAATAAGGTGGATGTAGCACGCTGACTGCAATCAACCTCTTGTTCTCCAATTCCAATTAGTCCCGGCGGCGCGACTGGTCTCTTGTTCTCTGCTGTCCATTACAGATTATTACATATCAGAATAGTCAATTAAGTCATCTGCCAAACCACCACAAATGCTAGTTGAAGCAAATGGGATGTGCCCTACCTATAGTTTATCCTTTTCATTTGTTTATTTGTCTAAGAGACATCTAAAGTGTTGCAATGATTCAATGTTATATTTTTGGTCATTCTCATCTTTGCATAGACAAAAAAATTTATGTAAATAAATATTTCTCATGCATCTGTTTTTTCCAATACCTTCTACTGTTATTTTTCACTTTATCATTGAGAATAAAACTTGACTAAAAATGTGTATTGAAAACTCTTGCATGCAACCTACTTAAGCTAGTGAATGATCAGATTGTAAGGAACTAGATCTGTTACTTTAAGAAGTAACAGATTGTTGTTCCCCTGATAAGGTATAGGAGATATGTGTGTGTTCTATTAATTCGAAGATCTGGAATATTGTTCAGTATTATCTTATCATGTTTGAGTACATTTCATTTTTAGTGAATCATCCATAACATTTTTGTAAATTTTTAATCAAATATTTCTTAAGAAAAACTATGAATTTATAAACTATTTTTACAAAAAAACTAAGAAAATAAAAACATAGAGAAACATTAAAATTATTCTAATCTGTATAATGCACAAAGATAGCTAATTCATAATGTTAACTCCTAAAGATACAGAAAAAGGCCCATGAGGTGTTTATCAAGAAAGATTAATCCAGTTGTTCTAAAATACGTTCGAGGGATGTCTTGTGAAAATTTTCACAAAGTGTGTTTGGAAGTAAATATAAATTTTAGTAAGGGAACTTCGCACTCATCATATGATATGCCTGGTTTTATTCAGAAAACATTGATTTAACAAATTCTAACCTCACCTCCACCAAATATTATGGTCTTTCATTTTATTATTGTAGACTGTGGAACTAAATATTGTGATGATTCAATAATCGAAGCGATAACTTATGCATCAAAACGTTCTAATCTCCCCAAATTGTTATGCAATGATTATAGCCCCATAAAACAAATTCTCAAATGTCAATTGTCTGGAATTTGCATCGAATCACTGCCGAATCCCCTTTACATGTAGTTGAGTTATAACTTCCAACGAAAGAGGACCATTCTGACACCTTTGTCCCATTTGCGATAGAGATTTTTGGCCTTCTCTATCATCATTTTGACGCAAGGTTCTCCTACAAAGGAGAGAAACACTAGTGCTCTCCCTGCCATGTTCACCTGTTACTTTCAACAGCGAGTATCCGTCGCCCTATAGCGATCCAATGATCGCTATAGGGCGACGGATACTCGCTGACGGGCAACAGCAACAAAAGCTCCCCGATGCATCTAGGTCTCTCCTTCCCTCCTCTACGGGACATACCTTTGGAGAATTTATATCATATAGTTCAAGAATAGATTACTCCATGGTTCAGGAGTACGTTACTACATAGTTCAGGAGTAAGTTAATTCTGTTTTCTAGGGATTTGCCTTTTGTCTTTCAGTCGTTATTTTGCGCTTTTGCTTTAGCATCCCGCTTGGATTTATCGTCTGAATTTTTTTGCGGTTGTACTCCATGTTCACTTCCTTTTGGTATACAATTTACCTTCGGGCACATTGCTCTAAAAGAGGAACAAAATCAAAAGGGGAAAAATCAGCCAAGTCTTTGTGTTTATTATTTAGAAATGTTGCACATACTCGCTATACTCGTTGTTCACATGGTGGGTGTATCCAACTCGATTGTGCTTCTAGAGTACAAGACTATACTAGCATTTAACCTCACTAATATACAATCTATCAGTCAGAGACACGTAAATGCCGTGACTTTTGTCAAGGACACATCAGCGATTCACATGATCTACTTAGGCTTACATGATCCACATGTCTTGGGGTCAAGCATAGGAGGAACGTGATAGCTCAGTTGGGATCGTTTAGTACGGTTTTTTTCTTTTCTTAGTTTTATTGAAGTTGAGACCTTAATTTATGTGCTCTTCAAGTCTCTCAATCGCATGCTCTGGTGCATTCGGGAAACCAGTGATCAACAAAATGTAGTCAGATTTAATCAGGTTCTAATCCTACGACTTTCGGTTCTCCAGCTTGATCCTAAATTACTGGACAGTGGAGTCCCTCTCTCTCATTGTCAATGCTCGGATTAGTACAAAAGGTAATAACTAGGGACAATAACCCGTTCAAGAAAATTAATTAGATACTTCCGTGAAATATGTTCTATATATTTGAAGTTTATTGGATTTTGATTTTGATCTGGATCATTTCATAATCAGCATATTTATAACTTCATAAGTTAATTATGTAGGATGGAATGAATCTTGAATCTGAAACTCCTGCTCAGTTTATATTCAATATGTCTCCAAAACAAAGAAAAAGGCAACTGCATAGAACACAAGAACGAGGGAAAGAACCCATCAAGCCAAACAAGGGAGAGACAAAAGGGTAGAATGGGGCTAGGCCCAATAATATCGATATGAGAAATCCTAGCTATGCAAGTCATAAGGTCTACAAACTACTAGAGCATCCAAAGAAGCATCACCTAGAGTGATTGCTCTTCTATGGATTGCACCAGCTAATGCTCTCAATAGAACAATGGACACATGTTGTCTAAAGTATGCTACAAAGTATGAGAGTGAGAGTGAGAGTGGTACCCCTTGGCGTCTAATATGCTAAGCTCTTGTGCACTCCCTGACAAATGTGTCAAACGTTGTGTCCATAGCTCTATATTACTCCAAGGTTAGAGGAACAAAGAGGTGACCTTGCTGTATACCCCTATACTTGGAGACCTTGCATGCTACTGCTCTGCTTGCTGCCCATCCATGAGGATGAGTAATCACGCATAAGGTTTATAACCACAACATCCGCCATTGTAACCTGATCATCTCAAACCATGTATAAGTTTGCTATGATATGTACCATATGCAGAGAATATAAACACTCCTTCCAAGCAAGGTATCCACTCTCTCGTGCCATAACACAATATGTGAGATTACAATGTAAAGAGAATTTCATATCAATAAATGATATTTATTTTTCCTCTTTCTAAGAGAATAAAAAAAAGGTTTTTTTTTTTGAGGAAAATATATGTCATGAGTAAAAAAAACCTTGGCACTTTAACGTAAGTAATGGACAATAAAACATCTACCTCTAAATCAAAACAATAACTTTTCTACCTCCTTGTGGACAAGTATTATTATAGATGCTAATTTTATTTCCTTCAAGCTTTGAATAGTAAGACTTTCATCATTCTCAAAATCTGTCAATTCAAAAATTACTTTATAAAAAGAAATTCCATTGATAAAGTTTGAGCAATGAATCTTTGTACGGAATCAACCAACCTTTGTACTTCTTTCTCATTCTTAAAAGTTTAAACTCTCGGTAAATCTTCATCATCCTCCTCCAAAATGATATCATCTATCATATTTTATGATTTGGGTATATGAAAGTACATGAAAAGAATATATGCCTTCTAAATATCCCTATGTGATACTAAAATTTATTGAAAATTAAGGATATCATGTAAATGACCAAAGGCTTTATCAATGCTAAAACTATTGAAATGATTGTTATAATTATGTTATTGTTGAACAAGAGTATAATTCAAGAGCAAGAGTACCTTCTTCTTCTGAAATCTTTTGTAATTCTTATAGAAAGTCTGACAAAAAATTAGAAAATAACATACAATCATCCAAGCTTTTTATATATTATCTATATCATATCCAGATTACAAAGGTTTGTGATATTTCTCCTGATAGATATCAAGGTTTCAAGACATAATTTCTAGCAAAAGGTTAATAGTTTCATACTCCTATACATATTTCTTATGAGAGTAATAATGTTTCAAAGTTTTCAAAGTGTTAAGGTGGAAAAAATACACTTTATAAAGTGTAACTTCTTTAAGTTGATACTTCATAACCATGATTAATCAAACTCTATTGGGTTTTAACATTTAAAACAAAAACACATTGTCCATATCAAAAAGTAAAAGACTCATATCTCTCAATTACTAGCTTTAAGCTTCTAGTAGCTTCAAGAATATCCTTATTTAATGTTCACCCGTAATACCAAGAGCTAGCCATATGATCTAGATGTGAAATTAGGTTTGGTAACATCTAGAATGATGTTATATATGATGGTCAAAATAGATCAGATAGAAGTATCACCAAAAGAGTACTTCTACTAATAGGGCAAAAACCAAAATAGACTTGAAAACCTTAGAACCAATAGCTAGACATATGATTTAAAGGTGAGAATTGGTTTAGTAATATCTTGAAGGATGTTACACATGATGGAATAAACAAATCAGAAAGAGATATCACCAAAAGGGAACTTCTACTAATAGAGTAGGAACCAAAATATGCTTGAAATCTTTGAAGGCAATTTTAGAGGCCTAAACGGATGAATTAGATTGGACAGAGCTTGCTGACTCGTCACCTATCTATGTGCCTAATCATATGGTGGAATTTCCTTGGAGGAGATCCTCTTTGTCTTTATAATAAAGAGAATGTGCTCCTTTGGGGCATCGGATGATTGAGTGTGAAATTTGTGTTTTCTCTCTTCTCTTGTCCTCGGAGTATTACAATGGTGTTGTAGCAAGTGTTTTAGTCCAAGAGAGTGGATCACCCCTCTTGAAAGAACACAAACTACTGAAATTGAGTAATTTGAGGTGGAGAACATGGAGTAATTGCTAGACATAGGGAGGACTTTAGAGAGCAGATTGGATAGATGCACAAGGAGGAAAATTTCCCACACCTAGCCTTCCATTCTTGAATCCATTCCACATCAAGGTTATATACATCCAACTTGAGCAAATGAGAGTATTGCTAGTTTATCACTTTGGAGCAAAATTCATGGACAGGGTGATGAACTCACCAAACCCGGTGATTTTACTTGTGGTGGTATACAACAAAGAGTAGGATTTGAAAATCTACATTCTATTATGATGTTATGGATGTGAATGTCCCAAATCCTCTCCCTTTCAACTCTCAAGTAGAAATTTGTAATGTAGTGAGACCAAAAGTGATATTTAGAGATTTTGTGGTTAGGAATTTTGGTGAGGAGTATTATCAATGAGTGATAGCTTCTAAGGTCCCAATGTTAGTTCCAATAGTTTTTGCGCCCACTAGAATGATCATATTGACTTTGTATTGAAGTAGACATTAGCAATTGAGTGTTACAAGAACCATGGATCCGCAATTGCAAGAGCTGGTGCAAGGAATGCAAGGGATGTTGAATGAATTTTGAGAGATTAAGATGACCATGGAGACATTACAAAGTCAAGTGCAGATCCTCACAAATGATCAAGCAATGCAAGAAGAAGAGATGTCACAAAACCCAATACTTGCGACAAAAGTACTTGGAGAGGCACCCTTGCCTACAAACCCTGTCAACAATGAAGCCACATTGCTACTCTGGATGAAGAAGACCTGCAACATTGAGCCTTACAAGGGGCAACGTATGATGGGAGTAGTGGAAAATTGGATCTCAAGGATGAATCAATATTTTTGATTCTTCTCAACAAAGATCACGGAGCATGCTCTAGGCGTGTTTGTGTGTGGGTACTTGACCGATAAAGCCCTCATATGGTAAGATGCTTGGGAACGATTCATGTTGGCAGAGTGACGGGAGGTCATGTGGATAGCAATGTAAGAAGGATTGCTGAAGAATTTCCAATCAGTGGATTCCGTGCATATGGCCTGAATTCAACTATATGGATTGAGACAAAAGAACAATTTGATGGAAAAATTCCTAAGAAATTGAAAGATGTGGTGGATGAGTTTCAAGATGTCTTTCTTGATGATCTACCCTTAGGATTACCACCAAAAAGGAGAGTAGATCATAAAATTGAGACACTCTCGAGGAAGACACCTCCTTGTAAGGCCCCATATCGCCTATCATCCCATGAGTTGGAGGAGTGTAAGACTCAAATTGAGGAGATGTTGCAAAAAGGGTTTATCCAACGTAGCATATCACTATATGGGGCTTGTGGCTTGTTTGTGAAGAAGAAGGACGGTACAATGTGCATGTGCATTGACTATTGGGGTCTCAATCAGCAAATAGTGAAGAAAAAATACCCCTTACCTCGCATAGATCACCTGTTTGATCAACTCCATGGAGCAAGATACTTCATCAAATTGGACTTGCGGAGTGGTTACAATCAAATCCAAATTGTAGAGGAGGATGTGTACAAAACTGCCTTTTGAACCAAGTATGGCCATTTTGAGTATCTTGTGATTCCTTTTGGCCTCACCAATGCACTTGCCACTTTCATGAGTCTAATGAATGACATATTTTTTCCATACTTGGATAAATTTATTATCGTCTTCTTGGATGACATCTTAGTATATAGTAGCACAATGACGGAACACAAACAACATCTACAAGAAGTTCTCCAGATTCTAAGACAGAATCAATTGTATGCCAAAATCTCAAAGTGCAAGTTTGGCAAGTCTAAAGTAGACTACTTGGGGCATAAAGTAAGTGTAGAGAATATTGATAGATTATTGATGGATAAGATTGAGATCATTCAAAAATAGAGTGCCCCAAAATATCAAACTCAACTCAAGAGCTTCTTGGGGTTGATGGGATTCTATCATAGATTTGTCAAGGACTCTCCAAGGTTGCACAATCTTTGATGGCACTACTTTGCAAGGAGAAGAACTGGACATGGGGAACCACTTAAGAGTTGGCCTTTCAAGAATTGAAAGCCGCCTCCCTACATGCAACAATCTTGAAGTGGTGTGACCCAAAACATCCAATCAAGTTGGCTACAGATGCATCAGGCGTAGCAATAGGAGCAATCCTACAATAAGAGTGGCATGATGGATTGCATATTTCTCTCGAAAGTTGTTACCGGTAGAGCACAACTACCACACCACAAAATGAAAAGAGTTGGCCATCATTCTTGCAACCGACCATTGGAAGCACTATCTGGGAAAGAAGGCATTTGTAGAAAGACATACCATAAACCTCTAGTCTACTTCAAGACGTAGAAGGATCTATCTCATTGCCAGATTTGGTGGACAAAGTGGTGACAACGCTTCAACATGACAGTCAATCACCTATGTGGAAAGTAAGAAGCAACATGTAGATGCATTCACTCGCATGCCAATGGAAAACAACTTGGTGGTAGAATGTAATCCTCCAAGGACAAGAGAAGAGAGAAAACACAGATTTCACTCTCAATCATCCGATGCCCCAAAGGAGCACCTTCTCTTTATTATATAGACAAAGTGGATCTCCTCCAAGGAAGCTCCACCATAGGATTAGGAACACAGATAGGTGACATGTCTGCAAGCTCCACCCTTGGATTACTTACTTGGATGGGTGACATGTTAGTCCTGCTCCTATATGGTTGGTCAAACAAGCTTTGACTAGAGGGAATCTTTTAGAGAATCTTCCTATAGGAATCTTAGAATCACATGAGTGAGGTACCGTTGGAAAGCTCTTGATGAGAAAAAGCAAGGGGGAGGGAGGGCAAGCCTATTCCCTATTAGGGGGGAGGGTTTTGCACATTTTTGAGGCCTAATTCATCCATTTAGGCCTCTAAAATTGCCTTCAAAGATTTAAGGGATATTTTGATTCCTACTCTATTAGTAGAAGTCCACTTTTGGTGATACCTCTTTCTGATCTGTTTAGTCCATCATGTGTAACATCCTTCCAGATGTTACCAAACCAATTCTCACCTTTAAATCATATGTCTAACTATTGGTTCAAATGTCTTGTGTGGAATGACACTGGTCTGATCAAGGAGCATATTGCGTAGTATGGAAACATGGAACACTAAATGGATCTTCATGTGTGGTGCTGGCTTGAGGTGATAGGCCACAATGCCAACTTGATAAAGAATCAAGAAAGACCTAATAAATGAGGTCTGAGCTTACGAGGTCCAACTAATGTGAGGTTGGTTGACGATAGCCACACATGATCCCCAACATGGAACTCCATGTACCTACGGTGTGCCTCAGCATACTACTTTTGTCAATTTTGTGCAATTTGTAATTTGTGCTTGGTGCTCTCCACACCTTGTTGGATTCTAGAAACAAATGTGTTGACTACATTGACCTTGGTAGCCCCCGGATGGATCTTCATCAAGCTAGAAGGTGTGAAGGGATGCTAACCATACATGAGGAAGAATGGAGTGACCTAGGTGGATGCATTCACTGAATTGTTGTGAGCAGTTTCCACCTGTGGGAGTAGGGTGTACTACCTCTCTTGCTCTTCTAAGGTGAAGATGCGTAACATGTCTTCAATAATGCAATTAGCCCGCTCTGTTTGTCCATATGTTTGTGGGTGGTAAGCTATGGATATGGCCAACTTGGTTTTGAAGAAACCAAAGAGTGTTTGACAAAACAAACTAGTGAGTTGAGTGCCTCTAGTGCTGATGAGTACTCGAGACAAGCCATGGTGAGAGAAGATTGCACCTAAGTATAATTGAGCTAGTTGTGGCGCGGTCACATCCTTGGTGGTAGGGTGTACATGAGTCATTTTGCTGAGCCGGTCCATAAAGACCATGATGTAGTCAAACCCTAAGGTGATCTTAGGTAATTCACAAATGAGATCCATACTCACTTGTTCCCAACTTTAGGCAAGAGTGGGGAGAGGTTGAAGGAACCCTACAAGAGCTTGATTAGAAGCTTTGTGTTTTGACAAAGTAGGCAGCTACTCATGTATTCCATCATGTCGTTGCTCATCTTGGGCCAATAGTAATGGCGTTGGATTGCATCCAAGGTCTTGTCCACTAACTACAATGGTTGAATCATGACATTTTGCTAGAATGGTGGTGCATAATTCTAGGACATTTGGGATCCGTAAGCTGCCATCACAAAAGATGAGTCCTTGGGTGTTAGTGATGTCTTTGGATGATTGCGCTTCTACATTCTATAGATCAGTTTTTGTAGTAGACAGAATCTGTGGCCAGAATTCAGGGTTAATCTGAATCTCTGCCACCAAGTTTTTTGCAATTGGCATGCAAGTGAATGCATCTACAAGTTGTTTCTTACCTTCCATGTAGGTGATTGTCATGTTGAAGCATTGTTGCCACTCTGCCCACCAAATCTTGCAACTAGATAGATCCTTTTGAGTCTTGAGTTAGACTAGAGGTTTATGGTCTGTCTTTACAACAAATACCTTCTCGCTAATAGTGCTTCCAATGCTTGGTTGCAAGAACGATGGCCATCTCTTCTCATTCTATGGTATGGTAGTTGCACTCTACCGGTAATAACTTTCAAGAGAAATATGCAATTGGATGTCATCCGTCATGCCACTCTTGTTGTAGGATTGCTCTTATTGCTACGCCTGATGCATCTGTAGCCAACTTGATTGGACATTTTGGGTCATACCACTTCAAGATTGGTGCATGTAGCAAGGCGGTTTTCAATTCTTGAAAGGCCAACTCTTATGTTCTCCATGTTCACTTCTTCTCCTTGCCAAGTAGTGCCGTTAAAGGCTGTGCAACCTTAGAGAAGTCCTTGACAAATCAACAATAGAATCTTGTCAACCCCAAGAAGCTCTTGAGTTGAGTTTGATATTTTGGTGCACTCTATTTTTGAATGACCTCAATTTTATCCATCATTACTTGAATGCCCTCTGCACTTACTCTATGCCCCAAGTAGTCTATTTTAGGCTTGCCAAACTTACACTTTGAGATTTTGGCATACAATTGATTCTATCTTAGAATCTGGAGAACTTCTCGTAGATGTTGTTTGTGTTTTGTCATCGTGCTATTGTATACTAAGATGTCGTCCAAGAAGACAATAAAAGACTTATCCAAGTATGGACAAAATATATCATATATGAGACTCATGAGAGTGGCAGGTGCATTGGTGAGGCCAAAAGGCATAAGATACTCAAAATTTCCATACTTGGTTTGAAAGGCAGTTTTGTACACATCTTCCTTTGCAATTTGGATTTGATTGTATCTACTCTGTAAGTCCAATTTGGTGAAGTATCTTGCTCCATGGAGTTGATCAAATAGGTCATCCATGCAAGGTAAGGGGTATTTGTTCTTCACTTTTTGTTGATTGAGACCACGATAGTCAATGCACATTTGCATTGTACCGTCCTTCTTCTTCACAAACAAGACAAGAGCCCCATATGGTGATATGCTAGGTTGGATAAACACTTTTTGTAGCATCTTCTCAATTTGATTCTTACACTCCTCCAACTCATGGGGTGATAGGTGATATGGGGCCTTACAAGGAGGTGTCTTCCCCAAGAGTGTCTCAATTTTATGATCTACTCTCCTTTTTGGTGGTAATCCTAAGGGTAGATCATCAAGAAAGACATCTTGAAACTCATCCACCACATCTTTCAGTTTCTCAGGAATTTGTCTATCAAGTTGTGCACTCGAGACTTCTCTTATTAGACCCATGAAACATCTATTGGTCTTATAGACAGTTGCCATCCCTATGACATACAAAGGCAGTTCTTGCTTGTGTGATTTTTCTTTAACCCCAATGATTGACCATTGGTGGGTTCTCATTATTGTATTCCTCCAATCTACCATAGGGTTGTAATGCTCCATCCATGGCATGCTTAAGATTGCATCGTAACAAGCTAATTGTATCACTCGCCACTCAATTGCTTCTTGATATTCTCCTACATAGAGTGTTACCCATCTAGTTAATGATTCAATCCTCTCTATTTGCCCATTAGGTAACTCTACTTCTTCACTCTCATCTCTCTCTGGATCCATTCCCAATCTTATTGCAACACAACAAGACAAGAAATTCTCTGTTGCTCCCAAATCTATTAATACTTTCACTTGATTGCCTTCTAGGACTCCATTCACAACAATCAATTGTGAGGTTACCTTTCGGGACCTTTGCACATTTGTCTTCTTCTTTCCCTTGCTTCTCTACTTCCTTATTGAGCCAATAAGGCCACAAGGTACATTTATTGGGGATCTCCAAAGTGATTTCAACCTCCTCCTCTTGAGAGCACCTCTCTATGTTGTTCAAAGATTGCATGTATAAAGGCCAAGGGAAACGAGTGCAACATTTGATAGATATGTGCCCAATATGGCTACAATTGTAACAACGGTGTTGTTCTCCTCAAATTTCTTCTCCTCATGGAACTCCATCTCTTTGTTCTTCTACCCATCCACGCTCTCCTTAAAGCGGTCGTGCTCCTCTATCTTGAAATCAAAGGTTGCTTAATTCTATTGGTACTGGTCCACCCATGTGTGGCATTTTTGCCCGATAATGTTGAGGCGAAACTACTCCTTCACCTCCACCCAATGCTCTTGCTATTCTCTATGCACAAGCAATGGCTTCAAATACCATGTGAGGATTTTTCACCATAACTTCTTGGCAAATCCGCTCCTTCAACCCTTGTTTGAAATTGTTGAGAGCCCTTGTTGGACTCATGTTAGTTATTTCGACTTGTAGATCCAGAGATGCCTTCACATACACTTGTATGTTGTTCTTCTATCTCAATCCCCATAGTCGGAATCGAGCCACCTGCATGAAATCCACCAATTGGAAATACTTCAGCAATCCTTCTTGCATTTCTGTCCATGTGACCTCCCTTCTTTCTGCCAACATGGATCATTCCCAAGCATCATACCATGTGAGGGCTTTATCGGTCAAGTATCCACATGCAAACACGCTTGCAGCATGCTTCATGATCTCTATTGAGAACAATCAAAAATATTGATTCATTCTCAAGATCCAATTTTCCACTATTCCCATCGTACATTGCCCCTTGTAAGGCTCAATGTTGCAGGTCTTCTTCATCCGGAGTAGCAATGTGGCTTCATCATTGGCAGGGTTCGTAGGCACGGGTGCCTCTCCAAGTACTTCAGTCGCAAGAATTAGGTTTTGAGATGGCTCTTCATCTTGCATTGCTTGATCATTCTTGAGAATCTGCACTTGACTTTGTAATGTCTCCATGGTCATCTTAATCTCTCAAAATTCATTCGACATCCCTTGCATTCTTTGCACCAACTCTTGCAATTACAAATCCATGGTTCCTACAACACACAATTGTTAATGCCTACTCTATTGGTACAAGTCCCCTTTTGGTGATAACTCTTTCTGATTTGTTTAGTCCATCATGTGTAACATCCTTCCAGATGTTACCAAACCAATTCTCACCTTTAAATTATATGTCTAGCTATTGGTTCTAAGGTTTTCAAGTCTATTTCAATTTCTGCCCTATTTGTAGAAGTACTCTTTTGGTGATACTTCTATTTAATCTATTTTTACCATTATGTATAATATCATTCCAAATGTTACCAAACTAAATTTCACATCTAGATCATATGGCTAGCTCTTGGTATTACATAGAGGTTAAGATTAACTCTAAATTTGGCTAAAGATTCTGGCTGCTACAAAAACTGATCTACAGATTGTAGAAGCACAATCATCCAAAGACGTCACCAGTACCCAAGGACTCACCTTTCATATTGGTAAGTTATGGAACCTAAATGTCCTAAAATTATGCACCACCATTCTAGCGGAATGTCATGATTGGGCCATTGTAGGTCATGTCAAAGTGGACAAGACCTTGGATGCAGTCCAACGCCATTACTATTAGCCCAAGATGAGCAACAACATGATGGACTACATGCACAGCTGCCTACTTTGTCAAGAGAACAAAGCTTCTAATCAAGCTTCTACAGGGCTCCTTCAACCTCTCCGTACTCCTACCCAACATTAGGAACAAGTGAGTATGGATCTCGTATGTGAATTATTTGAGACCACCTCAAGGTTTTACTCCATTGTGGTCTTTGTGGACCGGCTCAGCAAAATGATTCATGTACGCCCTACCACCAAGGATGTGACCGCTCCACAATTAGCTCAATTATACTTAGATACAGTCTTCTCTCACCATGGCTTGTCTCGAGTACTCATCACCGATAGAGGCACTTAATTCACTAGTTTATTTTGACAAACACTCTTTGGTTTCTTCAAGACCAAGTTGGCCATATCCATAGCTTACCACCCACAAATAGATGGACAAATAGAGCAAGCTAATTGCACTATTGAAGACACGTTATGCGGCTTCACCTTAGAAGAGCAAGAGAGGTAGTACACCCTACTCCCATTGGTGGAATTCACTTACAACAATTCAATGAATGCATCCACCCAAGTCACGCTGTTCTTCCTCATGTATGGTGAGCATCCCTTCATACCTTCTAGCTTGATGAAGATATATCCGGTAGCTACCAAGATCGACGTAGTTAACACATTTGTTTCTAGAATCCAACAAGGTGTGGAGAGCACCAAGCACAGATTATAGATTGCACAAAATAGACAAAAGTAGTATGTTGATGCACACTATAGGTGCATGGAGTTCAGTGTTGGGAATCAGGTGTGGCTATCGACATCCAACCTCACATTAGTTGGACCTTGTAAGCTCAGAACTTGTTTTATTGGGCCTTTCTCGATTCTTCATTACGTCGGCGCTGTGGCCTATCACCTCAAGCTACCACCACACATGAAGATCCATCTAGTGTTCCATGTTTCCCTACTATGCAGATATGCTCCCCATCAGGATAGTGTCATTCCACACAAGACATTTGACCTTGTCTGACACTCATTGATGGCATGGAGGAATATGAAGTGGAGCATATTCTCCAAAAATGCATGCGTGGTACTTGCCATCCACGGGTGGACTATCTAGTATAGTGAAAAGGTTACCTCCCCCCCTATGAAGCAACTTGGGAGCCTTGCTGCCAATTTGACACATGCACCGGTGTTGGTGCAAGCGTTTGAGCAATAGCTGCACAACGAGGACATTGCGTCTTAAAAGGAGGGAGGTCTGTAATACTAAGAGCTAGCCATATGATCTAGATGTGAAATTTGGTTTGGTAACATTTGGAATGATGTTATACATGATGGTCGAAATAGATCAGATAGAAGTATCACCAAAAGAGTACTTCTACTAATAAGGTAGAAACCAAATAGACTTTAAAACCTTAGAACCAATAGCTAGACATATGATTTAAAGGTGAGAATTGGTTTGGTAATATCTAGAAGGATGTTACACATGATGGAATAAATAGATCAGAAAGAGGTATCACCAAAAGGGGACTTCTACTAATAGAGTAGGAACCAAAATATGCTTGAAATCTTTGAAGACAATTTTAGAGGCCTAAACAAATGAATTAGGCCTCAAAATGTGAAAACCCCCCCCCCCCTCATCAACAAGGAAAAGGCAAGCTCTCCCTCCCCCTTGCTTTGTCTCATTGAGAGCTTTCCAACGGTACCTCACCCATGTGATTCTAAGATTCCTATAGGAAGATTCTCTAAAAGATTCCCTCTGGTCAAAGCTTGTTTGACCAACCAGATAGGACCCAGACCAACATGTCACCCATCCAAGTAAGTAATCCAAGGGTAGAGCCTTGCTGACATGTTACCTATCTGTGTGCCTAATCCTATAGTGGAGCTTCCTTGGAGGAGATCTTCTTTGTCTATATAATAAAGAGAAGGTGCTCCTTTGGGGCATCGGATTATTGAGTGTGAAATCTTTGTTTTCTCTCTTCTCTTGTCCTTGGAGTCTTACATCACCACACTTGATTTAATATAAATATTACACTTTTGTTGAACTTGGTATGGGAACACACCTTTGCCTTAGTAGAGCAAAATTCTTTTGTTTAAATTTTGTATGATAATATTAGGAGATTTAGTGTTTAAGTGATGAAACCAAATGATGCTTCATTATTCTTGCATCAACCTTGTTATATATCTAGGATGATATCCTTGGATATACAAGACAATGTAAAGGACAACTCCTACAACCAGGCAGCCCACAAGGAAAAATTATCATTCTTGTAGTCATTGCAAAGGTAGTACTTTGTGGTAATGTGACCACAATCATCTTATAATAGTTTGTAACCTTTGTTACTACAAACCTCATGGTCTTTGTAACTACAAGCTGAAAGATATTACAAAATCAAGAATCATGAAGCTTGATATGACTTCTTGTAGACAAGGGATACAAGTACAAGCTTGTAATTGATATACGGATTGTCACACATTTTCATAGCCAAGTATCAATGCAAACATTCAAGTAGCATGACTCCGCTGCCAAAGAACACAAATTTGAACCATTTGCCATGACTGAAAAGCTTTCATGCCAAATGGATGACTCTTCACCAACTGATGCAACCACCAATTGTTGTAATGGTACACCTTAAGTATAAAATGAAGACTTGAACAGTGGGGCAAAACTATTTGCAGATTCACTTTTCAAAAATTCTCTCCTTTTTTTATACTCAAATTCTCCCCTTTTTTTTTGCAAGAGCTCAGTTTTGATGGTCGTGTACTTTGAGAGCATGTGTGAGAGGATGGGTCTTGGTAGGGAAATGTCCCATGTTAGTGCATAGCAACCAAGTGTAGCAATAGCACTAGACAAGAGAGACAAGAGGAAATAGCATGAATTCCCCAAGATCATTAGCAAGACAATGGACATATCTAGGTAGGGATTGCATCAACAAGCCAAATACATTCAAAGTAGAAAGATAGAATTTATATCATGGACTTGGAATATATCCAATGTTTCCATGTAGGAAGAGATTTGTAGTGATTGTGAGCTTAGCAATAAGTTCCTAAGCAAGCCCTCCCATCTTATGCATATCTTGCACATCTGAGATGGCATGAATCATTGAACATGCACTCAAGAATAAAAGTGCTTTGAAGCAAGCGTGATTCATTAAATGAATATGCTAACAGAATAGCTGCAAATGACGTAAGCAAATATCACATAGCCTAACTGACTACAAGTTGAATAAGCTATAAGCCTTTTTAAATCATTTTGTAATATTCTAGTGGTTGTCGCAAAAAATGACGTCATAGCGCCTACAAAAGTAATAACAATCAAAGCATTAGATGAGTATTCAGATAAAGTGGAGCACCTTGCTATCATAAAAATTCCTGTTATTACCATAGTAGCTGCATGAATCAAAGCGGATATTGGAGTGGGCTACTATTTCATAACCTTTTACAATTTCACAAGGCCGGATTATTTTTATTTTTTTTCCACAACATTGGGTAATTGGTTGGTAAGTCTGCCTTTGGCAAGAGTAGGGACTAGATCTTCCACTTCTGCAATATAGGCTCTCCTAATAATCTTTGGGTGGCCGCTGTGCCCTTAAAAAATAAGATGTGGTTTTTCTTTCATACATGAATAGACTTGACACAAAAAAATAAAAATTCCAAAAACTTAGAAGTTTCTGCCCTTTTTTTCTATTTTTTGTCAGTTTTTTCTTATTTTGTTTGTCTGACAGTCCACCCATGGTCTTTTTTTAAGTTTTTTTTCCTTGTTTGTCTGTCAGTCCAGGCCCTATCAGACAAACAAAGTCCCTAGCCCTCCGGGCCTGTCTCTTTTATGTTTGTGCCCTTTGGGCCAGCAGGTTTGGGAGAGATTCAATTTTGAGCAAGAGGTCTTATGTACAGTCTTTGGGATCCTATAGAGCTCCTTTTGCCTTGACTTTGCCGGATGGATTTGATCCTGATAGGTTTCCTGCTGATTGGTCAAAATGAGACATTTTTCTGAAAGGGACTCTCATTTAGTTAAAGATTCCAATTCTACAATCTGGATAGTGATGATTCATGGCGGGTTCTAAGATATAAAACATCAATGTTTGGTCAAATTTTTATGGCTACCTAGCATGGTTGTCCTAGCCCAAAAATCAAAACCAAAATAGATGACTCATTCAATGATGCAAAAACAACTTATGGCTACCACATAGATTCTCTAAAAGATCCCATCTACTGAATTGTAATGGAGACCATCATGAAGCTATTCAAGTCTAAACACTTATGTAAATAAAGAAAAGCTTATGTTAACTTGAACCAAGCCATCTCCATGAGAGAAAAGTAGTGAGCTAGTTATGGATGTATTATGAACAAGTGGCAAAGTTAGTCAAAGAAATGAAGAAGCACGGAGGCACTAGAATTGTAGCACCATTTATAATCTACTTCTACATTAGGATGGACCTTCTCACAAAAGTGGAAAAGAAGAAGTATCCAAGTCATTTTCATCATCCCAACTTCTTCTTCTCATACCCTTATGCCTTGAAGGAGATAGAAAAATATGGACAAATATGGCAGCCAACAAACTACATGCAAGTACAAGAAATTTTATCAAAGTAGATGAATCACACAACATGGAAAAAATTTGTAAGAAGATCACCATCACAAGACCTAGTACCCAAGATCCAAGCATCAAAGAAGCCAAAACAAAGAGTCTAAATCATAGATCTATCCTCATGAGAGAGCAAAAGCCAAGGATAAAATGATAGCAACAAGGATAACATTGAAAATATGGACAAGGCAAGAAAAGGCAAGAAAAAAAGGCAAGAATTTTGGATGCACCAACTGCATCTAAGTACAAGAGGTTAGCTTTGGAACACAAGGGATCAAGAAGTGACAATCCATTCTCTTTTTTTGTCACTTGACAAGATGAATGTGTGAGATCTGAATGACAAAGTGCAATCATTTTAAACACCTTATGAAGGCAAGCATCAAGGTAAGCCTCCAATCACTGAGGGAAAAACAAGGAAGGATGAAAAAGAAGCCTTCATTTCCAACTTGAGAAAGAAACCCAATGATGTAGCATCAATGTTAGCCTCAATTTTAAATGCTTGGGTAACAAAGCCAAATTGTCAAGGAAGGTATTGAACAAGAACCAAACAAACAAACCAGATGATGTGAAAAAAGAACACGGTCTTGATGAGGAACCACCCATAGCAGCAAAAAATTTCAAGATGAAGGAGGAAGAGTCTATATGAGGATGCTTACACAATGGTCAAAATGTAGATACGGCCAAAGATATGGCCACAACATACAAAGAAGAGAATGATCATCAAGATCAACCCATAGAGCAACGACCGGCTAATGATGATCAGACAAAGAATGCTAACACAATGGAGGACCTTCTACAAATATTGAAGTGTAAAAGCATCTCTCTCTCTCTCTCTCTCTCTCTCTCTCTCTCTCTCTCTCTCTCTCTCTCTTCTTCTTCTCTCTGTCTCTGTGCCAATAGCAATACACACTATCAATGTGGTTACATCAACAATGGAGGCCTTGGAGGAGTTCATGCTATTCTACCATGAACTAGATCCTACTATCAATGACCTAGAAACACTCATATAACACATGCATAAGCTAGCTCAAACAATGGAAAAGGATAAGACCTTGCTGTGTAATGAGATTGACATTGTCAAACAAGAGCTCAAGATAGAGGTAGATAATTGCAAAAAGAAAGATCATATGTTGGAGAAGTTTTGGAAAGAAAAACTTGCATGTTGAGAGCAACATAATATAATCCTAAAATGGTTGCAATTGGATATCAATGTCCCTAATGATAAGGTCTCCAAACAACAAGCCCAACATAAAGACCAATTGTGAGCATGAGACAAAGAAGTGATGGCATTGCTTATTGAATTGGAGGAGGCAAGAACCAAAAAAATTGAAGTAGAAGTATGTTACAAAAATTACATTTGCCTTATTGACATTTGTCTATAGGAACTCATTACAAGCTTAAGCTCCAAAAGGAGAAAGAAGACAAGTTGATGACCAAGATTTGTGATGAGATGAAGTAGGACCTACGTGGTGAGCATACAATCCTAGGAAATCAATGAGTAGGTCTACTTTTGATGGTGGAACACATTGCCACTCAATTCCTTAAATAGTTGGAATGAATTGTAGGCAAACAACTACAACATGCAAGGTGATCTCATGATGTAGATCTATGCACTAGAAAAAAAGACATATACAAACAACCAGCTCAAGGCATTGGTGGTCAAGCTACAAGCACACTCCACAACTAAGCTCCAAGAAGCAATGAGTATTTTTGGACTAGCCATTGAAGGTTACCAAAGGAGCTTGTAGAGCTCACCCAACTATGCAAGGAATAAGGAATTTTGTCACAAGTGCCACCAAAGCACAACATAAATGAGTAGCAACTTCATACGAAATGACCAACGGTAACTTCTTACACAACCAACAAGTGAAAACTTGGTATAAAATGAGCACAACTCATCTTGTAGTTAGAATGGATGAGACTTTGTAGCCATTGCTCAAGACATACTATGTACATAGCTAGTTAGATTATGAGACAAAGGTCTTGTGTCAACCCATTACCAATAAGACAAGAAGATGAGGTGGTTCCTTCATATGGGCCATGCTTACTTAGGTTAGATTAGGATTAGATAAGTAGAGAAGATGTGATTAGCATTGAGCATGTTAGATGTAATTAGATGATTTTCAATACAATATAGCCATAGAATTTCTTCAGTAGCTAAGTATGAAAAGTTGAGGCCCAATATTCCCTAGGTTCATTTGATGCATCCTTCTTTTGCAATAAATGAAGTTTATACCATCAAGATATTTGAGTTGGTGTATGTATATTAGCCTTGTATAAATGATTATGTGCTTAATTGAGTAGAAGTAAGGAATCTTGATGGAGGAGTAGAAGCACTTGAATGAAGGGAATCATTAATGTGAAACTAACTAGAGTATTCATCTCTAGGGACTCTATGTAGGTCAGGAAAAAAAAGGTAATAGGTTGCCAAATGCCTTGACTTTGTATAGTAATACAAACTATAGAGCAAGCAACATGTATGACTCCAATGAGGTTGTGCCTTTTGGGAGGGATAGAATGCTACTTCACAATCATAGTCATCAAGGTGATTAGATCCTTGGAGAATCCTACTACATCTTTGTACATGCATTCTTAGATACCACTTGAAAGACTTTGTAACTCTACTAATCTTGTACGACCACAAACTCCATGATCCAAACAAAGAACTCAATGCATATGATTATCTCAAAAATGTAATCTTGAATCCTGATCTGCAAAGAGGAGTACAAGGAAATTCTAAGGTGAAGTGACCTTCATTACAAATGAACCTTCACATTCAAGAATCCTTTGGATTAGATCCATAGTGAGTGTTATTTGTGATTTTATCTTTGTATAGAGTGATGGATATGGAGACATTACACTCTTTTAGGAATAACTTTGCCCAAGAGGTTAAATAGGAAACAAGAAAATGTCATCTTTCATTTTTAGTTATCTCCAAGTTATATCCTTGTGGGACTGACAAATTCTAAGAATCTTGTTACAAATTTGAGCGACACTTGGATACCCAAAATAAATTTAAAGAAAGATATCAATTAACTTGAGTAATAATCATGGAATTTGAAAGCAATGCATGTTTAGCTTTGATAGGTTTGAAATAATCCTATTTTATTATCTCTAGTGTCTCACACTCCAATTTTCTCATTCTTGAATATCAAGGTTGTACATTTGGATTTAAATTCTTCTCAAGAGTTTATAATATCCTAGATATGCTCATAGTTACCATTTTTTTCAAGCTATTGTAAACACACTTTTCTTTGTGAGAAATTGTGGAGTATGCAAGCTTGAATTTTTTATCTCTCTCTTCAAATTTATATATTATCTATTAAATTTCCCTTAATGATAGCCATAGCTCAAAAAAATAAAAGAATTTTCATATTTATATAACACCTTATGTGATTTCAGGAAATTCTAATTATTGCTCTTATATTTACTATAAATTAACATAAATTCAAAAAATTATCCATAATAAACCTTTAAGCTATCCATAATTCAACAATTTTACGTATAGCTCTTTAATATACTAAAATAATACTGAGAGAAGATAGTATCCTCAATAATCTCATATCTACTTGTAGACTCAATCTTTTACATTTAAACTTTCATGCTTACTATAATTTAATATAAACTCAAAATATAAATTTAATATCTCTATAATACATTCTCAATTTAAATACATATTATGGACTACTTTTTTTTATACAATTACCATTCAATATACTTTATGAACACACAACTTGTCATTAAGCAATAGAATTAGTGAAAGATGTAACTTAAGTATAGTTAAAACTTACAATTTTTAAAACAAACATGCTCGCAATTGCAAGATATTTATATTAGTATTTGTGTATGTATAGAAATTTAGTAGAAAGATAAAAAATTGAAATCTTTGAATTAAATTATTGAGACATATACTTGAGAGCTTTTTTATGTTAAATTTTCTACAAACTACAAGCATTCTTGCTTCAATTTTTACTATACTTATTATCATATCAAGGTTCAATTCTTAATATACTTATTATCATATCAAGTAATTGTAAATACTAAGTCATGATGAATTAACTTTACTCAACTTAATTAGTGGTAGGTATTGCTTGAAAAGTTAGTTTAAAAGAAGTATGTGAGTGAAGCTAAGTATTCAATAGTTTGTAAATACTAATGCAAATAAGTGGATAGCTAATTTGTAAAAATTTGAAAATAAAAGCTGAATTTTTTTACCCAAGCTTAAGTATTTATAGACACCTTTAATCTTTAAATAATTTTCCTTTGTCTTTGATCTAAGAGTACTAATCTCCAACATCCAAGGAAACTAAAAACTGTAGAGCTAACTACTAAAGATATTAAATTATAAAGAGCATGTCTCCCTTAATTTTTAGACCTTGTTAAAATGCTATAAAGAAATACCATATGTTTATTTCAATTTTCATAGCAATAATTTTGCTCATTAAGTAAATTCAAATTTCATAGTTGAGGTACTCACAATTTAATCATGTGTAAATCCATTCCAATTGAAGAAATAAAAACCTAACATCTGTTCTAAAAGACTGGAAATAGAGGATTTCACTCTTTTTCAATGATATTTGTATTTACAAAGGTTTCTTTCTTGTTAAAATAAAAAAATTTCATTTCATTTCATAAACATAAGGTAAAATTATTTTCTATTTTTTAAATTTATATTTTTTTACAAAGATTTATTTCTTGTTAAAACTATACTTTTTTTAATTCATTTTATGAAACATAAGTAAAAATGATTTGTTTAACTTTTTCATTTAGTGAATAAATGGTAAAAATTGAAAAAATCTTATGTATTCATAATAACAAATTTGATCAAAGAAAGATAATCTATCATGATATCTAGTTATCTAAACCATCTCTTAAACATTGCTATCTTATGTTTATTGATGTTTGTATTGATTGCACAAAAATGCATATTAAGTATAATAACTTGTGTCTCAACTTCATATAGCTCTTCAAACTTCTTGTATTTGAATATTAGGAGTGAAGAGCTAAAAAATTTTGCAACAAGAAATATCTTACAAAATTGAAAAGGCTTACTTACACCATTTCACAACCAAGTAATGAAAAAAGAAATTTATTTAATTGCAAATAAATCATGATAAAATTTGCATATGAACAGAAAAAATTATCCCTAAATTTGATCCACTCTTTGTCTTGAAATTATTTTATGATCATGGATAATACTACCTCCAAAATTCCCCAGCTCTTACATCAGATTTGATATTTTTCTAATGATTTTATTTAATATCAAATATAAATCACCAATTGCAATGATGCTTTAAAACTTAAGTACTAGAGATATATAGCTTGCTTAAGGGGTTATTCACTCACATATACTTAAGAATTATGGCCTATAAATTACATTCAAACAAGGAAAATCATGACAGTACATGCATACTTAGGAACTTGTAAAAAGAAAATATACCAACTCCTTGCTTTTCATAAGAAGCTAATACAAAACTTTTCTATCAAGAGAAAGATGACTAATGAAAGGTGAAGATTACTAAACTTAGTGCTTGTAATATCCAAATGCATTTACTTTCCTTGCCATAAATGATTTCCTAGAACCATTTATGCTACCAATGAAATTATGACCTTAAGTTAATTTGCCAATGGACGTAGACCAAAAACTCTTTTCACCAAAAATTCAAGACAAAATCTACTTAACCAAGTTCAGTTATAGAGTTTTCTTGCTGCATTTTTATATCACTTCAATTTCTTAAGCTTTCATGTATTGTATAAGTTTGCATCATTGACATGATGTGTAGTAGTATTAGTACAAATATAGTATATTGATGAATGCAACTTATCTAGAATGCATTGTTATCATGGGTTAAAAACAATAAGAGAATGACATACTTAATATAACTTTTCTATATGAATCTAAAATTATTTCTATCAACTAGATGTTTAAAAGAATGGAATGTGGATTCATTTTTATTTTTTCACCTTGGTATTATATTAATCTTAGTTTATGTCAAATTATTTTAATAATTATTTTATAAATATCCATTATCTAAGCAATAAGAGTGTTTTTAGAAGTACTATGTTGCACTCTTACATATTGTCTAAAAAGGATTGACAAATAATATGCCATAAATAAGTTTGTAACAAATGTCAAATGTATATAGTAGTCTTTATCACTATATAAGAATTATTGTAACGACACAACATTGTTCAAATTTTTAATATTGGGGTAATAACCGGTCAATCCCATGAGGGTACAAGGTGGATATGACTAAAACATGAGGTAAAACTGTCACAAAGATAACAATCTATTTTTTTTATTTAACCTAATGGGCAAAGTCATTTCCAAAAGAGGGTAGTGTCACCCTTGCTGGCATACCACAAAAGTATAAATGATTACTAATCATTTTCAATTTAATTTTAGTTTAGAGGACTCTTGAAGGTAATGGAAAATTTGTAATAAAGGTCACTTTGCTTTAGAATTTCCTTATCCTCCAATTAGCTAGACCAAATTCCTACCTATTATTGTCATGACCGTTCTATCATCTACCCTCTGCACCAGCATTACAAACATTGGGTTGCACAAGATAGATATATCTCAAAGTGTCTCACAAGTAGTAGGATGGAGTGTGCAAAATAAATTGGAGTCGGATCTCCCAAGGGTCCGATCTCTTTATCATGTAAGATGGTAACATAATGTATTGCCCTTCCCAAAAGGCACTATTTTACAAGAGGTTAGAATGATTTATACTACTAAGTCTCCCAATTTTTGGTACTTAACAATACCTAGGCTTGTAAAAGTCCATTATGATATCATTCTTGATCTATGTAGAGCACCTTGAAGTTGAACCTCTAGGTCCACATAAATAATTCCTCCTTTCTAGTGTTTATGCCTCAAAAATTTTCACAACTAGGTGACTAAGGATGCAGACCTTCATATAAAGAGTAGACACATACACATACACCAACTTGATAATCTTGATGGTGTAATCTTGTTTAATGCAATGGAAAGATCTACCAAATGAACAAAATAAACATTGGGTCTAAACCATATATACCTTTTCTACTTAGCTACCAAAGAGACATAGTAGTTACAATGGCTAGAAATCTCCTAATTACATCTAATCCTCATTAATAAGATTCTTATCTTATCCTAATGTAATCTCCAAATAGGCATGTTTGACATGGCACTGCCACTTCATCAAATTTATTGGATCTTCTTGTGTCATATAGTGGTCTACTTGGATTTCATATTCATGCTAATGTCTACAAACCATTTACAAGTATGAAGTATCTTGGTTATGACTACAAAATGTAAATGAACTACATGGTGTGAATGAATTACAAGATATAAATGACTACACGATGTGTTGCTTGTTACAAATTTTGCCGTGGCATGGATTGTAAGGCATCATTGAAATTGTGAGTCATTTGTTAGTCGCTCTCATAGTGTTGGTGATAAACTACCAACACCCTAAGAGATTTGAATAAGCTCTACAAGGTTTGTAACCGATGAACTCTTTGTGATACTCATTTTTGCCTCTTTGAAGTTGGAGTTTGCATAACTCTAAAATTTGAGGGATAATGTCATTAATTGGTCATTTGTATAGAACTTTCTTGAGAGCCTTGATCTTCATATTAAAGTCTTTGATCTTTGTTTTGTTTGTTGTTTTGGCCATATGTTCCACTTGGCCCAAAAATTGAATTACCATATTCTATATAGTTGTGAGAAGCCTTATATGCTCATTAGTTTAAATCTGTGCATTCTTGTTGAAGTCAAGTCAAGTCCTCCTCTTTATCTCATGCTTGTTTAAGCTTTGTGGTAAGTTCTTGGATACAAAGATATGTGAGCTATTTTAGGTTCTTGTATTGCCCCTCCCCTATCACTGCATCTAAATCTCTTTAGATGGACATCAACTCTTTGATTTGTGTCTTAATCTGCTCTTTGTGTCAAGCTCATTATTATGTGACTTTAGTTTACACGGCATCAACCTCTATTTGTAGGCATCATAGGATGACTTTATGTTGCTCTTGCAACACTAATTTCTCCTTTTAGAACTTCTTGAGCAGTTTGTACTTCTCTTGCAAGGATGTGGTCTTTATTATGACTCGTTCATTAGCATTGGTTAGTTTAGTACAAAGCACGGCCTTGTCCTTTGCAGATGTACTTGTCTTTTTATAAAGGTACTTTTTGAGCTTAATTGGCTTGTCACTGGTGGAGTCTAATTCTTTGTAGTAGAGCATGATATCTTCCATTAGTTTTATCATTGGCGTCACTACATATACAAAGTATACAAACATCAACCATGAGATCAAATTATTGTCATATTTCAGACAATGGAAAATATCCTCCATCATATGTGTTTTATCTTCTCATGTTAGAGATCATATTGGTGATGTATCGTAAGGAGCACTCTCCATTTGGATGTGTTTTGACATCATCTCATTGGCTAAGTTGGTGGGTTTATCTCCTTCTTGTAGGTAGCCCATGGTAGAATCTTCTTCTTTCAACTTTTGGGCTTATGTTTCTGGTGTTTGCATCTCCTTAGCCATTATGGGACCTTGTTTGGATGATCTTGCCTCATTGGTTTGTGCACCTAAAATGACATCCATGATGTTCACTATAGGATTCTTAGGTTGGCAAGGTTTATAAGAGAAGATATGTGCTTTCTTTAGAATTGTAATGAATGCATTGCCATCTTGCTCCATTGGTGCTTTCCCTTTGTCATTCATCACTTCTTTAGGTGTTGGTGATGATTGCATCTTATTGCTTGTTGCATCCTTTGAGGTTTCATTGTTGGCATATTGTAATGAGATGCATGTAAATGAGTAATCATTGCTTGACTTGTTCTCATTTGGGAGGTTTTTTTCTTGGGGCCAAAATGACATTCATTGGTCATAGAGGCCTTGTTTCCACCCTTTTTCATGGCTCCACCATGTCCACTCTCTTGTGACAATACTTCAATGAGATGGTTTCACTTTCATTTCGTGGAGACCAAGTTTTTGGTCTTCATTATGAGTACCTTCTTACCAATCATGATGGTATTGTATGATGCTTTGACAAGTATGAAATTATTGATCCAAGCATAGTCCTAGTCCGCCTTGTATATTTTGTTATTTCCTTGGCCAAATTTGGATGTCCACTAAAGTAGGCCGGATTATGGAAGTGGCTTGAGAATTTCTCCTTGTATATTAAAAAGCCCATCCATATGTAGAAGTGCAAAATGAAGTGCACTGCAATGGTGGCCGCTCCTTGTTCCATGTAATCTAATCGCTTGTTTACTTGTTCACAAAATATCTACCACCAACTTACATGTTTCCTTTTGTGTAGGAGTTGAAAGAACATGGATTGGTTGAGATTAACATACGAGGTTTGTTTGATTGGAACAATTTAATAATCAATTCCATTACAACTCATCAGCTGACCCTTTTGATATTCTATCTTATATCCATTAGTGGACTTTGCTCCAAACCCTCATCTATCTTGGCCTTCATACTCTTGTATGGCCTACAATGAGGAATATCAATGTACATTTGACTAAATTGCACCCACTTTTCCCTCCAAGACACATTTCTAGTGGTCTTCTATTGTAATGTTCCAAGAATAGAAGAGCACACATGAGAAAAACAAGAGAAACACAAGGTTTCATCCCTCAATACTTTGTTGCCCTAAAGGAGCACCTTGTCTTTATTATATAAGAAAGAGTATCCACTCAAAGGGAGCTCCACCCTTGGATCAGATACATGGATTGGTGACATGTCAGCAAGCTATACCCTTATATTAGTTACATGGATTGGTGAAATGTTGATCCTTGTCTTATCTAGTTGGTCAAACAAGTTTGATTAAAAAGAATCTTTGGTGAATCTTCTTGTAGGAAGGTCAAAATAGCATGGGTGAGGTACCATTGGAAAGTTCTCAATGAGACAAAAAATATTTGGAGAAGTTAACATTTTCATTTGAAGAGGAGGTGGAATTTTTTAGTTTTTGAGGCCTAATTCATCCGTTTAGGCCTCCAAAATTGGCTTTGAAGTTTTTAGGGTTTTTTTACCTGTGACCTATTAGTGGAAGTACTCTTTGGTAACACTTCTATCTGATCTACTTACACCATCATTTATAACATCTTTCTAGATACCAAATTAATTTCCACCTCTAGATAATATGCCTAGCTAATGGCATTCCATCCGTCCACAAAACAAGGTTGACTCTTAAAGATTTTCCTATCATATACAAGTTGTTTTGGATTTCTTCTAGCAATTACACATCTATAAAACTCTAGTCCCACAATAGAAAGTCTATATTTCTACTTTTTAGGTACTTAGTTCTACAATACAATTCCCATTTGGATAATTCAAGAGGTTCGCAAACTATATCATCCAATTTGCATGGTTTTGCTTTTGTCTTGACCACAATTGTGTGGTCCACAATCTTGAAGGTATTGAAATCTAATTTCTCTCAGCACTATTACCCCCAGCACTCTTACACTCTTGCACTTGAGTATGTAAATCTTTGACAACGGTTTCAATGATTTTTGAACAAGAAGAATGAAAAGTAACTTCTTGCATGGTGTCATTGGTTTTTTATAGATCCACCTGCACATTCAATCCTCAACCATACTAATGGTTGGTGAAGTATGTATGTAAAAATCCATTGCACAAAATTGTTGCAAATTGTTCTTTGGTGGAACTTCAAAAGTCACGGGTTGCAAACTTTTGAACTGGTTGCAGAATCCTACGGAATATCATTTTCACCAAATCTTGTTGCTATGCAGCTTGTATGAAGCAGTTCTATAAACTTCTAACATTATTGTGAGCCAGCTTCTGTTGTAGGTCTCATCGTGTGGTTTATTTGTCACCAATAGGATATGATACAATGTTGATGTTTTCCTATCCTAGTAAGCAAGTTTGTGTCTTTGTTCTAGAAACCTATAGTCATCGCGAGGTTCATCAATCCAGATCCAGACTTTGTTCAGGATGGAACACAAACTAGTCCTCCAGTACTATCCTCGAGCTTAATATACAGTCTAAAACACTACTTATGTACAAGAAATGAGAAAAACTAGGACAAAAAGAAAAGGTGAACCATGACAATTTTGTTCAAGGTTCTTAACACCAAGTTGACCATATTTGCTAAAAGAGATAGTCAAACATATCTTAGAAAATATGCTTTGTGCATTCTTGGGTGTGCAATACAATAATTATCTTATTCTTTGACAATAATATGTACAAACAAATTTTGTAGATAACAACCCAAAGTTCAAAATATACTAAATTCTCTTCATTCTCTCTTGCTTATGGTCAAGGCTTTTTCTCCTTTGTGTTTATTAACTCCTCTATCTTTTTATACTTCTAATGCTATTTTCTTGTCAAACTTATTACTTTACTTACAAGAAGCACAAGCTCATTTAGTTAGCTCAAATTTACAGCAATATATAAATTATTCAATCTTTAAAAATTATGATAAATAGATAATATTAGCCATTATCTTCTCTTGTCTCTTGATATTAAAGATCATAATTTAGTCCTAAATTGAATTGGTCTCTTCTCTATTCTCAAAATAATCTCTCATATCTTATCCTTCACCACATTGGCATCTTCAACATTTGTAGATTGATACCTTTCATTTCAAATACATCCTCTTTCCTTGACCAAATACAACTTCCTCCACTTATAATCATTATTGAGAATCATTATGAGTATGAGGATGGTTAGATCCTTGCCAAGTATATTTTTATTTATGATTGTAACTAATATATGAAGTACAAAGTTTTTTCTTAGAAGGATTACTATTCATATGTACATATTTTATTAAAAAATATTTAAGTTATATATGAAAAATTATTGATGCAAGTCACAAGCTTGGAATTACTCTAGAGTGTCTCAAATTCAAAGCAAATTCTATAAGGGTGAAGTCATTAGTACCCATCACTATAAAAGTTTACTTGACTACAAGCACTAGAATTAAACAAAACCATAAAATGAAATGGAAATCTCTAAGAAATCAAGAGTGTAATTAACATGAGAATGTGATAGTTATGAATTTACAAGAACTGATCACATATTATAAAATTGTATAAGTCATTTTATTATACACACAAATTTTTATGAATTATCTAAAAAAAATTTACATTATTAGAATCACTATAAAAATCTATAATTACCCAATAGAAATCCCCTATTATACCTATGCACCTCACACTAGCATGTTTAGCACATACTAATACCAATTCCTTTTGGTTTAAATAGTTTTCAGACCAAGCCATCTAAAGACCATTAAAACCAAAAGGAGAATCCTTCTTATAGACTTATGAGTTGTTGAAGAATATTCTTTAGGATTAGGTAAATTAGCTAGGAAGTTAACTTCTAGTTAAAATTTATAAGAAGCAAAATTGTATCTATCTTGAGGGTAAAGAAAGGAAGCCTTGGGTCATCCTTTGTATTTTAGAGTACATTATATGCAGTTCTTGTCCTATCCTTCTTTTTAACCTTCTTCTTTTCCTCTTTGTGGATTTTGATCTTATATGAAATGACAATAATTACTAGCTCAAAAGTGTAAAATTTGAAATAACTAAATATGTAATTTGTTCTTAAAGGTGCGGCTTACACTAGCACTACCAATCCTTTTAATGGTTAATAAACCTTGAGATAAAATATGAGAGAATGAGTATGACTTGTAGATTTCAAACTTAGCATCTATAAATCTAAACAAGTAAACCAAAAATCTTTGAAAAGAAAAAAATCTTGTGAAAGAATAAGTTGCCTTAATGCATTATTCAGAGTACCTATATATATATATATATATATATATATATATATATATATATATATATATATATATAATCTGAAGTCAAAGGAAATAGAAATTATGGAATGATTGTGTAACCTATCTCAAAGTAATACAGGGTGAAGGAAAGTAATTGCCCGTCTTTGGCAGATACACTCAATCTAGGAAACTACGTTCCATCCTCTATGGTGTTCTGATGGATATACCAAAAAGGTGATATTATAATTTCAGAACTATGTACATACAAAATTAAGGAACAAATTCCTTACAAATCAAGGGGCAAAAAATAATCAAAGAAGAAATGGTATCGAAGTTACCTAAGAGATCTACTTATGTAACAATTCAATCTAGATGGAGGTCTAAGGATGCTTCAATACCATCAATTACATATGAAAAGCTGTAGGATAGCTATCATAAATCATGTGGAGATAAGAATGTCAATGGTTGTCAAAACTAAAAACAAATCATTTATGAAAGCAAATGAAAGAAAGCATCTCCTACAAATAATTGGATGGATACTAAAGGTATCCTTTTAAGAGTGAAAGAAGAAGTGAGGCTCTAAAACACCATGTACTTTACAAAAAGCAATGCAAGAATAAAAGGAAAACAAGAGAGAGAAACCAAAATCAATCACATATAAAAAGAGAGTTAATCTTGTAAGGGGTTTGAAAGCCAAGCTATGCTCAAGTGCCTCCCATAAAGAAATATGGAAAATAAAGCAATTTTTGAGCGAAGTGGGATGTTATAAGCTAATAGCTCTTCATTTGGCTCCAAGTCATGAAGGAAAGAATAAACTTCAAAGTTTACAAAAAATAACTAGCAACCAAAGAAAATATAAACTTTAAGACAAAAAATTGGAACAAATCCCAAATTTATACTTTGAGAGGAAAAACGGATGACAACAGGCTCAATGCAATACAATGGAAAGAATAAAAACAAGGGGGTGAAAACCAAAATCAAGGACATTTACTAAGAGAGAATTTCATCAATGTTAAAAAATCCAGCCAAACTACACTAGTATAAAGAAACATTGAAAATGAAGCATTTAATGTGCAATAAAAGCTCCACAAGATGGAGATCCTTGGCAGGTGTGTAATCTTGGAAGAAGCAAACTTATCATTAGTCTATAAATAAGGTGTGTATGGAAAAGGAAGTAGTTCGGAGACTAAGAGTGCTTGGGCTATGCATGCAACATTTATATATTTGTGTATGTAGTAATATTTCCAATTTTTTTGAATGTTTTGCTCCATTCAAAAGTAATGTATATCTGTCATAGATTTGGTAGATGTGCCATCCATAGAAGTATAAAAAATTATAGGATTCTGCATTTGTAAGTATAAGGTATGCAAGGATGGATGGAAGAAATATACTTCATTTATGAAATGAATTGTATAGTGATGCATAACATGTATCAAAATGTGGTAGATGTGACATCTTTAAAAGTATAAAACGATTACATGGTTTTCCAAATTCAAGGATAAAGGGTGAACGAAGAGACTGTTTTTTCTTTTTTGTGAACTTGAGCAATGGTGGGTTAGAGTGAAAATACCCATGAACAAGGATGGGTGACATAGCACGTACAAAGAATGTGGAGTGCAAAATGAGAAGTATCGTCTAAGTTAATACACCTAAATCCTTGTGCTAAAGAACGAAAGCAAGAATCCTAAAATTGGTTATTATCTAGAACTAGAGTAAAAATAGAGAAATTAAAAACCCCTAAGATAGAGTAGATGTTAAGTGTTATATGCACGTCATGTGAAAATAAATCTTTTTGAAAACGAACAATCTGAACCAGACAAGAGGGACGAAAAATAATAAAATTACCATGCAAAGAGATGATGAAAATGTGTAAAAAGAGGAAATAAATTCTCTAGAGCTAGTAAGAAAAGTATGTGAGATCACTCTTAAAGAAGGAAAATTGACCTGATCTTGGTGTTATTCAGATCCCAATCCCCATCACAACTAATCTCGAACCAACCCCTCTGTGCCCAATGCCCCTAATGTTATCCAGAAATAGTAAGGTAAAGGTGAGCATAAAGATTCCGTATTCTTTGCTCTGTCTTAAATTTTTTTTTGATTGCGATCAAATCAAACCTTTGATTTTGCTCTCAATAATCATCAAGCGTCATCATCATCATGTTCCATGTTGTAGAACTCTATAATCTTATTTTGAACTGCAAGTTCAAGCCGCTCAGTATTCAATTCAAGAGGAAGGCCCTCACAACTATTCTTCACTTTTACAATCTTTGCTATCCCTCAGCCTCAAAACCTGTTCACACTTGGCAATTTGAATATGACTTCTAGATTAACTCTAACCTATCGTCATTGACTTTTTCTTCACGTGCAATCACCTAAATTGTAACATTTAGATTTAGAGAAAAAGTATATTGTTTACTTCAAATCAAGCTTATACCGATTACCAAAGCTTGAAAACTACCCGATCAAAACCCCGTCTGAAGGTCGTTGATCTGGATCTGAGTGTAAACCTGACGATCCCGACTGGGGCTGTAATGTTGTAGTATGTTGTAGAAAAAAGTATTTCCTCATCATTCCTTTCCTTATCTTCTCGTTCATGGTCGCTACAATTTATCACTAGCCAATCAAAATCCACCCCATGATCAATCCGAATCTGAAAATAAACCCGAGGAACTCCAATTATGTTGTAAAATGCAGTAGAAAAAACGAGTAATTTCACAAAATTTCTTTCCTTATCTTCTCGTTCATGGTTGCTATAGTTCATCACCGGCAAGACGTTCATTTTGTTATCTTGCTGTTCATGATCGAACTAGCTTCTCTATTTATTCTTGCCACGTTCCAATCAGACATAAATTTTACAGGACTCGCGATCATAAAACGAGACTCGGAAACGCCTCACCTAGAATCCGCCTAGCGCTGCACTCTATAAATGCACTCCATAACCTACCATAGCCGTATCACCAGAGTGTGACAAGAGAAGAAGCCATCGACCTTGCACTTCCAATCAGATATAAGTTTTAAAGGAGTCGTGATCATAAAATGAGACTCTAAAACACCTCACCTAGAATCCGCCTTGCACTGCACTCTACAAATACACTCCACAACCTACCATGGCCGCATCACTTGAGTGTGAAAAGAGAAGAAGCCATCAACGAGGTAGGTTATTAAGGGAGCATATTTATACAGTAAAGTGGACAATCTTGATTAGGGGAAAAGGCAGCCACGTATAACACTAAGGATGGGAAGACCTCATCAAGCCATACAAGGGAGAGCAAAAAGAGGTAAAATGGCGCTAGGCCCCAATAATATAGACATGAGAGATCTGCCATATTGCACCTAAGATATCTAAGCTATGCAAGTTGCAAGGTGTACATAGTATTGGAGCATCTGTAGAAGCGTCATCTAATGTGATTATTCTCCTATGGATTGCACCAGCCAATGCCATATCGCACCTAGGATATCTAAGCTATGCAAGTTGCAAGGTCTACATAGTATTGGAGCATCTGTAGAAGCATCACCTAGTGTGGTTACTCTCCTATGGATTGCACCTGCCAATGCTCTCTTTAGAACAATGGACACATGCTGTCTAAAGTATATGATAAAGTATGAGAGTGAGAGTGGTACTCTTGATATCTAATATGATAAGCTCTTACGCACTCCTTGACAATGTGTCGACCGTTGTGTCCATCATTCCATGTACTCCAAGGCTAGAGTAACAAAGAGGTGACCTCGGTGCATACCCCTATACTTGGAGACCTTTCATGCTATTGCTTCGCTTGCCGCCCATCTAGGAAATGAGTAATCACTCCTTCCAAAAGTGCATCATGCATAGGGTATGTAACCACAACATCCACCACTATTACCTGATCATTTTGGACCAAGTATAAGTCTGCTTTAACACATGTCATTTGCAAAGCATACAAATGCCCTCTCCAAGCAAAATATACACTTTGTTGGTGCCATAGCAAACACTATATCACTATTTGTATCATGGGTAGCTATCTTCTGTCCTCCAAAAGGACATTATGTCATATGAACTGATGTTGCATCTAGTGTAAAACCACACTCACAAGTGAATAATGAATGATGCAAACTGGTGGACCAAACCTAGGCAGAACCTCATTGTTGTAGAGAAAGTAGCTAGAGCAAGTTGAAATGCCCAAGTAATGGTTGAGTCAACTAAGAGAGAACTAGTATATGCTAATATTGTTGCTCCATCAAGAAAGTCTGCAAATCTTTGGTCCAATCTGGTTGTAGTAAAGCAAAGGATGGAAGGTACATTTGTGCCCATGGAGACAGACCAATTTTTGAAGAGAAGAGGATCCCTCTCCACCTTGGTCATATATGTCTCCAAAAGTGGCCTATCAACAACCACAAAATGGGTAGAAAATAGGGTTGTCAAGAGAGCACAACTACCCAAAAATGTTGTAGGTGCCATCTCCTCCATACATAATAAGCTTACTTAGTAGTATGAGATTGATATTGATATCTATCTACATGCCAAATCCCCTATCAAAATCTCAAATGTCCAATGATATCACCAAATACTCCTATAATCCTCCTATCAAAAGCTATAAGATGTGATAAGAAAGTCAAGGAAGGAAGAACCGTGGGAAGAAGGTAAGTTGGTTGACAAACAATACTAAAAGAGAGTATACCAAATGCCACCTAAGAATATCCTAGTAGAGGAAGGTCATCCACATGGAGATCTTATGCAACGGTAGCATTCAAGAAGCATATGACAAATTCCTCATATCCTACTAGCACTCCAAGCAAATATAGTCCATTTGTTTATGTGACACACCCCTCTAGAAGCTAAAGGTGGGGAGGGATATCTAGAGGGGACCATGCTCTACACTTTGACACCTTGACTCTCAAGTCTACAAGATGTAGTTTGGTAGTCGGGTGATCAAAGGCCTCTCTAATCTGATCTACAAGGCCCATGCTATGTGCATCTCTACCAAGGAAGAAATTACACAACTTTGCAGGCCAAAGTAGTAGATAAGAGAGCTCTGAAGTGAGCCATGGCAAACAAAGGCCTCATTAAAGGATCTCCTTGTTGTGTACCAAAAATTGACTCCAAGACGGTGACTGCCTCTTGTGACCAACCATGTTGGTAAAAAATGGAAGCAGGAGAGCCATAGAACAACCGCACAAAAGGAATAAGACTTTCCAAGGATCCATCGGCCTCTTTGATGATCTCTCTAAAGATGGATACTTGAGAGATGTTATTAAAAATTTTCTCAACATCCACTTGCAGAACAACTCATTCTAGATGGATATCTAGGAGTGCCATAATGCCTAGAGATATAGCTTCACAACTTCTAAGTGTAGCTACTCCAAACTGATGTAGATTGAGGTGCTATCAAAATGAGAATGATGCTGAAGGATAATGGTGTGGCTAACCAAGTGCAAAAAGATCTCTCCAATAGCAATCGGTCTAATGCATCCTATGTCCTTCTCCATTGAAAGAAACTTACTAACACCTAACGCACAACACCTAACATCCAACTATTGATGTAGGAATATCTCCCTTTGCTACTATTGCACCGACCTAAACAACTTGGTAAATCCACTAGAAGGATTATCCACTTGAAAGCAATTTCTAAAATGCTTATATACCATCCTTGACAAGCCTCTTGAGGCAAGGAGTAGTGCACAATGCAAGTACAAAAAGTGACTTATCAAGATATAAAAGCTACTCAAGTTGATAATCTAAGATATATAATAATATTCCCTCTCTTGCCATAAAATGTAGTGAGCAAAGTGATGAGATAGTTTCCATAGACAAAAGGTGTAACGCTTGTGCTATTGTACAAAACTCTACCACTTGACCCAATGTCTTACACCGTCATAATCAAGTGTACTCTATTGACTCTATCAAGTTTCTCATTTTGTTGAATGGATAGTGACAATGTACATGTATTGCTTTTAGTCTCTTTTATATTATTTGCTTTTGGGACCATTCAACAAGGAATAGGTGAACCTAGCTATGTGATGTTTTGGATAAATATCCCCAACCTGCATATCCCCAATATTTTTTGCATTTATTGCTGTCCTAGAGTAAAGGAAATAAAGAAGACCTTTCACCCGATCTAATAATTTTGCGTTTGTAGTTTGTTTTGGCCGAATTGTTCTTAAAGTAAAACTCTGTAAAGAAAAAGTCTTTTATTCACACGTGGCAGTTATAAAGGTCCGATAATCAAGAGGTAAAAGCCTTTGGTTTGCTCCGGGCTGCTTTTCAGTATTTCAGGAATTATTCACAAAATAACTTTATGCAAACTTTGGTTTTCCAATTTGGCATATATGAAGGTAGTTAAACGGATACCCTAGCAAAAGACATCCGCGAAACTACATTAAGAAGAAGAGTTCAAAGGGGATCATTTTCTTTGGCGCCATCATATGGATATCAAATTATTGATTACTTGATTCCAACGTTTCTCTCCCCGGAATATAACGGTCAGAGGCCCAAACAGTATACCCCGAACGAAAAAGGAAAAGGGAATACGAAAATACAAGAGTGAATATACGAAATAAATGAATGAATGAAAATACGAAAGCACAAGGGAATGGAGAAACCGAGCCGAAGGCTTGAGCCAAAAGAGCCAATAGCCAAAGGGAAACAATGCCCAAGCCAACACAGAGAAATAAACAAAATAACCTACAATAATCCAAAATGGTTTTGGCTTGGCAAAAAATTTCAGAAGTATTCCTCCCCTCATCGAAAGTCACTTTTTTCAGTGGATGCGCGAAATTGGGTAAGCAAATATTCCATTTCTAACCATCAAAATTTAGTTTGGTTGATCTCAAATATAGATTATTCCCAACTCAAAGGTTTTCAATATTGCAAAATTTATCTACATCCTTTTAGCTTATCATAAATTTAGTTCATTTTCTAATGATTTAAAAAACATGGTTTAAATGATTTCTCCCTAGTGATTACTAGAGTTGTGATGGAAATAAGATCGACACTTCGAGGAGGGACTTATGGAAAATTCTGTTCCACTATCAGCACAGTAGACCAAATTACAATCGAGGTGTAGCAAGAATACAGCCCGATGTAAATATGCTGGTGTGGGCGGTGCTTTCCTATACCCGTGAGATACTTGTCGCAAATGAGATAACTATATTAATTAAGTTCAACACAATCCAGTGTTCTTTCGTATGATATGTTTTCTGATGTTCAACTATTATTCCATGATAGAATGCTTCACACTTGCCATCTTTTATGGTGAAATGAAGCTTTTTTTTTTTTTTTTTTTTGCTTCAATGTATGTAGCGGAAAGGGTATTGCACTTAAATGCCTTAGCAACAAAATTTTAAGTCTTTGGTAGCTCAAAGTGAAGCTTCTGAAAGTGAAATCCCATTTTGCCTATTCTTTTCTTGATAAAAATCCCTTGGATATAAAACCGCACCTTAATTTTGGAATCGGGGTTAAGTTACAGAAATTAGTTTCTCTTGCTTTTGATTTTATGAATGATGCATTACCTTTTTTTTTTTTTGTCATTCCGTAATATTGTCAGCACGCTGATTTTCCAACAGAGGAGATACAGATGCTTTTGGAAGAAGCTTAAAACTAAAATAGAGACGTTAGACGCACCTCAAGATGCACAAGGAAACTTATGTTTTATATTGTGCATGTATTTTGTTGGAAGATCTAAGAGAATGGTCCTAGAAACATGTACGTGGAAGAGTGAAGCTAATTGCTTTGGTACTCTGGTTAGAAAATAAGTAACGAACTTTAGAGGGATATGCCATTCCCAAATTATGGTCGTGGAAGTCCGAAGACGCGAATTTATTAGGAGTTTCAGAACTTAAAAGGAGCAATATCAACAAAATAAAACATTTATAAACCTGAACCGTATTGTTCTTATCTAACTTCATGAATTTTTTATTTGGTATGTTATTATCCTATGGTGAATTCATTGAAAATTCATTCCTTCTTCATAAGTTTCAACTCTTATTGAAAGGTATCAAAATCTCCGTGAATGTACCTAAATTCCTTCCATGCGACCTTTACCAGATGTAGCATGTCTTTGGATCCAAGCGAGCTGGGTATGGGGCAGATGAGAATATGGAATACTGGATGCCCCTTGTGGTGAGTTCGCCGAGGACACAGGACAGTAGGATATGCACAGTAATTTGCACATATTTAGAGGAAAATAGCAGTCATTAAAGAGAAGTATATTTATCCTGCAAAACCACGAGTGAATTTCGTCGTAGGGCCTCCATGACATGCAGGAAGGTCGATCTTTTGTGCCGCCCGATTTCTATCAACGTAATCATAGCCCAAAACTCGAAGAGTCGCCGGTGAGATGCTCTACAAGTGTGATTCTTCTGGGTTGGTAGTGGTGTCGATCGTATCTCGTAACAACCTTCTCGATATTGGACAAACTTGAACTACTACTGGTTGTTTCCTACATGTCTTTTCCTTTCCTTACTATAGTGGGTGATGTTAAAATGGGATCTTTGAGGGTATGGGCTTGTACTGGAAGTAGCTCTTGAAGAACCTATACGCGCAAATCAATGCCAAAGTTTGGTACAGAAATGGAACGTGATGAAATAAAAATGCCTGAGTTTACTATTGCTTGAACTCTGCGAGTTTAATCCGCGGGTGAGTATAAGGTGATGAATATGATGTAGTGGCAATAGGACAAGCTTGTATCTGTAACTTTACTCTTGTTCTCGATATAAGAGCTGTTATCTGCGCATCTGCACAAATCTCTCGCTTCGCTTATTGATGCCCAAATTTTGGTTTCCTGGGATGTATTTGCCACTGCTCTAGGGATTTGTGAACTGGCCAACAGGCCCAATAAAACACCCCAAAGGAAAAGAATACATACAACGCAAGCGCACTGAAAAGGTCACCTAGGAAAGACGAGCCGAAAACTTTGTGAGAAGGGGGCACACAGTCATAGAGGAAAAAGCACTAAGGGGAAAAACCGTCAGGAGAAACCGTAGAAACGTAGATTCGTGATCATATCCATTTTGGTTGAGGTGACAAAGAGTCAAAAATATTCAACTCGTCAACTGTCAACTCGTCGCTTCTAAATAAACAGTAGCTGTTATATTTCTCGTAGTCCATGATCTGTGGACAGGTATTTGCCTTCTCCTATCAGCAAAACCCACGTACTTTCTCAGTGGGCGAGACCAGGTACAAGATATATATATGTAGATAAATATAAGCAGGTAATATCTGTTCACAAGAGGAATCCTACGTCAAAAGGATGGTGTATGTGAGAAGATTGAGAACAAACCTCTTGACGAATGTCGTCAAAGAAAGGCTTAATTACATGTTGGCACCTAACCGATCCCTCAACAGTCCTACGCGGCATTGTGTGAGCAGTAATTGGCTTGGAATGAGTTTGTGTTGCCACATGTTTCTAGGTCTCAAATTGTCTTGTTTGTGAGATCCATTTCAACATAGATTGAGGCGCCTCGTCAAGGCTTCAAGGGGATCAGTAAGTCTTTTTGCCAACTTGGTAGGAAAATATAAACAAATAGATAAAAAAATAATCTTTGGGGTGGGCCAGTGTGGGTCGGGTAAATCAATCACTGAAGCGATGGTCGATCGTTCAACCCTTTTCGTTATTTACTCACCTCCAAAGTGGACCTTAGTTGCCGAGCTCGTGTTTACCATAGTAGTCAACAGGCCTTGTGTGGAGCATCAAATATGACTATTGTTTTCTCCTCCTCCGGTAATGATAAAGACCTATCCTACAGAAAGAAAACAAAAGCTCAGATGCTTTTGGGGTCTATGTTTCCTACAGCTTTGCTGCATCGTCCACGACTTCCTGTTTCAGCACAATCTGCAACTTTGGGGAAGCAAACTTTTACTCCGAACCAGTTTAAGTTAGATACCAAACTCGAATGTTACGCTATTGATAAGTAACGCAAGTAAATTCCACACTAACTTTGGTCAAACTCTCGCGCTAAATTATAATTTCTGTTAAGTTGGGACGCTCAGCGCCTGAATCGTTATATCAGGAGGATAGGTTCAGTGGACAATAGAATCTGGACAACTTCAACGATCCGATGTTATCGTGGACGTGGAAATTAACGCTCCAGATAAGAAATGTGAATTGCAAGAGCAGTAGTACGGAACATGCACAGCAGGTTGAGCGGAGACTAAAGTTGACAATGAGAGGCCTTCTATATTGGTAGTCAACTTCGGTCACACATCGAACTTTGAAGCAGACAACGGCAAACCGAGGTGTGGGAAACAGAGTTCAACTGTCCACAGCTTAATCCTTGAGGCCTTGAACGCTCTAAGTTAGATCAGTTTAAATTTAGTCTCCACTAACCTTTGTGCTTTTAACTTCGCCTTACATCACGCCGGTGGATCCACGACCCTCTCTTTACCTGTGATTTGAAGATAGTGATGATGTGGAGGTCCGCAACAACTTTACCACATATCCCTATGTAAGCAAAGTTGCTAAATGGAAAACCAAACAATAAATATCAAATTGGGGAACCTGGAAGCTCTATGTAGGTATTGTCGTTCCTCCATGCACTTCAAAGCAACCCTTTTCCAGTACTGTATTGATAATCAGCCATAAGTAATGGACTATCCGGCATTGAATACTGGAACAAGTTTAGTCAAATTGGTATAATTGCTCCTCCAGGACTTTCACCTAGTTCTCAGTCCAATGTCCTAAGCTGGAAAGCTATGTGTTAGAGACACTTAAGCCTTTGGGAGGTGTGCCTGCGGCCTACACATTTTTCACTTGTCCCTTTATCTTCAAACACCTAACGTAATGCACATTCCTCTTTCCTCCTCATATAGCAGTAGCTACCTATGCGCAGTGCCTCATCTCATTTGTAACCGCTCAGATATCTGTAAATTATCCGATACGAACGCATGGCGTCCTCAACCGTTGTGGAAGACAGCGCTTCCGTAATGATGAGTCAAAATCCGAGGATTGCACTAGTACATGACTGCTCTTAGATCTGGTAGACGGACCTCTTCATGAAGGCCGGCCGTCTACTTAAAATCCGAGTCTGCAAAGATTAGGACAGCAATAGAAGGGTTACTCGAGAAGTCTTTGGTGGTCATGGCTGCAATAACTTTGCGGGCCGGCAGTAATGCGGTGGTGGGGTTAGCTTTTGGACGAAGGTGAGGTCAAAAGCGCTCATCACAAGTGTCGAGGAATCGACTTTCATGCACGCACACTTGTTAAGCACGAGGAGATGTGAAAGAGAGGAGATGTGAAAGAATTGTTTCTTTTCGCCACTTGGGCGCAGCCGGTAAGTTGGTGGGCTCTGTTATCATTTCCACTGAAGTCTTCGAGGCTGATTTGTTGGAGCATTGAGGAGTCGTTTCGACCAGGTTCATTTGTCGGGAATAACTCCGTCGGTGAGACATCCAGTATGAGTTTAGACAGACCTGGTTACATACTAAAAAATGACTAGATCCCAGAAATTTAGCGGAGATTTGATCTAGCGTACGCGTATAGATTCGTTAGAGAATAAGTAGTAGTAGTATCGTATAGCAGATACTTTATGGAAGGTTTTAGATTAAAAAATACAATATAAAGACAAATTTTGGTAAGTTCAATCAATCATGTTATTGTTAAGATAACCTATTTGATATCGATTTTTTGAAGATCTCTATATTCCATACTATTCATTTTTTGGTCAGATTATTTTGATGTTTCATATCCTGTTGAAATTTCCTGCAATCTAACTATTCCCATAGCGATTTCATGATTTATGGAATTAAAATCCTTTTGTAATGTATTTATATCAACTATTAAGAGGGACCTCAGCTTTTTAATCCAAGCTAGTTACTGATAGATCCAAGATTTTCATTTTCATGCTAGGTGTAATCTTGAGCATGAAGAGTTATAGAAGATTGTTTTATATCAACATTATTAATTTTCATATGGTTCTCGGAAGATGAAATTTGCTAAGAAGCTGGCTGGATCCCACTTTGAGTTTTTTGGGTTTAAGAAGATTTCGAAACAAGGGTTGATTCAACGGACTTACAAACTCCTTAATTATAACAAAATTTAACGAGAGAAATTAGGCTGTATTACGATCTTAGGTAGTTCAAAAAAGACAAATGCGATAAATGAAGACGTTTTTTTTAACAGTTTTTTTTGACAGAGTAATTTAAAACTTGTTTATATTTGTAGTTCTTTTTGGAAGATTTTAGTTTCTCTCTCAAAGATTTCAGGACACTACTTCGTTTACAATTGAATAACATATTAAATCTTTTGGGTTTGAAATTTTGTAATATTTTTATAATTTTTTATGACCAGCAAGGTATACAAATTTGGCAATATATTAATGGACAGAAAACACACCAAAATCTATGATACTATTAAAATATAGCACAAATCCTATTTGGCCTATATGGTTTTTTGTGATGATTGAATGATAATTGAACTTGTTGATTTATCTCCTCAAATAATGAGAGCAAAACGTACTGACTTTTATCAATGAATGAAACATATATTTCAATTGACAGTCGTTAACTCCATATAAGCAAAATCTTTGGCAAGGCAATCTATATCCCCAACTTAAACGGTCTTGCAACGCAGACGCCCCGGTATGATGGTTGCAAACTGTAAGCTGGCAAGTTGGGAACCGTGATTGGCAAAAGATAGCGGAGGTGAATGAGATGAGGAAAAGTAGACAAGATCCAAAACTACTTGTCTCAAATTAAGTGTAGCGTTTCAACGACCAGGGGAGCGCTACATCCCGCACTTGGGACACCCGATTCAAGGGCTGATCCGACTTAATGGATATCTTGAAAGCAAAATTTCGGTGCCGCTGGCTTATCCGTAGCAGGGGCGGCAGACGATATCTTGAACGCAAACGCGGGGATAGAATGCTACGTGTTAGCGGTCTTGGAAATGTAGACACCCCGGTAAAAGATGTGCACAGATCCGAGAGTGAATGTTGTAATTCATTACGTAATTAGCGTACAGGCGAGCACACTCCCATATGCACGCGGCGAGAAGGTTTGCGCCCCTCCCCGTCTTGAGCGGGTTTCCAACTTACAGGGAAGCGCACGGTCAATCTCGTCTGCTACCCAGCCACGTCACCAAGGAGAATCGGGACCCATTGACTTCGCGGGTTTCTCCATTGTTTTCAACTGGGAAGCCAAGCAAGAGCGATGGGGAGGCATCGGCAGCCCAACAAGGAGGCGGATCGTTCATCGGCGGTGGATAGAATTGCGTGGAGCCTGACTTGGATGCGCCACGTAGGAATAAAAGCACTACAACAGTTTAAGTAGATACTGTAGCCCTCATGAAAGGTACCGAAATAAGTACCACCTATTCAAAGTAGGTGAGATGATTTGTTTCACGGTGACCGTTGAAAACTCGATCTTACGATCAGGGTTTGCGGGATTGTATGAGTGTAGATTCTTCTGTTCACGGCACTATCCTATCGCTGGATCCCGGATTTCACGATCATCGTCCATCAGCCAAACTGGAAGAACTGTGCGGACTACAGCTGCCCGTCGATGTCTTGGCCCTCCCAAGCTATGTCTATTCAAGATTCTGCTGTACGTACCTGTAAGCCGCCTTCGTATAGGGTTAAACAGTCTTCTTCCACGCCAGCTACTGCCATGCCCTACTTTGCTTAAACAATGCTTTATCAGTTTTATGTGACCACCCAACTAGTAATTTTGACTGCTCTGATGGAAACAAGACTTTTGCTTTCACGCGTTGCCCTACAGTTACCCAACTAGGACCAGCATTGAGGAACTCCTAACCTCTGATCAACAGGTACGGTCCTTACGTTAGGGTGTACCAGAGTGGCCTGCCTGGTATAGGGTTTACATTTTTGTTTGGAGGACGATATTGCATCGTGTTTGATCTCGCGGCTAGTTATCGCGTCCCTGGCCGATTCTTGACGCTGGTGTCACCCTGGTTTTAGCGGAATGGCTAGAACCATTACGTGACACTTTATCAGGGTTGTGCCGGGATACACCTCAGGGTGTTTGCCTGCATACCGTCTGTGCCGTCTACGTACAGTTTGAAAGGTCTCCGATGCCGATATCCGCTCCCACCCCGTCTACCCGGATATCGGGAGAGACGTTTCTTCGCAGGACACAAACGGCCGTTACTTCAGGTTTCTACTGATGTTCGCACTGCTGTGGTGCCCTTTCAAAAGCGATGGTCTGTTTTTATTTTTTTTAAATTTATCGTTCATCTTTCTTGCTTTGGTATAAGATATCTTCGGAGTTTTCTTTGTTCAAGATTGTCGTTAAATAATTTCACGTCTTATATGGGGTTTATCTTGTTGATAGTGATATCTGTTTGAAAAGAAACGTTTCCTCACATAATGACCGGTCAGCCTAAGCATTTCTGTCGTTCCGACATTCCAACGTCGAAAATATATTAGTGTATTATGGCGCAAAATATCCTCTTTTCCCTGGACTAAGGGCCTCTGCACACTAATCCGCAATTTCCTTATTTCTTATTTGTCGTAATCGCAAGTTACATAAGTCTCACACTAAAGATAGTTTAGTACTAATATTGAAGTGGAAAAAATATGTTATTGATTAATATATGGTAATATTATTGTAGAGCCTTATCCCATAGATGCTCATTTTTCTAAATCAGTGATTTATGGGGTTTAATATCGTGCACTATTCTCTTCATCTTATTACAGTGAGACCGTAATATAGAGAAATGCATTAGTAGTTCAGGCTTAATGAAAACTGAAGTAAAATATTTCAAAATAGAAACCGCAGTAGTTAATCAATCATCATAATAATAATTGATTTTGATGGCAACATAGCATTTTGTATTAAATAAACAACAAAAAAAAAAAAGAGGCTCTATGTAAGATTACAATAGATAGAGCTGGTGATGATACTTGGTCACTTCATTGGCTATATATATAATGGCTGCTCATTATTCCATCCCTGTGCGTTTATCCTTAGGTACAAAAAGTGTAAAGGAGTAACAACAAAATTTACAACTATGTTTGAGAATATTCCATTTGACTGCCCTGTGCCTTGATTCGAGTTTCACTCTGCCCTCTTGTTACCCTATGGGTGTCGCGTTTCGCCTTTGTCCCAGAGAGATTATCCATTCTTATGGAGGGGCATGGTGGAAGAGTTGCCGGCGGTCAACACCAACCATCGGAAACGAATTTTGTCAACTAGGAGGAAAGCATTTCAGGAGTGGCAGTTGTGACGTTGTCAATTCTTGTCGAGAGCGAAAGAAAAAAGCTTGTCTGATTCATAAGACAAACTTGGTTATAGTGGTTAAAAATGTATCAGTATTAAGAGATAATTTTAATCTTTTTGGACAAGCGTCAGGGAGGAAAACAGAGCGCACTCCATTTCCAACGTTTGCTTGCTGGGGATATTCTAATTATATTATTAATTGTATTCGTCATTCTTAATCAAATGTGCAAGAGCATCAGAAACATACCTTCAATGAGTTTAAGTACAACGTTTATTTATCAATTGTTTCGAGGAAATCTCACCTCAACAGACGACAAATTGATTTATGGTCGAAAACAAGAGCTAGAGAAAAGAATAGACCCTTTGCTCCTAAGTCCTCAACAAGCAACAGGCTTTTCAGTTCCGGTTACGTATCAATGAAATATTTGACGTGATTGCTACCGGATCTAGCGATATCTAGGAATAAAATTCCGTAAAGTTCCGTTAATACCTACATAGACTCCTAAATGATTTATTTAGAGGTTTTCTGGCAGCACTTTCAAAGAAATAAAGGATAGAGAATCCGATATCTTCTCATGAATGATTACAAAGGAACCGACGGTGATTTTTTGAAACCCCTCAATACATCGCTTTTACTGCGAAATATAACCACCATGGAGCAACCCCTTTTGCTACCCAACAAGTCACATTTGGAAGATACTCCTGTACGCAAAGTACACGCATGAAACTCACATAGATTTGCCGATTACATGAAGGTATCATGCATGGACCAATGCTCGACCACAGAACCTCATGCACCGAGTCAGCATTGAGAAAGGTGCACAAAAGGAGCAGTTTCGTACGTGGTTCGTATGGGCAGGCTCCCGCCTGAGGACCATAGAGCGCAGGAGAGTTGCGAAGCGCATGCTTACAGCAGTAGAGAGCGAAACGGTACCGTGATATAAGAGATCTCCCGTACGCCGTGGCGGGTGGTTTTCAGAATATCAGGTACGGAGCGAGTGGACGGGCGGGCGGGTTTCTCCTTTCGTTGGCGGCCAAGCTGCATACGTGGCGGAGGTTGCATGTCACCGTCTGGGTCGGATAAGCTCCTGAGAGAATGGGACACTTTTCACCCCGTCCCTCCCGGGTGACCGGTTGCCTGCCCGTTTTGTCCATAGGTAGGGCCGAGCCACAGTCCCCCCGCTGTCTGTCCTTCCTTAGCATGTTTCCTCTGTTCTGTTACCTCTACTTCTTCTCTCCTGTGCACGCGTATGCTCCTCATTCTATTCAGACTCTCTTCTTTGTCTCTCCCTCTCGCTCTGGAGATCCAACGAACAAAGTAAGGAGAAGCGCTTCACTTCCTCGACTGGTTTCTACAGCTCTCGTTGATTGGCATCCATTCCACTGCTGTCTGTCTCTAAGCATCTCTGTTCATAGGGGCAGCTTGTTCATTTTCCTTCTTTGTTGCGGGGTCAATCCCAGTTCGTTCATCAGGAATTTGCTGCACCGTTCCTGGCATTTCTCAACACGCCCAATCTCGGTTTCGGAGCCAAAGGGGCTTCGCTTTACACTCCTTGCCTCCTCAGTGTTGTGTTGTGTTGTGTTGAGTTCAGATTAAAATTGTTGTAGAGTTTTCGTCCTTTGACAAGAAGATCGGAGGCGTTGGAGAAGTGACAAGAGAGTGATTTTCCATCTTGGTAGAGATTTGAAGGGAACAACTAATCAGGTGTGCTCAGGCACAGAGTGGTAGACTACGCGTCAAGGAAGAATTGGAATGAGTATAAAGAAGCTGTGTCTGAAGTAGCAGAGCCTGTTGAGGTGACACCCTGCGAACTGTGAAGGGCTTCTGATACTGCTGCATCGGTGCTTGAAGTGTTAGAAAGAAGTGCATTAGTGAAGCAGGCGGGCGTCTACAACAGACTTTTGGAGGTGTAATTGGGTGTGTCGCTCAAAGACGATGGACTGCGGCGCATGAGTTGTGACCAAGAATGCAATTTACAAGCAGGCTTTCCAGCCTTTAGATCTTAGACGCTGGATCCTCTAGTAAAAGCTTGTTTCTATTGCTTGTGTTTTTTCCTGTACTTCTTCGGGGCTATAGGGGCCTGGAAGGTTTTCGGATCGGGACGTCGTCGATTTCGCCGTTGCAGAGTTTAAGCAGCCTTGTGGTAAGTGTCTGCACCTCTTCCTCTCTTCCTTAGGGGTTTGTGTTAGCATGGTCAGTGGTCGGACAACCTTGATTCTCCACACTTGAATTTGGACCAAAACTGTTCCAATCACCACTACCCACCCCTCGTGCCCGGTTTGTCTGTTGCTGCTTTCTTCTAAGTTTCTTACAGAGCCTTTGCTACAGCGGGATATATTGAGTTTTCGCGAGAGAGTGAGGCGATTTGGCCGTGTATGAGATGGATGGTATGTTGTCCAGTTTGGGTAATCGGTTTAGGGTGTTAGTGATCAGATCTATCTGGCTCTTAGTTATGAGGGTACAGAGAAGACCGTAGCATGATGTATAAAGACTCACGAGTAAATTTGTCACAATGGTCGGTTACACGGGGTCTTTCGTCTAATCGGCTTAATTGAAAGCCTCGTTGTCCGCATCTTCTGCCCACCCGGGTAGATCGTTTTCGTAATCGGAGCTCCTTGCAAATCGAAGCCCGTCCCCGTGTGGCTATTGCCAATCAGACGAGTTTTCATTAGTCAGACCCGTTTATTTTCTTGAAAATCTGATTTGAGTCCCTCTTCTCAAGCGGATGGTGCTAAGATTGACAGCCGATGCTCTTTTAGATCAAACCGTTCTTTAGGAAAGATCCTCTTTTGGCTGCCCGTTGCCTGGGTTAACATTGGGGGTTCATTACTTTGGATGGGAGCTTCATGTCAATCATGGCCGGTGATTTCACCAGTTCCTTCTTGGTGCGAAGTCTCCTGTTCAATATCTGGCCTGAACCTTTCAGCTGTTCTTTTCACGATTATCCCGGTAGCATACGTCCGAAGTTGGATGAATCGTATCCTGTTCTTGGATCCAAAACGATGCCGGAGAGTATGTCAGTCAACTAGGAACCATCTGAATCCAAGTTAGATATACAATGACATGTGTTTGTCGCATCTGTGTTGATTGCTTACTCTTCCAATCCGATATCCTCCGCGTTTAATCTCCTCTTCCCTTCATTCTGTGCAGATTGTAAAAGATCCTTGACCGAGAAGCTTGCAGCCATGAGTCTTGCGTGCTTGGCATGCCATGCCATGGAGAACTCCACAAATTCGTTTCGGATGGATGGTTCATTTCGCTTGCACTCAGTATCAGTTCATTCTGATGACGGGCGAGATGGATGCGGTGGCCTGGCAGCCTGCTTCACAAAGAAGCAGCCTACACCCAGGCAACGCACGTTAACCCAAACGGGTGCCTCACCACGGACACCTCCTCCCCAAGAGCAACGCGGACTAGAAGTTACTACCGAGCGTGTTGTGTTCCCGGAGCCCCGGCTGACTCGTTGCCATGCGGTGCGCCGAGACATTTTCAGCAACTGGACTGTTGGGGAGGTCGAGACCAAAGCTGGAAGGCAATTGTGTTTCAATCTGCTAGGCCGGGCGTAAAAATGGGCTTGGAACCTCACTTCGGCGTGGATAATGACGAAACACCTCATATAGTTATTAAGGCGTTAGTGGTTGGGAAAATGGATTAAATGCGAGAACTTGCTTCCCACCTGCCAGTGGAGGAGATTGTGGTGGATATCCATCTTGTGATGGTGCATCATAAGTATGTCTGGTCTTTCATGGGTCTTTTGTAGGACTCCCCGGGAGTTTTTGTGGATGCTCTTGGCATCCAATCGGATACAGTAGTATAGGCTAGAAAAAACACATCGGTGTTTGTTAGATTGTAGCATATATGTAGAGAGAGGGGTTCGTTTTTCTTTGAGGCTTCGCAAAATTAGTGTGATACAGTAGATGGTCTGAATGTCGTGACATGAGATAGCAGAAAGAAGTATATTTAAGGCGTTGGCGTGCGTGGACTAAAATGCCCTTGCTGTACAGACACTTGACACTCATCCTTGTACTATAAGCCAATGTAATTACAAACGATGAAGTGGAACAGTATTGTCATTGTTTTCGTGAAGTAATCACTCTATGAACGGAAAGCCAATCGCCGATGCAGTTTAGTCGAGTGGGAGTGCAGTTTTGTCAACATACAGGCTTATGATTACTGTTTGATAATCGTTGTTATGAGGACGCTGTCGAATTTCTGTACATTCTTCGATGCTCTTCTAGTACTTTCTAATTCTCCACATCTGTACGATGGGAACAGTCCTGATCCTTCTGCAGGAGCCTACTGAAAATAGCAGCTGTTGAACGATCATTTTCGTTGAGAAGTGGATTTGAAATTTGACTAGTTGGTGCAATGCCCTTCCGAGGGCATCTCATGTAAGGTGTTTTAGCCCTGTTTGTCTACAGCCATTTCCAAGATGTCTAGGTGCCACTTCTGGTCACGCCGTTTAGCATCACGTGAAGATATTCCGAGCTTGATCCTCTGATTTGCAGAGTGTCTTTGGCAAAACTCAAATAGTATTTCAATAAATTAGTTGGTTACCTGCTCCAATGCCTCGGTCCTTGCTATGTAATAACCTATAAAAAGATTATTGGGAGAAAATAAGTTAAAGGAACAGGCGATTTTAGTTCAAGCAAGAAAATCTCTCCTACAGATTTTCTTCCGGGGCAATCCTTTCCACATCTTGGCAATTCCTTCAAGATACTCCAAATATAAATTCTTGGTTCGTCTCTTCTTCGTGTCTTTTCCACTCCCTGCAACACTCCAAAATGTTTTAAACTTCTTTTCCTAATTCAAACGTTTTTGGGTCTTTGTGTCTCTTCCACTCCATGCCAAATCCTCGAAGACTCTTCAAACTTGTTTCCCTGATTCATTTTTTGTCTCTAGTTCATGTTATGTCTCTAGTCTATTTAGAAAGTGAATTTTAACCCATATCTCTTCTGCAATTTTCCTTTGATATTTAAAAATCTCTTCTCATCCCTTCTTTTGCTCCCCGGGCAGTTATTTCTTCCGAATCGTTGTTTTAGGTTCTTCCATTAAATTGTCTTCTTTCTCACTCAAGTAGTTTTCCTTCCTGTCTATTCTCGTTTCTCTCCCCTAAAACTTTGATCAACAGAGCAAATGCTACCGGTCCGAATACTTCTGTGAACTATCCATCAGATCATGACGAAGACCAATACCAACTATCTTCTTCTGTAGATCGTTGTGATTTTCGTGAGTGCCAATCAATTGGGAACAAGAGAACTACTCCTTTTCCTTCAAGGCCATCGCTTGTTCAAACTTGTTAGGTACTTGAGCGACTTGTGCACAACTTACCTGTGACTAGTGCTCGAATAGTGGAAGCTCCTTGAAGGAAGGTCTACTGAGCCTCGTTGCCGCCCATCTGATTCCCTATTGCCTCAAATCTACGGCTCGATGTGGTCTTCCCATCCTCCTTGTTATCCTACGAGGTCGCCTTTTCCATCTGAGTTGGTGAACTATATAGCACAGTTCCTTACCAACAGATGTCAAGCCTAGAGATCTCGATGCCAACGTGGACTCCGGCGACGCTATCACCAGTCAACTTTATCTGGGCTCTCGACATGAGTCCAGTATTTCATGTGTAATTAGTATCGTTATTATCGTTATACGCAGTTTGTCTGATAAAGGTGATATGGAAATCAAGTCTCCACATTGAGGTCGTTGGATGACGGTCAATTTGCAGCGAAATAGCAGCGAAAGGAACAGAGCCACAGGAAACAGCCATATTCGTCATCTCGATCTTCCAGACGCATGGGTGGTTGAGGTTCCTGTGGTGCTGGTGCGATCTGTGTGACTTCTTTCCGGCAATGCAGATGCTGGGAATAAAGGAAACAGCCTACCCACAAAGCAAATAAGCAGCAACCGTAACATTCACGTTGTGTTGCAATTTGTGTGCCTTCTTTCCGGCAACTCAGATGCAAGGAACAAAGGAAACAGCCAACTCGCAAAGCAAATAAGCAGCAACAGTAACATTTTACGTTCTACTGACGCAGAACTTTTAAAGAACGAATGAACATTACGGACTAGGTGTTGTCAATTATCCCTCTCCTTGCCTGCGTGTGCAGTCCACTCTCCACAAGTGCAATGCCTCCTTCCTTCCCGGCATCGAGATTGCAGTTAAGAGATTTTGTATTTTCCAAAAATTTCATAATGATTCTGGATCCAAATTTTTTATTTATAAATAAGACATATTTATTTACAAATAATAAAATTACTAAAATATTAAGATATTTTTAGAATTAAATACTAGAATAAAAATTAAACAAATTTTATTAAAAGTAACCAAATTAAAGTTGTGTGTAATAGCACGGGGTCCATTACACTTATGAAACTGCACTTTATTACACTTACTACAGTAGTGTACTTTCTCTTTTCCGACCAAATTCATCGATCTTATCAATAGTAAACTGGAGTGCAATACCTGCGGTGCAGCAGTCTTCTGGTATATATACTGGCACCGATTGTCCTTTGTCCGTTGTTGGTGACCTTTCCATGACATCATGTGCAGTCTGTCAGAAGCGATCCACTGGATCCGCCTCTAGGCTTTCTGGATTTCCATCCGTCGCTTTCTCTGCATTGGAGAGTCTTCCTACTTCATCTTCGATCATGTCGGATCCATCATGTAGGCAGGCTCTAGTGAAACCTTTCCCTCCCGATCGATCTTCTGCCATGAATGAATTTGATCCCCTGTTCTATCTACCCTCGGTCTTGACTTAGCAAGTCCCTCCTGAGTCCTGGCCTGGTTCGTGCAGGATCCGATTCTTGTGAAATTTTTAGGAAGTATAAGTCCTAACTTGTCGGGGAACGCCATTAAGGTAACTGCCCACCCGCACGGGCTGTAAGTGCTTCGTATTTCTTCTTTTCTTTCTTTCTTTCATTTATGTGAAGGACCTCCTAATGAACATGGTTCACTTTTGTCTGAAGTAAAAATAGGAAGGGCGACCGCGCAGAAACCACGAAGGAAGGGAAGACCTCGTCAAGCCCTACAAGGGGGAGAAAAAAGAAGAAGAAAGGGTAAAATGAGACTAAACCAAATAGACTTTAATGAAGAATCGACCCTATTGCACCTAACATATCCCTTATATCTGAAATAAAACAGAATGTGTTATGAAAGTATAAGGATCAAATTCTCTCGTTTATCTATAATACGACAGGAGCGGGTTTCAAAGTTAACCTTTTTTCCAAAAACTGCGGGCAGAGGCTCGGGAATAGTAAGTTTTGTTACAATTACCTGTAATAGTTGAGCTAAGGTACCAAAAAGAACTACGGGTACGAAAAAGTGGTTTACGAGGGGTTTCAGTTTCAAAATATCTGAAATGAAACAGAATGTGTTATGAAAGTATAAGGATCAAATTCCCATAATTCTCTGGTTTATCTATAATACGGCAGGAGCGGGTTTCAAAGCTAACTCTTTTCCAAAAATTACGGGCAGAGGCTCGGGAATAGTAAATTTTGTTACAATTACCTGCATTACTTGAGCTAAAGTACCAAAAAGAGCTCCAGGTACTAAAAAGTGGTTTACGAGGGGTTTCAGTTTCAAATTGATACGCGTCTTTAATGTGGAATACATTAGTGAAATCCGGTAATTAATTAGTGCCTTGATTCAAGGCAAATGCTAATCCCCCAAATTATGCGTCTTTAATGTGGAACAGTGAAATCCAGTAATTAATCAGTACCTTGATTGAAGGCAAATGCTAATCCCCCAAATTATCCTACACACTTCCTTTGCATTATGCCAAATGGAGAATGATGCATGGGAAATTAATGAATAAGCATAATTTGAAATTTGTTGACACTCCAGATTCTTGGTTTTGAATAGCTTGTGGGCAAGGGAGATGGTTTCATGTTTTTAATTGTGAATGTGTTAGATATAAGATTAAACAGGCACCTCGCCCGACATTGCCACTTGATAGAAGACATAGCTAGTAATACAAGTTTGCTTGGGCAAATTGAGTTTCTGGTTCAAGATTTTTAGTGAAATAGAGGAACCATGGATGAATCTCACACTCACCTTTGTGACTGAGAAGAACAAGTTTGGATTTCAAGAACTTCTCGAGAAGATCGTTGCATCTGTTCCAATTTATGCAGGCAATGGTGTTCCAATAGTTGCCGGCAAGGGAAGTTTGGTTGGATTTGGGAGTCAAGTTTGTTTTGGTGGATCCGGGAGTAGCAATAGCAAAGCAACTAAAGGTGAGGATGATAGATTCAAAATAGTTTCTCACCACTATGCCCAGATACTGGACTATTTGGATGACCCCAAACACTTCACTCAGATTCATGGTGGTAATAGTAAAAGGCCTGTCCAAAAAAGCACCACATTTAGATACATGGCCACTAACTTAGTGAGGCAAGGCAGAGGATTTCCCATTTCCATGACAAGAGAGAGGCTTTACCAAAAATGGGCTTCATACATGAAATTGTATAAGGATACTCGATAATGGAAATACAATTCCATGGGAGAGGGTGTCACGCTATTTGTAGCATCGCACCTAGATTGCTCAAACTCTAGAGCAATAATATTGATAGTTAGGAGTATTTTGGTAGTTACTCATAGACTATTTCTTGATGGTCAGATTTCATGTTTGAGGTAGGACCCACCATCACTTGCACCGTTAACACTATCGGATGTGCCGTCAGTGAGACTATTAGGGTATCCTTTTGAAGTGTAGCTCTAGGAGTATTTTGGTAGTTACTCATAGACTATTTCTTGATGGTCAGATTTCATGTTTGAGGTATGGACTACATGGTAGGACCCACCATCACTTGCACTGTTAACACTATCGGATGTGCCGTCAGTGAGACTATTAGGGTATCCTTTTGAAGTGTAGCTCTTTGATGATTGAGTGTGACTATTGGCAGATTATTGAGTGACAGGTCAAGTAATGATCTGATTGAGTGTGATTTGAGTTGTATGAACAAACTGATTGCATCAATTTGTTGAATTTTGGCGTTTCAAGGTCTTGAGGCATAATGCTATGGGCTATGAGAGTCTATGAAGGCCTAGAAGGTTCAACAATCCAACTTGTTGACATGATGCTAGCTAGTTTATAGTAGATTTTGGTCATTGTTTGGCAAAATCTGCACACCTTGCTAGATTGTGCGCAACAAGGTTTGATCCCTAAATATTTGGTTCCTAAACTAGTGCCCTAGCCAATTGGTCCACCTCACTTGTTGTCCTTGTGACTATTTCAATATTATCTATACACTTGTAGATTTGGCTAGGAGAGACAATTTGATCTTATTCTTGGTGATCTTGGTAGCTAAGGAAGTAGATAACTCATATTATATCAAATGCCAAATGGTGGTAGAGTCAGTGTAGTGTTGATTTATGAGATGAGAGTTTTTGTTTAGATTTCTTACAATTGGACCCCCTTCATTCTCTACTTCCTATTTGTGCACCATGTTTGTGTGAGGTGCCTTGACTTTAGAGCGTTGGTGCTTTGGTGTGCTCTCAATAGTGAGGTTGGAGTGATGACAAGTCAGATTTCCTATGTTTCTCCGATGAGGTAGGAAGTGATGACCTGCAAACCATGAGAGTGCGTGTTGTGATGGCAGGTTATAGGTTGCACTTTCCCCTAGCCTAGTTGTTGTAATTAGAGCTATATTAATGGGTGACATTTGGTTGGTATGTTGGCACTTGGTGGTGTTGGCACTTGCGGTGGATACGGGTTGAGTGTTGCAGTTTTTGGTTACTTTGTCATGATGGTTCTTTGGGGATTCTAGAGGAGATAACATTGAAATAAGTAGTGGGTTTAGTCGGAGTGACACTCAATATCAGCCTGTATCTTAGGTCCCAATGAGGGAGGAGATTGACTCTAAGTTGGAGTTTGATACAGGAGTTGATTCAATTGAGAGTGCACTTGGTGTGTCCACACCATTGTTGTGAGACATAGACAAGATTTATGGAGCCTCCAAAGATGTTACTTTGGTATAGTAGGTACCATTGAGTTAGATGATTTCATCTAGGAGTTTGATAGTTGGTGTGATTTGCAATAGATGCGGAACCCAACTTTTTTCACACTCTTCATGGCATAGAAGGAGTTGTTTCAACACTTGGAGTGTCCCCTTATGGATGACTACCATGAGTTCAAGAAAGCTCATTTGGAGGAGATTGAGCTATAAAGACAATATTGGTCTCCAAACTATATCTCCATCACTTCAAGATTGGTTTCTAAGGGTAGATCAATAGTACCCATGAGTTTTAGCTCAAGTAGCATTGGTGAATCTCTTGGAGATGGTGCTACTACGAGTGAAAGTACTACTTTAGGAGGTGGTGTAGTATTGGGGTTTGACCCCATGGTGGAGTTCTTATAGTGTTTGAGGTAGAATTACCAAGGAGTGTGGATAGACAAGCTAAGGAGCTTGCAAGAGTTCCAACAGAAGGTTGGAGGGAGCCTACGCAAGGCATACAATTGCATGAGATGACTGATCAGTTTTACTCAAAAATTTACTAAGGCCTAGGAAATCTAGTTTTGGTATGGGATATTGGACAAGGAGTTGCAAGGTAGAGTCCATGATGCTACGTTGTTACAGGCTACTTTGCCTACTTTGGCAATGGTCTTTGATTTGGCTGAGCATATTGAGCTCAACATGGTGGACATGAGAGTGATGACATTATGATTTGGTAGGGAGACCTCATCCATAATTGTTACTTCTCCTAGAGTGCAGTAGAGTGCACCACGCCATGTTGGTTTTCAAGGACAAGATGGACAGCCCAGATCATACGGAGCGAGTGGAGTGCCTATTGTAGCTAGACCTTTACCTTCATTTTTGGGTCAATAGTAGCCAATGAGTAGTGGTGTTGCTTGTTGGACTTGTGGTGGACCTCACCATAGGAGAGAGTGCACTCAAGGCAGCGGACCTAATACCTTTGGTGCATCATAGCCAACACAAAGACAGTGTGAGCATTGCCATAGATTTGGTCACACCAATGACCAATGCCTTGACCTACACCCAGAGTTATAGAGTGGTAAGGCTGCTATGGTAGGTGGTAGAGGAGCTCCAAGTCATGGAGGACGAGGTGGTAGAGGTGCAATATTGTAACACCCATTTGTGCATGTGTGTGGTATTGTGATATTTAGCTTTGTATTACAAGTACTTGAGAGATGTTATTTATATAAACATAAGGGATGGTTCTACATTAGTCATGATTAGCTATAGTTAGTTATAGTTAAGATAGAAGAGACCTTACTTTAGAGGAAGTGGAAAAGATGAACACCACCATTTTGAATTCTAATGTGTTTACTTGGTATTATTCCTAAGTGTTTGGCTTTGAGAAAAGAGTTGAGAACTCTTGGGCATGCAATCCTTTTGTTTTGGATTCTTCTATAGTCCAAGGATAACTCATGTAAAAAAATCCTTGACTTAATGGTTGGGTCTGTAACACCCATTTGTGCATGTGTGTGGTATTATGATCTTTAGCTTGGTATTACAAGTACTTGAGAGATATTATTTATATAGAGATAAAGGATGGTTCTACATTAGTCATGATTAGCTAAAGTTAGTCATAGCTAAGATAGAGGGGACCTTACTTTAGAGGAAGTAGAAAAGATGAGCACTACTATTTTGAATTCTAGTGTGTTGACTCGGTATTATTCCTAGGTGTTTGGCTTTGAGAAAAGAATTGAGAACTCTTGGGCCCGTAAGCCTTTTATTTTGGATTCTTTTATAGTCCAAGGATAGCCCATGTGAAGGAATCCTTGACTTAGTGGTTGGGTCAAGATAAGATCACATGTTAGTGGAATATGCACATGTGGATGGATATTCCTTTATGCTTTTTGACTTTACTTGACTTTTAGCCTAGTAACTTGAGTTACTCCACTAATTAGTAACTTTGGTGCATAAATATTTCACAAGTATATAAACAAGGGGTGAGGAAGTACTCATCATCCTTTCATTTAGAACTATCTCTCTCTCATTGAGTTCTCTAGTGAGCAATATCTTGAGTCTTGGAGTGTTAGCCTTGGAGGAGTATGATGGAGTTGAGGTTCCTTGCCTTCTTAGTCCATGGTGTGCTACCATAATAGCCATCAGAGGTTCATCCCAAGTGAGAGACAGACCAAACACTCTCCTTCATATGAACTATACTTCGCGTTCGTTGAATTGCTGGAGCAACTAGCATAGGCGACCACAAACTCCTATCCCTCATCATCATTCTGGGTGAGCATTGCTCCTAGCCCCTACATACTCCAATCAGTATGAACCTGAAATGTTCATCCTCTGATTGGTCTCCTCAAAATAGGAGAAGATGTCATTCTCTCCTTGAGCTCTACAAAAGCTCTCTCTTGCTCATCTCCCCAACACCACTCTTGTGTAAGCTTGGTTAGCTTCATCAAGTCCTTGGCAATGGCACTAAATCCTCTAACATAGCGGCAATAGAAGTTTGCTAACACAAGGAATGCTCACACTTTGCTCACATCCATAGGCCGAGGAATACGTGCAATAGCCTCGACCTTGGTCTATTGAACACCAAGTCCTCCGGGGTAGATAGTATGACCCAAATACTCAACCTGCTCATGGAAGAACCTACACATCCCAAGATGTAATTTGACTCCTTGAGATCTCAAGCTCTCAAACACCTCAAACAACTGTCTCTCATACTCCTCCAAAGTAGTGCTATAGACTAAAATGTCATCAATATAGCAGCGAGCAAAATCCAATTCAGCTAAGATCCTATATATGACACTCTGGAACTCAATAGGAGCATTCTTTAACCCAAATGGTAAGAACCTCCACTAATATAACACATCCTTGCCATGAGGATCAATAGCCTAAAATGCTATCTTGGACTTATCCTCCTCCCTTATCGGCGATTGATGATATCCCACTCAAAGATCCAAAGTACTAAAGACCTTTGCATGCCCAATCGTATCAAAAATCTCCTCCGCTGTAGGCATGGTATACCGATCAGCCCTAACTGTTGGTTGATAAGACGGTAATCTCCACACATCCGCCTATCTGTGTAGTTGCCATGCATATCTTTCTTGGCTGGCATCACTATAGCTGTTGCATACTCTCCATGTGAGATCTCCACCAAACTAGCCTCAAAAAGGTCTCTACTCCAGCTCTGAATCAATGTCCTCTCCATGTCACTATAGCAATAAGGACGTTGGAAAATAGGTGTATTGCTAGTCAGCTCAATCTGTATACCAGATCCCTTTAGAGCACCCAAATCCTTCATACTAAAGGGAAAACTGCTTGTGTAGCTCCTCAAGAACCTCCAAACTCTCCATCTTTCCTCTCTTGTAAGCTTGGGTCCAAGATCTGGCTCCCAAGTATCCTCTATAATTGTTGTAGGAGTGGAAGACGTATTGACTGGCTGCTACACTGGGCCCTTGGGAGCAGTAGTATCATGCACCCAACCACTAGAGGTTCCAACCTCTATGTGAAAAAATCCCTCCACTCTGGCTGCAAGCTCCACACGTCCTCTAGTTGCATCCCAAGTGGACCAAGGGTGAAATCCAAGTAGCCCACGCTCACCTGGATGGACTCCAAGTAGACCACTCTCTCTAATAGCTACTAGCTGTGTCCCAAGAATACCATGTCCACTCGGTCCATCACCCCCAGCATGTGCCTAAATTGTCTCAATAGGCACATGGTTCACAAGTGTTCAAGTGGTGATGCCTATCAAGCATATCTTACGTTGCTCTGCCAAACCAAGGCTCACAATCCAGGTCAAATAGTTTAGGTCTATAGCTTGACCTAACACCTAACATCTGGATGCCTTTGATACTGCTAGAACAACGGTAATACTAATAAGAAAACCCATACCCGCTCTCTCTCATCAACATTGGGCTCCACTAACTATTGTTACTATGAATCCCAAACATGTCCAGGTCCTTCCTCTCAAAAAGCATGAGAGCATGGGAAACTCATAAGTGTGGGAAAAGCTGCTCTAGGCTGTCCAACTAGGTTCACCATTACTATAGGTGACCTATCAACCACTACCACCATTTGAGATTGGAGCCCCACATCCAAGATGTCATCAGCAAGGATGTGGTCTAGTCGCTAAATCCCATCATATGCACGATGTAGAACCTCTCTGGGTAAGAGGTTTGTCCACCAAAGATAAAGACAATGAGCCCGTGATCCTACTCTGGCTACATCTAACAATATAGTATGCCCCATCCAAGAATGGACCTGATGTGTACTCGCCACCACTCTGGTGCAAGAATCACCCATCAAAGGAACATTCTCCAAAAGGTAAGCTATAGAAATAGACTGATGAACCTGGAGATGTAGTATCCATAATGTCTCCCAAAACACACCAAAATAAGGATCTTGAAGACCCAAACCTCAACCAACATGTGTATGTCCCTAATATGGCTATCAAGAAATCACCAAGTGAATAGGCCTATGTCTCTCTAGATCATGCGCCCCTAGTAAGGAAATGTCTACAAGTAGGGCCTTTTGGTAACCTATGACTGCTAACATTGGTAATAACTTTGAATACCGATAGGCCAAGTTTACGACATGATGTAGAGAGACTTGCCTAGCAGTCTCATCTCTCTTCACATACAAGTACCTCTGTATTTGTATACCTGCCTGAAGATCGTGGCTAGTCCGGTGCTTATCCCACCAAACAACTCCAATAGATATACTCCCTCTATTGGATACTGCCAAGCAATGGGTGTGGTATCCAAAGGTGTCAAGGTAATCAACTTTGGAGGCAAAGCCTCCAGTTTTACCGACGTACATCAAATCCAAAGTGAAGGATTTGATCCAAGCAGAGGTGGGCCAACCCGAGGAACCTTGGGTTAAGACCACTAGTACTCCCATCACCATCATGAAGCGCGCCAAAGTCAAATTTGAATATGGTGAGACTTAGAACCCGGAGACAAAGGCGAAGAAGGTGAAATTGGAAGGAGTACCTCAATATGATATTGTAGTGGATTTGGCATCCAAAAGTGTGAACGTCACATTCAAGCAACTATGGGAAGACAATAAGCTGTATAAGAAGCAATTAAATTCCGCCCTCAAGAAAGTAAGGGTGATGTCTAAGAAAGATCTCCCCGCCATTTATTGTATTGAACAGGAAGATTTAGGATCTCTCAAAGTGGATGCAGAGATTGTAGGGTGCATGATCACATTGATACCCATTGATTCGGGTTCCAGTGTGAATGTCATGACCAAAGATACTGCAAATTGGCTGGGGTATCATACGTTTGAGCCAACACTCCAAGTTTTGAAATTTGTAGACCAAACCAAGAAACGGCCATTGGGCATGATGTCAAACATTACCATGATCATTGGTGGGGTGCCCTTTAAGTTCAATTACATTGTGTTGCAATTAGTGACCAAAATTGGTTACCCACTATTGATTGGAAGATCTTGGTTGTATAGTGCCCAAGTTGTGGTGGATTGGCACCAGCAGAAGTTGCGGTTTAAGGACATCTTGTCCAAGGACCAAAAGCTAGTGACCATGAGTTGGACAAAGGTTCCTCATCTTGGGGAAACAACTTCATCAAAAGACAAGGATGAATCCAAAGATTTATCGTTGTCATCTTTAGAAGAATCCAAAGATGACATCCAAATCAATTACTTGGAATGTTACGAGGTAGATGTTGATGACGAAGATCCATATAATCTTGCCTCAAGTGAACATGACTTGGAGGAAGGGGGTTTGATGGCAGTTCAACTCTGGTTGAGCTGAGTGAGTCATATTGAAGGGGTCATCAACCTTGATGACTGTCAAGATGTTGTGTTGGGTCAAGGAAAAATCTTAAATTTTTTTAAGACAATCACTTTGGAGGAATTGGCAAGATACACTGCCTTGTTTATATATTTTCATGATGTATTTGCCTGGTCTATTTATCAAATGCAAGGTATTCCACAAGAATTTGGAGAACATCGGATTGATTTGGTTGAAGGTGCACTTCCGGTTTGGCAAAGACAATACCGCCTGAACCCGAAGTACTCACTCTTGGTGAAAGATGAAATTAACAAGTACTTAGGAGCCAAAATAATCTTTCATGTCTTAAGTAATGAGTAGGTCTCATCCATTGTTATTGTCCAGAAGAAGAAAAATAGGAAGATTCAAGTGTGCCAAGATTTTTGCAAGCTGAATGCAATTACAAGGAAGAATCATCATCCCTTGCCTTTTACCAATATAATTTTGGACCAAGTAGCTGGTCATCCTTGTTACAGTTTTCTCGATGGATTTTTAGGGTATAATCAAGTATCCATCTAAGAAGTGGACAAGGATAAAACTACATTCACTACCAATTAGGGCACTTTTTCTTACAATCAAATGCCCTTTGGGTTGTGTAATGCTCCTGCTACTTTCCAGCGGATGATGAATGCAATCTTCAAGGATTTTTTGTGCAAATTTGTGGAAGTATTCATTGATGATTTTTGTGTCTTTGGGCAAAGAGAAGTACATTTAGATTACCTTTGCCAAACTTTTGAAAGGTGTCATTTTTCTGGTTTGTCATTACACTCAAAGAAATGCTTCTTTGCAATAACGGAGGGAATCCTCTTGGGGCATTGGGTGTCAAGCCGAGGTATTGAAGTCGATATCAAGAAGGTTAAAGTAATCTCAGCCTTGGAATCCCATAAAAACATTTGGGAGCTGAGAGCCTTCTTGGGACATGTCGGATACTACAGATGCTTTGTATTAAACTATGTGGTGCTTGTTGTGCTCTTCACAAAGCTGTTGAAGAAGTCCGAAGACTACATGTGGGAAGCAAGTCAAGAAGAAGCTTTCTAGGTATTGAAGAAGAAATTTGTTGAAGCACTAATTATGAGGGCTCCAAATTAGGAGCACCTTTTTCATGTATATGTGGATACTTTGACCATGGCAATTGGAGGAGCGACAAGAAGAAGGATTACCCAATCTATTACGCAAGCCAATAGCTTTTGGTTTCAGAAAGAAATTATTCTATGTCTGAAAGGGAAGCACTTAGAATGGTGTATGTGTGCAAGAAGTTTTGCCACTATCTATTGGGATATGAGTTTGTCTTCTATGCTGACCATTACGCGTTGCAACATTTGGTCAAGAAGGCAGACATGTCTAGGCAAATTGCCATATGGATCTTGTTATTACAAGAATTCACATATACTGTACAAGTAAGGAAGGGAGCTTTGCATTCAAACACAAACTTCCTATCCAGGTTAGAAACTCAAGACCAAGAATGGGAGGTCAAAAATTGCTTCCTTGATGAAGAGTTATATCACTTGACAGCAATGCGAAGTACAAGGTATGCAACAGAATATCACTATCTACATACTCTCCAGTGTCCTAATGGGCTGGACCTAGAGCAAAGGGCAGTCTTTCTCAAGAAAATAGGCCCATATCAGCTTAAATACAACATTTTATTCAAGATGGGTGATGTAAAAGACCGAAACCGAGGAGAGAAATAGGAGAATGGAAATTCACATTGGGACACTTGAATGAGGGAAAACTCCGAATGCCTAGCATGAGCTTCGGCCTTGGTATTTATAGGTATCATACAAGTCCCTTGAAGCTTCTCAAGAAGCTTCCTTGAGCCGCTTTCTTGGAGTGCAAGCCAAGTTAACTAGGAAGCTTCTCAAGAAGCTTCCTTCTAGAAGCCGCCTACTTGGCGTGCAAGCTAAGCTAGTTAGAAGCTTCTAGAAGCTTCCTTCTAGAAGCTACCTGCTTAGGGCGCAAGTTAACTAGTTAGGAAGCTTCCTAAGAAGCTTCTTAGATGCTTCTAGAATATTCTAGGCTATTTTGTCTTATTCTCTACTTCGTAAGCTCAACTAACTTCGTCACTAAACTCCATATTGTTACAGGTGAAGACAAAGAACTTTGGTGATGCTTGGAGGCATACAAAGTTGGAGGAGTAATTGAGTTTTTACACTCCAAAGCATTAAGATATTTTTGGCTCTTGCCTTATTAATAGAAGTTCTCTTTTTGTGACACCTCTATCTAATCTACGTAGCCCATCACTCCTCTTTGTTTATGCTACTAACTATCAGTTTAGTATTGCTTTTAGTTCATTTTGTCACCCTGAATGGAGGACACTTAGTACCAAATGCTTGGCAATCCTTTGTGGAAATGATTTATGATTTTGTGCTTAATTTGGTGAACGAACAAATAAGTGGATCATACATAATATCCTTCCAGATATTACCGAGCCAATTTTCACCTCTACATGATATGTCTAGTTTTTGGTATTACAAGCTTGCACTCTAAGAAGATAGTTTTTAGGAAGCTTCATCAAAGGCTTCCTAAGAGCCTTGTATATTCATTATAAATACAAAAGCCCAAGCTCATTTTAAGTATTCTGAGTTTCCCTCATTCAAGAGTCCCAATGTGATCTTTCACTCTAGTCTTTCATTCTCTTATATCTCTCCTTGGTCGTTTACATTGGTATCAAAGTAGGAATGGGATGGATGGAATTTATGGACCACCAAATCCATTCTCCCCAAAATATTATGATTTTCATGTCCATGTACTACACAAGTATCATTTCATACAATTAATTATCTCATACTTTGGGTAAAATTTTCAAAATGTAATCATCTTGTCCGATGAACCATTGATGCTTCCTTTTGTAACTTACGGAGATCAATGGATGTGTTGCATCTTTGTGTTAACTTATATAATTGTACTTAATTTGATAGATTAGTAGCCAAGGCAATTTACTCAAAGTTATCATTGCTATGCATCAACAAATTGAGCACCTGACTTTATTGTTGGAAGAAAGAGACCATCAACAACAAGAGCATGTAGAGAGAGAACAATGTTACACTATTGGCCTTCAAACTTGGTATGCACAAAGCATATTTTCTTTGTCACTTCAAGAAGGAGAAGAGCAAATCAGATTTCCAAAGCTCAAGGTATTTGAAGGCAAGAATCTCTTGGATGTAGTGGAGAATTTTGTGTTTGATTGCAAATATTATTTTGAACCTACAAATCTTCAAGATGAATGAGATAAAATTTCTTGGCTTCAAGCCTTGGATGGAGTGGCAAAACTATGGTGGCAATTCCAAGTGGAGCAAGTTGAATTGCAAATTGTTATTCCAATCTTGACATGGGAAGAATTCAAGAGTGAAAAATTAGAAGATTCCAAGCTACAAATGTTGCACAAGCTGCACAAGATAGATTGGCAAAATTGAAGTAGAATGGTTTTATGAGAAATAACATCACTCAATTCCAAAACACCATAATCCAAATTCTAGATATATTAGAAGGTGAAGCTCTAGATCAATTTAAGAGGAGCTTGAAGTCACATACTAAATTGGAAGTGACCATATGGGAGCTCAAACACTTGGAAGAAACCGTGTAGTTGGCTGAGTGCTTTGATTCCTTGGTTACCACAACTTGATCTCAACCTTGACCTTTCCAAAACTTGCCAACCCACTACTCATGGGTGGGGGAGTTAGTACCAATGGAAATTGATGCCGTTCAATGGAGACCACTTGGCACTACAAATAAGGAGAGAATGTAACAAAGTGATGGTTGGTTTTATTATCACCAAATTAGACATTATATTGTTGAATGGACATTTAAAAAGAGGTAACCTCAACAAATTGCTCAAATGGAGTTTGTGGAGTGCAATGATCAAGGAAACAAAAATTCCAATGAAGATATCAAGACACCTATTGGGAACTTGATTAGTTCCAATGGGATTGAAGGCTCAACTTATGCAAGTTTGTTTCACTTGCAAGTTATGATATTTGGTTGTGGTTGTAGGATTTTGGTTGATTTTGGAAGTTTAAAGAACTTTATGTCCATGCAATAAGCAAAGGAATTAGGTATTCATATCAAGCCAATATTTGGAAATAGATTGATAATGATGGATACCAAAAAAGGTTATGTATTCCTTACTTTACATTTTGTTACATTCAAGATTATGAAGGAGTTATTAGAGTGTATGAGGTTTGTAGTAGCGCCTCTATGCAATGATATCATTTTAGGTTTGACTTGTCTTGAATGTCATAAGGTTTAATTTGATTTGACCCAATGAAAAATTCAAGTAGAACACCAAGGTAAAAATTATTGATGAGGTTGTCTAGCACCTTTGAAAAAACACCTAGGAATAGTCAATCCCAAGATGAGAGGTTTTTCAATAAAGCAACCATAGAGAAAGCTTTGGATGACTATATTTCTATTTTTGTGATGTAGATCAAACCAATTGCATATGGAGAATCTGATGAGTGTCAAAAGCCTCATCAAGCAATGGTAGATTAAATAGTTCAAGAGTTTGTAGATGTGTTTCTAAATGATCTACTGAAGGTGTTACCCTTTGATTATGGTATGCACTTCAAGGTTGAATTATTGCCAAGAAGTACTCTAATGAGTAGACCAATCTATTGGCTCTCACCAAAGGAGTTGGAAGAGCTTCAACAACATTGATAGAGTTGTTGGAGAAATATTTCATATGACATAGTATATCTCCTTGGGGAGCACCGTTACTATTTGTCCCAAAGAATAATGAAAGACTTTGCTTCTATATTGATTACTATGACCTGAATAAACAAACAATGAAAACTGCATATCCTTTACCTCAAATTGATGACTTGCTAGATCAATTGAACAGAGCATGATACTTCTCCAAGTTAGATCTTTGAAGTAGCTATTATTAAATTCTCATTGATAGGGAAGATATAAAAAAGACTATCTTTTGCATAAGGTATGGGCATTTTGAATGGAGATTTCTATCTTTTGGTCTCACTAATGCCCCAATAGTCTTCATTGATCAAATGCATCAAGTATTGGGTGTGCTATTGGATTAGTTTGTGATGGTGATCTTGGATGATATTTTAATCTATAGCAAGATGGAGGCAAAACAAATGAATCATATATGAGAAGTCTTAAGACGACTATGCCAATGGAAGGTTTTTTTTCAAGAAGTCATAGTGTGCCTTTTGGTAATAAGAAGTTACCTTCTTGGGTCATAAGGTCTCATCTGAGAGGATTGAGATGGAAGAGGAGAAAACAAATCCATTATTGATTGGCTTACTACAAAGGGTGTTACAAAAGTATATGCATTTAATAAATTGGAAAGTTTTTACCAATTGTGAAAGTTTTTACCAATTCACTAGTAAATTTTGGCAAGCACTCTTCAAGCTACTTCGCACCAAGTTTGCTTTGTCCATGGCCTATCATCCACAAACTAATAGGAAAACCAAATGTGCAAATTGCACCTTGGAGGATATGCTTCATGCCTTTGTCAACATTCACCATACCCAATTGGTATAAATGCCTTGTGATTGTTGAGTTTACGTACTATAACTCCAAGTAGGTAAGCATTGGATTCTCTCCCTTCTTCCTTAATTTTGGTCAAGACCCACTTGTTTTGGATTCTATTCTTGTTCTTTTGCCATCTCATGTTCCTCATGCTTCCACCTTCTTATCTACAATATCTCATTCCCTACAGCAAGCCAAATTTCATCTCCTTGTTGCTCAAAATCATCAAAAGTAGTACATAGATAAACGTTGTTGCTATCTCACCTTTCAACTAGGTGATAAGATCATGCTTTATTCTAGTAACCTACTCCTCCCTCTTGGTACCCAAATTTGTAAACTTGCTTCTAATTGGATAGGTCCATTTGATGTCACCCAAATTATCTCTCATGTTGCTTTTTGACTTGCCTTGCTTGATCATATGCAAATCTACCTTGTCTTTCATATCTCAAAGTTGAAACCATTGTTTCTAATCAATCTTCCTTTTCTACTTGTGCCCAACCTCCTCCTCGTCCCATCCTTGTTAACAATCATGAGGAATATGAAGTTGATTCTATCTTGGTGCATCGCAACATTCAACATGACCGCCAACAACACATTGAGTACAAAGAAAAAATGGAAAGGGTATCCCCTTCATGATGCCACATAGGAGCCTCTTTCTCATCTCTACAATGCAAAAATTTCCATCCAAGAGTTTGAAGCGTCCATGGTGATGAAGACATCACAAAGTAGTGGTGGAAGAATATGTAACAATACGGAGTTTACATACAAGTCAAGACTACAAAGTAGCAAATAGGCCAACTTAGCCAAGAATTATAGAAATATTCTAGAGGCATGTAGGAAAATTATTGGTACCTCCCAAGTATTAGGTAATGGTGTATGCCAAGTAGGCAACTTTTAGGAAGAAGCTTTGTGGGAAGCTTCCCCGCTAGCTTAACTTGCACAACAAGTAAGTGGCTTCTAGAAGGAAGCTTCTTGAAAAACTTCCCGATTAGCTTAGGTTGGATTCTAAGAATGCAACTTTAGGAAGCTTCTTGAGAAGCTTTCCAAGAGCCTTGTATATTCCTTATAAATACCAAAGCCCAAGCTCATGCTAGGCATTCAAAGTTTCTCTCATTCAAGATGATCCCAATGTGATCTTTCACTCCGTCTTCTATTCTCCTATTTCTCTCCTCAGTCTTTTACATCACGAGTGAGAGACATGCAAGCTCACAATTTTCTATGGCTATTTTTTATATCTAGTCAAAGAAGATTGCTTGACTAATAATGAGATAGGTAGTCTTCATTGATCTAAAGATCTTTATCAACATAAAGTCTACCTCTCTTTGGGCTAGGTCTTTTTAATTACAAACCCACCAACCATTGTTAGGGTTTCTTGGCTCATTGAATAAGTTCATTATTTGGGAGTTGACTTTATCTTCCATGTCCTCAAAATTTGTAGCTAGTGTGTCTAGTGTAAGCCCATCCAAAGATCTTGGCTCTACCTAAGGGACCATCCTCCAATGTTCCTCACTTCACTCTCTTGAATTCCCTCTTGAGTTCCCAATCTCTTTGAGTTCTACTTCTCATCTCTTGAATTATGGAAGGGGAGATGAAATCCCAAATTCAAGAGCAAGAAGTTTAGATGCTTGCTCCTTGGGAATTTTCTTCTAACTATAAATCTCCCATTTGTCCACCATTGGGTAGCAAAGGATTACTATAGGCATTATATTCATCACTCTTATCCTCTCACCATACTATCTATCAAAGAAATATAAAGACTGTCTACTCCAAAGATGGCTAAGTCTCTACTTTCTCTTCAGTTATACTCTCAAGAATGTTCTTCTCCAAAGACTGACCAACTTGTAGGAAAGTTCTTGTAGAAGAAAGGATTACTTCCCCCCCTCTCTCACTCTATAGTCAAGGATCTTTGGCCAATGATCCTCAATAGATGCATAGTGCCTATCCACATATGAGAACTCTTTGGCAACCATCAACAATTCATGATAGCTGTTCTTTACTTGTGCATGGTGGGAGAGATTGAACTCACATTATGGTTTTTGGTTTTGAAGCTCTCCAAAAAAGATTCTTCATACCTTCTCTCTTTGGTTTGGTCTCTTCTTTGAAATTTTCCCATTCTTTGTACCATCCAACTTTGTAGATTTGCCTTCATACCTTCTCTCTTTGGTTTGGTCTCTTCTTTGAACTTTTCCCATTCTTTGTACCATCCAACTTTGTAGATTTTCCATGTAAGGTTATGGATGCTAAGAATCTCCTAGACATGAAGTTTTATCCTTTGAATATGAAAGAAATACCTCTCATCTCTATACAAAGAATATAAAAATTGCAAAGCTCAAAAAATGTGTGCACCACACAAAAAAAATCCCCAGAATAATTATCTAATATGATTGCACTATTATGAATTACACTAACCAATGCTCTCTATAGAGCAATGGATATATGATGTGTAAAGTAAACTTCAAAAGAAGAAAGAAAAAATGATACAACTATTGTCTATTATGGTAAGGTCTCTTGTAATCCTTGCCAAATGTTGAAAATGTCTCAAAGGCTAGATCCATAGCTTCATGTAACTTCAATGCTAGAAGAACTAAGAGATCTAGTTATTATTACTTTGCTTGCCTTCCATCCAAGAGGATGGGGAGTAAGTGGAGATGAAATTGCACCATTTATAGGATATATAATCAAAACATATTTTTATATCATTGTATTATTTTAAATATAAGTATGTTCTAAATTTTTTTTGGTTTAAGTTGTATATCAATAATCACTCAAAGTGAATCATCTACTCTCTCTTGCCATCATAAAAACATGATCTCTAATAGCAACATATTAGCTATCTCTTATCTTCAAATAGTACCATAAGCTATATGGACCCTTATAGCATCTGAGGTAGTACCACACTCATAATGAAAATAGATGGACCAAATCTAGGTGTAACTTCATTGTTATAGAAAAAATGGTTGGAATAAGTTAAAATGTTTAATATAAGGTTGAGCTAGGATACAAGAGGTTTCATGTTTACCAAAGCAAGAGCAAACACATGCCTTAATAGTACAAGGAATTAGTAAGTCCAACTAGAAGAGATGTAGAGCTTGTTGAAACTATAGATCCATTAAAGAAGATTATAAGCCTCTAATCCAATCAAAAGGCAAAGAGGCATATGATAGAAAGTGTCTTCTTTGTTGCAATATTACTAGGAGAGAAAAGGATCCATCCTACAACTTAATCACATACCTCTCTAAGACTGATCTATTAGCAATCTAAAAATAGGAGGAAAGCAAATATGCAAGCAATGTAAAACTAGTAAAACATGCTGCAAGTACAATCTTCTTCATAGATATGTGGCATTCCTCTCCACACAAGATCACTATAAATATTTGTCTATGCACCATGTCCCTTGTTATACATTAAAAAGTCTTTGGTCTAATGAAATAACAAAATCTCCCATATCCACTTATCGAAAGCTCTCAAACATAAAGTAAGGTCAGAGAATAACACACCATACAAAGTAGATGAATCTACTAAGAAACAATACTAGCGGCTAGAGGACAGAATATCAAATGTCACTTATGGATCTTCAAATAGAGTAGAAGAAAAATCATCCACATTAAAGATATTTTCTGTAAGTGCAACATCTAGAAAACAAGTGATAAAATCCATAGATCCTAGTTGCACTCCAAGACTAAGAAAACTATATAAAGATCTAATATACCATATGGAAGTGAGGTCCTTAGAAATAAAAGAAATACCTTAGAAAAGACCTGCCCTGCACTTCCGTACCTTGACCAGTCAAGAGGTAAAAACCGAATCTGATCTAGTCTAGCGAGAAACAATACTGTACGTGTATCATCAACCAATAAAGAAAAATTAAATACCAACTCTCCAAACCTTAACAGCAAAAACACTCTTAAATTTTATTTCATTTCTCCATTTGCGAACGGCGAGCAACGTTATCACAACGATGCTAACGACGATGATTCTTCCGTCGAAGTGGATGACAATCACCCAAACCTTTCGGAATCTTTTAGAAGGCGAGAACGAAACCACGAAAAGCCGGAAGATTCGGATACTGCCGAGCCTGTAGAACATCGGCCAAGTGTGCAGAATGGTTAAAGGTTCCTACATTTTGAGCGTTAAACTGGCAATTCTGGCAAAGTTTTGTACTGGCTTCATCCAAACTGAGTACTCGGCTTCTGTGGAATCCAGTGGCGGGTGATCGGAAACGATTGAGAGTGCCTCAGCTTCGATCTTACGTTCGGACACAGGATTTGATTATCGGGAATAACCAAACAAGGGATGATTGACAGGATCAAGCAACAACTTGAGGGTGTAAATCTTCCCCATTTGTGGAAGTACAAGGAGTAGTGCTATGATCATTATCAAATTAAGAAAGGGCTGATTGAGACAACAGATCAACAAACTGAGTATTTAGTTCTCTACGTTACTGGAAGGATCTCTTCTGATTTTGTTCTACTACATTTCCAGAATCATCGAGATGGGCCTCAAGAAATATTCGCTTGATAGTTTTTGAATAACTGCATCAGTGAGTGGCTTTGAAGGCTTGGTTCTTTAAAGCTTATTTTGTCTAGGGATGTGAAGTGTGGACACAGCAACGTAACGGACAGACAGTAGATCATCTTCGTATTCAGGCGATGCCTGTGGATGATGTTGTCAAGTTCAAGCAGGAGGTTTACGATGAGGAAGTCTCCTGTTCCTAAGCTGTTGCTGAGTGAGGTATGTAGTACGCAGTTTTTAGATTGCCATGCCCTTCAGTTTTCAATGAAGGATTTCTACGACTCTCAGTTTCCCCTTATTGTGTCCCTCAGGTACAACATTGTGCCGAAGCGGCTGACCCTGCTGGAGAACGGGTTAATGCCGGTTATATAGTGAAGGAAAGCTATGGAGAGAAGAAAAAACAGCATGCGTTTACGATGAGAATTGGGAACCAACATAAGTTGTCCGTCCTTGTGGAAGTGCTGTTGTATTCCTTTAAAATAGTGAAAGTTGTGCTGTTTGATTGCTTCTTTCGCCAATGAAGAAGTAAAGGTAGCCTGAACGTGACAGATCGAGGTTTTGTGGAGCGATGGTTACGAGGCGTTGAGTCCAATAGATCGTTCCCAAATCAAAAGGCGCAATATCTATAAAGTTGTCACATATCGACAGGTTGGTGATCGTATCTAGGTCGTACAGCAGATGTCATCTTTATGCACAAGAGGAGCTAGAGAAGCATCTGTCTTGGTCTACCAGCGTATCAAGAGCTCAATGTGCTCAGTTTAACATAACATTACTTGCCTTCGCATCTTTAGGCTGGATTGGGGGCTTTCTAGAACTAATCATATAATATCCAATCACAATAAGGTGGTTTCTTATGAGACCCAGAGTATTTAAGCATATACCTCTCTACATCTGAATATTTCGCCAAGCAGACTGAATGTTAAGTAACACTGCAATATTGCTCAAGAATCTGTAGTCAAACTCAATTTGACGATCAAGAGTTTTCTCTCCTGTGAAGCGTTGAGAGGAGTAACTGAGTGCGAGAAGTCAAGGAAATGTGTAACAAGTGGTTATCATGAGTTGGAGCTAAACTAGCAACTGCAACATTCAGCACAGCTTACGTTGAAGAGTAGATGTGCGTGTCGGAAAAGAACCCATATATGACACCGGATTCATAATTTTGGATTCATTTAATTAACTCATTCTTCTTGCTGATGTCGTTTGGAGTTCTCAGCATTTCTTAATGACCGAGTCCCCATTTTCCTCGCGAAAGAAGCTTCTGAGGTTTGGTTGGTTTGCAATCGTCCTAGTGACGCAAGCTTGCATTGTCTTGCAGAAATGGAACAATCAAGGATGCGGAATGAAATCCTCGATGAAAAACATGAAAGAGGGGACGTTGCCAGAAGGGAACGTCGCGGGAGAAGGAGCAATATCATCCCAGGTACTCTGAACCTTTAGGTCTACCCTGTCTGTTTTCTAGTAATGTCAGCCTTGAACTGAAAACAGGCAGCTTTCCTGAACGCAAGGGGGATTAGTGCCTCGCTCTCTCTGGGCGAAGTCGGTGACAAGACTAACCAAATAGATCTTGGAGGTCTCTCTGTTATGTGTGCGGGCAGAACTATTGCAGTGATAAAGTTCTAATGAAGTGTGTCCAGGTCGTTCACTATCGGTCTTGGACTCCATCGATGTTGCCGAATCAAGAGGTTTCAAGGTCCTAGACTACCTGGACAAAAGATTAACTGACACCCTAAATCCATGAATTTAGCAGTTAGCTGTGCCCAGCCAAAAGTTCTCACATAAACTTATTAGTAAGAACTCACCAGGAAGCTTTCCCCACGAGATACAGAATGATGCATGCTAGACAGTGGAACTGGGGTTGAGCAGGAAAGAGAAGTTCATACTAAGCCTAGTCGGGTGGACTTATTAAAAAGACAATAATCAGTATTCCATCCGATGGTTGAGCGCCTGAATCGTTCGGATCATGGGTGGAAGAAGATGAAAGCTAGATGAGATGCGAGACGCGGACCTGTCGTAGATAGATTCCAGTTCGGTAACGGTTGCAAATTCTTCTGGTATGAGAAAGTGTCCAGAACTTGCTTGCAATCTTGGCATACTAACTTGTACTTTTCCTACTGCAGGATCTAGAGCTTCTTTGGACCTTGAGGCAGAAGTTGGGAGGAAAAGGAGAAAGAAACATGAGAAGGCAGATAGACCTGCTAAGAAACTCAAACCCAGTGCGCCTCTGAGGCAAACCATTGCAGGTGCAATTGCACTTACATAGAATCGTGTTTTCATTTTAATTCATCCAGTTGTTGGGTTTGCTATCAATGCAGTGAAGACACACCTGAAGCAGTTAAAAGGATAAAGAAGATCTCTCCATGTTCTGCCGTAATATCCAAAGGCAGTCTCATCAGAAAATAGTTTCTGCATTGTGTACAGATTTCGGATGCTCGTCTCTCTTGCCGGCCTATAATTTCTTTTCTGATACCTTGACCGGGATGTACGCACGGGTGCAAAAGGTGCAGAAACGAAACAAGAAAACTAGATGGCATTCAGAAAGGGGCTCATCAAAGGACAAATCGCAGAGCAAGGAGGTAACGTAGAAAATGGTGCATCAAAGCTTTCCAAGAAGTAGAAGAAGCCTTATCTCATTCTATCAGTAAGGTCCATAGGATTCAAGAGAAAAGGAAGAGGAAGAAAGAGAGGAAGCGGCCAGCAGCACAGGCGTTGACTAAGAAGCAAAAACTAAGATAGGAGTGACAGGTATTGTACAGTTCACCAGATGTTTTCAGGCATTGGGGACTTCAAAAGAATTCGGCGGTCCTAGAAGTTGAGAGGCAGTTGTCCCACGAGAGGTTGACAAGTTGTATTCCTCAGTCAAGACCTTCAGAAAATTAAGGTACGTTCTATCCTCTAGCTTGTAGTCCCAAACAGACGGTTTCGCTCAGTCTACCTAACGAGTGAGAGCAATCCCAAGATTCCTTTCCATGTTTCGAGCTTGTACCCCAAAACAAACGGATTAGCTCAGTCTAGATAACGAATGACAACTATATCAAGATTCAGACGAACTAAACGGGTAGGCTCAGTCCAAAATTTAGAGCAGTCCCCAGATCCCCAGCAATATCCTTTTGAGGAGCTGGAAAGTTACCCCTCGTAACCCCGGGTGATAGTCTGAGCTGAGGAGATCGTAGAAATTGCCAGCCGGTCCAGTGGCAATTATAGTCTAATTATGTCTACTATTCCCCGACTGGTGCTCTTGTCAGGGAGATTAACAACAGCAGTCCTGTCATGGAGATTCCAAAAAGTAACGTAAAGAAATTACTAACTCTGTTGACATGGGTGACCTTCACCCGCAGGAAGCGCGCGCAGAAGTTCTGCGAACGAAGAATCAAAACTTTCAAGCTCAAGCTAAGGGATGACTGGCACATTTGCTCTTGCGAGGCAGAACCTCAGTAATTGCTGTGCCAAAGCTTTCAGGAATTAGGTTAGCAACATTTTCGAGGAGTCACTCACATGGGAGGTCGAGAATATGGTTCAATTTTGTAATTGAAATTTTGCAGAGCGCTGGCAATCCTCTTTGGCATGTCCAGAGAATAAGGAAGTCGATCCAAATGTGAATGAAATTGTCTTTTCTCTGACATACTCATTTGCCAAATCTCTGGGATCACCCATCCCCGACCAACTCTCATGGACTCTTGTTAAACTCACCACGTGACACCTCTACTCCATGGAGCAATTCCAGAACAATCCCTGGCCGGTACGCCGATGTCCATCTCACAGAAATCAGCGTAGACGAGTCACAAAAATTTGCCGCATGGACGTCCAGTAGAGCGAGCAGCCGAACAACCACCGTGGATCTCCTACAGCAACCAAGCAGCCCAACTCTAAACCCGCGTCGATCAGAGGAAGAGAAGCGCCACAGCTCCCGAGCAAAGACATCGTCCACATTCCAGGACGACGGAGAACAAGAGAACCTCAATCGAAGAATATGCTTCACATGGTCAGAATGCTGACTGCAACTCGATTTCTCGCCTGGACATGGACGGACGGAAACAAAATGCTGGAGTACACTCAGTCAATGGAGAACGACCTTCAAGCTCTAGAGCTCCAGTGAAAAGCAGTGGCCAACTGGGGAAACATTATCGCGGACAGGTTGGTGGTGGGAATTTACAGGTCGGTGGGAAGTTCCCTCAGTATGGTTTCCTTCGCTCTCAGCCTGGCTCGGAAGAAGAATGTATAAACAATACTGCTACGGTAATAGAGGTAGAGGAAAGGGCGACCACATAGAACACATGAAAGAAAGGACGACCACGTAGAAAAAATGAAGGATTGGGAAGACCCCATCAACCTACAAGGGAGACATGAAAAAGGTAAAATGGGGCTAAGCGACAATAGAGTCTATATGAGAAATCTGCTCCATTGCACCTAACATATCTATGCTATGCAAGTAGTGTGGTCTACAAACAATTGGAACATCCAAACAAGCCTCACCTTATGTGATTGGTCTCCTAAGGATTGCACCGGCCATTGCACTTTGTAGAGCAATGAGAGTGAGATTGGTACCCTTGGTGCCTAACATAATAAGCTCTCACGCGCTCTCTAAAAATGTGTCAAATGCCATGTCCATCGCCCCATATAACTCCAAGGCTAGAGGAACAAAGAGGTGATCTCGCTGCATGCCTCTATACTTGGAGACCTTGCGACTCGTTGTTGTGCTCGCTGCCCATCCAGGGAGATAGGTAATCACTCCCTCTGAAATTGTATCTTGCGTAGGGTTTGTAATTACGACATCCGCTATTGTTACCTGATCATCTTGGACCAAGTATAAGTCTGCCTTGACACATGATGTCTGCAAAGCGTACAAATGTTCTCTCCAAGCCAAGTATCCATTCTCTCGTGCCATAACAAACACTATGTCCCTAATAGCATCATGTGTAGTTATCCTCTGTCCTTCGAAAGGACACCGTGTCATATGGACCGTTGTTGCACCTAGTGTAAAACCACACTCACAAGTGAGTAATGAAGATGTGGATGGGTGGACCAAACATAGGCAAAACCTCATCATTGTAGAGAAAGTAGCTGGTGCGAGTAAAAATACCCTAATGCACAATTGAGCTAGGATCCAAGAGCCTACACACCCTTACCAAAGCAAGAGTGAAGACGTGCTCTAGTAGCTTGAGGAATGGACGAGTCAATTAAGAGAGAATGTAGCGTATGCTCACACTTCCATCAAGGAAGATTGTAAAACTCTACTCCAATCCGATGATAGTGCAGCAAATGATAGAAATTCCTTGTGTGCCCGTGTGGATAGACTATCTCTCGTATGCCGCAATAACATCCATAGAGAAAGGATCTGCTTTCCACCTTTGTCACATAAGTCTCCAAGACCGGCCTATCAACAACCACAAAACGAGAGGAAAGTAGTGGTGCCAAGAGAGCCCAATTACTGTAATACTCCAAGGACAAGAGAAGAGAGAAAACATAGATTACACACTCAAACATTCGATGCACCAAAGGAGCACCTTCTCTTTATTATATAGACAAAGATGATCTCCTCCAAGGAAGCTCCACCATAGGATTAGGCACATAGATAGATGACATGTCAGCAAGCTCCACCCTTGGATTACTTACTTGGATGGGTGACATGTCGGTCTAGGTCCTATTTGGTTGGTCAAACAAGCTTTGACTAGAGGGAATCTTTTAGGGAATCTTCTTGTAAGAATCTCATAATCATATGGGTAAGGTACCGTTGGAAAGCTCTTGACGAGACAAACCAGGCAAGAAGGGAAGGAAAGCCTTTCCGTTCTCCGAGAGAGAAGAGAGAATGAGCACATTTTTGAGGCCTAATTCAACCGTTTAGGCCTCAAAAATTGCCTTCAAAGATTTCAGGCATATTTTGGTTCCTACTCTATTAGTACAAGTCCACTTTTGGTGATACCTCTTTCTGATCTGCTTAGTCCATCATGTGTAACATCCTTACAGATGTTACCAAACCAACTCTCACTATTAAATCATATGTCTAGCTATTGGTTTCTAAGGTTCTCAAGTCTATTTTGGTTTCTGCCCTATTAGAAGAAGTACTCTTTTGGTGATACTTCTATCTGATCTATTTTGACCATCATGTATAACATCATTCTAGATATTACCAAATTTCACATCTAGATCATGTGGCTAGCTCTTGATATTACAAACCTCTCTCCTTTTAAACACAACGTCCTTGTGCAATTGTTGCTCAAACGCTTGCACCAACACCGGTGCATGTGTCAAATTGGCAACGGGCTCCTAGGTTGCTTCATAGAGAAGGTAACCTTTCTACTGTACTAGATAGTCCACCCGTGGATGGTGAGTACCACACATGCATTTTTGGAGAATACGCTCCACTTCATATTCCTCTATGCCATCAATGAGTGCCAGACAAGGTTAAATGTCTTGTGTGGAATGGCCTTGGTTTGATTGGGGAGCATATCTATGTATTAGGGAAATATGGAACACTAGATGGATCTTCATGTGTGGTGTTAGCTCAAGGTGATAGGTCACAACACTGACGCAATGAAGAATTGAGAAAGGCCCAATAAAACAAGGTTTGAGCTTATGAGGTCCAACTAATGTGAGGTTGGTTGTCGATAGCCACACTCAATCCCCAACAATGAACTCCATGTGCCTATAGTGTGCATCAACATACTATTTCTCTTGATTTTGCGCAATCTATAATCTATGCTTGGCGCTCTCCACACCTTGTTGGATTTTAGAAACAAATGTGTTGACTGCATCAACCTTGGTGGCCACTAGACGGATCTTCATCAAGCTAGAAGGTGTGAAGGGATGCTCACCATACATGGGGAAGAACGGAGTGACCTGGGTAGATGCATTCACTAAATTGTTGCAAGCGAATTCCACCAACGGGAGTAGGGTGTCCCACCTCTCTTGCTCTTCTAAGGTGGAGTCGCGTAACATGTCTTCAATCGTGCAATTAGCACGCTCTATTTGGTCATTTGTTTGTGGGTGGTAAGCTGTGGACATGGCCAACTTGGTTTTGAAGGAACCAAAGAGTGTTTGCCAAAACAAATTGGTGAATTGAGTGCCTCTATCGACGATGAGTACTCTAGACAAGCCATGGTGAGAGAAGACTACATCTAAGTATAATTGAGCTAGTTGTGGAGCGGTCACATCCTTAGTGGTAGGGTGTACATGAATCATTTTGTTGAGCCAATTCACAAAGACCATGATGGAGTCAAACTCTAAGGTGGTCTTGGGTCAGACAAGATCCATACTCACTTGTTCCCAATGTTGGGTAGGAGTGGGGAGAGGTTGAAGGAGCATTGCAGAAGCTTGATTGGGAGCTTTGTTCTATTGAAAAAGTAGGCAGCTACGCACGTAGTCCATCACGTTGTTGCTCATCTTGGGCCAATAATAGTGGCGCTAGACTGCATCCAAGGTCTTGTCCACTCCAACATGACCTGCAATGGCTGAATCATGACATTCCGCTAGAATGGTGGTGCGTAATTCTGGGACATTTGGGATCCTAATCTACCATCATGAAAGGTGAGTCCTTGGGTTCTAGTGACACCTTTGGATGACTGTGCTTCTAAAATCTATGGATCAGTTTTTGTAGCAGCTAGAATCTTTGGCTAAAATTCAGGGTTAATCTTAACCTCTACCACCAAGTTGTTTGCCATTGGCATGTGGGTGAATGCATCTACAAGCTGCTTCTTACCTTCCACGTAGGTGATTGTCATGTTGAAACATTATCGCTACTTTGCCCACCAAATCTGGCAACGAGATAGATCCATTTGAATCTCGAGGTAGACTAGAGGTTAGTGGTCTATCTCTACTACAAATGCCTTCTTGTCCAGATAGTGTTTCCAATCCTTGGTTGCCAGAACGATGGCTAGCTCTTCTTGTTCTGTGGTGTGGTAGTTGTGCTCTGCCGCATAACAACTTTTGAGAGAAATATGCAATTGGATGCGATCCGTCATGCCATTCTTGTTGTAGGACTGCTCCTATTGCTATGCTTGATGCATCTGTAGCCACTTGATTGGACGTTTTAGTTCATACTACTTCAAGATTGGTGCATGTAGCAAGGTGGCTTTCAATTCTTGAAAGACCAACTCTTGTGCGGTTCCCCATGTCCACTTCTTCTCCTTGCCAAGTAGTGCCATTAAGACCTTGACAAATCTACGATAGAATCCTATCAACCCCAAGAAGCTCTTAAGTTGAGTCTGATCTTCTGGGGCACTCCATTTTTGAATGACCTCTATTTTATCCGTCAATACTTGAATGCCCTCTACACTTACTCTATGCCCCAAGTAGTCTACTTCAGACTTGCCAAACTCTCACTTTGAGATTTTGGCATACAATCGATTTTGTCTTAGAATTTGAAGGACCTCTCGTATGTAATAGTATGGAGTTTAGCAACATAGTTAGTAAGGCTAACGAAATAGATAATAAGCCAAATATTCCAAAAGCATCTAGGAAGCTTCTTGGGAAGCTTCCCGACTAGTTAACTTGAGCTCCAAGTAGGTAGCTTCTAGGAGGGAGCTTCTAGAAGCTTCTAACTAGCTTAGCTTGCACGCCAAGTATACGACTTCTAGAAGGAAGCTTCTTGGGAAGCCTCTTAGTTAACTTGGCTTGCAATCTAAGAAAGCGACTCAAGGAAGCTTCATGAGAAGCTTCTCAAGGGCCTTGTATGCTACCTATAAATACCAAAGCCGAAGCTCATGCTAGGCATTCGGATTTTTCTTAATTCAAGTGTCCTAATGTGAGTTTCCATTCTCCTATTTCTCTCCTTGGGCTCGGTCTTTTATATCGGTATTAGAGTAGGAATGGGATGAATGGAATTTATGGACCACCAAATCCACTTCCACCAAATTATTGGGATTTTTGCATCCAAATACTACCCAAACATCGTTTCACACAATTCATCACCTTGCACTTTGGACAAGATTTTTCTCATATGATCACCATATCTGAGGAACCCTTGGTGCTTCCGGTTGTAACTTATGGAGAACGGTGGACATGTTTTTTTTATGTGTTAGTAAATTAGATAGATTGGGAATGGTGTGATAGAGTAGCAACTATGGCGACAATACCCAATGTTATCCTTACTATGCAACAACAAATCAAGCAGCTTACTTGATTGTTGGATGAACAAGATCTTTGACGACAAGAGCAAGTAGAGAGAGTACCAATTCGAGAAGAAGAAGATCATATCAGATTCCTTAAACCCAAGGTATTTGAAGGCAAGAATCTTCCGGGTGTAGTGGAGAATTTTGTGTTTGATTGTGAACGTTATTTTGAAACTACCAACCTACAAGTCAAGCAAAAACAGATTCTCTTGGCTTCTAGCCAATTGGATGGAGAAGCAAAGCTATGGTGGAGATTCCAAGTGGAGCAAGCTGAATGACAAATTGTTGCACCAATCTTGACATGGGCAGAATTCAAGAGCGCAATAATGAGTCAGTTCCAAGCTATAAATGCCACACAAGCTGCATGGGATAAGTTGGCAAAGTTGAAATAGATTGGCTCTGTAAGAAGTTACATCACGTAGTTCCAAAACACCATCATGAAAATTCTAGATATATTGGAAGGTGAAACTCTGGATCTATTTGTGAGGGGCTTGAAGGTGAGAACCAAATTAGAGGTAACCATGCGAGAGCCACAACACTTGGAGGAAGCTATGCGGTTGTCCAAATATTTTGATTCCTTGGTGGCAACAACTTGATTTCGACCTCGACCTCCACAGAGCCTACCAATACACTACACAAAAATAGAGGAGCCAACACCAATGGAGATTGATGTCATTCAACAAAGGCCACTTGGCACAGTAGTTGAGAGAAACTACGACAAAATGGTGGTTGTTTTTATTGTCACTAATTGGGGCATGGCATTGTTGAATGTCCACTCAAGAATAGACAACCTCAATAAGTTACCTAAGTGGAGGTTGTGGAGCGGAATGATTAGAGAAGCAAAGAATCCCAATAGGAGATTTCAAGCCGCCTACTAGGAGCTTGATTAGTTCCAATGGGATTGAAGGCTCAACCTATGCAAGTTTACTTCACTTGGAAGGTACAATATCTAATTGAGATTGTAGGCTTTTGGTTGATTCTAGAAGTTCAGAGAACTGCATGTCTATGCAAGTAGCAAAGGAATCGGGTATTCCTATCAAGCCAATGATTCAAAGTAGTTTGATGATGGCGGATGGTAGAAAGGGTTCTGTATTCCGCACCTTGCATCCTATTACCTTCAAGATTGGGAAGGATTATTTAGAGTGTATGAGGTTTGTAGTGACACCTCTACACTATGATATCATTCTGGGTCTACCTTGGCTTGAACATCATAAGGTTCAATTTGATTGGACCCGACGCCAAATTCAAGTACACCACCAAGGTAGGAATTTCCGATTAGGTTGTTTGGCACCTCTGAGTAAGACACCTAAGAATAGTTTGTCCCAAGATGGGAAGTTCGTTGAGAAGGTAGCCATAGAGCAAACCTAGAAGGGAGATGAATCCCAAGATGGAAAGTTTGACAAGAAGGCAACCAGGGAGAAAGCTTGGAAGAGAGATGAGTCCCTAGAAGGGAAGTTTGTTAGTAAAGCAGCCATAAAGCAAGCTTTGGAGGTAGATAAGTCTGTATTCGCGGTGTGGATCAAGCTGATTGCACAAGAACAATCTGTGGAGGGCCAAGAGCCTCATAAAGCAATGGTTGATTGGATAGTTAAGGAATTTGCGAACATGTTTCCGGATGATCTACCAAAGGGATTACACTCTGATCAAGGTATGCACTTCAAGATTGAGTTATTGCAAGAGACTATTTGAATGAGTAGACCAATCTATTGGCTCTCACCAAAGGAGTTAGAGGAGTTGCAAACAACACTTATAGAAATGTTGAAGAAGGACTTCATATGACATAGTAACTCTCCTTGGGGAGCACCAGTACTATTTGTTCCAAAGAAAGATGGAAGAACTCATTTTTATATTGATTATTGTAGGCTTAATAAGCAAACTGTGAAGAATGCATATCCCTTGCCTCGGATTGATGACTTGCTTGATCAACTAAGTGGAGCACGCTACTTTTCCAAGCTGGATCTTTGCAACAGCTATTGGCAAGCTCCTATTGATAGAGAGGATGTGCAAAAGACTACCTTTTGCACAAGGTATGGGCATTTTGAGTAGAGAGTTCTACCTTTTGGACTCACTAATGCTCCAATAGTCTTCATGGATCAGATGCATAGAGTGTTGGATGGACTATTGGATTGGTCCGTGGTGGTGTTCTTAGATGATATCTTAATCTATAATAAGATAGAGGTGGAACATGTGAATCATGTGCAAGAAGTCCTAAGAAGACTACGACAATGGAAATTTTACTGCAAGAAGTCAAAGTGTGCCTTTTGGGAGAAGGAGGTTACCTCCTTGGGTCACAAGATCTCATCAGAGGGGATTAAGATGAAGGAAGAGAAAATCAAGGCCATTACTGATTGGCCTACCCCAAAGGATGCTATAGAAGTACAAGCATTCAATGGATTAGCTAGTTTTTACCGACGGTTCATCCATTATTATGCTCATATGGCTGCACCATTGACTGACCTCTTGGGAAAGAACTCGAGTTTCCAATGGACCACCAAGCATGAAGAAGCATTCCAAAAGTTAAAGCATATGGTGTCTTCAAGACCCATTCTTCAACCATATGATCCTCAACTACCTTGTGTGGTTGATTTTGATGCTTCTAACTTTGCAATTGGAGCCGTGCTGCAATAAGAATTCCTAGATGGACTCCATCCCATTGCCTTTGTGTCTTGCCGACTCAATACGGCTGAAAAAAACTACTTTTCTCGATATCAAGAACAACTTGCAATGGTATACGCTACCAAGGTACGGAGGCATTACCTCTTGGGGAAACAAGTAATCATGTGAATTGATCACAAACCATTGTTGCAGACCTTACACTTGGAACACATGAATAGTCGACATCATCGATGGAAGGAACAACTCCAACTGTATGACATCAAACTTGAGAGTACAAACTAGGTTGGTTCCATGTCATCCCTGATGCTTTATCACAATGACCTAATTTGAAGTCTCTTCCTCTCATCACAACGGCAATTTCAACGGTGTCAATTGACTCCAAGGTCCAAAACAAGTTTCAGTCAGCTCTACACCAAGATCACTTCTTCCAAATGGTACATGTTTGCCTTACGGCATGCAATAAGGAGTACAACACCTTCTCCATCAAGGAAGGCCTTTTATTGCATGAGGACCGGATCTATGTTCCAACTAAAGGTGATCTTTGACTTGTGCACCTTCAAGAAGCCCATGATTTACCCATCGCTGGTCACATGGGTGTAGACAAGACCTTGGGTACCCTCAATGGTGGTGGCCAAACATGACACAAGATGTTCAAGAATTTGTCCAATTATGTCAGAGCTGCCAACGTAACAAGGCCAGCAACTAGACGCTGAGTGGACTCCTTCAACCACTCACCATTCTATCCGCTCGCTGGGAGCATGTGAGCTTGGATCTTATCACATCCTTGCCAAACACAAAATAAGGACACACCACAATCGTGGTGTTTGTGGACAAGCTTAGAAAGCAAATCTACTTGGCACCAACTAGCTTAGCTTGCACGCCAAGTAGGCTACTTCTAGAAGGAAGCTTCTTGGGAAGCTTCCTAGTTAACTTGGCTTGGACTCTAAGAAAGTGACTCAAGGAAGCTTTGTGAGAAGCTTCTCAAGGGCCTTGTATACTACCTATAAATACCAAAACCAAAGCTCATGCTAGGCATTCGGATTTTTACCTCATTCAAGTATCCTAATGTGAGTTTCCATTCTTCTATTTCTCTCCTTGGGCTTGGTCATTTACATCATAGATGTTGTTTGTGTTTCGTCATCATGTCACTATATACTAAGATATCATCCAAGAAGACGATAACAGACTTATCTAAGTATAGACAAAATATGTAATTCATTAGACTCATGAAAGTGGTAGGTGCATTGGTGAGGCCAAAAGGCATCACAAGATACTCAAAGTGGCCATACTTGGTTCAAAAGGCAATTTTGTACACATCCTCCTTTGCAATTTGGATTTGATTGTAACCGCTTTGCAAGTCCAATTTGGTGAAGTATCATGCTCCATGGAGTTGATCAAACAGGTCATCCATGCAAGGTAAGGAGTATTTGTTCTTCATTGTTTGTTGATTGAGACCCCGATAGTCGATGCACATGCGCATTGTACCATCCTTCTTCTTCACAAACAAGACAAGAGCTCTATATGGTGATACACTAGGTTGGATGAACCCTTTCTGCAACATCTCCTTAATTGAGTCTTACACTCCTCCAACTCATGAGGTGATAGGCAATATGGGGCCTTACAAGGCGGTATCTTCCTCGGGAGTGTCTCAATTTTATGATCTACTCTCCTTTTTGGTGGTAATCTTGAGGGTAGATCATCAAGAAAGACATCTTGAAACTCATCCACCACATCCTTCAATTTCTCTAGAATTTGTCCATCAATTTTTGCACTCTGGACTTTTCTTATTAGACCCATGAAACACCTATCGATCTTATAGACAGTTGCCGTCCCTATGACATATAGAGGCAGCTCTTGCCTATGTGAATTTTCTTTAACCCCAATGATTGACCATTGGTGGGTTCTCACTATTTTCTTTCTCCAATCTACCATAGAGTTGTAACGCTCCATCCATGGCATGCCTAAGATTGCATCATAACAAGCTAATTGTATCACTCGCCACTCAATTGCTTCATGATATTCTCCTACTAAGAGTGTTACCCATCTAGGTAATGATTCAATCCTCTTTGTTTGCCCGTTAGGTAACTCTACTTCTTCACTCCCATCTCTCTTTAGATCCATTCCCAATCTTATTGCAACAGAGCAAGAATCTTATTGCAACAAAACAAGAAATTCTTTGTTGCTCCCGGATCTATTAATACTCTCACTTCATTGCTTTCTAGGACTCCATTCACGACAATCAATTATGAGGTTGCCTTTTGGGAGCTTTTTGCATTAGTCTTCTTCCTTCCCTTGCTTCTTTGCTTCCTTATTGAGCCAATAAGGCTACGAGGTACATTTACAAGTGATCTTTAGTTTCCAAAGGGATTTCCACCTCCTCTTCTTCAATACGTCTCTCCATGTTGTTGAAAGATTGCATGTATGAAGACCGAGGGTCTCTAGGGAAACAAGTGCAACAATTGGTAGTTGTATGCCCAATACATCCACAATTGTAACAACGGCGTTGTTCTCCTCGAGTTCCTTCTCCTTGTAGAACTCCATCTTTTCATTCTTTTACCCGTCCACACTCCTCTTGAAGTGGTCGTGCTCCTTGATCTCAAAATCAAAGGTTGCTCAATTCCATCGGTATTGGTCCACCTATGTGTGGCATTTCTACCCAATAATGTTGAGGTGGAACTACTCCTTCACCTCCACCTAATGCTCCTGCTATTCTCTGCACACAAGCAATGGCTTCAAATACCGTGCAAGGATTTTGCACCATGACTTCTTGGCAAATCCGCTCCTTCAATCCTTGTTTGAAATTGTCAAGAGCCTCTGTTGGACTCATGTCGGTTATTGCAACTTGTAGATCCAAAAATGCCTCCATATACTTTTGTATGATGTTCTTTTGTCTCAATCCCCATAGTTGGGTTTGAGCCATATGCACAAAATCCACCGATTGGAAATTCTTCAACAATCCTTCTTGCATTGCTGTCCACGTGATCTCCCTTCTCTCTACGAACATAGATTGTTTCCAAGCATCATACCATGTGAGGGCTTTATCAGTCAAGTACCCACATGCAAACATGCTTGCAGCATGCTCCGTGATCTTTATTGAGAACAATCGGAAATATCGATTTATTCTCAAGATCCAATTTTCCACTACTCCCATCGTATGTTGTTGGGGAAATTGTTTGGCCTCAAGACTGCACCAAGCACCTAGCTGCTTGTGCTTAGTTTGCCTTTATTGTAGTTGATTTAGAGTTTCTCGTAGATTGACATTCTCTTCCTATTCGTGGTGTGTTGGAAATCTCAGCTCCGTAAAATTTTGGGTTTTTCTTTGTTTCCTGATGTTGGGTTTCTAGAGGGTTTGTGTTTGTCTTTGGCCTTCACAGAACTGGGTAGTTCATGCGGGTTCAGCTATGGTTTTGGACCGGACAATTCCTAGGAATGGTTGGGAATTGTACAAACAACAAATAGAATTCTATTCGGGCTCAACCCAGCACCCAGACTACTGAATCAAACCATTCATAGGAATGGATTGAGAGCTCCTAAAATGGAGCTTCCTCGATGCTAGTCACAGATTGAACACACCATTGTCTCAGGATTTGTCATTCATAAAATTTCAGCTGCAAGGTTCACAATTTCGGAAAAGCCAACCAACTCTAGTTCATATAGTGTCTGCACTAAATTATGACAGAAAATCATTTCAGCTGGCGCCTTCACACGCACTCTGTCCGATAATAGTAAAGACAACTCACCCTTCGGGCTTCTCTCTTCACCTCCCAACAGCACTCCCATCAATGCTCCCTTGCAAAGGTTTTTGTTCTCAGCCAAAGATCCTTTCATGAAACGTCCCTAGCTCTCTTGTTCACATGAATCAATTCTTGACCTCTTAACTGTTCCAGTCACTGTCAAAACTTTAGCCACATTTTTTGTGAAAAAGGAAAACCTTGTCCCACACACTCAGCTCCTTGATGTTCCACTTCTCATAAAACCCTCGATACATTCCCCAGTCTCCTGATCCTTCAAACCAGTCCTCTTCTTCCTTCAGACTCCATTTCACAAAGTACTTCCTCTCTTTACTTTCCTTCCGCTGTTGCAAGCACCTCACCCTTTAGAAAACTCTTATCAGTAGTTCAGTGCACAACTATTTTTGACTCTCCATTTTCAAAGTCCTATGCCAGCATTTGCTCAGTCATTCATGTCACATGTCAGCTTCTCCCTTGAAAGTTCTTCCTCCTGTGTTTCTCCCCGAAAAATCTCATTGTTTAAACTCCATCCTTGAGAAACACTTTCCCTTCAAGTTCCTTTGCCACTTCCCAAAACTCCACTCATAGTCCTACTAATCTTCTCGAAAATTCTCACTGTCTCAACTCAACTCTTGGCAAACATTTTCACCTTTTGGTCCTTTGCTACTTCCCGAAACTTATCTCTCAGTCCTACTGGTCCTTTCAAAACTCCTCACTGTCCAACCCCATGTCTAGGGAAGCATTTTTCCCAAAGTTTCCCTGCAAATTCTTGAAAATCCACACTCAGCCTCCTGACCTTCTCAAAATCCCAGCTGACCAAAACTCGTGCCTTCAGGTCCCTTGCCAAAATTCATCCCTATTGTTCTTGCACAAGCCTAAGCCTGTCTCAAGTTTTCTGTACAGCAAGCACTTTCTACTCTCTCCCTCTGTCCTGGCCAGACCCATCTCTTTGAGAATTCTCCTTTGTCCCAACAACACTCTCCAAACCTTCTGCACAACCAAGCCTTCTCGAAAATTCTCTCTTTGTCCTGTCCAAGCCCTGACCATTCGATAATTCTCCTCCCTCCCAGTATGCCTTTCTCTCCAAATTTCTCCTCTCCTTCCATGTCTGTTCAGGCCCTATTCTTTGAAAACCTCTTCCTACAGTCACCTCTCTCAAAGCCCTTTTGGTTCCCTTTCCTTCTTGTCCATGCTCTCAAAGCCCCTGCACAGCCAGGTATTTCCCTTGAAAATCTCCTCCTACAGCCAATTCACCAAACCCTTTCGATTCCCCTTTCCTTCCTGTCTATGCTCTCAAAGCCCCTGCACAGCCAGGTATTTCTCTCAAAAATCTCCTCATGTAGCCACTTCACCAAACCCTTTCGATTCCCCTTTCCTTCCTGTCCATGCTCTCAAAGCCCTTGCACAGCCAGGTATTTCCCTCAAAAATTTCCTCCTGCAGCCACTTCACCAAACCCTTTTGATTCCCCTTTCCTTCCTGTCCATGCTCTCAAAGCCCCTGCACAGCCAGGTATTTCTCTCAAAAATTTCCTCCTGCAGCCAATTCACCAAACCCTTTTGATTCCCTTTTCCTTCATGTCCATGCTCTCAAAGCCCCTGCACAGCCAGGTATTTCTCTCAAAAATCTCCTCCTGCAGCCACTTCACCAAACCCATTTGATTCCCCTTTCCTTCTTGTCCATGCTCTCAAAGCCCTTGCACAGCCAGGTATTTCTCTCAAAAATCTCCTCTTGCACCCACTTCACCAAACCCTTTCGATTCCCCTTTCCTTCCTATCCATGCTCTCAAAGCCCCTCCACAGCCAGGAAGTTTTCTCAAAAATCTCCTCATGCAACCACTTCACCAAACCCTTTTGATTCCCCTTTCCTTCCTGTCCATGCTCTCAAAGCCCTTGCACAGCCAGGTATTTCCCTCAAAAATCTCCTCCTGCAGCCACTTCACCAATTCCTTTTGATTCCCCTTTCCTTCCTGTCCATGCTCTCAAAGCCACTCCACAGCCAGGTAGTTTTCTCAAAAATCTCCTCCTACAGCCACTTCACCAAACCCTTTCGATTCCCCTTTTCTTCCTGTCCATGCTCTCAAAGCTCCTGTACAGCCAGGTATTTGCTGAATCAAACCATTCATATAACACATTCATATGTCACATGTCAGCTTCTCACAAGCCTCAGCCTCTCTCAAGTTTTCTGTACAGCAAGCACTTTCTACTCTCTCTCCCTTTGTCCTGGCCAGACCTATCTCTTTGAGAATTCTCCTTTGTCCCAACAGCACTCTCCAAACTTTCTGCACAGCCAAGCCTTCTCAAAAATTCTCTCTCTGTCCTGTCCAAGCCCTGACCATTCGATAATTCTCCTCCCTCCCAGTAGGCCTTTCTCTCCAAATTTCTCCTCTCCTTCCATGTTTGTTCAGGCCCTATTCTTCAAAAACCTCTTCCTACAGTCACCTCTCTCAAAGCCCTTTTGATTCCCTTTCCTTCTTGTCCATGCTCTCAAAGCCCCTGCATAGCCAAGTATTTCCCTTGAAAATCTCCTCCTACAGCCAATTCACCAAACCCTTTCGATTCCCCTTTCCTTCTTGTCCATGCTCTCAAAGCCCCTGCACAGCCAGGTATTTCTCTCAAAAATCCCCTCTTGCAGCCAATTCACCAAACCCTTTCGATTCCCCTTTCCTTCCTATCCATGCTCTCAAAGCCCTTGCACAGCCAGGTATTTCCCTCAAAAATCTCCTCCTGCAGCCACTTCACCAAACCCTTTTGATTCCCCTTTCCTTCCTGTCCATGCCCTCAAAGCCCCTGCACAGCCAGGTATTTTTCTCAAAAATCTCCTCCTGCAGCCACTTCACCAAACCCTTTCGATTCCCCTTTCCTTCCTGTCCATGCTCTCAAAGCTGCTACACAGCCTGGTATTTCCCCCAAAAATCTCCTCCAGCAGCCACTTCACCAAACCCTTTTGATTCCCCTTTCCTTTGTGTCCATGCTCTCAAAGCCCCTGCACAGCCAGGTATTTCTCTCAAAAATCTCCTCCTGCAGCCAATTCACCAAACCCTTTCGATTCTCCTTTCCTTCTTGTCCATGCTCTCAAAGCCCTTGCACAGCCAGGTATTTCCCTCAAAAATCTCCTCCTGCAGTCACTTCACCAAACCCTTTTGATTCCCCTTTCCTTCCTGTCCATGCTCTCAAAGCCCCTGCACAGCCAGGTATTTTTCTCAAAAATCTCCTCCTGCAGCCACTTCACCAAACCCTTTCGATTCCCCTTTCCTTCCTGTCCATGCTCTCTAAGCCGCTGCACAGCCTGGTATTTCCCTCAAAAATCTCCTCCTGCAGCCACTTCACCAAACCCTTTTGATTCCCCTTTCCTTCGTGTCCATGCTCTCAAAGCCCCTGCATAGCCGGGTATTTCCCTCAAAAATCTCCTCCTGCAGCCAATTCACCAAACCCTTTCAATTCCCCTTTCCTTCCTGTCCATGCTCTCAAAGCCCCTCTGCAGCCAAGTATTTCTCTCAAAAATCTCCTCTTGCAGCCAATTCACCAAACCCTTTTGATTCCCCTTTCCTTCCTGTCCATCTTCTCCCGTCGATCCTTACTGCCCTCTGCTAAATTCCCCTTTGCCTCCTCTCATTCTTCCTTTTTCTAGTCCACCTTCTGTCCTCTCCCCCCAAAAAACCTTTTTTCTTTTGGTTGTTTTTGATAGCACTCTTTTCTCGAGAGTTCTCCCCCTAGCTTCCTCTGTCCAGAACCCTTTCCAGCCAGAAATTTCTCTCCTTCTGAGCTAAGTTCCTTCACTGTCCTCTAATTTTTTCCTGTTGTTTCCACCCAAACCTTTCATTTTCACAACTCCTCTAAAGCCTCCCAAGTATTTCCAACTCAAAAGCTCCTTTTTGCTCCTCCTCTAAGGCAAATACTCTTTCATTCCAATAACCTAAAACAGAACTTGAGCTAGTGTAACCTAACATCACTTCTTGGCTCAAGCCAGATTAAGAGACTCCTTGAGCTAATAATACCATAACCTTTTTCCGGGCTTCACAATAATATAGGAAATATCTCCCATGGCAAGGTAGCATAAAACCACACTTGAGACATATTGACATAGATCCATTTTCCTTACAACAACTAAAAGAGAAAAAGAAAATTTATCACACCAAAAGCCTCAAGGGTACACGTGGGCTATTTTCTTGATGACAACGTTGCCCCTTGTAAGACTCGGTGTTGCAAGTCTTCTTCATCCGGAGTAGCAATGTGACTTCATCGTTGATAGGGTTTGTAGGCATGGGTGCCTCTCCAAGTACTTTAGTTGCAGGTATTGGGTTTTGAGATGGATCTTCTTCTTCTATGGCTTGATCATTCCTGAGGATTTTCACTTGACTTTGTAATGTTTCTATGGTCATCTTAATCTTTCAAAATTCATTCAACATCCCTTGCATTCCTTGCACCAACTCTTGCAATTACGGATCCATGGTTCTTGCAACACTCAATTGCTAATGTCTACTTCAATACATAGTCAATATGATCACTTTGGAAGGCGCACAAACTATCAAAACTACCATTGGGACCTAAGAAGCTATCACTCATTGATAATACTCCTCACCAAAATTCCTAACCACAAAATCTCTAAACATCACTTTTGGTCTCACTACGTAACGGATTTCTACTTGAGTGTTGAAAGGGAGAGGATTTGGAACATTCACATCCATATCATCATAATAGAATGTAGATTTTCAAATCCTATTCTCTGTCATATATCACTACAGGTAGAATCACTGGGTTTGGTGAGTTCATCACCTTGTCCATGAATTTTGCACCAAATTGATAAACTAGCGATACATTGATTTTCTCACGCTGGATATACATAACCTTGATATAGAATGGATTCAAGAATGGAAAGCTAGGTGTGGGAAATTGTCCTCCCGGTGCATCCATCCCATCTGCTCTCTAAAGTCCTTCTTAAGTCTAGCAAATACTCTATGTTCTACACCTCAAATTACTCAATTTTAGTAGTTCATGTTATTCCAAGAGGGGTGATCCACTCTCTTGGACTAAAACATTTGCTTTGATACCATTGTAATACTTTGAGGACAAGAGAAGAGAGAAAACACAGATTACACACTCAAACATTTGATGCCCCAAAGGAGCACTTTCTCTTTATTATATAGACAAAGAGGATCTCCTCCAAGGAAGCTCCACCATAGGATTAGGCACACATATAAGTGACATGTCAACAAGCTCCACCCTTGGATTACTTACTTGGATGGGTTACATGTCGGTCTAGGTCCTATCTGGTTGGTCAAACAAACTTTGACCAGACGGAATCTTTTAGGGAATCTTCTTGTAGGAATCTCAAAATCACGTGGGTAAGGTACCATTGGAAAGCTCTTGATGAGACAAACCAGGGGGGAAGGGAAGGCCAACCTTTCCTCTATCATAAGGAGGGGCCTCATCTGCACATTTTTGAGGCCTAATTCATCCATTTAGGCCTCCAAAGTTGCTTTCAAAGATTTCAGGCATATTTCGGTTCCTATTCTATTAGTACAAGTCCCCTTTTGGTGATACCTATTTCTGATCTATTTAGTCCATCACGTGTAACATCATTCTATATGTTACCAAACCAATTCTCACCTTTAAATCGTATGTCTAGTTATTGGTTCTAAGGTTCTCAAGTCTATTTTGATTTCTACCCTATTAGTAGAAGCACTCTTTTGGTGATACTTATATCTGATCTATTTTGACCATCATGTATAACATCCTTCTAGATATTACCAAATCAAATTTCACATCTAGATCATGTGGCTAGCTCTTGGTATTACAATTACCCAAAACTACTATAAGCGTAGTGTCCTCCACAGATAGCAAACCAACGCCTCCCACAAGAGATCGGCAAAGCCATCTGTCTACGTGCCAAATCCCCTATCACACACTCAAATGTCGTTGGTACAATAATATCACCAAAGATTCTAGTAATATTACTATCAAAGGCTCTCAGATGTGATAGGAAGGATGAGGTGAGAGGAACTGTATGGATGAGGTAGGACGGTTGACGAACAATACTAGAGTAGAATATACCAAATGCCACATGCGGATCTCCTAGTGACGAAAGATCATTCACATGGAGAATATCCTCTACAAGGTCTAAGAAGCGTGTGATAAAATCTTCGGATTCTAGTGGCACTCCAAGAACATGTAGTCCATATGTAGATGTGATACACCCCTCTAGAAACTCGAGGTGCACCTTTAGATATTTATCTAAAAGGATTATGTCTTACACTTCAACGCTTTGACTCTCCAACTTACTAGATGCAGCTCGCTTTGACTCTCCAACTTACTAGATGCAGCTCGCTGATACTAGATGCCACTCAAGTGGTCAAAGGTCTACCTAATCTGATCTAAGGACCCATGATGTATCATCTATCTACCAAGGAGGGGATAAATCTACCAAGGAAAGGATGGGATACCCCTAGGATGGAAACCCATCGAATCGAATCGAACTGGAGAGACCAAAGATGTAAAATAGGGCTATATCTCAATAATATCGTTATGAGAAATTTTCCCTACCGAGCAGGCAGGGGAGGCACTTCCACCCCGTCGGATTGGAGTTTCCAAATATGTGCTCCTGGTGGTCTTCTTGGCTCCTGGATTTGTTTTGTCGTTTTTCAGAACTGGCTTACGCTTTTGTCGTCGAATACAAAACGATGACCTCTTTCCGTGGACCATGTACCCTGTCGCCCCGCGGTAGTCGCTTTTGACTTGCTCTCTCTGTACTGTTGATTCTTCTTTGATGGAAGTGTATGAAAGAGAGAACCGCATGTTGCCAGGAGATTCTTGCGTTGAGTGCGTGAAGGTCGAGTGGGAGCACCGGGGTCTAACTGCAGCAGCAAATTGTTTGTAGTTGTTGGGCGATCCGTGAGATTGGGCAGTCTGACAATTCAGGAAATTGGATTTATTTTGTGCAGGAGATCGATAGCTCGACAGGCGCCATAGCTCGGGGACGTACCTATTCCTATCCCCGAAGCGTTTAAAGGTTTTCACGACGGCGTCCATTGCTGAGCAAGCTGAGGAGGGAGGGAAGAAAATGGCGCATCGATGTAAAGTTTGTGCGCCTTTGGTTGCCCAGTCGGTCGAAGAGATGGTGGCAAAGATTGGCCGAGCTAAAGCTGCAGGAGCAGATTTGGTGGAGCTGAGAGTCGACCACATCAAGGGCTTCAACCCGGAAACAGATCTCCCAGCTCTGTTAAATGCGAGGACTCTGCCAGCAATTGTTACGTACAGGCCGACCTGGGAGGGGGGAGAGTACATAGGGGACGAAGCACCTCGGCTCCAAGCACTGCATCTGGCAGCTGATCTCGGCGCTGATTACGTGGATGTGGAGTTGCAATGCGCAACTGAGTTCATAGCCTCTCGGAAGAGCAAAAACGAGAAATCCGCTACCAAGTTTATTGTATCAAACCACAATTACCAATTTACCGCTTCGGATGAAGAGCTCGGAGAGCTTGCGGCGAAAGTGGTGGCTACTGGTGCCGACATCGTGAAGCTGGTGACAACAGCTGAGAATATCACAGATGTTGGGAGGGTGCTGAAGTTGCAGACTCGGGCGCAAATACCCACCATCACATTGGTCATGGGACCTAAGGGGCTGATCAGTAGAATACTGGCACCTAAATTTGGGGGTTATCTGACCTTCGGAACTCTCGAGCAGGGACAGGAGAGCGCACCTGGGCAGCCAACTCTGGAACAATTGATCAATGTGTATAGAGTTAAGCATATTAATGTGGATACCAAAGTGTATGGAATTATTGGCAACCCTGTGGGGCATAGCAAAGGCCCTCTTCTGCATAATCCTGCCTTTACTGAACTGGGGCACAATGCTGTGTATGTTCCTCTGCTGGTGGATGATCTTGCATCCTTTCTGGCGGTATTTGACTCACCTGATTTTGCAGGATTTAGTGTGACCATTCCTTTCAAGGAGGATGCTATAGTGTGTGCTGACAAAGTGGATCCTCTGGCCAAAGATATAGGAGCTGTGAACACATTGGTGAGAAGGAAGGATGGGAAGTTTGTGGGGTATAATACTGATTGTGATGGTGCTTTAAGTGCTATTGAAGACGGATTGAGGTCTCGTGGCATTGCCAGCTTTACCACCTCGCCTTTGGCTGGGAAAACCTTTGTTGTCATTGGTGCAGGTGGAGCTGGAAAGGCTCTCGCTTTTGGAGCGAAGGTAAGAGGTGCAGAGGTGATTGTAGCTAACCGGAATTTCGAAAGAGCAAAGGAGCTAGCTGCGTTAGTTGGGGCTAAGGCCATCACTCTTAAAGAGCTTGAAGAGTTGCCAGCAGTGCCTGGGATGGTGCTCGCAAATTCCACCTCGGTGGGCATGGTTCCAAACGTCACTGCCACTCCTATTTTGAACAAAGAAGTCCTGAGAAACTATGACCTGGTCTTTGATGCAATTTATACTCCTTTGGAGACCAGATTGTTGCGAGAAGCAGTAGAGATGGGAGCGGTTGCAGTTAGTGGGTTAGAAATGTTCATCAGGCAAGCAGTGGGCCAGTTTGAGCTCTTCACCGAGGGGCCTGCTCCACGTGAATTGATGCGGAAGATTGTCATGGGCTTTCATTAGTGATCTCGCAAATACTTTTGCCAGCATGATTATTATACAAACAGAATTCTTTAGAATCACACAGCAGGAGAACCTGTTAAAATATTTAGCTGACCAACAAATCTTCGGTGTTTTTGAAACAAGTCTGGTAAACGGAGTCTCCAGTCCACTTTCCGAGTATGATGTGGAAGAGTATCTTGTTCAAGGTTTTGAAATATTTTGGCAAGACGATGTTTTATTTCTCTTTCTGCATTTTCAGATTTATGTTTTTGGCCCAAAGTATGCGCTCCGAAGGCCGAATAACTCCAGAAAGTAAGGCTCTTGTGGTCCTTGAGTTGTCCTTTTGGCTTAGTATCCATGATTTTATTGAATCCCTTGGGGAGAGGACAATTTTATTAACAGTTGGAGGGATATTTGCCCGAACGATTTATATCCCTTGAATGGGATGCTGCAGCGAGCATCGGTTTTAGCAGTAGCGAAGGCTCGTCTATTTCCAAGTTCAAAAGCTGTTCCTGAAATGAGTTTGTGTTGCGTTTGCAGTGAAATCGTTCTCTGTTATCCATCCGGATAAGACGGGACCGTTTTGAGGCGACTATTTACTGCCTAATTTGCAACCTTTTGTGCTAAATACCGTTACATTAGCGCATGTGATTCTGAAGCTAAACCTGGCACCCGAGGGGGAATTGATCATTCCGTGGAGAATCTTATTTACCTCAGGGAGTGAATATTCATGAGGCATATGAATCTGTTGACAGTAAGTGATAATTTAATGACCTTTTCCCATATTTGAGAACTTACACCGAAGTTGAGATGAGTATCTGTAGATGGAGATAACCAAGGTTGGGGATGGAGAGAGGATACTCCTAAAGACCCCCAATTTCACATATTGTTACCAGAGTCGTTGAAGCGGCAAACGAAGTTTGCTTGAGTGATTGAGCACAGGGCTAGCTGAGCAGGTTTGTCAATAAGAGGTGAGTATTTTTCTCGGTAAAGTTAGTTTTTACTTGTATCTGCGGAAATCCATAACACACTGTTCTTCTCTCTTCTGATGTGAATTATGCCTTTGTGTCCTAGTATACCTGTAATACAGCGCAGAGACGTCTCAGCAATATGGGTCCATAGTGTCATGTATGTACCTTGGGTGGGATCAGGGAAGTCTGCTGCAATAGCAGAAGCATCAGAATTGTCCTTTGATCAACTCTTCAAACAACTGCACCAACTGCTGGAACTTTCAACATGCCGAAAGGCACCGAAATTTGACTGTTGAACACATCTGCAGAAGTCTTATCTCGTTCTGATTGCTCACTCTAACCTACGGTGGTTAAGGTTATCAAATACAAAAAAGCTAATAAAAGAGTCTGCTGCAATGTGCGTCATCGGAAGTTACAACATGTGATCTGCGAAAAGTTCGCAATGATGGGTGACTCTGAAACTGGGAACCAATACGGTATTATGGTGGAACATACGCTTTGAGTCCAGCTTGAATAGATAAAACTCTCTGTTTTGGCCATGTACAATGGCATTCGGAAGAAGCTTTACCGCACTCGCACTTTCGTCCCAGAAGAAAAGAAGAAACTTCTTTTGTGCAAATAGAGTTGGCAAGTTTATCTTGAAAACTTCCTACTATTTCGGATCTCAAGAAGTTCATGTCTTTAGTTATCATGTTACCATTTCAGAACTCGTCCACAGAATGTGGATTTTACAAAGATCTCGATTCTTCACTCGTGGATGTTTATCATAAATTCGTTTGAAATGATAATCACTGACTAAAATGGCACTCTACTTTAGTCATTCATGAGGTGACCGTGAGACCTCAATATCCAAGGCGCAGATCTCGAGTTTTTGGCTCACAATATTGTCTGAATTTTCAACTGAAAGCGTATTCCCAAACTTCTGTGTCGTAGAGATATAATCCCTGTCCTTCCCAAGTAAAATGTAAACATGGATGTCGCTGGATCACTCCCTGTCAGTTGAGATCTCAGAAAATACCTGCCTGATCCTGTTTACCATCGTTATTCCTCAACATCACTATATACTCTGTTTCTCTCGATACTGATCAAAAGTAACGGTGTAGACTTTAAACCAAAAGTATAGGAGCATTTGATCAAGTTTTGGAAGAAACGAGTGTTAAACTGTCGTTGTTCTCTGTTTTTGGACCAAGAAAATATAGAGACTGCAGATAATTTGCCAAAAGTAGGACAGCTAATCCACATATGTAATCGCACAGGTTAAGCTTATACATCATACCATTGGGCGCAAGGTTTTCAGGCCCAACTACCCTGATTAGGTACTATTCGGCGCAATTTTCACCAGAACAGACAAATAAATCCATCGGGTGCGATGAATGCAGTCACCAGGAGGTCAAAGCTCACATGGAATTATTCTTGCATAGGATCAACGAAAAGACTACTTAGATTTGCTTGGCGACAGTAGTCCTTCCTGAGAATGCTTCCCATTGCGTCTTTCAGAAACATCAGAAACCAATGATTGTAATCTCTAGTATATACTAAGTATCTGGTGCATTGATACATGTAAGATTTATAAATTTGATCTTACATAAGGTAACATAAATAACATAAACTATATGATCATTTGCGTCTCTACATGGCGTTGAAATAAGTATCACGCTTCATCCAATTTCGAGACCCTTGTACCCCTCTTGCCTCCAGATCAACCACGGATAAAACTTGTAACTCACTTAAGATGCCGTCTTGTGCTCCTAAATGTCTGACGGCATGTCCATATTCTCAACAAAACACAGTGATGAACACGAGCGCCACAAGTGACTGGACCATGGGTACTGGATCCAGTGACTTAAAAGGGTATGTCTTCATGGACTAGGACCTCATGCAACGGCATCTCGTAGACGAGGATGACCGTTGTGAAGTCCACCAACCACGTTGACGACAGAGAAAGGACTCCAGTACAGTGCAATAATACTCCGGAATGCTAAGGACTTTCATTGTTCAGAATCTCAACTCTTGAATGTCCTACCATATGATTTCCATGGCTTCTTGTCGAAAAAGAGGTTCACTTGTAAGCAATGGAGCTCATAATCCGAATACTTTCTTAGATCAGAATTTTTAGAATTCGCAAGTGAGCATGGTGAGCATAAGGCTTAACCGTAAGCAAAGAAGAACAATCATGCACGGCGTTAAATCATCACATTTACATCATACATACAGTGACAGTCTTTGACTTAAGGGATCTATCTACTGCTGCATCTCCTTGACAACATGGCACTCAACTTTTGCGTGTGATCAGACAGAGTGCTTCAATTTACAGGACTGTGACTGAAGAAAAAGGGATGCAATGCAGCCTGGCTCATCAGCAAACGCTAGATCGCTCGATGTTTCGGCTGCATGAATGAGTAGATGTCATAGCTATACCTGCAGCACTACAATGCAACTGCGGTAGCCAGTACCTGATGATCCAAACTTCTCAGTAATAAAGGTACGAAAGAACGACGAAACTTGTTATTGCTTTTAATGTAAGCTCGTTTCTAAGTAGGTCATGTGGTGGCAGTCATTGACAAGTAAGATGATGCACGATATCGTTTCCTACCCGCTGCTGTAACACACTACATGTGCGGAAAGCTGACTCTCTGACCCCACTTCACCCATGAGATTCCAGACAATGTTGAAAGAAAACGTCACTGTTTTCTGACTCTGTGAACGTTGGAGTCAACTACCTTCCATGACGTATAGTGGCTGGGCACTACTTGCGTCTGAGATTATGATGAGAAAGAATCTGTTGATGACAATTGATTTGAGTCCACCAACCGCTGGCATCTGGCATCTCGTTCGATTAGGAGTGTATCAATTTGCAAACCGAGACGTTGGGTTCATCATTTGCGATATATTAGTGGGTTTTATGCGGCTGATATGTAAACTATACTGAAAAGAGTTTGTTAAATCTTTTCTGAGCCGTCCTTGGTTGACCTCGAGAAATGGGAATTGCATGAGCATGAGCTTGAGCTTGACTTTAGGAAACTTACAACACGGGGTGGGGGGGGTCGGGGGCTCGCGGCTTTGGAACGTGATCGGCACCTTAACAGCCTCGACCTGAGAAAGCAGGAAGTGGATTGTATAGAAGGGAGATTTCAGGCCGAGTGGGGAGGAGATTATACAGTAATGGAGCCAGAAGATGGAGTGGTTACAGTGAAGGAGGAGGACGCGGAAGCTGCAAATGCTAAGAGCAACGCAAGGTTCGAAGTAGTGGTTGGAACTCATGAATTTACACTACAAGGTTACTCTCTCGCAAAGGGTTTAGGTGCGGGGAAATACATATCGAGCCAGAGCTTTTCAGCTGGTGGATATGAATGGGCGATATATATCTACCCGGATGGGAAAAATAAGGAGGATAATAGTCTGTATGTGTCAGTTTTCATCGCCCTTGTGAGCGAAGGTGAGAATGTGCGGGCCCTGTTTGAGTTGGTTCTGTTGGATCAATCGGAGAAGCGAGAACACAAAAGACACTCTCACTTTGATCGCTCGCTGGAATCCGGACCCTACACCCTCAAGTACCGCGGCAGCATGTGGTATCGCTTGTGCTCTCTAACTCTCTATCAACCTCCTTCAATTTGCTTCATGATTCCTCGAAACGTTGGTACAGGACAGTCACAGACTTTGTCACTATTCACGTTGGTTGGAAGACGCCAGAGGCCACAGTCTCATGTAAAAGGACAATGGCCACATACACTGGATCACTCATACTTCCTGATGACAATTTGGTTCACTTCCTGCTTTCAGGGGTTCCAGTGCAAGAATAGCTGCTGAAAAGTTATCAGCCAAATCAGGTCGAACATGGATCTGGAAAAACAAATAGGAGTCCTAAATCTCATTCCGATCAGAAGTTCTCTTTCTGCTTGAAGATTGAAATTCCACGAAGCCAAATTTCTCATACACAAATGATTGTGCGGTGTTGATTGTGTAGGGGATACAAACGCTTCTTCAGACGAGCCGTGCTTGAACAATCAGAATTCTTGAAAGACGATACTCTCTCCTTTACCTGTAAGGTTGGTGTTGTTGTCTCGTCCGTAACCATAGGCCCTAAAGTTCCACATGGAATCAAAGAAAATGTGAAACAAAGCACACCCAAAGACAATAAGCGCCGCTCAGGATCAGTGTGCAAGTCGCACGAAGCGAACAGTGACGGGAGCTCAGAGTCTTCCAGCGTTTACATCGCTCAGATGCAGGTACACTACATGCTTAGCTTCGCTTGCACCGAGTTATTATAGCTCTCTTGAGCCCGTAGAGAAAGCTAAGTAGGAAAGCGATAAAATTTCTGGAAAGAACTAACTCTCCAACCTCATGTCATGAGGAAATTCCTACTTCCGCTGACGTTATTAGTAACTCATGATCCACGTCTCAGGACTTGATCCAAATTGCTACCACGAACGGATTGAGGTCACCACAATATAAGTTTGATGATTGTGGCACCATAACTTCCATAGGACTCGAGCTCAAATCCATGCCTTAGGTTTCTTAAGAACTCGAAATGTAACGAAGTCCAACCAAGTCTGCGCAGGCCGATGAAGAAAACTACTGTTTGTCTTCCTTGCTTATGCATACCTTCGAAGATATGCACAAGCTCCTCCTGTTCCTAGCCATCCTGAGCTCACTCTCTGTATTACTGCGACCGAGATGGACAGGATCTCCGAATCCAGGAAAAGAAGTCGCGTCCAGCTGAAGCAACTGATATGGAGACTTGAGATTTCCACCTTGTCTTGTGATGGATGGATGAGGTACGCGAGTCTCTTGCTCTTGTACCGATATCTTCTACCTTTTCACATGTACACAGATTTTCCCAGATTTTCATAGACAACATCTACCGGTTATTTTGTTACCAGTATCAATCCTTACTCAACTGTTTGCAATGTGATGCTTTGTGTCTGGTCTATAGCTTCCTACCTCGATGAAGGAAGATATAACCTCACTTATAGAATGGCTAAGCACATCGTCCTAGACTAGGTCTGTTTTCGACTCTTGAGCAGCTTAAAAAGTACGGTACTAGCATGTCGGTGCCATGGGTAGCCAATGAGGCACCCCCTATGGGGATCTAACCCTTTCCTGTACTTGATGAAACCTGGTTGATGAACACCCTTTATTCGAGCACCTAACTCATACTAGATAGCATCTGAGATGATCTCGAATGCTATGATCAGGAGTTACGATAGCCAGCTCTACGATTGAAAGGATAGAACCATAGTGAAGAAGAGTCTCCAACTTTCTACACCTCTCTGCAAATGCCGAAATGGATCAGCACTATATTTAAGCGGGACACTGCAAAGCGCGTCTCGCCAGGAAAATAAACTGGTAGGGGTGAAATCAGAAAACATGGGTCCAGGAGTATGAGGCTGGAGTAAAGTGTGCGGTGTTTCAACTTCTTCCAAACTCGATATTTTAGTGCAATGTGTGTATTTGTTATGTTTATGCAGATGACAAAGGAGCTGTATCAGCTGGCTGCACTTGTTTATCTGGTGATACGAGACGACAAATTTGATGTCAGTTCTCGTTCGGGAGTTCCCGAGTAGAAATGAATCAAGGTCAGGTTATGAATGCTTTTGAGCTCGACGTGAAGTTATCGGCCTACACAACCCTTGACTACTGTCAAAGTGTTTGGGGATTATAAATATGTAGATAATTATCGGTACAAAGGACAGAAGTTTCCGTCGAGAGATGAACTACATCGTCCGGCTTGATTCTAAATCTCTGCATCTTTCTCAAATTATCGGGGATTTGAGCTAGTTAGAATGTAGACGGACCAAAAAGTACTACAGTGAGAACGAATGAAATTTTGCCGATGTTTCGGGTAATCTTCAAAGATCGTGTGCAACATTGAGGGCCCTTGGCAATGTGATTTATCGCTCCCATTCTTTCACGGTGATGGTGGGTTCATAGCTTAGTGATTGAGAGTATAATCATGGCTATAGATTTACTGAGATTTGTCAATTGCACAGGTGAGCTGTTGATAGCGACAGCAGTTTATTTCCGACAAACATAGTGATTTGATCCACACTTTGTTAGCCAACCAATAAAGATACTACAAGAATAAGGAAGCGGTTGAAAGTGAGCACTGCCACCTTGTTGTGTGTCTTTGTGAGTTCGCCAAATGGGTCCAATAGTAGCTGATTTATCAAGGTCTAGTCTAGACAACAATTTTTCTGTATTTGACAATACGCTTACTACCATTAATTAAAACTGGTTGAATTCTTGACCCTAAATTAACGGGCATGATTCTTGTTCTCAAGTATGTAGCTCAATGAATAAGTATAAATGAATTGTCTTAATATTGGTCAACTTATATTGAGAAATATACGGATCCACTTTAACACTACATTTTTTTATCAAGGTCTAGTCTAGACAATAATTTCTGTATTTGACAATACGCTTACTAACCCTTAATTAAAATTGGTTGAATTCTTGACCCTGAATTAACGGGCATGATTCTTGTTCTCAAGTATGTAGCTCAATGAATAAGTATAAATGAATTGTCTTAATATTGGTCAACTTATATTGAGAAATATACGGATCCACTTTAATGCTACATTGAAGCAAATAAAACTGGAAAAAGGCAACCGTGAATAACATATGAATGAGTGGAAGACCCCATCAAGCACGACAAGGGAGAGGTAAAATGGCGTTAAGCCCGAATACTATTGATATGAAATATCTATCCCGCCCCACCTAAGACATATGAGCTATGTAAGTCCTAAGGTCTACAAACTATTGAAACATCACCTAGTGTGATTGCACTCTTCTGGATTGCACTAGCCAATACTTTGTGTAGAGCAATGGACACATGCTATCCAAAGTATGCTACAAAGTATGAGAGTGAGAGTGGTACCGCTTGAAGTCTAATATGATAAGTTTACGTACACTCCTTGATAAATGTGTCGAACCCCATGTCCATAGCTACATATAACTCCAAGGCTAGAGGAAGAAAGAGGTGACCCCGTTGTATACTCCTGTACTGTAACACCCATTTGTGCATGTGTGTGGTATTGTGATATTTAGCTTGGTATTACAAGTATTTAAGAGATATTATTTATATAGAGATAAAGGATGGTTCTGTATTAGTCATGGTTAGCTAAAGTTAGTCATAGCTAAGATAGAGGGGACCTTATTTTAGAGGAAGTAGAAAAGATGAGCACCACTATTTTGGATTTTAGTGTGTTGACTTGGTATTATTCCTAGGTGTTTGGCTTTGAGGAAAGAGTTGAGAACTCTTGGGCCCGCAAAGTCTTTTTGTTTTGGATTCTTCTTTAGTCCAAGGATAGCCCATGTGAAGGAATCCTTGACTTAATGGTTGGGTCAAGATAAGACCACATGCTTAGGGGAATATGCCATGTGAATGGATATTCCTTTCTACTTTTTGACTTTACTTGACTTTTAGTCTAGTAACTTGAGTTACTACGGTAATTAGTAACTTTGGTACGTAACTATTTCACAAGTATATAACAAGGGGTGAGGAGGTACTCATCATCCTTTCATTTGCAACTATCTCTCTCTCATTGAGTTCTCTAGTGAGCAATGTCTTGAGTCTTGGAGTGTTAGCCTTGGAGGAGTATGATGGAGTTTGGGTTCCTTGCCTTCTTAGTCCATGGTGCGCTACCATAATAGCCATTAGAGGTTCATCCTGAGTGAGAGACAGGCCGACTCATAGTACTTGGAGACCTTGTGTGATGTTGCTATGCTCGCCACCCATCCAGAAGGATGAGTAATTGCTCCCTTAAAAACTGCATCACTCGTAGGATTTGTAACCACAATATCCGCCACTATCACTTGATCATCTCGGACCAAATATAATTTTTCTCTAACACATGTCATCTACAAAGCATACAAACTCTCTCCTTCCAAGCAAGGTATCCACTCTCTTGTGCCATAACAAGCACTATATCCTTGATTGCATCATGGGTAGCTATCCACTATCCTCCAAAAGGACACCATGTCATATGGACCACGGCTGCATCTAGTGTAGAACCACACTCACAACTTAGTAACAAAGATGCAGACAGGTGTACCAAACTTAGGTAGAAAATCATGATTGTAGAGAAGGTGATTGGTGCAAGTCTGAATGCACTATTGCACGATCAAGCTAGGATCCAAGGGCATGCATCCTACCAAAGCAAGAGTGAAGACATCCTCTAGTGGCCCAAGGAATGGACGAGTCAACTAAGAGAGAATATAGCATATGTTTACACTATTGCTCCATCAAGGAAGACTGCAAACCTTTGGTTGAATTTGATGGTAGTAAAGCAAAGGACAGAGGTACTCCCTTGCCAATGGAGATAGACCATCTCTAGTCTATTGCAATAACACCTGGAGAGAAAAAGATCTCTCCTCCACCTTGGCCACATATGTCTCTAAAATAGGCCTATTAGCAACCAAAGAATGGGAGGAAAGTAGTGGTGGCGAGAGAGCCCAACTACTCAAAAATGCTTAAGGTGTTGTCTCCTCCATAGTCAATAGGTTTACCCCTCCGTACAAAATCAATAGAGATGTCTGTCTATGTGCCAAATCCCCTATTACACACTCAAATGCCCCTAGTCCGCTGATATTACCAAAGACTCCCATAATCCCCCTATCAAAAGCTCTCAAATGAGATAAGAAAGTCAAGGAAGGAGAACCATGCAAAGAAGGTAAATCGATAGACAAGCAATACGAGAGGAGAGTATACCAAATGCCATTTGCGAATCTCTTAGTAGAGGAGGTCATCCACATAGACAATATCCTTTCCAAGGGCAGTATCTAATAAGCATGTAATAAAATCTTCAAATTTTATTTGCACTCCAAGAACAAGTAATCCATATGCAGATGTGACATATCCCTATGAAAGCTCAAGTGGGGAGATGTAATACCAAGAGCTAACCACATGATCTGGATGTGAAATTCGGTTTGGTAACATCTGGAATGATGTTATACATGATGGTCAAAATACATCAGATAGAAGTATCACCAAAAGGGTACTTCTACTAATAGGGCAGAAAACCGAAATAGATTTGAAAACCTTAGAACCAATAGCTAGACATATGATTTGAAGGTGGGAGTTGGGTTTGTAACATCTAGAAGGATGTTACACAGGATGGAATGAATAGATCAGAAAGAGGTATCACCAAAAGGAGACTTCTACTAATAGAGTTGGAACCAAAATATGCCTGAAATCTGAAATCTTTGAAGGCAATTTCAAAGGCCTAGACGGATGAATTAGGCCTCAAAAATGTGCAAATTCCCCCCCCCCCCCCCCCCCCCCCCCCAAATGGAGGAAAGCCTGGCCTTCTCTTCCCCTAACTTTGTCTCATCAAGAGCTTTCAAACGGTAACTCACCCACGTGATTTTGAGATTCCTACAAGAAGATTCCCTAAAAGATTCCCTCCAGTCAAAGCTTATTTGACCAACCAGATAGGACCAGGACCAACATGTCACCCATCCAAGTAAGTAATCCAAGGGTGGAGCTTGCTGACATGTCACCTATCTATGTACCTAATCCTATGGTGGAGCTTCATTGGAGGAGATCAATTTTGCCTATATAATAAAGAGAAGGTGCTCCTTTGGGGCATCGGAGTTTGAGTGTGAAAGTGTGTGTTTCTCATGGTGTGTTTCTCTTCAAGTCTCCTATCCTCGGAGTATTACAATGGTATCAGAGCAGGTGTTGTCCAAGAGAGTGGATCACCCCTCTTGGAAGAACATGGGCTACTAAGACTGAGTTATATTGAGGAGAGACATTCAGGTGTAATTGGTAGATTAGGAGGATAGAAAGGATGCTCCGGGAGGACAATATCCAATGCCTTGCTTTGCATTCTTGTATCCATTCAACATCAAGATTATGTACATTCAGCGCGAGCAAGTGAGAGTGTATTTGGTTTTTCACTTCGGAGCAGAGTTCATGGATACAATAATGAATTCGCCAAACCCAGTGATTTTGCGTGTAGTGATTTATGATAGAAAGTGGTATTTGACAATTTACATTTTGTTGTGATGGATTCGAATGTCCCAAATCCTTTCCCTTTCAACACTCAAGTAGAAATTTGTTATGTAGTGAGACCGAAAGTGATGTTTAGGGATTTTGTGGTCAAGAATTTCGGTGAGGAATATTACCAACGAGTGGTAGCTTCTGAGGTCCAAATGGTAGTTCCAATAGTTTATGCGCCCTTCAGAGTAATCATATTAACTCTCTATTGAAGTTTAGGGTATAGCAATCAAGTGTTACAGGAACCATGGATCCGCAATTGCAGGAGTTGGTGCAAGGAATGCAAGAGATGTTGAACAACTTTGAGAGATTAAGATGACCATGGAGGCATTACAAAGTCAAGTGCAGACCCTCAGGAATGATCAAGCAATGCAAGAAGAAGAGCCGTCTCAAAATCCAATACATGCAACTGAAGTACTTGGAGAGGCACCCCTGCCTACAAACCCTATCAATGATGAAGCCACATTACTACTCCGTATGAAGAAGACCTGCAACATCGAGCCTTACAAGGGGCAGCGTATGATGGGAGTAGTGGAGAATTGGATCTCGAGAATGAATCGATATTTTTGGTTGTTCTCAACAGAGATCACCGAGGATGGTGCAGGTGTGTTTGCATGTGGATACTTGACCAATAAAGCCCTCACATGGTACGACGCTTGGGAACGATCCATGTTCGCTGAGAGAAGGGAGGTCACATGGACATCAATGCAAGAAGGATTGTTGAAGAATTTCCAATCGGTGGATTTTGTGCAGATGGCCCGGATCCGACTATGGGGATTGAAACAGAAGAACAACATACAAGAGTACATGAAGGCATTTGTGGATCTACAAGTTGCAATAACCGACATGAGTCCAGCAGAGGCTCTCGACAATTTCAAACGAGGGTTGAAGGAGCGGATTTGCCAAGAAGTCATGGTACAAAATCCTCGCATGATATTTGAAGCCATTGCTTGTGCGCAAAGAATAGCAAGAGCATTAGGTGGAGGTGAAGGAGTAGTTCCACCTCAACATTATCGAGTAAAAATGCCACCCATGGATGGACCAATACCAATGGAATTGGACAACCTTCGGTTTCGAGACCGAGGAGCACGATTGCTTCAAGGAGAACGGGGATAGGTAGAAGAATGGAGAGATGGAGTCCCACAAGGAGAAGGAACTCAAGGAGAACAACGCTGTTGTTACAATTGTGGTCGTATTGGGCATATATCTACCAACTATTGTGCTTGACTTCCCAAAGGCCCTCGACCTTCATATAGGCAATCTTTGAACAACATGGAGAGACACATTGAAGAGGAGGAGGTGGAAATCACTTCTGAAAACAAAGATCGCCAGTAAATGTACCTCACGGCCTTACTGGCTCAATAAGGAAGCAGAAAAGCAAGGGAGGAAGAAGACGAGCACACAAAGGTACCGAAAGGCAACCTCACAATTGATTGTAGTGAATGGGGTCCTAGAAGGCAATCAAGTGAGAGTGTTAATAGATCCAGGAGCCACAAAGAATTTCCTGTCTTGCTCTATTGCAATAAGATTGGGAATGGATCTAGGGAGAGATGAGAGTGAAGAAGTAGAGTTACCTAACGGACAAACAGAGAGGATTGAATTATTACCCAAGCGGGTAACACTCTCTATAGGAAAATATCAAGAAGCAATTGAGTGGCGAGTGATACAATTAGCTCGTTATGATGCAATCTTAGGTATGTCATGGATGGAGCATTACAACCATATGGTAGATTGGAGGAAGAAAGTAGTGAGAACCTACCAATGGTCGATCATTAGGGTTAAAGAAAAATCACATAGGCAAGAATTGTCTCTCTATGTCATAGGGACAACAGTTATCTATAAGACTGATAGGTGTTTCATGGGTCCAATAAGAGAAGTCCAGAGTGCACAACTCGAGGGACAAATTCCTAAGAAATTGAAGGATGTTGTAAATGAGTTTCAAGATATCTTTCCTGATGATCTACCCTCAGGATTACCACAAAAAAGGAGAGTAGATCATAAAATTGAGACACTCCCAGGGAAGACACCTCCTTGTAAGGCCCCATATCGCCTATCACCTCATGAGTTGGAGGAATGCAAGAATCAAATTGAGGATATGCTGCGAAAAGGGTTCATCCAACCCAACGTATTACCATATGGAGCTCCGATCTTGTTTGTGAAGAAGAAAGATGGTACAATGCGCATGTGCATTGACTTTCGGGGTCTCAATCAGCAAACAATGAAGAACAAATACCTCTTACCTCACATGGATGATCTATTCAATCAACTCAATGGAGCAAGACACTTCACCAAACTAGATTTGCAAAGCGGTTACAATCAAATCCAAATTGCAAAGGAGGATGTGTACAAGAATGCCTTTTGAACCAAGTATGGTCACTTTGAGTATCTCGTGATGCCTTTTGGTCTCACCAACGCACCTGCCACTTTCATGAGTCTAATGAATGACATATTTAGTCCATATTTGGATAAGTCTATCATCGTCTTTGTGGATGGCATCTTAGTATATAGTAGCACGATGACGGAACACAAACAACATCTACGAGAAGTCCTCCAGATTCTAAGACAAAATGGATTGTATGCCAAAATCTCAAAGTGTGAGTTTGGCAAGTTTGAAGTAGACTACTTGGGACATAGAGTAAGTGTAGAGGGTATTCAAGTATTGACAGATAAAATAAAGGTCATTCAAAAATGGAATGCCTCAGAAGATCAGACTCAACTCAAGAGCTTCTTGGGTTTGACGGGATTCTATCATCGATTTGTCAAGGACTTCTCCAAGGTTGCACAACCTTTAACAACATTGCTTGGCAAGAGGAAGAAGTGGATATAGGGAACCACACAAGAGTTGGCCTTTCAAGAATTGAAAGCCGCCTTGCTACATGCACCAATCTTGAAGTGGTATGACCCAAAATGTCCAATCAAGTTGGCTACAAATGCATCAAGCGTAGCAATCGGAGCAGTCCTACAACAAGAGTGGCATGACGGATGGCATCCCATTGCATATTTCTCTCAAAAGTTGTTACCGGCATAGCGCAACTACCACACCACATAACGAGAAGAGTTGGCCATCATCCTGGTAACCAAGCATTGGAAGCACTATATGGGCGAGAAGGCATTTGTGGTAGAGACAAACCACAAACCTCTAGTCTACCTTGAGACGCAGAAAGATCTATCTCGTTGCCAGATTCGATGGGCAAAGTGGCGACAACGCTTCAACATGACAATCACCTACGTTGAAGGTAAGAAGCACTTGCAGATGCATTCACCCGCATGCCAATGGCAAACAACTTGGTTGTAGAGGTTCAGATTAACCTTAAATTCTAGCTAGAGATTCTGGCGGCTACAAAAACTGATCCACAGATTGTAGAAGGGTAATCATCCAAAGGCGTCACCAGCACCCAAGGACTCACCTTTGGTGATGGCGGATTATGGATTCCAAATCTCCCAGAATTGTGCACCACCATTCTAGCAAAATGTCATGGTTTGGCCATTGTAGGTCATGTTGGAGTGGACAAGACCTTGGATGCAGTCCAACGCTATTACTATTGGCCCAAGATGAGTAACAATGTGATAGACTACGTGCGCAGTTGCTTACTTTGTCAACAAAACAAAGCTTCTAATCAAGCTCCTGCAGGGCTCCTACAACCTTTCCCTACTCCTACACAACGTTGGGAACAAGTGTGTATGGATCTTGTTTGTGAATTACCCAAGACCACATCAGGATTTGACTCCATCATGGTCTTTGTGGACTGGCTCAGCAAAAAGATTCATGTACGCCCTACCACCAAGGAGGTGACCGCTCCACAACTTGCTCATTTATACTTAGATGTAGTCTTCTCTCACCATGGCTTGTCTCGAGTACTCATCACCGATAGGGGTACTCAATTCACCAGTTTGTTTTGGCGCACCCCCTTTGGTTTCTTCAAACCAAGTTGGCCATGTCCACAACTTACCACCCACAAACAGATGGACAAATAGAGCGTGCTAATCGCACTATTGAAGACATGTTACGCGACTTCACCTTAGAAGAGCAAGAGAGGTGTGACACCCTCCTCCCGTTGGTGGAATTTGCTTACAACAATTCAATGAACGCATCCACCCAGGTCACTCCGTTCTTCCTCATGTATGGTGAGCATCCCTTCACACCTTCCAGCTTGATGAAGATCCATCTGGTGGCTACCAAGGTTGATGTAGTCAACACATTTGTTTCTAGAATCCAACAAGGGGTAGAGAGCGCTAAGCACAAATTACAGATTGCACAAAATCGCAAGAAGCAATATGCGTATGCACACCGTAGGCACATGGAGTTCAATGTTGTGGATCATGTGTGGCTATCGACGACCAACCTCACATTAGTGGGACCTCGTAAGCTCAAACCTCGTTTTATTCGGCCTTTCTCAATTCTACATCGAGTCGGCGTTGTGGTCTATCACTTTGAGCTACCACCACACATGAAGATCCATCCAGTGTTCCATGTTTCCCTACTACATAGATATGCTCCCCAATCAGGCTTGGGTCATTCCACACAAGACATTCGACCTTGTCCGACACTCGTTGATGGCAACGAGGAATATGAAGTGGAGCGTATTCTCTAAAAACGCATGCGTTCTACTCGTCATCCACGGGTGGATTATCTTGTCCGGTGGAAAGGTTACCCCCTCTATGAAGCAACTTGGGAACCCGCTGCCAATTTGACACATGCAAGCATTTGAGCAACATTTGCACAACGAAGACGTTGCGTCTTAAAAGGAGGGAGGTTTGTAATACCAAGAGCTAACCATATGATCTAGATGTGAAATTTGGTTTGGTAACATCTGGAATGATGTTATACATGATGGTCAAAATACATCAGATAGAATTATCACCAAAAGGGTCCTTCTACTAATAGGGCAAAAAACCGAAATAGATTTGAAAACCTTAGAACCAATAGCTAGACATATGATTTGAAGGTTAGAATTGGGTTGGTAACATCTGGAAGGATGTTACACAGGATGGATTGAATAGATCAGAAAGAGTATCACCAAAAGGGGACTTCTACTAATAGAGTTGGAACCGAAATATGCTTAAAATCTGAAATCTTTGAAGGCAATTTGGGATGCCTAAATGGATGAATTAGGCCCCCCCCCCCCCCCTCCAATGGAGGAAAGCTTGGCCTTCCCTTTCCCCTGCTTTGTCCCGTCGAGAGCTTTCCAATGGTAACTCACCCACGTGATTCTGAGATTCCTAAAGGAAGATTCCCTCTGGTCAAAGCTTATTTGACCAACCAGATAGGACTAGGACCGACATGTCACCCATCCAAGTAAGTAATCCAAGGGTGGAGCTTGCTGACATGTCATCTATCTATGTACCTAGTTCTATGATGGAGCTTTATTGGAGGAGATCCGTTTTGCCTATATAATAAAGGTAAGGTGCTCTTTTGGGGCATCGGAGTTTGAGTGTAAAAGTGTGTGTTTCTCATGGTGTGTTTCTCTTCAGATCTCCTATCCTCGGAGTATTATAGGAGAGATAACTTGAAAGGACCAATCTTTGCACTTTGACACCTTGACTCTCAAACCTACAACATGTAGCTCGATAGTAAGAGGATCAAAGGTTTATCTAATTTGATCTACGGACTTTTACAAAGTATGTATCATCAACCACACTGTCACACCCGGTGGATACTCAAGGGAGAGAGAGATACCTTCAAAGGACCATACTTTGCACTTTGACACCTTGACTCTTAAACCTACAAGATATAACTAGATAGTCAAACGATCAAAAGTTTACCTAATCTGATCTATAGATTTTTACAAAGTATGTATTGTCTCCGGCGCAAACACATATATAACCTTGCATGGCCAAAATAGTAAATAAAAGAGCTCTTAAATAAAGAGTAAATAAAATTATAAAATAGTAAATAAGATAATGAGAAATAAATAAAATTATAAAATAATAAATAAAAGTTTGCCCGAAGTGAACCATTGAATAAACTGTATTATGCAATTATCATATCTTGCAACATTGATACTCCCCTCAATTGGAAGAAGGGAAGAAAGAGGTTGAAATATTGTACAACAACCGGGCATTTGGTCCTGTCATCTGTGTACGTAACATACCGTCTCAATCTGACGAATGTTCCCACGTTTATTAGGTACATCTCCCTTTGCAGCCCTTTCAAGAACACAAGTATCGTAGGTTTATGGAGGTGAGGAAGATAAACATAAAGATAAAGAGGATAAAATAATATCAGGAATCTTCAAGGGCATCAGGAATCTTCAAGGGCCAACCTTAACAAGCAGTTTACCTTCACTGACAATATTTTACATGAAGTATAGGAGACGTTTATGCCATTCCTTTCTCTGTACATTTGAGCCGTCTCATCTCACCGAGTCCAAAATGGTTCCTTAATGCCCATCATGCTGCTATCGCTCAATAATTGTTCATCCAGGATTAGAGCGAATCGCTCAATAATTGTTCATCCAGGATTAGAGCGAAAGCTCTCAAAATTGCTCCCTTGTTCACTGTTGCAAAACCATCGGAATCTCACGGACGAGTCCATAAGTAAAATAGAGCCGAAGGGATGAATCGTAAATGCTTGCTGTATCGGCCCGACATCTGTGTATAATATGGTCGATGTCGATGACGATGTCTAGTCACAAGCTCGACCTCCACCCAACATCGATCTCTTCTCCTGCACCCTCTGGCTACTCGTACAATTTTGAAAGAGGGACGCAAGAAATTTGACGCTGACTTTAGAAATCTTCGAAGCCCGATTGGAGTCAGGAACGATGAGAACTCAAACCCGGTGCGTAAATTTGGCGCTCCTCTGTTTCTTCTGTTTGAAAATCGCAAGTGCTAGAGGTCCTGAGGACTTGGAGAACAACCCCGCAGTGCAGAGATACAGAACTTATCTGCGCATCCCCACAGTGCAACCAGACCCGGACTATGAACCAGCAATTGAGTTTCTGCAGGGCCAGGCGAAGGAAATCGGACTACCCACAAAGAGATTCGAGTTTGTGGCGAGAAAACCAATTCTTTTGATGACTTGGAAGGGCTCAGCCAGGGAGAAATTGCAGTCTGTGGTGCTTAACTCCCACATGGACGTGGTGCCGGTGGAGGAGGATAAGTGGATTTACCCCCCTTTTGAGGCCCATATGGATGAGAGAGGAAATATTTTCGCCAGAGGTTCACAGGATATGAAGGTGGTGGGAATGCAGTACTTGGAGGCGATAAGAATCCTGAAAAAGAAAGGGTGGGTTCCTCTGAGGGATATTCATGTGCTTTGGGTCCCTGATGAGGAAATTGGAGGTGGAGATGGGTGGGGGAAGTTCGCAGAGTCGAAGGAGTTTGAGGATTTAAATGCTGGGATTGTTCTGGATGAGGGGCATATTTCGTACAATGGTACTTATATTGTGGATTATGGAGAGAAGGCAATGTGGTGGTTGGTGATTCAGGCCCACGGTCCAACTGGCCATGGGTCTATTTATTTGGATAACAGTGCTTCGGATAATATGTTCAAGACCATTGCTGCTATCACCAGTTTCAGGGAGTCACAGATGAATCTGGTCAAAGCTGGGATCAAACCTTTGGAGGAAGTTGTGGTTGTGAACTCGGTCTTCCTCAAGTCGGGTGCTCCCACTGCTGATGTAATTGAATTCCCAGTTTGCTTGTTTGGCCATGTTGCTCCCATGTTTCTGCTTTGCCATGTTCGAGAAGTTTGAAATAATCGATTTGCTCTTGTGGGACAGAGTTTTGTGATTTTAAACTGCAATGCTTGCAGACTTTTGTCTTTATTACGCTGAGTCGAACTCTGGTTACTGGTGACAGGGATTTACGATGAATGTTCAGCCATCACTGGTGGAAGCGGGGTTTGATGTCCGGGTCCCTCCGGTCGCAGGTGCGGGTGAGTTCATGAACAAACGTATCATTGAGGAGTGGGCTCCAGCGGCAAGGAATATGACCTACTATGTGAATTTCAACTCCTTTGTAACTTCAACCCATAATTATTAATGATTCCTAACTGTTTGGGTAGACTGTAATATTTTGCTGTCTTTTGTTGTGCCTCTTGGCTGTGTATGCCAAGAGGCATTGCCATGAATTCATGACAAGCTAAGAGTACTTTCTATGTGAAACTGTAATTTCAAAACACATTGCTAGTTCCTCTTTCTTTCCCCCTCCTGGGGGTATAAGTACTGGCCATTCTAAACGAGCTAGATACTTCAAGACTCAGAAGATGTTGCCGCCTGAGCCTAGTGTTTCCATTAAGTTTGGGTAGCACTTGGCAAGACGTTTCCAGTGGTAGTGGTACTCAGAGTTTGATCTACTTCTTTGGACTTTGCTGTGGCAGTACACTGTTAAAACAGAAACAAAGGATGGTAAGGTACCAGTGACTATAGCAGATAACTCAAATCCATGGTGGACTCTTCTTAGCATGGCCGTTGGCAAGTTCAACTCAACGCTCGTACCACAGATAGCTAATGGTGCCTCCGATTCTCGCTATGCACGGATGAAAGGAGTCAGTGCTTTGGGTATAACTGTTATACAGGACGTTCCCTTCCTTATCCACGATCACAACGAGGTACGAATTTGGGCAGAAAACTAGAATCAATTTAGATCATGTTTGAGATGTTTTCTCCGAAAGTTCTCACATCAAAAGCTAATGATTTGTAGAAGAGTAATGCTTGTTGATTTTCTTTATATCGACGTATTTGTAGATGAACGTCGAGGCAAACTAACAGCCTTCATCTATGTGACAGGTCATGAATGGTTACGAATTTCTGAAAGGAATCAAGGTGGTGGAGGAAATTGTTAACTTGTACGGTAGCTACTGTGGATCTGCTCAACCATCTAGATGGCAAATGACAAAAAAATCGGGGATCATGTAAGTTCACAACCAATTCACACCTCGACGGTTTTACGAGGATCCCCGATGAGGGCCACGGGATAGATGTATCAAAGCTTCATCAGCAGAACTTGGGAGTAAGTAAAACATTTTCATTGTATAACTTTGGAGCATATAACTCAAGCGGTGTTCTTTCTAGGTAACATGTCCGCGTGCAACTTACCAAGTTGATTGCTCTTGTGTTCGTCGTGTATGTGTTCATGAACCAAACGTGTACTTTGTTGCCCAAGTAACATCATCATGTGATGAACACCGACCGAACAGAAAAATTTCTGCAGTGTATACAAACAAGTCATCTGCCGAATCTAGCTAGAAACTTAAAATAGAATATCTTTCTGAAAAAAACGAACGAAATCACTATTCAAAACTCTTGCTGATTAAATAGTGCAAAATAGTGCTTCGTAGTAACATTTGTCCAGCTTCTTTCTTGGAGAATTTGTAATGCGCTTTGTCTCCAAACAAAGTGCCATCATAGTATGTGTAGTTTCTAAGAGTTAATGACTCACAAGTGATCATAGACTTACCTTTGTACTTGGGGGTGATCTACAGTAATGGGATTCCTGAACATTTGTTAAGGAGCCCGGCATATTTACGCAATATCACTTCCTATCCTTCATGCTCGTCAATGACGCCAAATCTCTGAAAACCAGCTGATGGTTAGGATGCAAACTAGAGCAGCGCTGAGAAGATACTCGTATCTGGAGGAAAGATCAAGGCCACCACTACTCCTTTGACCTGGAATCTTCTGGCGTCACGAGCAGTTGAAGGAGTAGAGGAAGCTGCCGTGGTTTACCACCGACGTCAATAGAACACCATCATTAAGCTGCAATGACGTCTTTGTCCAAATTTCTTCTCCTGAACATAGTGAGAGCTTTGTTGCGTTCTCCTTTCTCAATGCTTGCAGAAGCCGGGCCAATGAGATCCTTACAGACGAAATTGTTTCTCCTAAATTAAACACAGCTAGGTATACTTCTCCTGAACAGAAAACAAAAACACGGTAATACCGTGGTTTGTCTGAGTTTTGATGTCAATGACAGAAGTTTTCGAAGAGGAGAAAGACATCTAGGATATATCTGATGGTTGGATACTTAGCAGTTCATTTCTTAGAGGTGAAAGATTTCCGACGTAGAAGATAGCCAAGTCAAAAGATGCCAGAGATATAGCGATTAACTTTGGAGTATATACCAGACTGCCCTGTTGCTGCCCAGACTCGTAAGTCACCAGTATTCTCATCTGTGTTGGCGCTGAGCTCCTTCTCAGGTGTCAAAGATTGAAGATCGACCTGAACAACAGGTTGTGATCAATGCTGTAAACTTCAGCCATGATTTGCAAAAGACAATAAGCGGTGTCTGTACTTTGAGCATACAGAAACGCACCTCCCTATTATCCTTGCTGTTTGCATTAATCTCCAGCATTAAGCTGTTAGTGATGAGAGAGAGTGTCGTTTCGTCCATTTTGCGAAGATCACCTCCATAAAAGAGCGGTGATTTTGCAAGTGCCCAGAGTGTCATCTACAGCAACAGTTCCATGACTACTGTCAGAGCTCGTAAATAGCCTCTGCGCTAGACAGTGTTCAGAAAGTTCAATGTTCACAAGGGCTGTCACAGAATCAGGAAAAGCAAACTGAACTGCGCTGGCTTGTGATGGTAACACAGATTAAATTTCAGCACCGGAATTACCAAAGATGTCTGCTCGATCTTAGTCAACCTACATTCTCTGTAAGCAACCTGATTCACTCCTGCATGATTATCAATCATACCATGATCCCTTTAGTCCATGACCGGGAAAAACAGCAGCAGTAAGTATTAGTTTGACCTCCTGCGAATGAACTCTCTCACAGATGATATCCACGCTATTCACCTCTTTTCTCAGCACGCGCGCGCGCAAGCGCGAGAGAGAGAGAGAGAGAGAGAGAGAGAGAGAGAGAGAGAGAGAGAGAGAGAGAGAGAGTCATACCAGGATCTGTGAGCCAGCCCAGTGGTAGCATGTCCAGATCTGGCCAGGAGTTGCCTTCAAGTCCTGCAGAACCAAGCAATCCAGCTTCCACAAATTGCCTGTATGCACAAATGAAGATTTACTCTCAATTCCCTGTTCCAAAAAGTCTTTACTCTTCTCTGCATGAACTTCTGTTGGCCTATGTGCTTCTAAGGGAGAAGAACAATATATCTGACAGATTAATATGCAGAAGAGATTTGTGACCAAGGTACCTACCTGGCTATGTCAAAATGATCTCGTATTTGAGTCCAAACATCCCAAGTATCCCCCGTGACTCGATAAGCATTGACGTACTTCCCCATCTCGCGGGCCAACTCCACAGTGGTGCCCACGCCTGGTGAGAGAGAATAATACATTGGTCTAATTCCCAGCCTAGTGATTGTCTGCACGGATAGTGAAGAATCAGTGGATTGCTGTCTTGATTGGATTTGTCGTAAGTCATGCAGCTAGAATGCCAGAAATTCATCAACCAACCTCTGAAACAACTGATACTTCATCGCGGTCCAAGTCGATACCAAATACACAGTCGTGCTTGACTGTGTTGAGCAGTCACCAAGGCAATTAGTCAATCAGTCGAGAGGCATAATCACTGTTAGAGACTGTAATTGTATACCTGAAAGCAAGAGAATGTACAGAATGGAATGGTTACAAAATGCAGTCCTACTGTCCTGGACTGCTTACGCAAACCGATATATAGAGGGCTCCAAAGACTCAATGTTTTGCAAGGCCGTTGTTCTGATGGTAGCACCGTTGTTTAAGCTGAATTTGCAAACCAGTATAGAAGGATATGGGACGCACTGAAATCAACTCCCCACGAAGCGTACTGCTGGTAAAGCGAAAGAATGAAAGCACGGCCGGCGGGAATGGTGGTGTTGACAGCCACAAAGGAATTGGGCATCCATGAGCAACAGTTATTCAATCGAGCTATGCTCTGAACTGTCTCTCCCTGCACCACAAGACGCCATTGTACGTACTGATCAATCAAGGCATCAACGTAGATAATGAGCAGGCTGGTACGGTTTAATCTGGATGTAGCAGTGAGAATTAGGAAAGACCAATCTAACCTGAGTCCCCAAGATTGTGGAATTCTTATTAACAGCAGCCAAGCTGACGCCCTTCATGACGTGAATTCCGAATTTAAGGCCCAGAGAGTGAACTTTCTCGGCTACTCGACTGAACCCGATTCCTCCTGCCGATGACGGCCACCTCTCGGGGTCAGGCTGGAGCCTCCCGTAATCATCTATCACATCTGTTCCACCATAGACTGATGCTCCGGGCTCGTTCTTGCGGTACCACAAAAAGTCCACCACCACGTACTGCAGGCAAATCGTTCATCTCAAGAGTTCTTACATTACTCCATGAGTATTCGCTAAAAGCAAAATGAATAGAAAATTCTGGACATCTACCTCGTAGCCATGCTGGAGCAGATTGCTGGCAACGTACTGCGCGTTGTCAAGAAACTGTTGCTCAGTAACCAGCCAGGAGAAAGAATCGTAGGAGTTCCAACCCCTGGGAGGGGTTGTAGCCTGACCAGTTCGATTACTTGCCCATCTGAACCCAGCTGCAGCTACTGACTCATTCTCGTGGACACTGCAAATTGCGTTTGAATTGACGGCTCTGCATATTCATACAACTCAAATTTTTGTCAAATGCAACGCGCGTCTGTTACGGAGATCTCAGAATTTACATTCATTTGAGAAGAGGCGCATTGACGGGTAGCTTGATCAACTATTATTCAAAAATTAACAGGAGGCTCGATTCATCGTTGTTGACTCGTCTGAGAGTCCCATGCATGAGCTCAGTGTAAAGAGCAATCACTTGCGAGTCACTGTATATGGAAGTCACATTGTCAAGCAACATGTTCTCAGACTGGTTGCTACAGATTTGGAAAAAAGTATTGGAAAACCATTTCCGATGTCAAAAATTAGTTGGAATTCTTGTATCTGCTTGCAGAAATTTTGATCTGACTTCTTACAGATGTATAGGAAAGTTTACTGAATGGAGCCTGTTCAGACTTGAATTCCAACATGGGAAGCTTTATTGTATTCTCGAAAGATGAGCATTTGCCGCTTCGAGATGCATAACATCTAATTCTCTTTTGCAACCCGAATTCACAGGCAATCACATCTATCAACATACACTGAAAGATAAGGAATGAATCAACAGATTATGTACACAAGGAGAGAGGAACTCACATCATTAGCACAAATAAGTGAAAAATTCGATCATAGGCTGTCCACGCCGGGTGGTTCATGATCATCTTCATGGATGTCCCCACTCAGATTGCCCCCGGAGAAGATCGAAGCTAGCTTGCTCCTAGCGTAGTTTGACTGGAGAGAAGAAAACGTGCAAACTGGAGCAGATGTCTGAGGGAAGGTATGAACGCAGATGCTCAGAGTAATTCAAACCCGAACCTGTTTAGCGTTATGTATTGATCGACGGAACAATCACGCAAGATCGGTGGCAAGGTGTGCCGACGTCAAGTCCACATCTAGAATTAGTGAACCGCAACTATTTATCAGTTGCTCGAGTTAGATCATTGTTTTGGCACATGCTGATGAGTGACTACATTTCCTGCTCAATCATATCACAGGATCTGATATTCAGCTGTGTTTCGTTCTTCAGTTTGTGTCCTCCTTGAGTGATGACTTGTACCGTAAATATTTAAATACTCTCAAAAAATTTGCAGGAAAGCCACAAAGCAAAGTGTATCTCTACATCAGCTGTCCCACTCAACCTTGCAGTTGAATATCATTCCACTTACAAGTACCACGTGCGTGAGAGACGGATCCGAACGCAGCCTCGATAAATTTGATCCTGTAAGGCCCAGTAATAAATATTGATCCCAAGATTTCATATGATTGTCATGGCCAGTACGCTAGTGCTTGGACATTAGTTCCAGATCTGCACTTAGCGTTTACAGTTGATGATCAAGTAGCATGAGAAGTATGTGATCCCAACTCATACCAGCTCCAGTTGTTATCGCAGTGTGGTTCAGGAGAAGATCATCACCATAATGGCATGTGGTTGCAACTGAGAGTCAACAACTCACGGGTCTGAAGGGACGATGTCCACTGGAAATCTCGTGGAAAGTAATTTCATAGGCCAGCATCCAGTGAACCTAATCACCTTAAATATACTAGCTTTACGATTAGACGATTATGTGCTCCGATAGCCGCCAACTCTTTTCATTTTCAATACACCGTGCAAGCATATGCTCAGAAGTTTATTTCCAATATCCGGTGTCTATTTCTGAATTGAGTTTTGAATTGAATTCTGACGTTTTGGGCAGTTGACAGAGAATTATCGAGTCTCCGATTTCTGTCTTTGTGAGTTACTGACAGTACAATCTGTAAGAGGCACGTTATCTCCACCACCTATTTCCCCAAGTGACGAGCAAAGACTTGTTTCGTGTCTTTGACCATGTCTATAGCTGCTACCGAAGACGACTAGACTGAATACCAGATCTAACTAGCTTAAGCAAGTAGCTTATGATTCAGACAATTCATGCATTTGGAATTGTCATCACTTGCTCTTCTATCCGTCGAAATACCACATCCTAATCAGAAGGTGGATATCGATATCTCATTGACATGGTTTCCATTTTTATAGTACGGTACCTACAGATCCGGACCAGAAAGACTGGGAAATTTTTAACAGTGCTTTCTTTATTTTCAATTCCTCCTGTTTTCCGGTCTGTTGCTCAAAAGTCCTATATTGACTCGTGTTGGTGAAATTTTTAATTTCTAGATATATTTTAACACCAGTCCAGCTCGACACGTCGATCACAAGCACAAGATAAGGAAGAAAGCCCAACGCACAAGCATTAAATATTACTCCAGGATTAAGTTCTCCCCCCGTCCTGTATATACTTCATTGGAGTATGCAAGTTGAGTTGAATCAGGGCAGGGCATGAGTTCTAACCGCACACACAGAATGGACGGAAAACGAACCAAAGAATACACAACCTGAGTGCATATAGGAGACTGAATTCAAAGGCAGGAAAAGCTATGTAACCGTATTATCATTGGGAGCAGGACATCGCAACTGAATTGCATATCTTTTCATTGATTAAGTGTTCTGTCCATTTTATATTGCCCGTGCCACTTAACGGCACTTTGTCTAGATCTTACCAAGAAGGAAAGTGAGGCTCAGCTTGTTTAATACAATATCTGTGAGGTGGAACAACACCTAGAGTAATTCCATGCCATCCACTCTCCTTCTATAATTACTGTTTCATGATAGGGTCCTTGTATTTCTAGCTCATTTCATATATGCAGTATTTGATGAACCTATGGCAATGGAATCAGCTTCAGATCGATATGGGGAACCGTCAGTTCCTGAAATTGAAGTCAAATTATTTGGTTCATGGACATCTTATGTACAGTATGACTGCGTTTGTCCGTAGCTACAGTGTATTCGCCTCTTGTCAAAATGTGTTCAACTCTAGCAATTCAACCTTCAGGAACGAGGATGAGAAGGCGCATGTTTGAGCACATCATAATTCGCATCAAGTGATTAATAGCTTCGTGTGTTGTCATAGTCAGGATTACCCAAGGAATGTTCTATATTCCAGCTTCTCGTCAGCAAGTGAGACATATGTACACTTGCTGACGCGTATGATGGGCTGGTCAGAACTGTTGAGATTCTTTCCTTCAAAGTTGCTCATAATCCCAACTCCAGACCACGATCGTGGATTAGTAAACTAGAATAGAAGACGATCGTTCCGATGTTTACGAGTCAGACTTGTCACTCTACCTGAAGCAATGGCTGAATTCGACTGTTAACGCGTAGAATGACTGTTTCATTTTTCACAAGAAAGATGGCAAATTGTCAAACAAATATAAGTCCAAAATGCACCACTAGCATCACTTGAACTCCTTCTCCTTCTACCTCTCTTGATAGAGGTAGAAGGAGAAGGAGTTCAAGTGATGCTAGTGGTGCATTTCACAGGATACATCTAGATCTGTCTATCTTAACATCACTAGAATCGAGTTTTACTTAGGATTAGTACCACCACTTTGACATCAATACAGGGAGGAGACAGGTTGAGGCAGCAGATATTCTTGACAGTGCACAGCCATGGATAAGATGAAGACGGCACTCGTCTTGTTGTGCTTAACTAATCTTTTCCTCTCTGTTGCACAAGCGACCAAGTTTTGGGACAATTTGTATGTCAACTTTGGTGACTGGAACGTCAGGTACCCGGAGCATCCAGAACGAAACCAGTATGCTGGCGATGTCGTTGATCTTCGTCTTGACAACACAAGTGGTACATCTCTAACTCTAAACCTCATATCTAGATATTATTACTTGTGAGCCGCGAGGTCTCGTCTAACATTTGTGGTTGCTCCAGCTTAGCTGAATTTTCTTCCAACTGGTTCTAGTCTTGTAAATAAAGACTGGTGGAGGACTCGTCCTCCACCACCAACTGCGGTTTCAAATCTAGATCTGATCACTCACGAAATCATGGCTTTCATCCTTAGGTTCTGGATTTCGGTCCAAGTTCCCTTTTCTGTACGGTCATATTGGTATGAAACTGAAGCTGGTTGGAGGGAACTCTGCTGGTACTGTCACCTCTTTCTATGGAAGTGATCTCCTCTCAACTCAATCCATTTAATGACTATAATTGTTTGTTGATGGAGTAATTTTCGGATGTCATTGAGATAATTCGCGTAACCTTACAGCTTGATTCGATTTGGTTATATCTGCTGCCTCTGAATATAGATCCAGTTATCATTTTCCAGAATAATGATCTCTCGATAACTCGCTTGAATGCAGCTTGCCTCAATTTTCAAGAATTGGTGCGAGCTAGACTTTGAGTTTCTGGGTAACGTGACCGGCCAACCGTACATTCTACAAACCAATGTCTTCGTTGAGGGAAAGGGAGACCGGGAACAACGTATCTACCTCTGGTTCGATCCAGCTGAAGATTATCACTACTACGGCATTATGTGGAACCAGCGCATGATCTTGTAAGAGAATCACAGCTCCAAAAATCACATCCAACCAATCATGTAGTCTGAGGCTCCTACGCTTAGATGACAATTTCGAACGTGACTTAAAATACATATTAGATTGATCATCTGGTTGAGTGGTATTGGAAACAGTAGAAATCATTAGCTCCTAGTGCATACCAGGAAACACGAGATGGTACTACCAACAGGCTTTGCGATTACGATAATAAGTGCATCTAGATCTAACAAAATAGGGTTCCTGCAGGTTTTACGTCGATGACGTCGTTATCCGAGTGTTCCACAACGCCAAGGATCTTGGTATCCCGTACCTTGAGTACCAACCAATGTACATCTACTCCAGCATCTGGAACGGAGAATTGTGGGCCACTCGAGGAGGTGCAGACAAGACTGACTGGTCCAAGCAGCCATTCACTGCATCATACAAGGACTTTGAAATTGATTCAGGATCACTGTCCACAGCGGAGACAACTCTAACGTGTGCTACAAGAAACTGTACAAAATCTGGTATGGTAAAGATGAGGAAGGTGTCTCAAAGCTGACGAGCAAGCAGGTTGCAGACTTGAAGCGCATCCAGTACAACTATGTGATCTATGACTACTGCACAGACACCGAGAGATTCGACACAACCCCGGAAGGATGTGCAAGGAACTGGCCTCAATATTGATTATCGTATGTCCCCCCGAGTTGATGTTTAAGCATTCAATCCAGCACTTGGATTGGGTTATATACATACTTGAACCTCAGAGTAGTGAACCTTTGAATGCGTAGACATATCTAGCTACAATTTTAATTATCAGCTAAAGTTATGATCTAGTGTTGACATTCAACCCAGGTTGATGCTCACAGGAGTCAACATGTCCTGCTGAGAACTTGTCAGTGAAGCGAACATGCCTGATAGAGAGCTTTCTGGAATTTAAACAGACAATCGTCTTGAGAAGCTAGCTACTTAGGATAGATGTAAGCAGTTGTTAGATGACGGTATTAGAGCCAATGAATATGTACACATTGTGCATGTGATGGTCTTTCAATCCATTAAATAAGCTGACCGGGCGTATGATAAGCGCCTAAGACATTGCAGTACTCACTTCGCAGTTTCCGCTGTTTCATTGATGGGTTCCTGTCTATCAACTCTTTGGAGAGCTGCATAAAGCTTCATAACCAATGAAATGTGGGGGAAAATTACAATAGCCCCACCTGATATATACCCTTCAATCTTAATGTAATTAGGATATAAAGTATACCATAATTTTGCTTTGTATAAATTTTTAAAATATTTCAGTTAACTTGGTTTCTAGTTCGTATCGCACTATAATTAGTTTTTCTTTCTAGTTTATAATCCACGGTGGAATATCAGACATGATAAAAGTTTGGGTTCAAACTCAAATTTTAATTACTTCATGAGCTTTTAATTTAATTGATAAGATGATTAAATTTTTAATTAATAAAGTTAAATGCCAAATCATTCATAATAAGCATATGCACAAGATTTATTAAATCAAAATTTTACAATTTTATGATCAATTTTCCTCATGAGCTTTTTATTACAAGAAAATATGTTGATGAACCATAAATTTTATTACTAGGTTTCAAATAAATCAATATTTATAAGTATTATCAAATTAAATTTTCTACAAGTTGATGATTTATGAGTGCATGAATTAAGTTTTACTCACAAGGACTAAAATAAAAATAATTTCAATATTATGTGGATAGATAATAATTTAATATATATAAATAATTGTATAAGAATTTATGGATCATGTTTATGTGATATTCGTGATAAAGTTTCTATGGATCAACATCGATTATCAAGTTTTTTATCAAGACGATGAAGATCTCTAGCTTTTCGTACACAATCTAGCTTATTTCTATAATCATATATTTTATATAAGGGGAAATTAAGATAGCAAATTTATCAAGTCCTCTGATTTGAAGCTATCAACTTTGCACGTTTATTTTAAAATATCTTGCAAATATTGAATAATTCAAATATTATATGCATCAGTGGGTTGGGTGTTTACCAGATTATATATTCATTTGCCTTAAATTGAGAGGGAATAATTTTATCAGCTTATCTAGTTCAAATTGTGAACATCGACTATATGAAAACATCTTAGGATAATTTGAACGGTGAAACTTGTCACATTGAGATTATTTTCTCGTTCAAAGCTATATATTTCTTTGTTTTTGAATCGTTGTAAAAGCACCTGATAAATATCAGTAACACTGGGCAAACTAACCCTAGATTGTACTAGATGAAGTTCATATATACCTGAAATTGAAACTTAGGGTCAAAATATATCCACTATAGGTGTATCACGGAAAAACAATCCAACAATAAAACAGACTAATAATCCCTAAGGTTCATTATGATCATGTTTATAATTCTCATATGTGGTATGGTATTGTTTCTGTCAAAGAGGAACAGAAGGTACTCATGTCTTTAAAGTATTCTAGCTGAGAAAATTTGCTCTTACGTCAATCACCACCATGCTTGAGATTGAATAGTGTATTAAGCGCCATGCATCTGTTTCTTCAGGTAAGCGCTGACAAGTCAGTGAGTTTGATCTTTCTGGGTTCCCGGCAGTCGAATTTGATTCACGTCTATCGTTTGAGACATGCTCTTGAGTTCGTTTATCTCCGTTGCTGTTACTGCCGGTTCAACACCCAGGTCATCGGGAAGTGATAGTCTACACTACCTTCAGTTGGTGCGCGTAAAGTGCATAAAGCTTCCTAACCAAGCCTCAGTTCGAGAAGAGTTCAGATGGTGCTACTTAAAAGGCACAGGCAGCTCTTTCATTCAAGAATTGCGCATTGCGTTCACGAGTGCCTTGTTAGAGATCCTGTAATCTATCTCGATCTCTAGCGATGATCCGAGGTGTTAGGGATCTACCCTACACAGCAAAGAGAAAGAATATAAAATATTGATTACACGTAAGCAGATACACGAGATTTAACGTGGTTAGAGTCTCGTTCTCCTACGTCTTCGGCCCATACACATGGTATATTATTAGATTGATAGTCCTTACATGGATTTCTAGGAATAAAGTAAGCTCTTTCTTACAAGTCCTACATCCAATTTCGAGCATCAATCTTTTCCTGAGTCTAACATGATCAACTTCTCTTGACAAGCTCTCTCCCGACTAGCTCCAGCAACTAGATAAACGAACTATCACGTTCACCAAGAACTAACTTTGATTTTCTTTCATATTGATATTTTATGCTGACATTGGATAATCTGTGTGCTACACTCAATCTGAGCTGCATATCTCAACATCCCAGATAAGATTAATCGTATGATAACAAATAGAAATAAGGCTCTAACTCCTCTCGACTCTCCCACTTGGAGATTGATATTTTTGAATATGCATCTTTCAAAAAAAATTATTAAACTTCCGTACCTTGATTTACATACTCATATGTTACTTCCATTTAGCTTTTCTAGGAGGCCCATTGAGGTTATGCGTAACCTTTATTTCTTTGCATTGATTGTCTTTGTCAACAGATCGGTTCAATTCTTGGCACTTTGAATCTTTTCCAGTGACAAACAGCCATCTTCAAGTAACTTTTGGATGAAGTGATATCTCAACTATATGTATTTAGTTCTAACATAGAACATTAGATTCTTTGCTAAGTGAATAGAACTTTGACTGTCACATAACAAAATGCTACAACTTTGCTCTTTGCCTAACTCCTTTAAAAGATTCCATAGCCAAGTAATCTCCTCACTAGCTTCTATGATTGCAACATATTTTGCCTCAATTGTCAAAAGAGCAACAATCTTTTACAATTGTGAGAACCAACTCAATGTTGTCCCACCTATGGTATAAATATAATCTATGGTGCTTCTCATGGTTTTCATCCACAAAACCTTGTAGTGTCTTATTTCCTCTTCTATAACACAAACCCATAACTTGGGTACCTTTTAAGTATCTAAAAAATCTATTTGATAACCTCCCATTGTTGTCTTCCCACATTTGCCGTATACCTGTTCATAGCTCCCACTACATATGCAATGTTTGGTCTAGTACATATCTTTGCATACATTAAGCTACCTATAACTAAAGCATATTGTACCTTTAACATATCCTTTAGCTGTTCATCATCCTTGGGGGACTGTTCCTTTTATAGCTTAATGTGACTAACCAAAGGTGCAACTTGCATCTGTCATGTTGAACTTTTCTAGGACCTTTCCAATATAGCTACCTTGAGAGAGCCTCAACTATCCATTTCAATCTTCAGCCCAAGTATTTTTTGTGTTGCATCCATATTCTTTGCAAAACCCCCCTTGATAATTCTTTCTTCTATCTCTCAACCTCTAGTATGTTCGGTCCAACTTTAAACAAATCATCAACATACAAAAGTAAGATGATAAAACTGCTCTCAAGAGTCTTGTGATAACAACAATGATCTTCTTAACAACCTCTCAAAATCTATTATTGATCATGAACTTATTAAATTTCTTGTAAAATAATTTTGGAGCTTGTTTCAAACTATATATACCTATCTTCCACTTGCATAACAAGTTCTCTTTGCTAGGGACTACAAAGCCAATAAATTGTTTCATGTAGATATCTTCATCAATCTCATTATGTAGAAACTCAATAGTTACATCCATTTGCTCTAGATACAGATACATGTCTTTGTTACCACTATATTGAGAACCACCATAATTGTTGAGTGCTTGACTGCCGGTGAGAAAATCTCAATGTAATCAATCCTTTCCTTCTCTTGGAACCAATCATAACTAACCTTGCTTTGTACCTTTTGCTATCCTTATAAACTCACTTGTTTTGTAAAGCATTCTTGCCTTTTGGTAGTAAACTGAGCTCCCAAGTTTTACTTTTATCCAAGAATCTCATCTTGTCGTTCATGTCAAGCTCAAACTTCATCAAGTCTTCACTTCACATGGCTTTTTTGTAACATTCATGATCACCTCTATTTCAATAGCAGTTAATGCAGAAACACCCTAAACTTGGTTGGTGATCTTGTAATTCTTTACATCTCCTCAGTGGTGGTGTACATGGTTGAGGTTATGGCAGAGTAGTTTTGAGTTTTTTGGGCTTCCTTGATCCCTTATGATAATATCTTCTTCAGTCATCTTTTGCAACTCAACTTGATTTTTTTCTTTGCTCTTCTCATCCACACTATCAAAATCTAGAGTTTTTCTATCCTCGTAAAATAGATGCTTGCTCATTGAATATCACCTATTTGCTTTTGATGATTTTCTTGCTCTCCACATCCAAAAACTTGGATACAAAGTCATATGCACCATATCCAATAAAGAAATACTTTCATCTAACTTGTCCCTTTTCTCTACGTTTTCTCTACGTTGACATGCACATAAGAGATGCATCCAAAGACTCTCAAGTATGACAAATTCACTAATTTTTTCTATCCACTCCACTCTGGGCAACTGATGGACCTCTATTTACCACGTATGTTGTGGTGTTGATTGCTTCAGCCTAGAGCACCTTGGGCAAATCAACAACATGGATCATCATGCTATTAGCTCTTTCATTTAGAGTTTGATTCATGCACTCATGTCTTTTGTATGCTCTGCAAGGTCTTTTTCATTTTGATTCCATTTGCTATACAACATTCCTTGAACTCACTTTTGTCATATTCACTACCATTGTCAAATCTTAGTCATTTTTACTTGCACCAAATACATTTTCTACTAAACTTTTCCACTTCTTGAAAGTGGCAAACATCTATAATTTGTGCTTCAAGAAATATACCCGAACCTTCTTGGTAGAGTAATGTAGAAAGTGATATAATACTATGAACCTCCAAGAATTGCAACTGTTGAATGACCCCACAAGTCTTTGTGTATAGGCTCTAGCTTCCTTATCCTAGGTCCTCTTCCACACTTCAAAAAACTAACCCTTTTTTCCTTCCCAAATATGCAATCTTCACAAAGACCTACATCAATAATTTTTAGATTTTGCAGCTTATCCTTCTTCATCATAAACTTCATGTCTTTTTCACTCATATGCTTGATTATGCATTGCCAAAGATTACCATATGATATAATATCTACAAGTGCCACCATGTCCATATTATTGTTGATGTATTTTTCCAAGGATAAGAGACCTAAGAGAAACACATAAGAAGAAACACACAATTTCACCTCAACCCCCGATGCCCCAAAGGAACACCTTGACTGTATTATATAACAAAGAGTGTTTCCCCGAAGGAAGCTCCACCCTTAGATCAGATACATGGATTGGTGATATGGCAACAATCTCTACCCTCAGATTAGTTGCATGCATGGGTGACATGTTGGTTCTGATCCTATCTGGTTGGTCAAACCATCTTTGACCATATGGAATCTTTAGAGAATATTCTTGTATGAATATCCAAATAGCGTTGGTGAGGTACTATTTGAAAGTTGTTGATGAGACAAACCTGGGGGAGTGATAAACTAGCCTTTCCTCTATTGGAGAGGGATCTGCATATTTTCAAGGCTTAATTCATTTGTTTAGGCCTCCAAAATTTGCTAAAGTTTCTAGGCTATTTTTGACTCCTACACTTTTAGTAAAAGGCCTCTTTCTGTGACACATCTATCTTATCTACCTAGCCTATCATATATAGCATCCTCCCAAATGTTGCAAAGCCAATTTTCACTTAGTAAAAGTCTTCTTTTGATAACAATCCTATCTGATCTACTAGCCTATCATATAGAACATCCTCCCAAATATTACCAAGCCAATTTTCACCTCTGGATGATATGTGTAGCTTTGGTATTACAAATTTATGCTATTTTTGGCTCCTACACTATTAGTAGAAGTACTCAATCAGTGAAACATCTATCTGATCTACCTGACGCATCATACATAACATCCTTCTAGATGTTACCAAGCCAATTTTCACCTCTAGTTAATATGTCTAGCTATTGGTATTACAATTGGTCATGTAGAGTGTCTCCAACTTGTTCCCTTGTGCAATCACCATAATTCCTTTGGTGATTTTCCAAGAACCACCTACAAAGGTTATGACATACACTTCACTATAAAGTTGCATAAGTGAGATTAAATTTATCTTCAAGCTTGGAACATGCTTAACATTCCTCAATTTCCACACTACTGATTTGGCATTTTGATATGAAGATCACCTCTACCCACAATGTCCAAAGACTATCATCAACAAGATAAACCTTTCCAAAATCACCAACAATGTTATTCAACATACATTCCTTCGGTGAGGTAAAGTGAAATGAAGTTCTCAAATCAAGCATCCATGACTCCCTAGAACTGTCTACACTAAGGATCATGACACCATTGACTTCCTCTACAATTGCATCACCAAATCCTCATCATACATCTTACTTGGATTCTTCTTTATGAATCAATAGTTATTTCTTGTGTGCTGCTTCTTGCCACAATGCAAATACCATCACCTTTTGATCTAGACTTGTTTCTCCTCTTGGACTTGGATCCACTATGATTTTTGTTATGCTCCATGTTTTCAAATGCAATCATTGTCAATCTAGATTTTATGCCAAGCTCTCTCTTCTTCATTGAGTTTCAGATTTAAGACCTCCTCAAACTTCAGTTTCTTTGAGCTACAAGAACTGCTTATTGTTGTTACCATTGCACTTCAACTTTCAAGCAAGGACAACAGCATTCTGTCAGAAAACTGATTTCCACCAAACTTATTGGCTCGTGATCAGGTTGAACTCATTGATGTGATTCATGATCAAGTGTCCCTTGCTCATTTTCAGGTTGAATAAATGATTTATCAAGTACATTTTGTTGGAAGTTGAAGGTATATATATTCTTATATATATTAGACAATGCTTTCAATAGACCTATTATGGTCTTCTCATCTAAACTATTGAATGCAACATTTCTAGCGAATGTTATATATTCAACTCCCAAAGCTTGTAGATTCATTAAATACCAATCGTCTTGTGACATGGATTTTGGTTTAACCCCTCAGTAAGAGGTACATGAAGCTTCATGTGATATAAATAATCTTTAATCTGCATCATTCAGAGGCCAAAATCTCTACCAACAAATCTATCTATCTTTACTTTCTTTATGTTCATACCATTGCTCCTCTTCTTTTCAAACCGATCCTCAAATCTATCTATCTTTATTTTTCTTTATGCTCATACCATTGCTCCTCCTCTTCTTTTCAAAGCGATCACACAGGCACGCTTGTTTGAGATCCTCTGTAATCGTTCAAAGTCTCAAAGGACAAGGATCAAGCTCACGTAGCAAAGAGAGAAAGAATATGCCATACTGATTATACACCTAAACTAATACACAAGATTTAACTTGATGCGGTGTCTCTTGCTCTTGCATCCGCCCTCACACATCCATGGATGTTAAATTGTCGAATTGATTATCGTTAACATAGATATCTAGAAGAAAGTAAACTCCTTCTCACAGGTCCTACATCCAATCTCGAACATCAATCTTTTCCGGTAATCTAACATTATCAACTCTCTGTGGACCGGCTCTCTCCTACCCGATCTTCCCCATGAGTTTAACATGGTCAACTCTCTCCCGACCAAAGGTTTCCTTTTGTTTCGATCTTTTATCTCCTTGGACAATTTATACCGCAAATCTCAACATCACATATAAGAATAAGCGGACGCAATTCTCAACCTCACATATAAGATTAATCGAGCGTCAACAAGTAAAGATTAGGCTCTACATCCTAACATGCCTTTCGGAAAGCAGTTCTGTTTATTCTTGAGCCGCGCATAAGCTATTTGGGTTTTGATTAGGTAGTGTCGGGTTGCGATACACTTTCGGAACATCTGTTTCTAGTATCGATACTGTACTATTGGGACCTAACTTCATTTTACCTCTTTTGTCCCTCCCTTGTACGGTTTGATTTGATGGGTCTTCTCATCCTTCATGTGTTCAACGTGGTCGCCTAGTCCCATTTTACCTCTTTTGTCCCTCCCTTATACGGTTTGATTTGATGGCCTGATAGGTCTTCATGTGTTTTACATGGTCGCTTTTTTCTTCTCTTCTCTTCTCCGGTGAGCCGCGCATCAGGTGTTCCAATTTTGAGTTGTAACTATCGTGGGCATACACTTTCAGAAACTACGGCGTCTCCGGTATAGCTAGGCTGGATGTCCGGGGGGTATACGATGTATACGCCCTCAGAAATGCGAAAATTGCAGAATGCACAAGTCTTTTAAAGATTAATGCAACTCTAAAAGCATCGGGAGTCTCGCACTTGCTGCCATGCAGCTCTTACAGTAACTTTTCACACAACTCTTACATTCTCTTCCGGAGCAATCTGGTTCGAGTCCTGGAAGTTCCAGTTATGGTCTTCGTGCGGGTTCTGTCGTTTCTCCTCGATCCTTGATCTGTCCAACAATATTTTCCGAAAGGCCGTTTCATCCATGCTCGTGGTGATGACATTTTTCCTCTGACTTTCACGGCCCCTGTAGGCTTGTTAGTTACGACTTCCATTTCTCTCTCGGGTCAGTCTCCTCCTCTTTAAGAAATTAGAAACTCCGAGCACTGGCGGTCCAATTAAAATGTCTACCAGGTCTTCCAATGGGAGGTCAGTCTCGGGAAAAAGTAACTCAAAAATTTTGAGAGCTTTTCTATAATCTTCAAACGTTCATTCGCCTGAAACTGGAAATTCTCAGTCGGAGGAAACTGAGGAGAGAGATCAGTATCTAGGCGACGGAACGCTCTTCCATACTGTGACGACGCTCGTTTACATAACTCGAGTGAATCAAACTGGAAATTCTCAAAAGGAGGTAATTGAAGAGGGATGTTAATCAATGAGTTTTCTGCACTGGAGTTCGAGATAAATGTAGTAACATAGCGCGGCAGAATTATGTACTTCAGGTACGGGACAATTGACCAATCTTGGGATGTCACCTATACCACGGGTTCGATGTGTTACAGGCAAATTTTCGGCATTGGAAGTAGATAATTGCATTTGCCCTCGTGGCCATGAATGTGAAAAATAGAATTAAAGTTGGCGGGAAGCTAGCTTCATGAATCTCCGCAGCTATCAAAGTGCAGCTAGACTGATTACTTTCCTGACTGCTTACTTGTGGAGCTCCCATGATCTCTCAGCTTAAATTCCTCCAGAATCTTACGCTCAAGTCCTGGCTTCCTCAACATCTTAGCTTCGTAAAGCTTATCAGCTTGCTCATCATTCCCAGCTTCGATGATAAGGTTATACATGAGTCCTTGAACCACCTGTTGTTTTCCTGACACACCACTTTCCGATACTCCAAACTCGCCCCCTTTAGAAGTTTCAAATTTCACACATATAGGAACACATGTATAAATTACTATGAGGGGGAGTTGCTGGGAGAGTGTGGAGACGGGAGAGGAGAGGGAGAGACAATGAGACAGTATTTGTAATTTCTGAGTGCTCTCTAGCATGTAACATTCGAGTTAATAGTCTATTCTCTTCCTTTTCCAATTTTGGTTCCATTGGCACCTAGATTGAAGACTTTGGAGAATGGAGTAGAAAGTTATGAAAGATTTTTAGATTTTTTAGGGTTTAGAGTGATCATTATACATTGAGATCATGTGATGGATCACGGATTTTTATTTACAATTTTTTGATTTTTATTATTAAGTTTCATGGGAATTTAGTTTGAAAATTTGGAGATATAAATTGAAAGTTATGAGAGTTTATAGATTTTAGGGTTGGGAGAAATTGTTTTTTATGTGAGTTGGGATGTGAGGGGTTGTGGTTTTGCACATATTGGGAGATATGGAGAGGAACAACATGTGTTACTATCATTATTCTTGTGCTAGCCATGGCTACACCTTCCCATGTAGAGTCGCCTAGAGCGGGTCGAGTTACACCATGCCCGGTATGTCATCGACGCTTTACCTCGTGAAGGGTAAAGACCCATGTGGGAAGGATGCACAAGGACTATGATTGGATCACTTGGGATGCCCACGTGAGACGAGCGACCACGTCGACAACAGTGACACTCGAGATTACGCACGCTTCTTCTATACCTTTGTTAATCGTTCCAAGGATATTGATCGAGTCGTGGGAGTGGTTAGCTTCTCATGCGTGTTGCATTTTGGGGTTATTTGAGACTAGTTTTTCATGTCCATGTCTATTCCATAGGCTACCCCGCACTCTCCATGATGAGGCTAGATAGGCTTTTTGCCTACCACTAGACCGTTTGGCACGTGTCCCTTGGACGAGTTAGCATGGTTCCTATTCCCCTTACTCCCTCGATGGTGTCTTCTTTATGCTAGAGGGAGACATGCAGGGCATAGAGAGGTCGCTGCTAGATTTTGTCAATTTCAAGCGGGGGATTGGGCAGCCCTTTAGGAGGAGTCTGTTAGGGCTACACGATTTAGGAGACAGACATTGCCACAAGATACCATAGATTCCACTCGATTACGATGATGTAGGACATTGGGTCAGGCGGGAGAGTTTAGTAGAGGAGCACAAGCGCTACATCCTTTGTCTATAGCGAGTCCTACTAATGAGACCATCTTTTCCCTATGCTCACTACATCCTATAGCAGTAGAGGGACTACCACTAAAGGTCTTAGATTATCAGCCTGACCAGCCTTTATGTCTTGATAGGTCACTATTTGCACAAGCATTGTGCACTACCCCTCCCTTTTCCTCATGAGGCTTGTTAGGGATGGTTTATGAGCACCTTAGATATTGCTTCGAGGCAGATGATCCTTCTAGTGGTTTTATTGAGTTGTTTCAGGTGATTGTAGCAGTAGCAAGAGGAGACATTCCTATGTCTGTTAGTCGAGTGTTAGGTGCTAGTTGACTTCTCGCGATGGAGAAGGACACGTGAGGCATTAGACCGATTGCTATTGGAGAGATCTTTTTGCGTTTGGTCAGTCATACCATTGTCCTTTAGCATCGTTCTCACCTTTGATAGCACCTTAGTCCACATCAGTTTGGAGTAGCTATACCTGGGGGATGTGAGGCTATATCTCTAGGCATTAGAGCACTCCTAGATATCCATACGGAGTGGGTCGTCCTACAGGTGGATGTTGAGAACGCTTTTAATAGTGTCTCACGTGCATCCATCTTTAGAGAGCTTAGGGAGGCGGGTGGATCCTTGGCAAGTCTCATTCCTTTTGTGTGGTCTTTTTATGGCTCTCCGGCTTCCCTTTACTACCAGCATGGTGGTTCACAGGAGGGAGTCACCGTCTTGGAGTCAGTTGTTGGTACACATCAAGGAGATCCTTTTGGAGGGGGGGGGGCCTTGTTTGCCATGGCTCACTTTAGAGCTCTCCTATCTACTACTTTGGGCATGCCAGGTTGGGTATTCCCTCCTTGGCAAATGATACACACATCATAGGCCTTGTAGATCAGATTAAGCAAGTCTTTGACTACTTGACTGCCAAGCTACATCTAGTAGGCTTGAGAGTCAAGGTGTCAAAGTGTAGGGCATGGTCCCCTTTAGGTATCCCTCCACACATTGAGCTTTCAGAGGGTTGTATCACATCCACAGATGGACTTTGTGTTCTTGGAGTGCCAGTAGGATCGGAGGATTTTGTCACACGCTTCTTAGACTCTACTCTTGCAGAGGATGTTCTCCATGTGGATGACCTTCCATTACTAGGAGATCCGCATGTGGCATTTGGTATACTCTCTTCCAGTATTGCTTGTTGACCATCCTATCTCATCCGTACAGTTCTTCCCTAACCGTCCTTCCTATCACGTCTGAGAGCATTTGATAGGAGGATTGTGGGAGTCTTTGGTGATATTATTGGACCAGGGACTTTTGAGTGTATGACAAGGGATTTGGCACATAGACAGACGGCTCTACCAATCTCATGTGGTGGGGTTGGCTTTCTTCCTATGGAGGAGACGACACCTATAGCATTTTTGTGTAGTTGCACTCTCTTGGCACCCCTACTTTCCTCTCGTTTTGTGGTTGCTGATAGGCCGGTTTTGGAGACTTATGTGACAGAGGTGGAGGGAGGATTCTTTTCTCTCCAGGTGTTATTGCGGCTGATGAGAGATAGTCTATCCCCACGAGCATGAGAGGATTTTCCACCTTTTGCTTCACTATCGTCAGATTGGACTAGAGGTTTACAGTCTTCCTTGATGGAGCAACAATGTGAGCATGCGCTACATTCTCTCTTAGTCGACTCGTCCATTCCTCAAGCTACTAGAGCACGTCTTCGCTCTTTCTCCGGCAAGGGTGCAGGCTCTTGGATCCTAGCTCGATCGCGCATTAGGGCTTTCCGACTCGCACCAGCTACTTTCTTTGCAGCGATGAGGTTTTGCCTAGGTTTGGTCCACCCATCTACATCTTCATTACTCACTTGTGAGTGTGGTTCTACACTAGATGCAGCAGTGGTCCACATGACACGATGTCCTTTTGGAGGACAGAGGATAGCTACCCATGATGCCATTAGAGACATAGTGTTTGCTATGGCACGAGAGAGTGGATACTTGGCTTGGAGGGAGCGTTCGTATGCTTTGCAGACGACAGGTGTCAAAGTAGACTTATACTTGGTCCAAGATGATCAAGTGATAGTAGCGGCTGTTGCGGTTACGGACCCTACGCGGGATACAGTTTCGGAGGGAGTGATTATCCATCCCCTGGATGGGCGGCGAGTGCAACAGCAGGTCGCAAGGTCTCCAAGTATAGGGGCATGCAGCGAGGTCACTTCTTTGTTCCTCTAGCCTTGGAGTTATATGGAGCGGTGGACACAGCATTTGACACATTTGTCAAGGAGTGCACGAGAGTTTATCATGTTAGGCGTCACAGTGTATCACTCTCATACTTTGTAGTATATTTTAGATAAAGTGTGTCCATTGTTCTATAGAGTGCATTGTTCTATAGAGTGCAGTGGTTGGTGTAATCCATAGGAGAGCAATCACATTAGGTGATGTTTCTTGGGATGCTCCAATTGTGTAGACAGTACAACTTGCATAGCTAGGGTATCTTAGGTGCACAGGTGCAGATTTCTCATAAAGACTCTATTGGGGCTTAGCCCCATGTTACTTTTTCTCTCCCTTGTACGGCTTGATGGGGTCTTCCCCTCCTTCGTTTTCCTGCGCGGTAGCCTTTCAAAAAAAAAATATAAACAAAGGAATGATGAGCTTCATGTCTTTAATATCAATTTGAACTCTATAACTATGGAGCCTCAATGAAGACAGGATAATATGGTGATACTTTCGGTTTAGAGCTAAGCGCTTTAAGCATATGTTATCTGCTTGCAAGAAAGAATAGAGCACTTATACGCTACAACAGATTCAATCAACACGTGTGCAGCAATCCGTCTAGGCATCAACTCTTTGGTGTTATGGAATTCACCGCACATTGAACAAGCTCTTCGATTTCCGCGCTATCATTTCCTTCGGTCCTCGTCTTGAACGCTCCAATCAGACCCACCATTATTGGATAATGTACGTGAACTAAAGAATTTCCCGGAAGGACTGTTGTCAGCTTATCAGTTCAGGTTTAAATCTTCAGCTGTGTCTTGGTTTTCCTCTCGCTTCTTCAATCTGTAGTTCCAGTACTTCCTAAAGGAGCGCCATTGCCTCTAGAGGTCCTGGGGAGCTCAATGTTGTTGCGTTGTTGACGCGATATTCCAGTGATGCATGTAGATGAAACAAAGTCAACAAGTTGCGATCATGCCTGACTAGCTTCAATCTCTATACCGAATATCGAGGGAATATCGAAAGTTGAAAACAGATTTCTATTGCAACTCTCGTTGACAATTAGATTCGATCAGGAATCTCCGTGTCCTCTCATCGTTCTGGCAGATAGATGCACCTTCCCGTTTGCAATCACGAAGTCAGGTTAATCTCTTACATAGACGGGATTAGAAATGTGGCTCCATTACGAGCTGGTATTGTCTGATCAAGACGTTTGCCTCTCTAATACATATGTCAGTCGGAGATTGATTGCATGTAAGGATGTTTGTAGCACAGGTGGTTTATCTTTCACAGTTGCTATTTCTTTGAAGTACAGATTGTAGCCGCAAGTTTCGATTTCAGCTCTACCTTTCCCCCGTCATAAACTCACGGTAGTGGAAATCGAATTAAGCATAACTTTGTTGAATCTGGGACTACCCAAAATACATTCTATGACGAAGATTGAGAGCCACAGTTTCAACTCCCAACAACTACTGGTTAATCATTCTGGCATACAGAGTTTCATGGCCCGGGAAGATATGCTCTCTACAATCTGCATGGAATCAGGCATTTGAGTGTTCTAGAGTCAGACTTTTATGATTCGCACCACCACAAAAGCTGTTGCTGCTGTCATAGTGCAGCATTCGCTCCGTCAAGAAGAGGCGATTAAGCCATGAGATCCTGAAGCTTGGTGCTTCCGGATTCTTGACTGATGCTGGAGGTGCTAGATAACGTCTATGTAAACGTGTCTCATCGATTGCCTTCATACAGTTTCTCTCTCTCTCTCTCTCTCTCTCTCTCTCTCTCTCTCTCTCTCTCTCTCTCTCTCTCTCTCTCTCTCTCTCTCTCTCTCGGATCGGCATGATGTACTCAACAATCGCTGAATGATAACATTCTGTGTGAACGTGTTGATTAACATCAAATTGTTCAGTCCATTAATAGCTGCTGTCTCTGTAACTTGAAGCAACAATTTTAACCTTTAACTCGACGCCATACTCTGTTTCTCAGATTTTAGGGGGCTATGGCTCAAAATCCACAAGAATGTGAGAGAGCGTCAAACTTCGGAAGGTAGTCTATTAATTTCTAAGATGGGACACAATGAGCTGTAAGTTTCAAGCGGAATTTACAGAACGTGACGAGTTCACAATTATCTCATCACCAGCATATTGTGAGACGGTAACATGTAGGACTTGTGGAGAATGTGAAATTTCAGAGTGAAAAGTAACGGCATGAAATCGATAGGAAACAAAATTGCTTACCCCAGACCTCAATTTTCTATGGAAACTCAAGTTTCATAAAGATAAGAAATTCCTGTTACTGGTACTACGGTACCGATCCCGTCGTACACAACAGCACTGGACCGGAACTTCTCATCGAGAACCGAGTGTTTGTCTACCGAGGTGGATGGACTTTGGGACTTGACATCCTTGACCCCAATAGATCGCCGCACTGAGCGGGTTGTGGAAACATGAATAGTCAACTTCCATGTCTCAAGAAATCTCACTCTGTCGTATTGATCCAAGCGCGGTCAGTACTGGAAGCACTGCACGGTGCGAAGGAATAGTGGATCCAATAAGTAATTCCCTACCGTAGTCGAGGATGTGCAAATTCAGGGAAGCGAAGAATTTGAAAAAAAAATTCGTGCGAGTTGCCTGTGGAAAGACGGAAGTCGGAGAACTCGGGCGACAACAGCTGTTCTCTGCACCGACCATTGGCTGAAATTCGACAATGAATAGATACCAAATTGTGATAAACAAGCTACGGAATGCAAAATCTCATGCTGAGATCCTACTCTGGGAGTCTTGAAGGTGCTCCATAAAATGTCTGATATGGTACCCTCTTCCAACATGTGACGCCAGAGCAAGATCATAGGTAGCACCACCGACGGTGAGAGTAGCAAGAAACAAAAAGCACAGGCAAGAAAGCATGCCTATCATCTAAAGCTGAACTGTATTTCACCAGTAACTAGAACCAACAATATCCTGGACAAACCAGAGAATCCTCTTTCACACAAAAGATGGTCTTGCAATAAAGGTCACGATACAAGAGTGAGTTTGTTAGAGTTTTTAATGTGTGCTTTAGTGATGCACATGTGAGGAAAGGAGTGTCAGGGCACACTTTTTCTGAGCACAAGAATAAGAATTGCTCGACGGACGGCGCCTGCCTGCCAGCGCGCATCCAATGAATGAATAATCCACTAACCTAAAAGCTACATTACTAACGGTGTCTACTCGACGTCCCGCGTTCATGTCCAGCTGCACAGGCCTATCGTCATCATCAGATCCCTAGTCAACCTACAGTCAAACAAATGTGGGACCCCGCGGGAACTTCTTTCCATGAGTTCCTTGATCGCTCGAAACGTGGTCGTTATGTGGAGCTTGTCTGTCTCCCGCAAAAAGCTCGTGATTAGTGGTTTTTGCAGCTCTCTATTTCTCCATCGTGGCCCTCGGGTGGGCTATCCAGAAATACAGGCTCCTTTCTCAGAAATTCGAATCGCCGTTTCAATAGAGGGAGCGTCGTCAGCAAACGAAGGGAACCATGGCCTGTCCGGTTCTCGCTTTTTCCCACTGCCTTCACCGAGAACGCAATCGGATTTCAGTAGCTTCATTTTCTGTAACAGCTGCTTCCCTCATTTGTATGGTATCGCGCTTTTACGGTGAACCTAGTCTTTGACGAGAAGAGCATGCAATCGCTCATCGTGTTTTGCATCGTAAAGATCAGGAGTAAGGAACACTGGTACACGGGAGCCACCTGCTGCCTTGGACGAAATTGTCGACACTAAAGAATGCGGCCTGATCTAAGCTCAGCTGAGAGCTCCAAACCACTCGAGAGACAGCATTGGCTCCTGGACCGGAGGTACCACACTCTCCGTAAAACAAAGAACTCAATGCAAATTCTCCATCCCACGCCAACCACCCTTCCGGTTGGATTACGGAATCCAAAAACGAATTGACGTATATCGTCCTGGAAAACAATTTCCACGGTCGGCCAAGGAACGCCTGATGCCCGGCGGGATTCTCCAACAGTGCTTGCATGTAATCCGGAGTACCTGAAAGAGTGCAATTCTGGAATACCAACCCGGTTGTCTGGCCTGGATCAGTTCTCCCTTGCGCCGTCATAACACTAGTAGGATTCATCCTCAATCTCACGAGAAGCTGGCAGTCCTGAAACACAGCAGCCGAATTTCCGAAAACGAAATCCACAGTTCCCCTTATCGTGCAACTTTTGTAGAACTGACGCCCGGTGTGAGCATACAAAGTATCCTGGTACCCATCAAAAATGCAATCGTAAAATGCAGATAAATCGGAGTCTACTCGAACGGCCACAGCTTGCCGCATTTCGGCCCCAGCGGTATTTTGAAATGTTATTCCTCGAGCCACAAATCTGTTGCCCACCACAACGACTGTCGCAGTTTGATACGTGACCACTCCTGGCTGCAATGCACTCCTACTGCCGGTGATTACTGTCTGGTTATCTCCGTCACCCACAAACATTAACATAGTCTTATCTTTATGAACTCTAACAATCTCATTGTACACCCCGGCCTTGATGTAGATAATGTACACCACGGTCCCGTAACTCGGAGCGTTGTCCACTGCTTGCTGTATGGACGAGAACATTCCAGTACCATCCTGCGCGACTGTAACGTCAGGTCTGGAGAAATCGATAGGGATGGTGCTACTACATCCATTACTTTGGCTCAGCCATTCCGGATTCGTCGTCTTCAAAATGGTGGAGATATCTGCTGGCCTCACCTCCGGGGGAGGTACCCAGGTTGTTGCATCAGACCCGTAGTAGGCAAGAGCATTGGCCATGTTTAATGCGATGCTAATAAGCTGCATGGTGGAGTTCACGTGCGGGAGAACTATGGTGGCCAAATCTGTTGGCGGAGTTGGCACATTCGAAAGTCCGGAGAAACAGTCATACTGATTCTGTAGCGCGGAGCTTACCCAGGCTTGAATGTCCTCTATCGGGCTCAGGAGGAGAGAATCCCTAGCAGTGATGAGAGTCGATGAGGCGTAGTCCAGAGATTCCGAACACACCTGAGCTGCGGCGGTGGCGTTTATGTCCAATGCCTCAGCATCTACCATCTGCCGAATCGAGGTCAGGTCCTGCGATGTTCCACTGGCGCTCAAATCTACAGCGATTCTGGTTAATTCCAGCGAGCTTGCAGTTGCCGAACGCGCGTCTGCTGCCAAGGCTGAGCTGCAGGTGTCTGGATATCTAGTCGCTTGGCAGGCGAGAATTACAGTGGGAGATGCCACCCCTAATGTCTTGCTGAACGCTGGATCAACAGTTACTGGAAGAGGATGTAAATCTGCAACCACCGCAGCACTCAAGCACGACCATATCATCCAAAAGAGAAGAGGGGCCATTGTCGATCGGTCGACCTTCCTTTCCCTCACTCGCTTGAATGTCTCATAAGCATATTGTGGAGTGCAACTTTCAATCCTGTTTTTGGCACATTCCTCTGAGAACTACTCGAGAACCAAAAACCGATTCGAAGCTCCTAGAATTGTGTACAGAAATCCCTGCAACCGCACGACCATCCATGCCTTAATTCTTTCGGAAAAGCAACCAGGACAGTCCGTCGATCTCACCGAACGCTCAAATCGAGTGCAGCCGTCAACTGATCAATATAGTAGCACTACGACCTTGATCAGCTGCATGCAACGACCCCACAAAATTTGCATCAATTACTACTACTCGTTCAATGCATCAATCTTCTAGCCACCTATCCATCGACAAGGCCGACGCGCTTTCTGGATTTTCTTTCGCACTTCCTTTCGGCTAGCCAGCTGCCATTCTCGTGCCAACACAGAAATCTCCCCACTGTAAAATTCAAAATTTTAAATACTGTAAGACAAAAAGAGAATCTTTCGCGAACTGGCGCAAAGCATGCGGGAGCCTCCTATGACCAAGCAAAACGCTTCTACCAGCAACGAACCCGGGCCGGGTATGCTTTCAGTGCTCAGAGATCCTCGGTCAGCCGTCGATTGAGCACCTTTATAAACTATTCCGCCGCGGGGCCAAACTGCTGTACTGTACCGTCCACCCGAACTGTAGTTACAGTAGTAGTTTGGGGTCACGGCAGTCGACTCAAATCAGTTACCGACTGGCTCCGGGAAGTTTCCAGTCACCGGTTAGAGAAGTGAACCACCGGACTTCACAAGTTACAGTAATGTAAGCCGAGAAGCTTTAGTCCTCTCTTACTACTTGTACAGAAGTTCGTTGGACGTCGTAAGTGCCTACCGTACCTGCCGGGATTTCCCGAACTTCTCCTAACACCGCCGTGCCCAATGTGCAGAACAGTACTGTACGATAGGAGAATAGCGGACGGTTTACTACCATGATCCGACTGTACGTCGTAGTTCTTTCAGTTTCGTCGTTGCGTGGTAGTAGTTACAGTATCGCCGCATCTTTGAGTGCTCGTGTATATGGCGTTGCACATTTTGCAATAGTTCGCATCATCGTACTGCCCTGAGATAGAAGACTTGAGGTCACATGTATTTTGCGTGTAAAATCACACATTATGGGACTTGGACAATCCTTGACATTAACTACATAGCCGGCTCACATGTTGGCTTTTAGCATAATTTAGTGGTACGGATCAATTTGTGATGATATGTTGAAGATAAAGTACAATTATATGTTGAACATGAAATACAATTAATGAAATTACCGTGAAGATGATGGGTATATAATATTATCTTGTCAAGATGCAATCGGTCCCGAGAACTCTCTTTCTTGGCCGCTTGGGACTGATGGCCTTGCTTGCGCTCCTTTTTCTCATATAGCACTTGTTAGTGTCTTGTACTTCTGTGCCTAGGGAGTTTTATTTATGTAATTATTTATTTATTTTTCTTGTTACTCTCTTAAATAATTACATAAATAAAATAAATTTATGTATTATACTGGGGAATTTATACATATGCCTTTATCTAATTTATACGTATGCCTTTTTTCAAATTACCAAAAACCCTAATGTTTGTAGTATTTTCGAGAAGATCAATTTTTATTCATTCCCATGTCTTTATATGGGATGGATGAAAACTGATCTTTTTGGAAATACAAAAAACAATACGGTTTCTGGTCATTTGAGAAAATTATAATATATAATTATTTATTTATTTATTTTATGTAGATTCTTTAGATAAAAATGAAAATAAACTAATTTTTTTGGAAATAAATAAATAAAATTAGTTTTGGTAACTTGAGAAAGTCAAAATAAATAAATAAATAAAACTCCCAAGAAACAGAAAGAAGTACAATACACTAACGAGTGCTATAGAAACGAAAATTTAAAGATGTATCCTTCTATTCTTTGTAATGGTTAGGGCTTCTCATAATGGAGTTAAATGTAGTATCACATGTGAAATACATATAGTAGATTCAGTATAAAGTGTAGAGTTATACACCCAAAGCCAGAACCTTACATGACCTAGACAATGAGAATACAGGAACCAATTTAGGCTAGTAATATAGATTAGAAGTTGCATGAAATCAAAAGAGAGAATCATTTGAATGCTATGTAATATAATATGTTCTTCAAGCATTGAATGCTCATCTTAAGATGATTCTCTCAGCTACTTTCATCCCCCTCTAGGAGTTCAGATTGTTGACTCTAAAACCAATGTTCCTGAGTCTTGATTTATGTATTAAATTCTTCAAGTCACGTTAATTGTGGATTTGGCGTACATACTTCAAGTCACGTTAATTGTGGATTTGACGTACACATTTTCTCCATGCACTACTATAAGACAATTTCGTCCCTTAGACCCAAAAATCACATGACTTTTTGTTATTTCTAAAACTATTCAATGTAAAAGATACTCCCACATCTACGATGCTGATTACTGGTGGTGGAAGATACTTGGCAGATATTATTTTCGTATGAACTTTATTGAGGTTCGTTTTTATCAAAGGTGCAGGTTATTGGTCACATCGATACAATAGCTAACACTCGACATCGTCTTCTCAATAGTAACTATAAGTACCAGACTGGAGATACCAGAATGTAATAAAGAGATACCCAAGTCAACTGCCAAAATTCAGGTGGAGATAAATATTTGCGCCTCACTTGACGACAGAACCTTCGGATTCAAGTTTAGGGCAGAGCTCCCTATTGTCGTGTATAACGGAAAAGCAAAAGATGTTTTGAGTTTTATTTCAAGCGTGCTTGATGAAAATTTGACCTTTTACAGCCATGGTCGGTCACACACCGAATAGTATAATATTCAGAAACACTGTAACTAGGAATTATATAAAAAAGAATTCCTAAATTGTAAAATGAAGTAGTAAATTTATCTGTATTGGTACTGTATATTTACTAGTTTGAATTCTTTTGGAGTAAGGTAGAAACGCCATGTTTGATATAATCGGTAGAATGATCAAAAGGATAGATCATCTTATTTACGCTACCAAGGCTTATTTCCTTGAATATGGATTTCTCCTCGCCTGCTTCACTACAATCGGTCTCTGCATCCAAAGAAGTTTAGGCGAAAACAACTAATTTCCATCTACTTATGTTATTTACCTTATGTTTTCGTACGATCCAATCTTCCGTTATAGGTTATTCCACTCACTAGGAAAGTTCAATAAAACCTTCTTAGTTTACAGAGGATCGTCATATTAAGTTCATGAAATGTTACATAAACATGAGGTCCACAATCTTCTGAGCCGTCACTAGTGTATGTTCCCACGATCCATGGCAGATTAATTTTGGAAATTATGCTCTGTGGAAAGAGATCATAAGCATGCAGAGATTAGGGAACTCAGGTATTTGGAAAAAGCAGAAATAGAAATTTGGATCTCAAACATGAGTAAGCAATAGTATTAGTAAAGAACAGCAAGAACTTGGATTTGAAATGGACACCTTGGGGACTCAAGAAAGCATAGCTTACGGAGCTCACATACCAAGAAAAATAAAAGTTGTTCTCTCTAACATGAGGAAGCAATCATATCATTCTAGAAAAGAAAGGACTTAGATTTGTGGCGAGCACCCAGGATATTTAATTTTCTTAAACACCATAGTGGGGGATTTTTAAGTTTGTAAATTTGAATAAACTCCTGAAAATAGTTTTTAAATTATGAGTGAACTCTATATGTTCAATCAATATATTTTGTATCTCATCGTTTATATATGTAATAGTAAAAAACCGATAGTTTGAATTTTGAGAATATAATTCTGAATTCATTATTTATGTCTTTTGCAGCTTGTTCTTTATTATTAAAAGAGAAATATATAAGGAAACATCGCATTTACAGAATAAATGTCAATTTCAGTAGAATGATAAATTAAATATTGGTGACAAAATGACCATATCATTAGTGTCCGCTATTAAAATCTCGGTAGACCACTTTTAATTTGATTTCTACACCAGAACAGAACGTACTCATAAATGACAACTGGGTTTTTTAATTTAGATTTATTTGAGTCCTTTATCAAATTTCCTTACTCTCAACAGTGTGTATGATAAACATTTCCTCATATTCAATATGCAATTCAATATGGTTTACACATCCATTTAGCATAACCAAATTTAAATAAAGATAAATTTTCAATCTACTATTGAATAAATATAGCCTTGTATCCATATTTATTCTCTGACCGTTGCAATTGAATAACAATACATTTGGTCCTTAAATCAAGTAGGTATAGATAAAATGAATTTCGTATGGGATAAAATTTATTCATAAATTCTTCCTTCGATTCTTACAAATTAATAAAATTAAGGCTCAAATGGTGAGCTATATAGAGAAGAAATTTTTTTTCCGTTTTAATACCCATAAGCTCTACTCATTTTGAAAAGATGAAAAATATCTTCTTTCATACACGATTGGTTACTTTAACTCACTCCCAAATAAGAAAGGATTGTCCCTATTTTGCATTTTTAAGAGCCAAATCAATTCACATATTCATTGCTGAAATATAAAGGGACCATACTGAAACGAAACGAAATGAGTTCTAAATATGCGGGGTGAAGTTATTATCGCTTTTTTATATGTTTTTAAGAGCCAAATTAATTCACAAATTCGTTACTGTAAGTATCTAAAGGACATAGGGTTAAAACAATTTACAATATGTTTATACTTTAAAAAAAATGACTTCTAGATATGCGGGGTGAGGTTTAATTTAAAACTCTTACGCATCTCTCTTGGCATTCATCTCCTTTGTGCTGTAGATTCAAGACTCTGTAGGATGGAAGCAAAATAGGGTTTGTAAAGAGTTTGGTCTGACAGTTAGTGATAGCATCTATAGAGATCTTACCTTAATTTTCTCACCGAATATGGCTTCGTAATGTGATGTTGGATGATGTTTCCATTATTGACTTCTGGTAGTTCACTCATTTTACGTTATCTTTCTTTGCACTTTTTCTTCTTTTAAATCGCTCATTGAGCTACACAAATGATTTCATATCAGTTCTGTCTGTCTTTGATGCCTTTCTACGTGGACTATGGCAAGGAAGATTAAAACAACTTGACGTAATTTACAAAAATTCTAAACTTACAAACAGGTGATAATCATAACAGTTTCATCTACCAATCTGTATAATTTAGTGGTTTGATTCATGTATCTATCGTTCAACGAGAAACAACAACTTCGATTCAATTCATATCATCCCTCCGTATCATTTCACTTCGAAAATTAACACGAAACTAATAGCTCCAGTGCGGGGTGGAAGGAGTAGTTTGTTTGTCATATAACAAGAGAAGGAAAAAAGATCAATCCTCAAGGAACCATGAGTGCATTTATGCCAAAGAGTCAGACCATTACGGAATTGGAACCATCAAAAGGGCATCTTCAAGGCATGAGGAAGGTTGATTTAAAGTGACGTTGGGAGATAAAGAGAAAAGTTGGAAAAGTTCATTTCCAGAACATGAAACATGTTTACCTTTTCGTCTTTTTTACCTTTTGCCCCATGTTAACCTTTTTTGTCTCTCCCTTGTACGGCTTGATGGGGCCTTCCCATCCTTCGCTTTTCCTACGCGGTCGCCTTCTTCCGAATATGAACATAGTTTTCTTTCCATAGATCTAAACTATTTCGTATCCAGCGTTAAATCAAATTTGTATGATTAAGAAACCTTTCGAAGTGGGACTTCAATCGTTTCCATAACCACCTCATTTGACCCCAAGTTGATGTTCTTTCTTGAGCAATTATTGCCAGTCTATGGGTGATCCTCGTTGATCAAGTTCTATTGTCCAATCTTGTACCTGGGAAATAACGATCCTATTAAAGCCATCAAAGGCCTTGCAAACAGTCCAATCACTTTCACGCTACCTCTAGAGCACGGGGAAATACTTCGTGGTTATCCAGCTGAAATGTCAAGTAAAGAACCCGACCGAATCCCCGTAACCTGCAGGGTATGAAGAGTACATCTGTCTCATGAATCTATCATTCCAGGGAATGAGACTGGCTGTGCATAGATAAATTTCAATGAATCTCTGCAGGTACTAATCTCAACGTCATCCTGTGCCAGAGTTCAATGAATTTCGACAACTCATGAACCTCATTCGATAACAACATGCAAACCATCCTCTGTATCGATTTCAGGTCGTATGTAAATTGCTTCAGTCCAGACCCAATAAAGCATATCTGCTATCCTCCAGGACTGCTCACCAACAGAAAAGAAGAGGACGACACAGGATTTGATGGATGCTGGAAAAGGTTGGCGTCAGGATTATAGTGGAAACGGTTAGGAGGCAGTTTGATTCACACTACCAAACAACCAGTTCCGCTAGTCCGCGCGAGAACATAACGAGACTTTCTCCTTTGCACCGATGATTAGTGCCAACACCAAGATTTGTACCATCCATTAGCTTTCAGCGGTTTACAGGCAGCTAGATAGTTTGCAGAGCAGTGCATTGAGTAATATCGCACGATGGATCACACCTCTGGCCTGCCGATTTTGACAAGCATGCAACAAGAACGCCTTGAGCTGCTTTGGCAATCGACCATCCTGGTTCTCGTGATCAATTTTGTGAAGAATTTGAACTCACCAAATTATAAGTCGTCCGAAGACTTCCCCTCCTAGTTGAGGCTCCAAAAATCCCACAGTTTATCTTTCAGATCACTTTTAGATTCAAAATCGTTGAGTTCGCCACAAACGCACAGGAGTAGAGAATGTGCAAGTCCACCAGTAAAACTCTAAAACATGACATTGCATCAGCATCAGCATATTCACGAGTCAGTCTCACATAAATGTTCAGGATAATATCATTTCATGACTACGTCATCCTTTGATGACCAAAGTGCCTAGTCCAGGACAAAAACCACGACCAGTAACGCTTGAGATAGACATTGTGATAATATAAACGGGGAAAGAACTTTGTTGTCGCGGAAAAGACTCTTTCGAACTAGCGCAACTACGTCAGGGTACCCTTGATTTCTGCTAGTCAGGTGCAAATATTATATGCAAAACCCAAGGAGACCCACACCCACCCGATCGACACTCATGTGCTAAGTATTTTACCTGGAGTACTACAGTCGGCTTTATGCAAGCTTCAATGGACATTTTGTCAATACAAAGTACAAGATCACAGAGCCAACAATACGCTCAATCTTGAGAGCATCCCATGTAATATAGATCCAGTAGCTCAACAATAGATGGTGGTGAATCATAAGGACAGGCTGCAATAGGGCAATGCTAGTAAAGCCTGACTAAAGTTTCCTAATATTGAATCTGTTGCACTCGTGAACAGGTGAGAAGAGATCAAATTTCCTAAGAAACATCTTGCATGATTATAGCGGAGGGAGTGAATGTGATTGAGCACTTAACAAGACTTGCTTACTGATCCGGGTAGCACCCATCCGCAGAAATCTCCACTCCAAGATTGTTAGGATATTTGCATATGACTAAGACCATAATACTCTCCTCAGACTTCTGCAGAGATTAAAAGTTGCTAAAAGGTAGTCCTACGAGTCAGATTTTTGTTAAAACAGCAACATCAACTACGTTTAACGGCAACAGTGCTACTATGGGCCGTTGCCACGTCAAACAGCATATCTCCCATCGATTTCCAGAATCCAATCACTTCTTCTCGTCCGAGGAAGTCATGGGTGCTTGGAGGAACCCCACAATGTACAAACCATTCTGATTGTTGATTGTATTACTACATCTATTCTACACTCTACGCGATACCTACTACTTGAATAAAGTAGTGTCGAAGAATGATCCCTGGATCAGTCAATAGGATTTTGGCCAGGTTGGGTCATCTGCAAGGTTAGCCTAAAGAATACTACATTTGCTGTACGCTCACGGCAGCGTCGTAACTCACCTAGTTCTCCATTATAAACTGTAATGTAGCATCATTCATTTGGAGTATTCAAAGCTGAGTGTAATGCATCCTCAAGATACTTCTCAGCGGCTTCATACTCTCGTCTTTTGTCTTCAATCGCCAACTCTGCTAGTGCTTTATCCTGTCCCAAACCAAAGAACATGACTAAGCTTTAATCCTATTGCTTGTGGTCAGTAAACACCTATTCAAGAACAAGTGGATATTTAGAAGAGGAGGCTAAACAAGGTTTGCCGGATGCTTGTCAGAGAGTGGCAAATAAAGTAACTGCTTCGATAAGCACATGTAGGTGTGCGGAGAACCGTACTAATTTGTAATAATGAAATTTCAACCTAGTCATTTTGTAGCTATAAGTGGACGTGATATATGACTTTATCCTTTGGTAGGTGGGAATCCAGACCGGAGGTAGATCCTGATAAGATCGAAGAGTGTCAAGAATGGGCTTCGTCTTCCGCTCCAAGTCCTTTCGCAACTCGACCATTTGCATCAGCACACCATGACTGATTTCAGGCGTGTAACCCAGGCGTGACAGAACAGCCTGAACAAATGCGAACACAACTCTAGATGAGAGAAAGATATTTAAAATTTGCAGAGCATCCCTAGGCTCCCTAAAACCAAGGCTAACGTGATCTCCAAAGATGTAAGTAGAAGGCCAAAAGGTGACTCAGAGTAACATCATAAAGTCTATGTAGGCTGTCTGTAATTTCTGTCTACGTAGTTTAGGGTTTACCTCAGATAACCCTCAGATAAACCCAAAGTAAAATACTGGCTTGGGGCAGTGGTTTTAAGAAAAACAGTAAATGACAACGCCCCACCTTATAGTTTGCGAGCTGTTGAAGATATTGACGCTCTTTGGAAGCCATCATTTTCAGATTAGTTTGCCATTGCATCATGGGCCCCTCACGGACTGCTGCCTCCTCCTCTAACTGTGATAGAGTCCTTCATTCTCCTCCAACGAAGTTAGATCTCTCACAAAATTAGTAAAAATGGAGCAACCAAGGTCACTTTAGAACTTTAATCGAGGATACAGAGCATAAAGTTTCGGAGTAAAATGATTCCGGAATCCAAGATTCTATAGCTCCTCGCTCACCAATCTAAAGGTCAAGCTCACCTTTTCAAATAGGTAAGTCTCGCTATAGCCTTGCGAGTATTATCCAATAGCATCTTAGACTCTTTTTGAGCTCTGGACCGCTTCTCTTCGACGTCTGCCTTCTTCAAAGAGAGCTCTGCCATTGCCAAAAGAAAGCTGCCAAGACACTCGTGATCAGGAGCAATTTCAAGTCTCTGCCCCGCTTAAGAAACACAGGTAATAAGAAAGACAGCCACGACAATGTAGCCAAAAAACAGAGACGGAGAGAGACTCTGTTTCTAGTTGGAACAAGCTCAGTTCACAAAATTAAATACCAGGAAAAGGGCCTAATGACTCAGGCATAACATCAGTCGGACTTTCTAACACACAATACAGTAGTATCTGGACCCTGACTTAAAAACATCCGTTACAAAACCCTTGCTTGAACGGTATCAAGGACACCACGAGCCATGTCATCAGTTTGGATCAACACCAATTTAAATCAAGTTAGAAGTGGTGGGACGGTATGTCCCCAGGGAAGGTGGCATTCATCATTCCGCAGAACGACTAAAAGTTGAAACTCACCTGCTAGTTTCCATGTTATTTATGTCCAATAATTGGGCTACAGTAGCAAGTGTGTGAGCAGATCCAACGCCACTTTGAGAAAGGTTCTCTTGCGATAGACCGGCACACTCTAAGATCTCACGTACACGAGCAGCTGCAAAACAGACAATACCATATTCAAAATCCATGGATCTACCAGGAGAATATTTATCACTTTTAAAGGAATCTCGAGTTAGTTCCTCTTTCTTTATCTTCGGGTGAAGGTGAGTAGTCATCCTATGTAAGGACGAGAACCTTCGAGTTTCAGTTAGTACATACGCATATTATGTTTACAATACAATTGTATGCCTCATGTTATGCAGAAGCTCCTGATAGCAGCGAATTCTGAAATGCGTGTGTGTACATTCAATCAATATCGAAGGAGTGAGCAATGGAAACAAAAATGTATAGCATTCCTCACTGAAATTGTCCTCGTTGCAGACAAGTTTGAAAGCATCACAAATCACCTCTTTGCAAGTGGGCATACAACAAAAGGGGATGCCTGCTATCGTAGCATGGGATCATCTAAAGTAGTTAGGACATTTAACCGAGAGTTTTTACAACTGCACTTGACAAAATCCGATTCCAGTCAGGAACAGCAGGGTGAGAGAGTACTTCACGATGGGATGAATAAATTCTTGTCAACAACATCACAAAGTTGCTAGCTCTACGTTTTCCTCTGTAGCGGTACGAGTAATCTACCTTCCACGCGAAACTCAGCAGCTTTTTGTCGCAAATCGCTTGCCACAATAGTAGCGGTCTGCGTGCGCTTTTGCGAGAGCGTGCATATATTGTGCAGATGAGCGACGGTGCGAGGTGTATACTCAAACTCTGGCACCTCCCGTCCTACCGCTTCAAAAACAGTCTTCAACCATGTCTTCACCTCTGCGACATGTGCCGCATCGAAAACACCCTCGTTGACCGCACCTGCTCCGCCTCCAATTTCAGGGGTTGCCATCAAACCCGCCATCGCTCTTCCTCACTGATATTAAACACCTGAAATCCTCCAAGGCACTGAATGTGGAGATAACCCAGCAAAATCTACATCATGCCGTGATAAGCACTACCAAATTCCAGCTCTGATTGGAGCTGGCCATTGCCCCAAGGATCACCGAACTCAAGCCCCAGCTTCGCACCGGAGCTTTGCCGAATCATCCTTGACCGTCCTCAGAAGACCTCTAGATACTCTACTCAGCTCGATCTCTCGATTTCGAGGGAAATGTCCTCTCTAATCGATTGTTGGGAGGGTTTCACCGATCTGCAAAATTTTGGTGGAGGCACGATCATCGAGCGCGGGAGTTCAACTTCAAGTGCTCAGGAGTAAAGAATTCCTTAATCGTCGATTGCAGGAAAACTACAACGAGAAAAGGGGAAAGTACTGTTCGGTAAGATGAAGTTCACCTCTTAAAACCACGTCTCTCTTGTCTTGTCACCAAAGTAGTAGTGTGTGAAGTTTGGCCTTGCCGGATGCCTCTAAGGTAGGACGAGTTCTCTTCGGTCCTGTAAGCGAATAGGAGGGGTTCACGTAAATTCTTATATTCAAAGTTAGTTGAATATTGAGCTTTGTAATGCGGTCTTTTGGTTGGTTGACGTTTGTAAATTAGAGTGATTTGATTTGTTTTTCAGATTGCGTAGGAGACTAGAATAAACCAGTTCGTTAAATTATCTTTCATAAATTTCCTTTTGACTTTTTATAGCAGAGTAGTAAATAAAAATCTTAAATATTGTTTCATGTTTATTTTTAAAATTAACTAATTATTCCCACTAAAGATTTTCACTTAACTACGTAAAGTTGTTATGATTGCATTTACAAGTGAAACTAAGTCAATAATGGAGAAAAAGCCATTATGCTTTTTTCTGCCCAGATGATTACATATCGTTTTTCTGCCCCGTTTATAACTAAATTGGCCAACGAGAACTCAAAAAGCGTCTTGAGTATGTTTGATGAGCGAGAAAAGCGACCATATAGAACACAAGAACAAGAAGGATGGAATACCCATCAAGCCCCACAAGGGAAGGACAAACGAGATAAAATAAGGCGAGATTCTAATAGTATCAACATGAGAAATCTGCCATCAAGCTGTACAAGAGAGAGGAGAGACAAAGAGGTAAAAATAATGCTAGGCCCAAATAGCATCAATACGAGAAATTTACCATATCGTACCTAAGACAAGCGAGCTACGCAAGTATATGAGAAATTACTTTACCGTACTTAAGATATCGGAGGTATGCAAGTATGTTTGATCCATTCATACTCAATTGAAAAATAGGCTCGTAGAGGATCAGGTCAATAAATCTAATGATTTCATATGCCCAGGGACCTCAACGTCATTCATTATGATAACGACGAAGAAGAATATCAGTTATTGAATTTCTATTTTATAAATAGTGTTATATGTTTCTCCTTTACTTGCATCGTCTTGTATGTTGTTTCAATAAGATACCAAGTAGGAAAAGAAATTTCTCACAACATCACTAGGACGAATTATTCAAATATGATGTTCTACACATGCTCCTATCCTATAATAGGACTCCCATATTAAGGAAGGAACTAACTTTTATAAAATCTTGGAATGATCATGCTCTTCGAATCTAAAAGTGGTTTACCTGTTTCATTCTTAAAAAGGCATATTGTAATAGGAAAAGTAATATTTAGGGGAAAGAAACAGAAGATAACCATCCTTTATTCACATTTATCCAGTCGAAACACCTTCTTTTCCTTCGTATTAAGATGTTTAGTTGATGTAGATGTTATACCAATCTGCAATTAAGTCTCATAGCGGATTGATGTTATAAATAAAATATAGAATCCTGCATATTTTTTTGATAAACTTAAAAACCCACTTCCAAAAATATCTTTAGCAATGTAAGACCTTTTGTAAATTGTTTATACAAATTCATGCATATAATGGAATTTATATGAGTGACTATTTTATGCAGTAAGACCAATCAAAACTGTTTTATATAATTTTACTTTTATAATAGTTCCATGATATTAAGGATCAAATTTCCCTTTTGTATTTCAGTCATTTAACAAAAAATTTATGGGAGGATGAAAATTTTAACCACAAATGTCTGTATCTTTGTTTCGCGGACTTTAAGTATAAAGTAGATATATGATAAGAAGCCTTTAAGATAAACTTGAGAGACGTATTGTTAAAATTTACAAGACAGTCCTTTAGTCTCTCCATTTTGAGTGTTACAATGCATCTCCTTTGTTACAATAAAGATGGATTGCAAAACTATTATTATATTCTAATATGTCCTTAGTTATTTTGGCATCAAGATACAATTACTATGAACCATAGGATGTGTATTAATAACTTTCAGAATTTCATTCTAAGAATCCAAAATTTTTCTCAAAGTCTATGTCCAGGGATTCCAGTGTTAGAATAAAAATATTAAAAACTGGAGAAATTATATATTGCATTTGCTAAATTGAGAAAAAAAATCATTATCCATATAATCCCCCTACCTATACGCATCTTGGAAAAAAAGGACTGTAAACAATAAACAAGAGAGGTGAGAGAGGCACTCACCAAATTTTATATTTTGATGAGGGAAGTATGGTACCTTTAATTAAAGTAAAGATGATATATAATCTATACTTCCATCGCATTGCATGCGATGAGTAGGTTTTAAGTTGAGTATAGATTCAAACAGGAGTTTATCCAAAAATATAAGAATATTGTGAGAGAATTAGAGTGCTACCATAAATTATGGCAAGTGCAGATGCTTGGATATTGAATAAGGACTGGAGTACAAGTTGGTAAGCAGTTCAATTACGTTAGGATAAAATTCTTGCAAAAATCTAATTGTGTGCATATTCTCTACTATGTCTTATTGATCCGTTCTTCGTGTTAGGTTTTTACTCTGATGTCATGGGGTTAGGTTGGATTCATGAGCTGACTCTGAGATGGTGAGGAAGTACTGAATGACTGAATGTGTATTGGTTGGGACTCGAAGATGGACAAGGTGCTGAGTGAGTAAAGTTGGTGCTGAATGCGTCCGGTGGACATAGCCTCATGTGAACCACTTACCTTCTTCGTAATGGATAAGTACTCTAGCAATATGCTTGATGTGAGAAGGTTTTTTTGACTCTCGTCTGATTCTCTGCAATTAGTATAAAAGCAAAGTTGTGACCTTTACTTCTTCCAGACGAGTGCTTATTGGAGACGAGAGCAGTTGGCAGCCCCTGATCTGATCGATTGTTCATTCAAAACATTGAATTGGTGAGAACAATGAATTATCTTCTTAAGTATTGGAGGAGTGAGACAAAGATGGTGATCCGGATCTATAGAGGAGGTGAAAGTGAAGGGAGATCAAACTGAAAGGCAGTTCATATGAAAAGAATAGGCCTAGCAATGGAGATCAAAGTCGTCAATTGCGGTGGAGTTGAAAGATCAGAAGAGTCTTGAGTTTAGTGGGATACTGATAGAGTGTGGCTTTACACAAAAACGTTCATGCTCGAGATAGACGGAGGAGGAATTGGAGAAGGTGCCTATGATTTGAGAGGTTCAAAGGATTCCTCCAATTGCAAGGGAATTCCATAGGAAGACGGTGAGGACGGTGTTAACCCAGAGGAGTAGTCTCCCTTGTTTGGTCGCCTGAAGGGTTGGGAGAAGGGAGAGCCACAGAATCCAAACATTAGAAGTTTGTGTTCAAGGAACCACTACCAATAGCACCCAAGAAGAAGCAACTTTACCGCCCAAACTGAAGCTGCTCAAAACTTTTTACGAAGGCCTAGAAGCTACCATCAATCTCCTGGCGATTCGGCATCCAGTCTGTACTTTCAAATCTGTTTGGAAAACTGTCAAAAAAATAAGTACGAGGCGCTTCTTGCGTTCTCATTTGGCACAATTGAAACATTTGTTCCCAGAAGTCATTGATATTGACTATGTAAAAGTCCCTAAACCCAAACTCACGGCGAGATGTATGGGATTTAAGAATCACTCTCAAGAGCTACTCTGGGCTCTGTGATGGCAGTCCAAGTCCTCTAAGAGGTGATGTAAGTCCTTCTTGCGACAAGAACGCTCAAGCAATCAGGAGCAAGAGGAGTTCCACTCTTGGCTTTTCACATTTGCCAGCTCTCATGCTGAGGTCATTGATGTTCCTCAAGATGCTCTCCTAGACCGCACATTTGGTAGGTAGTCAATAAGCTCTTGGCTTTTCATGTTTGCCAGCTCTCATGCTAAGGTCATTGATGTTCCTCAAGATGCTCTCCTAGACCGCACACTTGGTAGGCAGTCAATAAGCTCATTGACCGTCTCTAAAGAATCTCTAATTTCAAATGCTGTTCTGGGTATCAGTCAACATGTTGCTGAAGAGAGTGTGGCATCCAAAGTTTTGGACCACATGAAGCCTGTGGCATAGCCCCAAAAGCTAATTTTGTGGTCAAATCAACAAAAGAGGTGTTTGAATTCTCCATTATGAAACCTCGTATTAGTGTCATTAGCGGTATCGACTCTAGCATTACCTTGTACTTTTCACCACTCTTCATCCTCTGATGTAGATGGCTTTTCTACTTCAACTCCAATTCCCTCCGTACGGCCAGATTTTGAGTTGAAGTGTGTAGATAACGGACTTGCAGAAGCGGAGTGAGAAGATTTCCCTCGGTTTGCAACAAATTGAACCGTCTCCAAGAAGTGCTCTTGGAGGATAGAGGTGCTCTTGGAGGATAGCATTGTTCCTGGGCTTAGAGAAATGCCTCTAAGAAAAAAAAGGAAAGTGGACACTGAAGATAATGTTGGCCTTTGCAGATCAATGATATCTGACAATTTGGTCAAAAGTAAGGCAAGCTCCTGTTGCCTCTATTGGAAGTGAGAGATCATATTATTACCAAATTCTAGTTGGAACAAAAGGAAGGTAGGAGCTGAAATCTTGAGGAGATGGCAGCCATTGCATGGTGAATGTACTTGCTTACTTACTTGATTATTCTTTGTCAGAAAGTCTAAAGATTTGCACTATCCTTATCCAGATTTCTTGAGCTAGTCCCGTAGTGCACCTTTGTATTTATACCGGCAGAACTCCTCCTCAGTTAAAGGTTTTTTGTTGTACTGACAAAGACAAGCAATAATTAGAACCTGAAGAGAGTCTGTGGGGGAGAAGTCTTAGACTTATGAATGTGGTATAGAATCCAAGGTTTTAACCCTCCTTGGAATTCAGTTCATAACTTTTGACTCAAAACTCAGATGAATAATCTATTTAGTGCATCAAAAAGCTTATCCTCAGGGCTACAAGTTGATGCAACTAGATTTTGACTTTCAATATTTGAAGAAGCTGCTGTGAAAAAATTTCTATCTTATGACCCACTCCCTTGAGTATTGGAGTTTTAAGGTGGAAGGTTCAGGGACTCAAGAAGAGTCTATAAGTGCAACAATAGCCTTTGTAGTACTTGTGGAGTAGAAGAAAGTCAAGATGAGTACTTTGAAGTTTGGTGAACCCAAGTTTGATGTGGCAAAGTTTGATGGCCACATGGATTACTTATTGTGGGAACGACAGGTGAAAGGAGTTTTGAGTGCAACTGGTTTGTGTAAGCTCTTGAGGGAGAAACTTGAGGATGTGAGACAAAGTGATTGGGATAATATGCAAGAGCAAGCTATAAATACTATTTTGCTTCACCTTCAGCCCCCTGTGATCAAGCAAGTGGGGGAGCATTTTGACTGTACCTCCTTCTTTGATGCACTATAGAGCAAGTATCATCATAATGAATTGTCAAATAGATTGTACACCAATCTCAAACTAATCACATTCAAGATGAAACCAAGGACCAACATCAAAGACCATGTGGATGAATTTTGTGACCAAGTAGTAGACTTGACAAACTTGGGAGAAGACTTGAATGAGGAGCGAAAGGCGCTGCACTTGTTGGGCTCCTTGTCGCCATCCTATCAATCACTTTCACGAGTGTTGTTGCACCGTGAGAAAAAGGCCATTATTTTTTGAAGAGGTAACAACAGCTCTACTTACAAATGACTTGCAACAAAAACTTGTTACAACCTCAATGTCATCTTCTACTCAGGGCAATGCTTTGGTTATCCAATGTGGGTGACCTCAATGGAGGACTAGTGATAGTGATAAGTGGAAAAGCAAGGCCAAGGCCAGGTCTAGGTCTAAGTCTAGAGGCAAGTCCAAGGAGAGGAAACAAGTGACTTGTTGGGGATGTGGCAAAGTAGGCCATATGAAGAAGGAGTGTAAAGCTAAGGGCAAAGGAAAGGTAGATGAAGGGTCTTCAACAAACATAGCTTATGCTGAGGAGGATACTGATCTATTGGATGATCAGTATGATTTGTGAAGTTGTGGGTATGCCCTTTTTGCCTCATCTCCTAGTATGGATGATGAGTAGATTCTAGATTTTGCTTGCTTGTACCATATATGCTATATCAAGGAGTTCTTCTATTCACTTTCAACATCAAATGGTTTGGTTCTGATGGGAATGATCAACCTTGTCGGATTGAGGGTATTGGATCTATAAGGATTTGAATGTTTGATGGAGCTATGTGGAAGTTCAATGATGTTCGGTTCATACATGACATGAAGAAGAACCTGATTTCTCTTGGAGTATTGCATGCCAAAGGTCATCAATGGAGTGTTGGTGATGGGGTACTTTGAGTCACTTGTGGTGGAAAGGTTATCTTACAAGGTAACTTTTGAAAGAATCTATTTGTATCAGAGTGCACTACTGTGTGTGGAGAAGCCAATGTAACTAGGTCTCAGGATGGGATGACAATTGTGTGGCATTCACGACTAGGTCATTTGAGTGAGAAGGGTTTGGCTGTCTTGAAAAGAAATGGCTTGCTATCTGGCTTGAAGACTGTGAAGTTGGATTTTTGTGAGCATTGCATCTTTGGAAAACAGAACAGATCTGTTTTTGGAGTGGGGACCCATAATTCCAGGGGTCTACTCGAGTATGCACATAATGATGTGTGGGGACCATCCCCTACACCCTCAACCTCTAGAAAAATTTACTATGTAACATTTATTGATGATTACTCAAGGTTTGTGTGGATTTATTTCATGCACAAGTCTGAAGTCCTTGCCACTCTCAAGAAGTGAAAGACACAAGTGGCGACTCAAATTGGGGAGAAGGTGAGATGTTTAAGATCAGAAAGCAGCAAGGAGTATGTCTCTAGAGAGTTTCAGGCATACTACACAGAACAAGGGATAACTTGCCTTGCCACCTTACCATAGTTACACTCCGTAGCAAAATAGTGTTGCTGAGCGGCTCAACCGGACATTGTTGGAACATGCATGGAGTATGTTGAGCAAATCAAAGTTACCACATGAGTTTTGTGCAGAAGCTATCAACACAACAACGTATGTGGTAAATATTTCTCCATCCACTGCAATCAACTTCAAGAAACCATATGAGTTGAGGCATAGGCGACCAATTGATTATGGTAGATTGAAGATATTTGGTTGTGATGCATATTCACTCACACCTAAAGAGAACAGGTCCAAGTTGGATGCTAAGTCAAAGAAATGCATTTTTCTTGGCTATGCAAGTGGAGTGAAAGCTTATAGGTAATGGGATCCAATAGCGTGTAAGGTTGTGGTCAGTAAGGATGTTTCCTTTAATGAATCTAGATCATTTGTAATACCAAGAGCTAGCCATATGATCTAGATGTGAAATTTGGTTTGGTAACATCTTGAATGATGTTATATATGATGGTCATTATAGATCAGATAGAAGTATCATGAAAAGAGTACTTCTACTAATAGGGTACAAACCAAAATAGATTTGAAAACCTTAGAACCAATAGCTAGATATATGATTTAAAGGTTAGAATTGGTTTGGTAACATCTGGAAGGATATCACACATGATGGACTAAACAGATCAGAAAGAGGTATCACCAAAAGAGGACTTTTACTAATAGAGTAGGAACCAAAATATGTATGAAATCTTTGAAGGCAATTTAGGAGGCCTAAACAAATGAATTAGGCCTTGAAAATGTGCACATCCTCCCCCAAAAGAAGAAAAGATGACCTTCCTTCCCCAAGTTTGTCTCGTCGAGAGATTTCCAATGTTACCTCATCCACGTGATTTTAAGATTCCTACAAGAAGATTCCCTAAAAGATTCCCTCCAATCAAAGCTTATTTGACCAACCAGATAGGACCATGTCACCCATCCTAGTAAGTAATCCATGGGTGGAGCTTGTTGACTTGTCACCTATCTGTGTACCTAATCATATGGTGGAGCTTCCTTAGAGGAGATCCTCTTTGTCTATATAATAAAGAGAAGGTGCTCCTTTGGGGCACCGGATGATTGAGTGTGAAATCTGTGTTTTCTCTCTTCTCTTGTCCTTGGAGTATTACATCATTCAAGGAGGGGGAGAATGCTCAAGCTCCCTACATTGACAAAGGCAAGTCTCCCACCCTGGATCTAGTTGAGGGGAAGATTGATCACTAAAGTGATGAGGAGGAAGGAGGTGCTTCTATAGCATAGCAAGTTCTTGAGGAGCAAGAACAAGTGGAGCAAGTAGTTGTTGGTGAGCAACAAAATGTGCTAGGTCAGTCTCAGGTTGGACCTACACATGGAGATCAAGAAGAGAGTTCATCCAGGAGTTCATAAGTCGTGCTAGTTGAGCTCCAAACAGATATGGTACGTCGATTGATTCAACAAAGTTGTTGGATGATGACTTGACTTTTGGGGATGATGCTCATGCTTTGGTCTTGGAAGAATGTGAACCCTCATCCTACAAGGAAGTATGTTCTTCTAGTCAAAAGGATGAGTGGTTTGGTTTTATGGAGAGGGAGATGGAATCCTTGAAGGATAACAAGACTTGGGAGCTAGTTAGGTTACCTAAGGATCAACAAGTGATAGATTGCAAGTGGATCTACAAGTTGAAGGAGGGTCCTGAGGAGAGATCAAAGATCTACAAGGCTAGGTTGGTAGCAAAGTGGTTCACTCAAGAGAAGGGAGTGGACTATAATGAGGTATTTTCTCCTCTTGCAAAGTATTCTACAATACATCTATTGTAACAATATGGAGTTTAGCGACAAAGTTAGTCAGGCTTACGAAGTAGCACATAAGATAAATTAGCATAGAATATTCCGGAAGTACCTAGGAAGCTTCTAGAAGCTTCCAACTAGCTTAGCTTACACGCCAAGTAGGTGGCTTCTAGAAGGAAGCTTCTTGAGAAGCTTCCTAGTTAACTTGGCTTGCACTCTAAGAAAGCAACTTGAAGAAGCTTCTCAAAGGCCTTGTATGCTACCTATAAATACCAAAGCCAAAGCTCATGCTAGGCATTTGGAGTTTTCCTTTATTCAAGTGTCCTAATGTGAGTTTCCATTCTTCTATTTCTCTCCTCGGATTCGGTCTTTTACATCTATTGTGTATGCTTGTTGCATTATTGGTCTTACTTTATATCAAATGGATGTTGTCACGGCATTTCTTTATGGCACCTTGGATGAAAGGATCTTCATGAGACAACCTATGGGGTTTGTGAAGAAAGGCCAAGAAGACAAGGTATGCAGATTGTTGAAGTCCTTGTATGGATTGAAGCAAGCAGCTTGCCAATGGAACAAGAGGTTTGATGTGTTTATGCATGCTCAGGGTTTGAATAGGAGTTTATTTGATCCTTGTGTGTACATGAAACCTGTGAGTAATAAAACCTTTGGTTTTATTATTCTTGTACTATATGTGGATGACATGTGTATAGCTACCAAGGACAAATATGAGGTGAACACGCTCAAGGCGCTCTTGAGTTTGGAGTTCAAGATGAAGGATCTAGGGTTCACCACAAGGATATTAGGCATGGAGATCAAGAGGAACTTCGGCTCTAGTTAGTTGTGGTTGACGTTGGGCAAATATGCTAGGAAGGTACTTGCTAGGTTCAACATGAAGAACTGTAAAAGGCCAAGACCGAGGAGAGAAATAGGAGAATGGAAACTCACATTGGGACACTTGAATGTGGGAAAACTCCAAATGCCTAGCATGAGCTTTGGCTTTGGTATTTATAGGTAGCATACAAGGCCCTTGAGAAGCTTCTCAAGAAGCTTCCTTCTAGAAGCCATCTACTTGGCGTGCAAGCTAAGCTAGTTGGAAGCTTCTAGAAGCTTCCTTCTAGAAGCTACTTACTTGAAGTGCAAGCTAAGCTAGTCGAGAAGCTTCCCAAGAAGCTTCCTAGATACTTTCGGAATATTTTAGGCTAATTTGTCTTATGTGCTACTTCGTAAGCCCAATTAACTTTGTCGCTAAATTCCATATTGTTACAAGAACTATAAACTAGTAAGTACTCCTCTAGCTTCTCATTTCAAGCTTTTAGTGTCATGTTGTCCTATAAATGCCGTGGAGAAGGGTTTGATGGCTAACATTCCTTATGAGAAGGCTGTTTGGAGTCTCATGTACTTGATGACTTGCACTAGACCTGATCTTGCCCTAGCATTGGGTAAGGTGTGCAGGTATATGTCAAACCCAGGAAGGACACATTGGGAAGCAGTTAAGTGGATTCTCAAGTATTTGAGAGGTACACCAACCCATAGGCTCTTATTTGATAAAAGATCAATGAATGCCACATCACTAGATTATTATGTAGATGCTGACTATGGACAAGATTTGGACAAGCGGAGATCAACAACGGGGTATGTATTCACACTTGGTGGCGGGTGCATTAGTTGGAGATCTACCTTGCAGAAGTGTGTTCCACAGTCTAATATAGAAGCTGAGTATGTGGCAGCAGTGGAAGCAGCGAAGGAGGCAATTTGGTTGGATAGACTCGTTGCTAAGATGGGGTTAATTCATGGTACTGTGATGCTTCACTATGACAGTCAAAGTGCTTTACACCTAGCTGAAAATTAGGTGATAGATAGTAGGGTTAAGCATATAGACATCAGATATCACTTTCTAAGGCAATTTGTGTATGAGAAAATGTTTGATCTAGTCAAGATTGATGGTAAGCTCAACCCAGCTGATCCCCTTACCAAAGTCATACCTTCAAAAAGTTTCTTTAGGCATTGTGCTACCTTGCAAGTTGTGCAAGTGGAGCATGAGTACGATGACATAGCATTAGTGGTGACCTTGGCTATTTTGGTTACTCTATCCCTGTATGGGCTACGGTTATAAGTTCTAGTTTATCCTAGTTTAAAGGAGGGGTCAAGTGATTGGCGGTCTGTCTAGAACTTCTTGCTGAGTGATACGTTGTTGCAAGGTTACTAACCGCAAGACAAGAGTCAAGGGAGAGATTGTTAGGTTGGATTTGTGAGCTGACTCTGAGATGGTGAGGAAGAACTGAGTGACTGAATGTGTATTGGTTGGGACTCGAAGACAGACAAGGTGTTGAGTGAGTAAAGTTGGTGTTGAATGCTTCCCGTGGACGTAGCCTCACATCGAGATGAACCACGTACCTTCTGTGTAATGGATAAGTACTCTAGCAATATGCTTGATGTGAGAAGGTTTTTGGTGACTCTCATTTGATTCTCTGCACTTCAAACTACTTTTGCTTTCATTTCCCATATATCTTATATCTTATGGATTGTCCAAATCTTGTTGAGATTATTTTTCATTTATTAAAAGATATTGCAAATTCTTCATCAAAGTCCTAGATGTCAAAATATGGATTTAAAACTTGTAAAGTATGAGTTGTAGAGGAGATATAAGAAGTACATGAAAGGAGAAGATTTTCTTATTTATTTGATTTGAGGACTTTTTATTAAAAGTTGTAGTTGAAATTTCACCTGGTCATATGGTGACACTCCAAATTCTCAAATATAGTTGGAAAAGTGGAATTCAACCAAGGAGTGAAAAATGCCTTATCAAGAGTAGATAGAATTTTTCAAAAATATTATCATAGTGGAAATAGAGATATGATAAATCTTTTTTCACTTGAGTATTTTCAGACCATAATCTTGGAGTTCTAATAAGGTTAACTTTGGTGTAAGTTCCATGCATTTTGAGTAGTAACTAGAAATTTGAGCTTCTAGTAAAAGTGATAAAAATGAACAAAACATTTTTTTAAGGGAGTAGTTTCTTAAAATGGTGAGTATTGCAGAGTTGGATTAAGAAGTGATAAAAATTTATCAATGTCTTAATTTCTCATATAAAATCTAGAAATCATCAAGATGAGATTGAAACTTATAGAGCTTGTTTTACCTTTGTCTTATCTTATCATTGATTTTTTTATGAATTTTGTCCAATTGATTATAAGCTCATTTATTATAATGATCCTTTCTAGTTTGGTCATCTATGACATCTAAAGGATCTCATAATCTAGTAAATTGCCTTGAGTGTTATTTTAATATCCTCTGCTTTGTAGTTCGTCATTTGTAAGTCAATCTATTACTAAAAGGTTTATTTTTTCCGTCAAGAAAAGCTCTTGAATAATGCAAACAAGTTAGGTATCACATTGGAGTATAAAGTCAAGAAATGCTCCTAGTTTGACTGAACTGTAATGTAAAATTTTGGATGTAAGTAATTATTTCTTTAAATTCAGTAAAATTTTCTATAAAATAAATTTCCATTGATTTAATATTTTGTAATAAGTAAAAGCCAGACTTTAAAGGAAAAAATCTTTAAGTCAAGATGAACTTTACATCATTAATAATACCTTTTGGTCATTTTCAAAGATAGATTAAAATATCTTCAATAAAAAGATATAGATTGTATTTTTACTATATTGGATACTCTAAGAAATGCAGAAAACTATAATTAATTACAAAGTAAGTTGTGTGTATGCTACGGATAAGATAGTAAAATGTTGGTTGGAGCAACTAGAGATTTAAATACCACTAGAATTTTTTTTTTAAAATTCCATCCACACTCATCCTTGTAGAAATTCCCATTATATAATTATGAGTGCACAGTGATCTTGAAACAATATATAACGTGTATGTTGAATTGTAAGTAGATTACAACATCTCACCATGGTGTTTCCTAGATAAATAATTACAAATTCCATGGTCTAAAACTGAAACAGCTAAAACACTCTTACTTTTCTTGTTTACTTTTTGTTTCCACCGTCTGAGGCTCTCAGAGGAGATAATATATGTTACAAATGCCCCCTGCATAAAATATTAGATTACTTTAAGTATTTCACCGTATTAGATAAACCTTTGAAACAACCATGGACTATATGTTTTACAAACTTTCAATAACGCAATTATATTCATTTGTCGGAATGGCATTTATATCTATCTATGTAAATTTCACATCTCACCTATGTGGAAAAATCCTCAGAAATCGTGTGATTCTTACTATTTTATTACCAATTAATTTATATTAAAACACTATACATGTATAGAAAGTCAATTGAACCTCAAGGTCTCGCGTACGGTCTTGGAAGTAGTGACTGGAGGGGTGGGATAATAAGTCCTGTTCAAATATAACAGTATTCCTTAGATAAGTTTAAAACAAAGACAAACGAAATTAAACATCTATCTAAATTGTTATCGATGACAGACGGGTCTCGCGTACGAGACCTCGGTAAGAGATGTTTTTCTTCACGTGACAATTACCGTGGAGATGGAGAGCGTCCCAAAACTACAACTCCTATCTTCTAGTGACTATATATTACACTCCAGTATCACTTTATGTGAAAGGAAGCAGATGAATTTTCACTTGATTGTACAATAGAGGGATCATATAATAAAACCATGGGAATTTCGATATCAAGTTCAAGTACGAGGAGGGGGTTAAGTTCTCAAGAGTATAAGATAGATAAAAATATTAGATAAAAAAGATTTAAAAATCTATCCTTTTGTATCTAAAATATCGAAATTATATAAGTTAAACTATGTCCAACTAAAGCACTATAATGTACACTATGATAATAAGTATTCTAATTATTCTCTCATGGATTTTACAAGGCAATGCTCTCCTTACAACAATGTGTTCATGTCTCCTTCATGTGTTCTATGGGGCCGCCTCTCTCTTGTCCAATGCTCTCCTTACAACAATTGTACGTCCTTTTTCCGTTTAGAATGCCCAATATCTAAAATAAAATAAAAAATAGAAAAATACACCTTTTAACTTGTATGTTATATTATTAACCTTGTGTAATTGGATTCGAGACAAGATAATAATGTATGCTAATAAGCCGGATAACCGTACAGATGGGACACCTGAGTTGCATGATTTTGAGCCACAGTCAGGTTGTAGATGGGTCTTGAGGAGTCAGGTTGACTCCCGGAAGAAGACTGATTCATCTTCCACAGACAGAGTTGTGTTTACAGTGACTCTGCATTCAAAGGCGCGCCTCGATAGAGAATCAATGTACGTTTCTTGACTGCTCGCGGAAAGATCGATCGCAAGTTGATGGCCCTCGGGGTGCCATCGGTGTTTGCTGCAATCGGCGAGCACAGTTGGCAGCACGCTTCTGTAACTGACGTTGAAGAGGTAGTGCAAGTTGCCACCGATTTCCGGGAACAAGTGGAGCCTAATCTTCCATGTATCCGTAACAAAGCTAGTGGCAGTCGACTGACAAATCAATGTATGATCATATGGCAGCTGGATTAAGCTTACGATTTGCGCGGAGAATGAACAGATGGATTTGTTAGCCTCGCTAGTGATTGGATTCAGTCTAGTTTGGGGCTAAAATTGCACGATATTTGTTGCCCTGCCATCAGTAATGTAATCTATGCAAACAAGCACACAACGCTCCGTATTCTCCAAGGCAAACAATCCAATACTTGCCGCTATATCAGACGTGTAGAACAAAGCTGAAAGAGTTTTATTGAATGGCTGGCTAGTTTATGTTTTGAAGAGCATTGACGTCGTTTCTGAGGCTCTCGCACGTAGACTCTGAATGAACATTGCCCACTGGCCTTCCAATTTCTATTGCTGGTCCAGTAGCGATCTCTGTAGCACACTATGTCGGCTGCAGCCTTGCCAAACTCTCTTCCAAAGAAGGTTATTACCAGATTTGACCTCACAGCGACGTAGAGGACAGGCAGTTTTTGATGTAACCAAGTTTTGCATATCTGCGTTCCCTTACCTGTCGTGTACTCGTCAGAAGTGCATAGAACACTAAGTTGCAGTTCAGAATACCAATTGCCCGGAAACAAAATGAATTGGTACGAGAACTTAGGAGCAGCACGGCCAGTGATAATAAGGAACTGGAACTTACCGACAAGCATAACAGAGGCAGAGCTGAAGCTACTTTCTGAGGCCATTCACAGCGACCCAGCAGGATTCAAGACCAACATCAACCTTTGCAGGTTCTGCAGGTGCTTGTACGCGGCTGTAAAGATGGAGGCAGACGGAAGACCGGAGTGCGAAGAAAGCGAGGAGTTCCACAAGTTCTACAAGGAGCTACTGCTATTTGTCGAGATATTTTTGACAGATGTGCCCTGCCTGAAAGTATCTCCTCACACGAGTGAAGTTATCCTCTACAGTTTAGGCTTCCTGGTAGACCTCGTAAAATTCGTCTTGGGATCGATAGATGCTAATGTAAGCCCGAAGCGGGTGCGTGATGCAATATATATTGTCAAATCCTTGTGCAAGGCACTGGATCGACATGCTCCGTTTCACCAGCTCCACGAACAAATTCCAGTACCCAGCGGTCTAATTGACAGTCCAAGGAGATTCGTAACCCACAAATCTATAGCAATATCGTCTGATGTCACTGGCAGCCCTGGTAAGCGCAAGAGGTGCACAGCTCCAGCGGCAGCTGTCAATTCATCGAGCTTCTGTAGGTGTACTGAATGTGGACTATGTGCGCCAGAGAACAATCTGTGGATCAAGTGCTTGATAGAGTATTTTGGTAGAAGTCTTCCAGGATACAGCTCTGACAATTGTGGGTTTGATAGTATGAAAAGACTGCTACCTTACCTCCATGAACTGCCTATTGAGCTCACAGAAGGAGTCCTCCATCTTTTCTCAAGGATGACAGAGTCACTGAGAGATGACCTTCGGAGTAATCTCCTATACCCACTCATGGAATTCTTGAGATGTGTAAACTCAAGATGTGAGCAAGAACTCGATGAGAGTACCATTGAAACTTACGTCCTGATACTGAAACACATTAGATCCTTACTGAACTTCCTTCTTCCAGGAGAGTTGGGTTTGAGATTCGTTCGAGATCTCGAGCAGCAGATCCAGAGAACGCTGTTGAGCTACATGTCAGCTGAAGTTGACACTCAATCGGGTATGTCACCTCGTTCTTTGATGGTTTGTGAAGAAGTTTCCTCGGCCAAATCCTCATCATATTTTGGGCGATTCTTTGACGCCTATAGATGGGTGACAGTTAAGGTACCTCTACTGCTCAACCGGCATGCAGCTCACCAAAAGCAGGTTCCTCTACTTTCTGATCTTGTGGAAAGGGGATGTCGTCTTGGATGAAGTGGAAGCCTACCAGAATAGAAGGTCCAGATTCCTTGCACCGCATGGGTCACCCACAACTTTCGTCGTCATAGTTTGTACGCAAGAGAGAATTCCAATAGCACAATGACAAGATCATTCGCAAGATCCACACTTCTCCACAAATCCTCGACAGGGTTTGTGCCGAAGAGAGAACTCTAACAGTATAATGACGAGATCATTCGCAAGGGCTACTCCAGAAAGTTGTTTGACTGTACCTAGAGGTGACAAGCGTCGTACGCGTACAGCTTCTTTTCTATTCTGTGCCAATATGTCAATCACTCTTCTAATAAATCCAGCACCGCGCAAGTTGATAGATGGGCAGCAACTGTGTGTTGTGGGCAAAGGTTGTACTTGTTTGACCAAGGCAGAGCTCGAGTTCTTTTCATCGTCGGCAGATATGAACACCCCTAGGTTTCACTCGCACCCAAGTTTAAGAATTTTCTTGAGCACCCATGTTCGCTTGAAGCGGCCCACGCACTTGATTGCTTTAATGGCAGGGATTTGTTAGATGTCATCACAATACTCTTGTATTGAATTTAAACGACACATTTGTCGAAAATGTTATAAACAAAATCATGCTGAAGTTATTTATGTTAGAATATATTTGGTACTGACCAAAACCTGCAAGATCATTTAGTTTTATAATTTCATTTAGACGATGAAAGAGGTTACAATTACTAGTGAGGTGATTTTCTATGCAGGTTACCATGGAGAAACACATGATAAGTTCTACACTAAGTCAATTGCCCGATTTATATAAATGATTATTGATAGGTTGAATACCTGACATTCAAATATGGGAAGATTACACTTATTATTGCTTGGATTAAATTTCATAAACAATTGTGTCCAATCTCGACATAGCATTAAGCACTAAATAACTTCCACGCGAATGGAAGTGAGATTTAGAAACGGGAAAGAGGCTCAATATCGCATAGTTGCACGATAGCCTATAGGAACGGGAGGCAAGGATATTCTAGAGTTTTAGAGAGTTTCTTTTCACACCTTGTCCGAATGAATAGCCGAACGAATAGTAGATTTTGTTCATTATTCAATTTTAGTTCCATTGATACCTAGACTGAAGTATATGAAAAATTGAATAGAAAGTTAAGAGTACTTTTTGGTTTTTCTAGGATTTAGAGTGACTATTTCACATTGAGAGCAATGGGTCCAGAACTTTCATTTCTATCTCTTCATATTCAGATTTGAATTTCCTGTGAATTTAATTTGAAAATTTTTGAGATAAAAATTGAGAGTTATGAGAGTTTATATTTTTTAGGATTTGGATAGAATGTATTTACTTAGGTGAGTTGGGATGTGAGAGGTTGTTGTTTTGCAAGTAAGAGGAGATATGGAGAAGAGCATCATGTATTACAATCATTATTCTTGTGTTAGCTATGGCTACATACCCCATGTGGGATCACCTAGAGCAGCTTGGGATACACCATGCATTGTGTTACATCTAAGCTTTACCTTGCAAGGGGTAAAGACCCATGTCAGAAGGATGCACTATGATTGTACCACTTGGAATGTTCAAGTGAGGCGAGTGACCACAGCGACAATGATGACACTTCCTCTATCCCTTTGTTGATCGTTCCAAGGATACCGATCGAGTCGAGAGAGTGGTTAGTTAGCATCTCAAGCGGGTTGTATTTTGGGGTTATTTGAAACTAGTTTTCCTTGTCCACATCTATTCCATAAGCTACCCTATACGCTCCATGATGAGACTATAAAGGCTTTTGCCTACCAGTTTATCGTTTCACACATGATCCCTTGGACAAGTTAGCATGGTTCTTATTCCTCTTACTCCATTGATGGGGTTTTTGTTATGCTAGAGGGGGATGTGCAGAGCATAGAGAGAAGGTTGCTAGATTTCATCAATTCCGAGCGAGAGATTGGACTACCCTACAAGAGGAGTTGGTTAGAGCTGCACATTTTAGGAGACAAATTTTGCCACAAGATACTAGAGAGTCCACTATATTATGATGGTGTAGGTCATTGGGTCAAGTAGGAGAGTTTAGTACAGCAACACGAGCGGTACATCCTTTGTCTATGGCTTGTCTCACTTATGAGACTATCTCTTCCCTATGCTCACTACATCCTATGGTAGGAGAGGGAGTACCATTAGAGGTCTTATATTATCAACATGAGTGGCTTTTATGTCTTGATTGGTCACTTTTTGCACAAGCTCTATGCATTGCCCCTCGTCTCTCTTCATGAGTCTTATTAGGGATGGTATATGAGTATCTTAGAGATTACTTTCAGGTAGATGATCCTTCTAGTGGATTTCTTGAGCTATTTCAAGTGGTTGTAGCAATAGCAGGAGGAGATATCTCTATGTCAATTAGACGGGTGTTAGGAGCCAGTCAACTTCTCATGATGGAAAAGGGCATGGAAGTATTAGACTGATTGCAATTGGAGATATCCTTTTGCGCTTAGTTAGCCACACCATTGTCCTTCAACATTGATCTCACTTCCAAGATCATCTCAGTCCAGATTAGTTTGGAGTAGCTACACCTAGAGGTTGCAAGGTTATTTTCCTACATATCAAGGCACTCCTAGATATCCATCTAGAGTGGGTTGTCATATAGGTGGATGTTGAGAGCACTTTTAATAGCATCTCTTGGGCATCCATCTCTAGAGAGCTTAGGGAGGCTAATGGATGCTTGGAAAGTCTCATTACCTTTGTGAGGTCATTCTATAGCTCTCTTGCTTCCCATTACTACCAGCTTGGGTGGTCATAGGAGGAAGTCACCGTCTTGGAGTCAATTTTTGGTACAAAACAAGGAGATCCTTTAGAGGGACTTTTGTTTACCTTGGCTCACTTTAGAGCTCTCTCATCTACTACTTTGGCAATGTCAGGTTGTGTATTTTTCCCTCCTTAGTAGACAATACACACATTGTGAGCCCCATAGATCATATTAGGCAGGCCTTTGATCACTTGACTCTCGAGCTTCATCTTGTAGGCTTGAGAGTCAAGGTGTCAAAGTGGAAAGTGCAAAGCATGGTCCCATTTAGATATCCCTCCCTACCTTGAGCTTCCAAGGGGATGTGTCATATCTACAAATGGACTACATATACTTGGAGTGCTAGTAGGATTTGAGGATTTAGTCACATGCTTCTTAGATGTTGCCCTTGTAGAGGATATTCTCCATGTAGATGACCTTCCTCTACTAGGAGATCAGGAAGTGGCATTTGGTATACTCTCCTCTAGTATTGCTTATCGTCCGACTTAACTTCTATCATGGTTCCCTCTTCCTTGACTTTCCTTTCATATTTGAGAGCTTTAGATAGGAGGATTATGGGCATCTTTGGTTATATCATTGGACTAGGGAATTTAAAGTGTGTGACAAGGGCTTTGGCATATAGACATACATCTTTACCGATCTTGTGCAGAGGGATCTGCCTATTATCTATGGAGGAGATGGCATCTATAGCATTTTTGGGTAGTTCAGCTTTCTTGGTATCCCTACTTTCCTCCCATTTTGTGGTTACTACTAGGCCAATTTTAGAGACTTATGTGACCAAGGTGGGAGAGGGATCCTTTTCTATGTAGGTATTCTTATGGTAGATGAGATGGTTTATCTCCATGGGCATGGGAAGACCTTCCATTCTTTGCTTCACTACCGTCAGATTGGACCAAAGGTTTGCAATCTTCCTTGATGGAGCAACAATAGCAACATATGCTACATTCTCTCTTAGTTGACTTGTCCATTCCTTGGGCCAATAGAGCACGTCTTTGCTCTTGCTCTGGCAAGGATGCAAGCTCTTGGATCCTAGCTTGACAGTGCATTAGGGCATTCCAACTTGCACCAACCACTTTCTTTACAATGATGAGGTTCCGCCTAGGTTTGGTTCCCTTGTTTGCATCTTAGTTACTCACTTGTGAGTGTGGTTCTACACTAGATGCAACAATGGTCCATATGACATAGTGTCCTTATGGAGAAAAGAGGATAGCTACTCATGATGCCATTAGGGATATAACTTTTGCTATAGCATGAGAGAGTGGATACCTTGCTTTGACAGAGCGCTCATATTCTTTGCAAACAACACGTGTCAAAGCAGACTTATACTTGGTCCAATGGCGGATGTTGTGGTTATAGATCTTACGAATGAGGCAATTTTTGAGGGAGTGATTACTCATTCTCTTGGATAGGTGGCAAGTAGAGCTACAACATGCAAGGTCTCTAAGTATAGGGGTATGCAGCAAGGTCACCTCTTTGTTTCTCTAGCCTTGGAGTTATATGGAGCAATGGACATGGGATTTGACATATTTTTTAGGGAGTGCATGAGAGCTTATCATATTAGACAGCAAGGAGTACCACTCTAACTCTCATACTTTATATCATACTTTAGACAGTGTGTGTCCATTGCTCTACAGAGAACATTGGCTAGTGCAATCCATAGGAGAGCAATCACTCTAGGTGATGCTTCTTTAGATGCTCCAATAGTTTGTAGACCTTATGACTTGCATAGCTTGGATCTCTTAGGTGTGTTAGGGCAGATTTCTCATATCAATACGAGAAATCTGCCCTATCGGACAAAGGAGAGACAAAAGAAGTAGAATGGGGCTCACTAATACTACAATAGTCTTCATGGACCAGATGCATTGGATGTTTGATAGGCTATTGGATAGGTGCATGGTAGTGTTCTTGGATGATACTTCAATCTACAGCAAGACAAAGGTAGAACAAACAAATCAAGTGCAAGAAGTCATAAGATGACTACATCAATAGTTTTACTACAAGAAGTCAAAGTGTGTCTTTTGGCATAAGGAAGTTGCCTTCTTGGGTCACAAGATCTCATCAGAGGGGATCAAAATGGAAGAGGAGAAAATCAAGGCCATTACTAATTGGCATACTCCAAAGGATGCTATAGAAGTATGAGCATTTAATGGATTGGTAAGTTTTTATTGACGGTTCATCCACTACTATGCTCATGCAGCCGCACCATTGATAGACTTCTTTGAGAAGAACTTGAGCTTTCAATGGACCACCAAGCACAAAGAAGCATTCTAAAAGATGAAACATATGGTGTCTTCAAGACCCATTCTTCAACCATATGATCCTCAACTACTTTGTGTAGTTGATTTTGATACTTCTAACTTTGTAATTGGAGCCAAGAATTCCCAGATGTGTTACATCCTATTGCCTTTATGTCTCATCGATTAAATATAGCAAAATAGAACTACTTTGCTCAAGATGAAGAACAACTAGCAATTATATAGTCACCAAGGTATGGAGGTTATATCTCTAGGGGAAACAAAAGATGATGCAAATTGATCACAAGCCCTTGTTATAGACATTACATTTGAAACACATGAAGAGTTTACATCATTGATGGGAGGAACAACTACAATTTTTTGACATCAAACTTGAGTTCCCTGGTTGGTTCCATGTCATCTCTGATGCCCTATCATAACGACCTGATTTGAATTCTCTTCTTCTCATCATGGTTGCAATTATGACAATATCATTTGACTCCAAATTTCAAATCAAGTTTAAGACAACTTTACAACAAGATCCTTTCTTTCAGATGGTATAAGGTCATCTTGCAAATGTGACAAGGAGTACAACACCTTCTCCTTCAAGAAAGGTCTTCTATTTTGTGAGAACCAGATCTATGTTCCAGCCATGGGTGATCTCTGACTTGTGCACCTCTAAGAAGCCCATGACTTACCTATTGGTCATTGGTGGCCCAACATGGCACAAGATGTTTGAGAGTTTGTTTGATCTTGTGAGTGCTACCAATGCAACAAGACCAAAAACCAAAATCCAAGTAGACTCCTTCAACCACTCCCCATTCTATCTACTCATTGGGAACATGTGGACTTAGATCTAATCATATCCTTACCCAAGACAAAGCAAGGTCACACAATAATCATGGTGTTTGTGGATAGGCTTAGTAAGCAAATCCCTTTGGCACCAACCTTTGATATTGTGGATGGTCCAATGTTGGCACAAATCTACTTGAATAATATCTTCAAGCATCATGGGATGCCTTGTGTACTCATCTCCAACCGTGGTGATGCCTTGTGCACTCATCTCCAACCATGATCCTCAAATCATTGGAAAATTTTGGCAAGCACTCTTCTAGATACTTGACACCAAGCTTACCTTGTCCTGGCATGACATGACATGATCTATCATCCTCAAATTGATGGACAATCTGAATTTGCAAATTGCAACTTGGAGTATATGCTTTGTGCTTTTGTCAACGTTCACCATACCATTTAGGATGAATGTCTTGCAATTGCTGAGTTTGCATACAATAATTCCAAATAGGCAAACACCGGATTTTCTCTTTTTTTCCTTAAGTTTGGCCAAGATCCACTTGTTCTAGATTCCCTTCTCACTCCTCCTCATCTCATGTCCCTCGTACTTCCACCTTCTTGACCCCCATATCCCAATCTCTCCAACAAGCAAAACCCCATCTCCTTGTTGCTCTGAATTGTCAAAAGCAATATCATACCACCATCATTGTGATATCACCTTTCAAATCAGTGATAAATTCATGCTCTCATCTAGTAACCTACCTCTCCTACTAGATACCCAATTCCATAAACCTGCTTCTAATTGGATAGGACCTTTTGAGATCACTTAAATCATTTCTCTTGTTGCTTATCAACTCGCTCTACCTTGTCATATGTGCATCCACCATATCTTTCATTTTTCCAAGTTGAAACCTTTTGTTCCTAATCCATCTTCTTTTTCCCTTTGTGTCCAACCTCCTCGTCCTCCAATCCCTATCAATGATCATGAGGAGTATGAAGTTGATCGTATCCTTGCACATTACCACATTCAACAAGGCCATCGACAACATACAAAGTACAAAGTCCTTTGGAAAGGGTATTTCTTTCATGATATCTCTTGGGAGTCTCTTTCTCATCTCCAGAATACACAAATGGCTATCCAAGAGTTTGGAGCTTCAATGGTGACAAGGATATCACCAACCAACAAGGGAGAATATGTAACAATATGGATTATAGTGATGAGCTAATCAAGGCTAAAAAAGTAGCAAATGTGCCAAATTAGGCTTGAATATTCAATGAGTACCTAGGAAGCTACTTAGTACATTCCAAGTATTGAATAACGTGTATGCCAAGTGATGACTTTTAAGAGGAAGTTTTTTGGAAGCTTCTTGACTAGCTTAGCTTGCACCCCAAGTAGATAGCTTCTATAAGGAAGCTTATAGAAACTTCCAACTACCTTAGCATGCACACCAAGTAAGAAGCTTCTTGAAGGAAGCTTCTCGGTTAACTTGGCTTGCACTCAAAGAAAGTGACTTAAGGAAGTTTCTTGAGAAGCTTCTTAAGAGCTTTGTATGTTTTAATACTCCACGGACAAGAGAAGAGAGAAAGCATAGATTTCACATTCAATCCTCTGATGCCCCAAAGGAGCACCTTCTCTTTATTATATAGACAAAGAGGATTTCTTCCAAGGAAGCTCCACCATAGGATTAGGCACATGGATATGTGACATGTCTGCAAGCTCCAACCTTGGATTACTTGCTTGGATGGGTGACATGTCGGTCTTGGTCCTATCTGGTTGGTCAAACAAGCTTTGACCAGAGGGAATCTTTTAGGGGGGATTTGCACACTCGGGGAGAGGGGGAGATTTGCACATTTTCAAGACCTAATTCATCCATTTAGGCCTACAAAATTGCCTTCAAATATTTTAGGTATATTTTGATTCCTACTCTATTAGTTTAAGTCCCCTTTTGGTGATACCTCTTCTGATCTATTTAGTCCATCAAGTGTAACATCCTTCCAAATGTCATCAAACCAATTCTCACCTTTAAATCATATGTCTAGCTATTTGTTGTAGGGTTTTCAAGTCTATTTTGGTTTCTACCCTATTAGTAGAAGTACTCTTTTGGTGATACTGATCTGATCTATTTTTCCCCTCATGTATAACATCATTCCATATGTTACCAAACCAAATTTTAAATCTAAATCATATGGCTAGCACTTGGTATTAAATATATTCACTATAAATGCCAAAGCCAAAGCTCATGCTAGACATTTGAAGTTTCTCACACTCAAGTGTCCCAATGTGATCTTCCATTCTCTTATTTCTCTCCTTGGTCTTGGTCTTTTATATCATTCTTACTCCAATACCAATATTAAGAATTGAGGAGAGAAATAAGAGAATGGAAATCAAAGTAAAAGATCACATTGGGACTCTCAAGTGAATGAAACTCCAAATACTTAACATGGGCTTGGGCTTTAGTATTAATAAGGATATGCAAGGTCCTTGGGAAGCTTCCAAGCAAGCTTCTTAGAAATTGCATTCTTAGAGTGCAAGCTAAGTTACTTGGGAAGCTTCCCAAGAAATTTCTTTCTAGAAGCCATCTACTTGGCTTGCAAACTAAACTAGAAAAAGAACTTCCTTTTAAAATCCATCTACTTGGTGTGCAAGCAAAACTAGCCAAGAAATTTCCTTAGAACTTCCTCCTAGAAGCCGCCTAGTTGGTATACACATTACCTAATACTTAGGAAGTACCAAGAAGCTTCTTAGGTACTTTTAAAACATTCTTAAAATTCTTGGCTAATTTAGCCTATTTGCTAAAAGTTCTTCTTAGGAAATTTTGGCAGCCCAATGAAAACCTTTACCACAAATGTGGCATTTTGTTGGAGGTTTATCCTTTCATTTGCCTTGCTCCTTGATGTTTGTATTGGAAAATTGCTTTCATTATTGTGACCTCGTCTCTCCCTCCACTGCCCTTTGCCTTTGTTATGACTAGAAAACAGGGCAGTAAACTAAGAACTTCCATGTTTTATCATGGTTCCTTTATGTAGGAGTGAGGTAACAACTTCTTGAAAGGTAATGGTTTTGGTATTTTGTAGGGTTTTGATGTAGCTTGCAAATTCTGAGTACATGAAACAAAGCATAGTGATGGCTTGTTCCTTGTTTTCAACAACCACTCCAACATTTTTTAGTTTAATAAGAAGGCTTGAAAAGTGGGAGACATGCTTGGTAATAAACTCCCTTTTTTCATTTTTAGGTAGAGGAATTTTGCTTTGAGATCCATTTAGTGATTACATCTTAGGAGATGTAGGTTGACTTGAGGTGCTCCCAAATTTTCTGGGAGGTATGGCAATCTTGAACATGGCTGAAAATATCTTATGAGTCATAGTCCCAAAGTGCTATCTTGGCAATTTTATCTTTCTTTTCCCAATCAATAATTGCTTGATTCAATGCATCAACCATTACTTGTGTTGTAAGGGTTGTACTACTGGCTATTAGGGCCACCATTGCTATTACAGCTATTGTTAATTGCATAGCAATTGATGACAAGGGGTTTAAGCTTGCATTGTAAATAATATCCCTATAGCACTCTTTTGAGAATCTATTCTCAATCATTGAACAATTCCATCAAATTTCTTCCAAGATGTTGTGTTGATGAGTTGGGAATTCATCATGGTTTTTGATGGGAGTGGGCTTGCTTGTTTTGCAGGGGTAAGTTTTCTTTAACTTTGGTTAACTCTTTGATTCAATTTCAAATGTTAGTTAGGATAGAAAAATATCTCAAAGAAGTTCAATTCAAATTTTTATGAATTGCTTTGATTTTACCAACAACTTCTTAGTTTTGAGATTGGTACTTTGCTTGGGTCCTATGTGGGTCTATTTTTGTGTTAAATGGTGGTGGGTGAGAAAATTTTATTGGATCAAAGAAATAGAAATTATGACTTCTATTTTGCATGTTGTGGTCGGGCTTCTAAGTTGTTGGCATTGATTAGACGTCAACAAGGTCAAGAAGAAAGAGAATAGAGCATTCTTGGAAGGGAGTTGTAATACTCCAAGGACAAGAGAAGAGAGAAAACTCAGATTGCACACTCAAACATTTGATGCCCCAAAGGAGCACCTTCTCTTTATTATATAGGCAAAGAGGATCTCCCCCAAGGAAGCTACACCATAGGATTAGGGACACAAATAGTTGACATGTCAGCAAGCTCCACCCTTGGATTACTTACTTGGAAGGGTGACATGTCTGGTCTAGGTCCTATCTGGTTGGTTAAACAAGCTTTGACCAAAAGGAATCTTTTAGGGAATCTTCCTATAGGAATCTCAGAATCATGTGAGTAAGGTACCATTGGAAAGCTCTCGATGAGACAAAGCAAGGGGGACAAAAGGCCAGCCTTTCCTCCATTGGGGGGAGGGAATCTGCACATTTTGAAGGCCTAATTCATCCATTAAGGCCTCCAAAATTGCTTTCAAAGATTTCAGGCATATTTCAGTTCCTACTCTATTAGTAGAAGTCCCCTTTTGGTGATACCTCTTTCTGATCTGTTTAGTCCATCATGTGTAACATCCTTCTAGATGTTACAAACCAATTCTCACCTTTAAATCATATGTCTAGCTATTGGTTCTAAGGTTCTCAAGTCTATTTCGGTTTCTGCCCTATTAGTAGAAGTACTCTTTTGGTGATACTTCTATCTTATCTATTTTGACCATCATGTATAACATCATTCTAGATGTTACCAAACCAAATTTCACATCTAGATCATATGGCTAACTCTTGGTATTACAGACCTCCCTCCTTTTAAGATGCAACGTCCTCGTTGTGCAATTGTTGCTCAAATGCTTGCACCAACACCGGTGCAGTGCCAAATTGGCAGCGGGCTCCCATGTTGCTTCATAGAGGGGATAACCTTTCCATTGTACTAGATACTCCACCCACGGATAGTGAGTACCATGCATGCACTTTTGGAGAATCCGCTCCACTTCATATTCCTCTGTGCCATCAATGAGTGTCGGACAAGGTCAAATGTCTTGTGTGGAATGATCCTGGCCTGATCGGGGAGCATATCTGCGTAGTAGAGAGACATGGAACACTGGATGGATCTTCATGTGTGGTGGTAGCTCAAGGTGATAAGCCACAACGCCAATGCGATGAAGAATCAATAAAGGCCCAATAAAACGAGGTCTGAGCTTATGAGGTCCAACTAATGTGAGGTTGGTTGTCAATAGCCACACTTGACACCCAACATTGAACTCCATGTGCCTACGGTGTGCATCAGCATACTGCTTCTATCAATTTTGCACAATCTATAACTTGTGCTTGGCACTCTCCACACCTTGTTGGATTCTAGAAACAAATGTGTTGACTACATTGACCTTGGTAGTCACTTGACAGATCTTCATCAAGCTAGAATGTGTGAAGAGATGCTCACCATACATGAGGAAGAATGGAGTGACCTGGGTGGATGTATTCACTGAATTGTTGTAAGCAAATTCCACCAACGGGAGTAGGGTGTCCCACCTCTCTTGCTCTTCTAAGGTGAAGCCACATAACATGTTTTCAATCATGCAATTAGCCCACTCTGTTTGGCCATCTGTTTGTGGGTGGTAAGCTGTGGACATGGCCAACTTGGTTTTGAAGAAACCAAAGTGTTTGCCAAAACAAACTGGTGAATTGGGTGCCTCTATTGGCGATGAGTACTCTAGACAAGCCATGGTGAGCAAAGACAACATCTAAGTATAATTTGAGCTAGTTGTGGAGCGGTCACCTCCTTGGTGGTAGCGTGTACATGAATCATTTTGCTGAGCCGGTCCACAAAGACCACGATAGAGTCAAACCTTGAAATGGTCTTGGGTAATTCACAGACGAGATCCATACTCTCTTGTTCCCAACGTTGGGTAGGAGTGGGGAGAGGTTGAAGGAGCCATGCAGGAGCTTGATTAGAAGCTTTGTTCTGTTGAAAGTAGGCAGCTCCGCACGTAGTCCATCACGTCATTGCTCATCTTGGGCCAATAGTAATAGCGCTTGATTGCATCCAAGGTCTTGTCCACTCCGACATGAGCTGCAATGGCCAAATCATGACTTTCTGCTAGAATGGTGGAGCATAATTCTGGGACATTTGTGATCCATAATCTGCCATCCCAAAAGGTGAGTCCTTGGGTGTTGGTGACACCTTTGGATGATTGCGCTTCTACAATCTGTGGATCAGTTTTTGTAGCAACTAGAATCTTTGGCCAGAATTCAGGGTTAATCTTAACCTCTACCACCAAGTTGTTTGCCATTGGCATGCGGGTGAATGCATCTGCAAGTTGCTTCTTACCTTCCACGTAGGTGATTGTCATGTTGAAGCATTGTCGCCACTTTGCCCACCAAATTTGGTAAATTTAGATAGATCCTTCTGCATCTTGAGGTAGATTAGAGGTTTGTGGTCTGTCTCTACTACCAATGCCTTCTCGCCCAGATAGTGCTTCCAATGCTTGGTTGCTAGAATGATGGCCAACTCTTCTTGTTCTGTGGTGTGGTAGTTGCGCTCTTTTGGTAACAACTTTTGAGAGAAATATGCAATTGGATGCCATCCGTCACGCCAGTCTTGTTGTAGGACTGCTCATATTGCTATGCCTGATGCATCTGTAGCCAACTTGATTGGATGTTTTGGGTCATACCACTTCAAGATTGGTGCATGTAGCAAGGCGGCCTTCAATTCTTGAAAGGCCAACTCTTGTGCAGTTCCCCATATCCACTTCTTCCCCTTGCCAAGTAGTGCCATTAAAGGTTGTGCAACCTTGGAGAAGTCCTTGACAAATCTGCGATAGAATCCCATCAACCCCAAGAAGCTCTTAAGTTGAGTCTGATCTTCTAAGGCACTCCATTTTTGAATTACCTCTATTTTATCTATCAATGCTTGAATGCCCTCTGCACTTACTCTATGCCCCAAGTAGTCTACTTCAGACTTGCCAAACTCACACTTTGAGATTTTGGCGTACAATTGATTTTGTCTTAGAATCTAGAGGACCTCTTGTAGATGTTGTTTGTGTTTTGTCATTGTGCTACTATATACTAAGATATCATCCAAGAAGATGATAACAAACTTATCCAAGTATGGACAAAATATGTCATTCATTAGACTCATGAAAGTGGCAGGTGCATTGGTGAGGCCAAAAGGCATCACAAGATACTCAAAGTGGCCAAACCTGGTTTGAAAGGCAGTTTTCTACACATCCTCCTCTACAATTTAGATTTGATTGTAACCGCTCCGCAAGTGCAGTTTGGTGAAGTATCTTGCTCCATGGAGTTGATCAAACAAGTCATCCATGCGAGGTAAGGGGTATTTGTTCTTCACTATTTGTTGATTGAGACCCCGATAGTCAATGCACATGCGCATTGTACCATCCTTCTTCTTCACAAACAAGACAAGGGCCCCATATGGTGATATGCTAGGTTGGATGAACCCTTTCTGCAACATCTCCTCAATTTGAGTCTTACACTCCTCCAACTCATGAGGCGATAGGCAATATGGGGCCTTACAAGGAGGTGTCTTCCTCGGGAGTGTCTCAATTTTGTGATCTACTCGCCTTTTTGGTGGTAATCTTGAGGGTAGATCATCAAGAAAGACATCTTGAAACTCATCCACCAAATCCTTCAGTTTCTCAGGAATTTTTCCATCGAGTTGTGCACTTTGGACTTCTCTTATTAGACCCATAAAACATCTATCGGTCTTATAGACAGTTGCCGTCCTTATGACATATAGAGGCAGTTTCTACCTGTGTGATTTTTCTTTAACCCCAATGATTGACCATTGGTGGGTTCTCACTACTTTCTTCCTCCAATCCACCATAGGGTTGTATTGCTCCATCCATGGCATGCCTAAAATTGCATCATAACGAGCTAACTATATCATTTGCCACTCAATTGCTTCTTGATATTCTCCTACAAAGAGGGTTACCCTTCGAGGTAATGATTCAATCCTCTCTATTTGCCCATTAGGTAACTCTAATTCTTAACTCCCATCTCTCTCTAGATCCATTCCCAATCTTATTGCAACAGAGCAAGATAAGAAATTCTCTGTTGCTCCCGGATCTATTAATACTCTCACTTGATTACTTTCTAGGATTCCATGCACAAAAATCAATTGTGAGGTTGCCTTTCGGGATCTTTGCACATTATTCTTCTTCCTTCCCTCACTTCTCTGCTTCCTTATTGAGCCAGTAAGGCCGCGAGGTACATTTACTAGCGATCTTTGTTTTCCAAAGTAATTTCCACCTCCTCCTCTTCAATGTGCCTCTCCATGTTGTTCAAAGATCGCCTATACAAAGGCTGAGGGCCTTTAGGGAAACGAGTGCGACAGATGGTAGATATGTGCCCAATACGGCCACAATTGTAACAACGGTGTTGTTCTCCTCTAGTCCCTCCTCCTCGTGGGACTCCATCTCTTCGTTCTTCTACCCGTCCACGCTCCTCTTGAAGCGGTCGTGTTCCTCGATCCCGGAATCAAAAGTTTGGATGGGTGACATGTCTGGTCTAGGTCCTATCTGGTTGGTCAAACAAGCTTTGACTGGAGGGAATCTTTTAGGGATCTTCCTATAGGAATCTCAGAATCATGTGAGTAAGGTACCATTGGAAAGCTCTCGATGAGACCAAGCAAGGGAGAGGAAAGGCCAACCTTTCCTCTATTGGGAGAGGGAATCTACATGTTTTTGAGGCCTAATTCATCCATTTAGGCCTCCGAATTGCCTTCAAAGATTTTAGGCATATTTTGGTTTCTACTCTATTAGTAGAAGTCCCCTTTTGGTGATAACTCTTTCTGATCTATTTAGTCCATCATGTGTAACATCTTTCCAGGTGTTACCAAACTAATTCTCACCTTTAAATCATATGTCTAGCTATTGGTTCTAAGGTTCTCAAGTCTATTTCAGTTTCTTCCATATTAGTAGAAGTACTCTTTTGGTGATACTTCTTTCTTATCTATTTTGACCATCATGTATAACATCATTTTAGATGTTACCAAACCAAATTTCACATCTAGATCATATGGCTAACTCTTGGTATTACAAGAGTGAACGTGCATCTAGGTTTGTTTGCTACAGGACTCCTACAAAAGTTAAAAGTAATTCTAGAATTGTTCGGTCCTATTTTTAGCTATGTATTTTTCTAGACATTTGTAAATTCACTCAGATACCATATAGGAAACTTGTGTTCACCGAGATTGAGATGAGACTACAATGTATAGTCACACTCTTTACTTAGAATCAATGTAAATAATAGTAACATCGTGCATATATACATCGCTATACAACATACATTGTTGTCTACATCATACATTTTAGACACATAACTCACACATAAATCATATATAGAATCTAAAGTGCCACAATAATTGGTTCTTTTACACGACTTAAATCAACTCAACTCAAATCAATACTTGATCTGTCTCTCTATAAATTGTCAACAACCGGACATTGATTACAATCAAGCCACACCTACTCTAGCTAATAGAATCCAAATAATGCTCACCGGCTTTTGTCTACCATAGCCAAGAATTCAAAGGCTTAACATCAAAGAAGTAAGCTCTCTAGAGCTGCACTTTGAAAGCATACCCCTAGACTTGAGCTAGGTTTGAAACCCTAACGGTCCCATTGATGGCACACCCAACAATACAAATGGTGCAAAGTGATGGTGGGCCCCAACATGAAGTTAGTACCCAAAGAACACAAAATCTGACCGTCAGATTGTAATCCACAAGTAAATGCTAAAATATCTCTAACCACTAGCACTGCAACTCCAGTGTCCAAGCAATCTAGATGCGATACTACAAATGGCATGACAGTTGTCGTGCATATACACATTGCTACATAACATACATCACTGTCAACATCATACACTATGGACACATCACTCACACATAAGTCATACATAGTCTCTAAAGTGCCACAATCGCCCTCCTAGTTGGTGGTTAGGTCCCTCTAACTCCAGAATAGCCACCTACTCCAAGTATATAGTATACCCTATGATGGGCAAAGATCAAGAGGCCAAGTGCTATCGAGCCCCATTGTTAGTTGCATGTTTGTAATCTATACCATATGAAGGATGAACTAGCTATCGGTCAAGCACATCTAGGACATAACTATTGTTCTTGAGGAACCACCATGAGAAGAAGAGTCATACATGCCATATGCCATCCTCTCAAACAACTATCACACACTAACATAATAGAAACTCCACCAAAAGAGCCACATAACATACACCTCAAGCCTGCCTATACAAGTGCCAAGCTTGGGTCCATAGTACCATCAATGTTTAGGAGGTGGCATGGTGCACAATTGCACACATGATCCTTCCAAACAACACTATCACAACCTTCCAATATAAGGACTCTAGATGGCAAAACCTTGTGCACAAGATAGTGTGGCCTAGCAAAACATCAAGTGTCATTGGTGTTGTCTGCTATAGATATACATAGTCACTTGGATGAAATTGACGAATCAAGGATCTATAATCTTCTCCACAAATAGTAGCATAACATCAACATCCCTATGTTGAGCAATTGCCAATTTCTCAAAGGTCATCGGTATCACTCTCTGAAAGATCTTTGGCCATTAAGAACATGCGCTCACCCATACATCTGGATCATCCAAGTTCAAGACAATAGTAGCATCTTGACAAAATAGCTGCATGTAAATCTAGATCTTGTCCACAAAGTACAATGTAAGGAGAGAAGGATACTAAAGAAGCTTGTTGGCTAAACCAATACCCATGGCCAACCAAGGTAACAGGAGATCCAATCTCCCAAGTGGCTTCTCTACAAACCATACTTCTGCAATCCTCTCTTCACTATCTGAACCACTCTCTTTGCTAAGACATCTTCCTTAGGGTGATCTTGGGAAGTAGTACAATGATCAATCAAAGCCTTGTCACACAAGACCCGAAACTCTGCCAAGAACCCTATACCTTAATCAGTCAAAACCTCCATTGGTGCACCAAAATGAGTAAGAACCCAATCTAGGAATGAATAAGCTATCCTTTCACTGGACTTGTCAGAAGTTCCACCAACTCAATCCACTTGGAGAAGTGCTCCACCATCACCAAAACGTAGTATTGATGTCTCATAGTCAATTGTAAAGGTCCAGCAAAGTCAAAACTCCAATGGTAACACAATCCCATGATAGGTAAAGGGTGCAACTATGGCATAGGAGCATTGAATGATGCTCTAACTTGGTCATAAACCACACATCTAGAAACAAACTATTGTACATTGGTCTGCATACCGCACCACCAATAATGACTATGGAGTAAGCTATATGTATGCTTTACTCCAAAGTGTCATAGCTCCTTATGAGCATGATAGACAAATTGTAATCTCCAAGATGGAAGTGGTACTACTCTCAGTTTACCATCCTCCCATATACACAAAAGGTGTCTGCCTTCCAATCTGAACCGTCTGGTTTGTTGAAGAATATGATCTCTCTCCTTGGCCCCAACCGTACCACCCACAACACTAGTGCAAAGATAGTACATCACTAAGACACCATCATGAATGTCTTGTTGAATTGTACCAATATCTTCACTCTCTAGATCTCTGACCTCAATAACTCCTCCTATATGCACTAAGAGAGACACCACCAAAGTCTCAACAAATATACAAAGAAAGGTAGATGCATGCCAACTTGGCACTATCTCCTCATCTATCTCACCATGCCAACATGCTCCAGTCTGATCTTGTTGGTTAGGACATGGGTTTCTACTCAACCCATCTACATCATGGTTCACCACTCTAGGTCTATAAATAACTATGAAATCATATTTCTATAAAATCAGGGCCCATTGTGCAAGTTTCCTTGAAAGCTTGTCGGACTCCATCAACCACTTCAATAGCTAATGATCAGTGATGAGAATAAAGGGTAAATAGGTAACATCGGAATGTGCTACTGCCAAACTATTGCCAAGCACTTCCTCTCATATGAACTATACTTCACCTCTGCTGAATTGTTGGAGCAATTAGCATAGGCCACCACAAACTCCTTCCCCTCATCATCATGTTGGGTGAGCACTACTCCAAGCCCCAACATTCTCCAATCAGTGTGAACTTGAAATGCTTGTCCTCTAATCGGTCTCCTCAAAATAAGAGTAGATGTCAACCTCTCCTTGAGCTCTACAAAAGCTCTCTCCTACTCATCTCCCCAACACCACTCTTGTGTAAGCTTGGTCAGCTTCGTCAAGGCCTTGTCATTGGCATTAAATCCTCTAACATAGCAGCAATGAAAGTTCACCAACCCAAGGAATGCTCACACTCTACTCACATCTGTAGGTCAAGGAATACATGAAATAGCCTCCACCTTGGTCTATTGAACACCAAGTCCTGTAGGGTAGATAGTGTGACCCAAATACTCAACTTGCTTGTGAAGGAACCTACACTTCCTAAGATGTAATTTGAGTCCATGAGATCTCAATCTCACAGACACCTCCAACAAATGTCTCTCATGCTTCTCCGCAATAGTGCTATAGACCAAAATTTCATCAATATAGCACCGAGCAAAATCCAACCCAGCTTGGATCCTATCCATGACCCTCTAAAACTCAGTAGGAGTATTCTTTAACCCAAATGGTAAGAACCTCCATTGATATAACATATCCTTATCGTGAAGATCAATAACCTAGATTGATTTCTTGGACTTATCTTCTTCTTTGATCGGCAACTAATGATATCTTTCTCAAAGATCCAAAGTACAAAAGACCTTTGCATACTCAATCGTATCAAAGATCTCTTCTAGTGTAGGCATGGCATACCGATCAGCCCTAATCTATTGGTTGATAGGATGGTAATCTCCACACATCTGCCTATCAGTGTAGTCGCCATGCATATCCTTCTTGGTTGGCATCACTATAGCTAATGCATACTCTTCATGTGAAATCTCTACCAAACCAACCTCAAAAAGATCACTACTTTGGCTCTGAATCAATACTTGCTCCATGTCACTATATCGATAGGGACGTCAAAAAACTGGTGTATTGCTTGTCAGCTCAATCCATATACCAGGTCCTTTTAGAGCACCTAAATCCTTCATACTAAAGGCAAAAAAACTCATGTAGCTCCTTAACAACCTCCATACCCCCTATCTTTCCTCTCCTATAAGCTTGGGTCCAAGATCTAGCTCCCAAGTATCCTTTGTAATTGTCATAGGAGTGGAAGACGTACTGAGTGGCTGCTACACTGCTAGTGTCATGCTCCCAATCACTAGAGGTCCCAACCTTAGTGTAAAAAACTCCCTCCGATTTGGCTGCAAGCTCCATACGTCCTCTAGTTCATCCCAAGTAGACCAACGTGTAATCCAAGTAGCTTGGATTGGATCCAAGTAGACCACTCTCCCTAGTAGCCACTGGTTGTGTCCCAAGAATACCATGTCCACTTGGTCCATCACTCCTAGCATGTGCCTGAAAGTCCATAGCTTGACTAAACACCTTACTCCTGGATGCCTCTTACATTGCTAGAACAATGGTAATATCAGTGCAAAAACCCATTGCCCACTCTCTCTCATTGGCATTGGGCTCCACCAACCAGTCCAAGACCTCCCTCTCAAAAAGCATGAGAGCCTGGGAAACTCATAAGTGTGGGAAAAGTGGCTCTAGGCTATCCAACTAGGTTCACCATTGCCATAGGTGACCTATTAGCCACTACCACCATTTGAGATTGACGCCCAACATCCAAGATGTCATCAACAATGATGTGGTCTAGTCGTTGAATCCCATCATAAGCACGTTGTAGAACCTCTTTAGGTAAGAGGTTTGTCCACCAAGACAAACCTCTTACAAAGACAAAGATGATAAGCCCGTGATCCCACTCTGGCTGCATCTAATAATACAGCAGGTCCCATCCAAGAATGGACCTGATGTGTAATCGCCACCAATCTGGTCTGAGAATTACCCATCAAAGGAACATTCTCCAAAAGGTAAGTTGGACTTGGAGATGTTGACATATGCATAACATCTCCCAAAACACACCAGAATAGGGTCCTTAAGATCCAAACCTGGCCACCACATGTATGTCCCTAACATGGCCATCCAAAAAATCACCAAATGAACATGCCTATGCATCCCCAATAAGGATATGTCTGCTGGTAGGGCCTTTTGATAACCCCTTACTGCAAACATTGGTAATAACTTTGGATACCAATAGGCCAAGTGTGCCACATGATGGAGAGAGACTCGCTTGGCAATCTCATATCTCTCCACATAATAGTACCTCTATACTCATATACCTGCTTGTAATATTGTAGCTAGTCCAGTGCTAATCCCACCAAACAACTCCAATAGACATACTACCTCTACTCGTTACTACCAAGCAATGAGTGTGTGGTATCCAAAGGTGTCAAGGTAATTGACTTTGGGTACAAATTTTCTCACACTCATCTCCTAGTGGTACAAAGGCTCCATTCCAAGCTTGCTGCATCAACCGATCTGCATGCTATTGCAATGCCTCCTCTAAACTCCACAATGGAACATCCAAGGTGGATGGAACAATCCCACTCATACTCCAAATCCAAGTGATCTCCTCTGGTACTAGAGTATCCTCTACATAGGCATTCCTCTCCAATAAATCACCAGGCCAAGTAACAACACCACTAAAAGCTAAAATTGATGTTGTCATGGTCCCGGGCTGTAGTGAGCCAAGATTATCACTATTGTAGCATACTAATAGGCGACATACTTGTCCCTCACCTGACTATCAACCTGGTCTATATGAGGTTGTCTCCTCCCAATAGTCAAAACTAAAACCCATGGGGTATAACATTACTCCCCCAACTAACACATCATTTGACTCAACTATTGTCACAATAGCCTGAGCTCTAACCATTGAGCTATCAATTAGGTGACCAGGCTGAACCTAGACAATAAGCTCTCCATGTGTGATGTATTGTGTCGAACCACCTCCTAGAGATGTCTGGGTCTGAAATGGACACCTTTGTACATTGGTCTTTCATAACCCTAGACCGACAACTATAGCCTTCCCCAACATAAGGGGCTATGCACCAAAGTCAAGTAAGACCCTCTCTAGTATATAGACCTTCCCTAAAGGTCCTATGTAATACCAAGAGTTAGCCATATGATCTAGATGTGAAATTTGGTTTGGTAACATCTAGAATGATGGTATACATGATGGTCAAAATAGATCAGATAGAAGTATCCAAAAGAGTACTTCTACTAATAGAGCAGAAACCGAAATAGACTTGAGAACCTTAGAACCAATAGCTAGACATATGATTTAAAGGTGAGAATTGGTTTGTAACATCAGGAAGGATGTTACACATGATGGACTAAACAGATCAGAAAGAGGTATCACCAAAAGGGGACTTATACTAATAGAGTAGGAACCGAAATATGCCTGAAATCTTTGAAGGCAATTTTGGAGGCCTAAACGGATGAATTAGGCCTAGAAAATGTGCAGTTCCCCCCCCCCCCCAATGGAGGAAAGGCTAGCCTTCCCTTCCCCTTCTTTTTCTCATTGAAAGCTTTCCAATGGTACCTTACTCATGTGATTTTGAGATTCCTACAAGAAGATCCTCTAAAAGATTCCCTCCGGTCAAAGCTTGTTTGACCAACCAGATAGGACATAGGCCAGACATGTCACCCATCCAAGTAGGTAATCCAAGGGTGGAGCTTGCTGACATGTCACCTATCTGTGTCCCTAATCCTATGGTGGAGCTTCCTTGGAGGAGATCCTCTTTGTCTATATAATAAAAAGAAGGTGCTCCTTTGGGGCATCGAATGTTTGAGTGTGCAATTTGTGTTTTCTCTCTTCTCTTGTCCTCGGAGTATTACAATGGTATCAGAGCGAGTGTTCTAGTCCAGGAGAGTGGATCACCCCTCTTGGAATAGCACGAACTACTGAAATTGAGTAATTTGAGGTGGAGAACATAGAGTAATCGTTAGACTTAGGAAGGACTTTAGAGAGCGGATGGGATGGATGCATCGGGAGGACGATTTCTCGCACTTTGCTTTCCATTCTCAAACCCATTCCACATCAAGGTTATGTACATCCAGCATGAGCAAATGAGAGTATCGCTAGTTTATCACTTTGGTGCAGAATTCATGGACAGAGTGACGAACTGACCAAACCCGGTGATTCTACCCGTGGTGATATATGATAGAGAGTGGGATTTGACAGTCTACATTCTATTATGATAATGGATATGAATGTTCAAAATCCTCTCCCTTTCAACACTCAAGTAGAAATCTGTTATGTAGTGAGGCCGAAAGTGATGTTTAGAGATTTTGTGGTTAGGAATTTTGGTGAGGAGTATTATCAACAAGTGATAGCTTCTAAGGTCCCAATGGTAGTTCTGATAGTTCGTGCGCCTTCCAGAGTGATTATATTGACTCTGTATTGAAGCAGACATTAGCAATTGAGTGTTGCAATAACCATGGATCAGCAATTGCAAGAACTGGTGCAAGGAATGCAAGGGATGTTGAATGAATTTCAAGAGATTAAGATGACCATGAAGACATTACAAAGTCAAGTGCAAATCCTTAGGAACGATCAAGCCATGCAAGAAGAAGAGCTGTCTCAAACCCCAATACCTACGACTGAAGTACTTGGAGAGGCACCCGTGCCTACGAACCCTATCAACGATGAAGCCACATTGCTACTCTGGATGAAGAAGACCTGCAACATCGAGCCTTACAAGGGGCAACGTACGATGGGAGTAGTGGAAAATTGGATCTCGAGAATGAATCGATATTTCCGATTGTTCTCAATAGAGATCACAGAGCATGCTGCAGGCGTGTTTGCATGTGCGTACTTGACCGATAAAGCCCTCACATGGTATGTGCTTGGGAACAATCCATGCTGGCAGAGAGAAGAGAGGTCACATGGACAGCAATGCAAGAAGGACTATTGAAGAATTTCCAATCGGTGGATTCTGTGCAGATGGCTCAAACCCGACTATGGGGATTGAGATAGAAGAAAAGCATACAAGAGTATGTGGAGGCATTTTTGGATCTACAAGTCGCAATTACCGACATGAGCCCAGCAGAGGCTCTCAACAATTTCAAACAAGGGTTGAAAGAGCGGATTCGCCAAGAAGTCATTGTGCAAAATCCTCGCACGGTATTTGAAGCCATTGCTTGTGCGTAGAGAATAGCAAGAGCATTAGGTGGAGGTGAAGGAGTAGTTCCACCTCAACATTATCGAGCAGAAATGCCACACATGGGTGGACCAATACCAATGGAATTAGGTAACCTTTGATTCCAAGATCAAGGAGCACAACCGCTTCAAGGGGAGCGGGGCCGGGTAGAAGAACGAAGAGATGGAGTCCCACGAGGAGAAGGGACTCGAGAAGAAAAACGTCACTTTTACAATTGTGGCCGTATTGGGCACATATCTACCAATTGTTGCACTCGTTTCCCTAGAGGCCCTTGGCCTTTGTACAGGCGATCTTTGAACAACATAGAGAGGCACATTGAAGAGGAGGAGGTGGAAACCACTTCGGAAAAGAAATATCGCCAGTAAATGTACCTTGTAGCCTTATTGGCTCAATAAGGGAGCAGAGAAGCAAGGGAAGGAAGAAGAATAATGCGCAAAGATCCCAAAAGGCAACATCACAATTGATTGTTATGAATGGAATCCTAGAAGGTAATCAAGTGAGAGTATTAATAGATCCAAGAGCAACAGAGAATTTCTTGTCTCGCTTTGTTGCAATAAGATTGGGAATAGATCAAGAGAGAGATGGGAGTGAAGAAGTAGAGTTACCAAATGGGCAAACAGAGAGGATTGAATCATTACATAGACGGGTAACCCTCTCTGTAGGAGAATATCAAGAAGCAATTGAGTGGCGAGTGATACAGTTAGCTTGTTATGATGCAATTTTAGGCATGCCATGGATGGAGCAATACAACCCTATGGTGGATTGGAGGAAGAAAGTAGTGAGAACCCACCAATGGTCAATCATTGGGGTTAAAGAAAAATCACACAGGCAGAAACTGCCTCTATATGTCATAGGGACGGCAACTGTCTGTAAGACCAATCGATGTTTTATGGGTCTAATAAGAGAAGTCCAGAGTGCACAAATTGATGGAAAAATTCCTGAGAAATTGAAGGATGTGGTGGATGAGTTTCAAGATGTCTTTCCCGATGATCTACCCTCAGGATTACCACCAAAAAGGTGATTAGATCACAAAATTGAGACACTCCCGAGGAAGACACCTCCTTGTAAGGGCCCATATTGCCTATCACCTCATGAGTTGGAGGAGTGTAAGACTCAAATTGAGGAGATGCTGCAAAAAGGGTTCATCCAACTTAGCGTATCACCATATGGGGCCCTTGTCTTGTTTGTGAAGAAGAAGGATGGTACAATGCGCATGTGCATTGACTATCGGGGTCTCAATCAGCAAATAATGAAGAACAAATACCCCTTACCTCGCATGGATGACTTGTTTGATCAACTCCATGGAGCGAGATACTTCACCAAACTAGACTTGCAGAGCGGTTACAATCAAATCCAAATTGCAGAGGAGGATGTGTACAAAATTGCCTTTTGAACCAGGTATGGCCACTTTGAGAATCCTGTGATGCCTTTTGGCCTCACCAATGCACCTGCCACTTTCATGAGTCTAATGAATGACATATTTCGTCCATACTTGGATAAGTCTGTTATTGTCTTCTTGGATGGTATCTTAGTATATAGTAGCACAATGACAGAACACAAACAACATCTATGAGAGGTCCTCCAGATTCTAAGATAGAATTAGTTGTACGCCAAAATCTCAAAGTGTGAGTTTGGCAAGTCTGAAGTAGACTACTTGGGGCATAGAGTAAGTGCAAAGGGCATTCAAGTATTGACAGATAAAATAGAGGTCATTCAAAAATAGAGTGCCCTAGAAGATCAGACTCAACTTAAGAGCTTCTTGGGGTTGATGGGATTCTATCGTAGATTTGTCAAGGACTTCTCCAAGGTTGCACAGCCTTTAACGGCACTACTTGGCAAGGGGAAGAAGTGGACATGGAGAACAACACAAGAGTTGGCCTTTCAAGAATTGAAGGTTGCCTTGCTACATGCACCAATCTTGAAGTGGTATGACCCAAAACGTCCAATCAAGTTGGCTACATATGCATCAGGCGTAGCAATAAGAGCAGTCCTACAACAAGAGTGGCATGACGGATGGCATCCAATTGCATATTTTTCTCAAAAGTTGTTACCGGCAGAGCGCAACTACCACACCACAGAACAAGAAGAGCTAGCCATTGTTCTAGCAACCAAGCATTGGAAGCACTACATGGGCGAGAAGGCATATATAGTAGAGACAGACCACAAACCTCTGGTCTACCTCGAGACGCAGAAGGATCTATCTCATCGCCAAATTTGGTGGGCAGAGTGGCGACAACGCTTCAACATGACAATCACCTACGTGGAAGGTAAGAAGCAACTTGCAGATGCATTCACCCGCATGCCAATGGCAAACAACTTGGTGGCAGAGGTTAAGATTAACCCTGAATTCTGGCAAGAGATTCTGGCTGCTACAAAAATTGATCCACAAATTGTAGAAGCGCAATCATCCAAAGGTGTCACCAACACCCAAGGACTCACCTTTCGGGATGGCAGACTATGGATCCCAAATGTCCCAGAATTACACACCACCATTCTAGCGGAATGTCATGATTTGGCCATTGCAGCTCATGTCGGAGTGGACAAGACCTTGGATGCAGTCAAGCGTCATTACTATTGGCCCAAGATGAGCAACGACATGATGGACTATGTGCGGAGCTGCCTATTGTGTCAACAGAACAAAGCTTCTAATCAAGCTCCTGTAGGGCTCCTTCAACCTCTCTCCACGCCTACCCAACATTGGGAAGGTGAGTATGGATCTCGTCTATGAATTACCCAAGACCACTTCAGGGTTTGATTCCATCGTGGTCTTTGTAGACCAGCTCAGCAAAATGATTCATGTACGCCCTACCACCAAGGAAGTGACCGCTCCACAACTAGCTCAATTATACTTAAATGCAATCTTTGCTCACCATGGCTTGTCTAGAGTACTCATTACTGATAGAGGCATCTAATTCACTAGTTTGTTTTGGCAAACACTCTTTGGTTTTTTCAAAACCAAGGTGGCCATGTCCACATCTTACCACCCATAAACAGATGGCCAAACAGAGCGGGCTAATCGCACGATTGAAGACATGTTACGAGGCTTCACCTTAGAAGAGCAAGAGAGGTGGGACACCCTACTCCCGTTGGTGGAATTCGCTTACAACAATTCAGTGAATGCATCCACCCAAGTCACTCCGTTCTTCCTCATGTATGGTGAGCATCCCTTCACACCTTCTAGCTTGATGAAGATCCGTCCAGTGACTACCAAGGTCAATGCAGTCAACACATTTGTTTCTAGAATCCAACAAGGTGTGGAGAGCGCCAAGCAGAGGTTACAGATTGCACAAAATCGATAGAAGCAGTATGCTGATGCACACCGTAGGCACATGGAGTTCAATGTTGGGGATCAAGTGTGGCTATCGACGACCAACCTCACATTAGTTGGACCTCGTAAGCTCAGATCTCGTTTTATTGGGCCTTTCTTGATTCTTTGTCGCATCGGCGCTGTAGCCTATCACCTTGAGCTACCACCACACATGAAGATCCATCCAGTGTTCCATGTCTCCCTACTAGGTAGATATGCTCCTCCATCAGGCCAGGGTCATTCCACACAAGATATTTGACCTTGTCCAACACTCATTGATGGCATAGAGGAATATGAAGTGGAGCGGATTCTCCAGAAGTGCATGCGTGGTACTTGCCATCCGTGGGTGGAATATCTAGTATAATGGAAAGGTTACTTCCTCTATGAAGCAACCTGGGAGCCCGCTGCCAATTTGGCACATGCACCGGTGTTGGTGCAAGCATTTGAGCAACCATTGCATAACGAGGACGTTGCGTCTTAAAAGGAGAGAGGTCTGTAATACTAAGAGTTAGCCATATGATCTAGATGTGAAATTTGGTTTGGTAACATCTAGAATGATGTTATACATGATGGTCAAAATAGATCAGATAGAAGTATCCAAAAGAGTACTTCTACTATTAGGGCAGAAACCGAAATAGACTTGAGAACCTTAGAACCCATAGCTAGACATATGATTTAAAGGTGAGAATTGGTTTGGTAACATCTAGAAGGATGTTACACATGATGGACTAAACAGATCAGAAAGAGGTATCACCAAAAGGGGACTTCTACTAATAGAGTAGGAACCGAAATATGTTTGAAATCTTTGAAGGCAATTTCAAAGGCCTAAACGGATGAATTAGGCCTAGAAAATGTGCAAATTTCATCCCCCAATGGAGAAGAGGCTTGCCTTCCCTCCCCCCTACTTTGTCTTGTTGAGAGCTTTCCAACGGTACTTTATTCATGTGATTATGAGATTCCTACTGGAAGATTCTCTAAAAGATTCCTTCCGGTCAAAGCTTGTTTGACCAACCAGATAGGACATAGGCCAGACATGTCACCCATCCAAGTAGGTAATCCAAGGGTGGAGCTTGCTGACATGTCACCTATCTGTGTCCCTAATCCTATGGTGGAGCTTCTTTGGAAGAGATCCCCTTTGTCTATATAATAAAGAGAAGGTGCTCCTTTGGGGCATCGAATGTTTGAGTGTGCAATCTGTGTTTTCTCTCTTCTCTTGTCCTTGGAGTATTACATCCTACCACAAAAAATCCCCCTTTGGTTATCCAATCGGACAACACCAAGTGTGAACCACGCTCTCTCAAAGGCCAGTCTAGCTGGCAACTCCTCCAATCTAGCTATTGTTGTTTGCCATAAATCACTGGTCATTGAGCGGATCCCATGCTCCTCAACCAAGTCAGCTCCCCTATCAACCACCTCTACTCTAAAAGCAAGAACCACATCATCCCTACTCTCACAAAGCGTGGCAGCCAATTTGAACACTGGGGCTGGGTCAACTCCCAATGTACATATCTCACTAGCTAAAAATAAAGGATAGCACATAATCAATTGAGCCGCCCCTAACATCATGCTAGATTCAATTTTTATGGTAATAGATAGCTGACTAGTAAATAGTCTATCATGCATCCCATCACCACCTACCACACCTTCACTAGGATGTCTAGGAGCCATAGATGATGTTTGTAGGGCCTTAGAGAGAATGAAAGATTGGAGAAGTCTGACCTATATCTCAACCTCTCCTCTTTGTGGGTTGAACTCCATTAATGCTCCTCTAGGCTCTGGAGCACGTACTACACTCCTAGTCATTGCTGCAGATGCACCCATCTGTGCTGCTCCACACATGAAGTCCAAAGCATCTCTATCACTAGCATATGGGATGGTAGCCTCAGCACGCAAATCTGATCTCCTCTTAGCAATGGCCATACTAGCTAATCTCTACTCAAATTGCTCAATCCAAGTAGCCATAGCTATATCAAAAGTAACGGTAGGTATTGCACCCTACTAGGTAGATCCTCTACCACCACCTCTTCCATATCGTCTTCTATGATATGGAGCTCCTCTACTATTTTCCATAGCAGCCCTACCACTCCGTAACTTTGGGTGTAGGTCAAAGCACCGATTACTAGAGTGATTGTATATGTGACAATGCTCACACTCTCTCTATGATGGTTGGGATGCACCAAAGGTATCAGGTCCTGTAACACCCATTTGTGCATGTGTGTGATATTAGGATATTTAGCTTGGTATTATAAATACTTGAGAGATATTATTTATATAGAGATAGAGGATGGTTCTACATTATTCATGATTAGCTAAAGTTAGTCATAGCTAAGATAGAGGGGACCTTACTTTAGAGGAAGTGAGTAAGATGAGCACCACTATTTTGGATTCTAGTGTGTTGACTTGATATTAATCTTAAGTGTTTGGCTTTGAGGAAAGAGTTGAGAACTCTTGGGCCCGCAAGCCTTTTTGTTTTGGATTCTTCTTTAGTCCAAGGATAGCCCATGTGAAGGAATCCTTGACTTAGTGGTTGGGTCAAGATAAGATCACATGCTAGTAGAATATGCCCATGTGAATGGATATTCCTTTCTACTTTTTGACTTTACTTGACTTTTAGCCTAGTAACTTGAGTTACTCTAGTAATTAGTAACTTTGGTGCATAACTATTTCACAAGTATATAAACAAGGGGTGAGGAAGTACTCATTATCCTTTCATTTGCAAATATCTCTCTCATCGAATTCTCTAGTGAGCAATGTCTTGAGTCTTGGAGTGTTAGCCTTGGAGGAGTATGATGGAGTTGGGGTTCCTTGCCTTCTTAGTCCATGGTGCACTACCATAATAGCCATCAGAGGTTCATCCTGAGTGAGAGACAGGCCGGCTCACAGTACACACCAAGTGCACTCTCAATTGAATTAGCTTCTGTGTCAAACTCCAATTTAGAGTCAATCTCCTCCCTCATTGGGACTTGAGATACATGTTGATATCAAGCACCACTCCAAGTAAACCCACTATGTACTATAGAGCTATCTCCTCTAGAGTCCCCAAAGGACTTCTCGTGACAAAGTAACCACAAACCACTAACTACAACTACAACTGCAATTGCAACAACAACCGCAAGTACCTCACCAAGAACCAACACCACCAACCAAACACTTACTGAGCACTACCAAGTGCCAATACCAATGGAACACTACCCACTAATGTAACACTAACTTAGACAATTACACTAGGGGAAAGAGTGACCTGTAACTTGCCATCACAACACGTACTCTCACGGTCTATAGGTCATCACTTCCTGCCTCACCATCAAGAGCACACTAGAGCACCAACGCTCTAAATTCAAAGCACCTCACACAAACATGGTGCACAAATAGGAAGTATAGAATGGAAAGGTTCCAATCACAAGAAATCTAAATGCAAACCCTCCATCTCATAAAGCCACATGGGACTGACTCTGCCACCATTTGGCATTTGACATAGTACAAGTTCCTATCTATGTCTTAAGGTACTAGGATCACCAAGAATGGGATCAATTTGCCTCTCTTAGCCAAAGTTATAAGTGTATAGATAATAGTGGGCCAGTCACTAGGACAACAAGTGAAGGTGGACCAGTTGGCTAGAGCACTAGTCCATGAACCAAAGATCTCGGGGTCAAACCCTATTGTGCATAATCTAGCAGGACGTGCAGATTTTGCCAAACAATGACCAAGATCTACTCTAAACTAGCTAGCCTCAAGCCAGCAAGCTGGCTTTCTAGGCCTTCATAGACTTTTATAGCCCAAGCCCTATACCTTGAAGCCTCTAAACACCCAAATGAGACCTTTCTTCTTGCCACTTTGAACCCTCTCCAAATCTGGTGAAACTCCTCCAAATTTACAAAACTCTTCCAAATCTGGCCAAAATCTAACGTAAACCCCAGCAAAATCTGACATAAACCCTAAAGTTGGCTGATCGCCAAATCCTCCACTAATTCTTCACTCGAGCCAATTTGAAAAAATGAATTTCTCCAAATCACAAATTCATGGGGATGGGTTCTCAACTCTACCTTCAATTTCACTTTCTGAGCCCAACTCACAACAAATTCTCCTACTTTCACCTCTTGAGCTCAAAATCATAACTACCGCTTGAAATTTGCTTCTCTTTGCTCAAAATTTGGCCAACGGTTCCGCACACCATTTGCCTTATTGCCAAATCTGCATCAATCAATGAGCTTTTGCACACCAAGGAAAACTTGAACTTTGATTGATCTACCAACGATCCATTGAGCTTGGAGATACCACCAACACTCGCAATTCCTACACCCGATTCCCCCTAACCTCACTTCTTTGATGTAATCAATTTGTTAACACCACTCAAATCAACTCAACTCTGATCAGTATTTGATCTGTCACTCTATAGATTACCAACAACTTGGCATTGATTACAGTCAAGCTACACCCACTCCAGCTAAGAGAATCCAAATAACGCTCGCCAGCCTCTGTCCACCGGAGCCAGGAACTTGAAGGCTCAACATCAAAGAAGTGAGCTCTCTACAGCTGCACTTTGAAAGTATACTCTTAAACTTGAGCTAGGTCTGAAACCCTAACGTTGCAGCTGACTGTACACCTTATGGTGCAAATGGTGCAAAGTGACGGTGGACCCCACCATGAAGTCAATACCCTGAACAAAAAATCTAACAGTCGGAAAGTAGTCCACGAGTAACTGCTAAAATACCTCTAAGCACTATCAATGCAACTCCAATGTCCGAGCCATCTAGATGCAGCACTACAAATGGCATGACAATAAACACCAACGGCCCAATGTTGTGCATGATAGAGTTTTGCTCTAGGGATGGAGCGCACAACTACCTCAAACCGTTGATAAGTATTATTTAGGATTAACCTACTTCTCATGTTAGATAAACTAGAAATAAGGCTTGAGATATGTAACTCAATTATGTATATTATAACCTAGTTTTACCAAGTTGACCTCCAAAAGTTATTGTTAATCTCATACTCATAGATAACCATAGCAAATTTGGATGATAATAGTAATATGTTAGATAAAATTAAACTCAATATATAAAATAATCTATAAATAAAACTTATAAAATTTTGCAATTATAATGCATCTTATAGAAGCTCTTTGAAAGCAATAGAGAATTATCTTGATTTCCTTCTATTAAACTAATATTTCTATTCCAATAGGAGATCATATGTTATAGAATTTCACAATTATTTAATATTTAATATTTTGGTTTACTACTATTATCATTTGAAATTAAATAAATTCTTTTTACAAGTGAAATTTTTATATAAAATTGTCAAATTAATTCATTTCTTGTTAAAACTATACAACTTGTGATTATGCATTCTATTCTAATGATCCTTGCAAACGAATCATGATAGTGTATGATTTTCTCTAAGTGTAATCATAAAATGAATAGTTTAAAAAAGAATAGATTCATTTAAAAGTATTAAAATATTAAAACCATTTTTATCATCGTAATAACTTCAATTGTTCGTAATCGTCATTATAACATTTAGATATTTTCAATTAAATAATACAATATTAAATGAAAACTATGTAACTTTTGAAAAATTCTACTCTACTAAAACTCCACCCAATCTAAATTGTGACTGGTCGGTGCCGTACTGGGCATTTCCCTCGTATTTATTACAATTGGAAGTGCAATTGATTGTATTTGCTCCTATAAATTTCTGTTCCACTTACATTCACTCCAATTCTTCCCTTACATTCACTCCAATTCTTCCCATCCTTCGTGTTTTGTACGTACTCTTTTTTCTTATATCCAACTTGTGCGGCTTGATGGGAATCTTCCATGCTTTTTGTGTTTGTACGTGGTCGCCTTTTTCATTATATCCAACTTGTACTTGCCGAGAGTGGCCCGGTACATGTTAGAGGTCTCTTGCTTTCATTGAACGGAGTCCACATTTCGGGATGTGGGAAGATCTGAGGTGCTGGGCATTTTCCTCGTGTCCATTGCAATTGGAAGTGCAATTGATTGTGCTCCTATAAATTTCTGTTCCACTTACGTTCACTCCAATTCTTCCCATCCTTCGTGTTTTGTACGCGGTCGCTCTTTTTTCTTATATCCAGTTTGTGCGGCTTGATGGGAATCTTCCATGCTTCTTGTGTTTGTACGTGGTTGCCTTTTTCATTATATCCAACTTGTACTTGCCGAGAGTGGCCCGGTACATGTCAGAGGTCTCTTGCTTTCCTTCAATGAAACCAACGGAGTCCACATTTCTGGATGTGGGAAGCTCTGAGGTGCTACCGAGAGCGTGTGAGCCATCGCTGAGAAGCTACAAAGAGTTATCTGGCTGATTGTGTCGAGGAGTGATCGGTACACTGCAAGCGTTTCCAATGACAATTTGCACGTACTCTTTTGCTCCGTCATGTCTCCCGTTTTGGTCAACATCTGCGGACGAATGCCTACTCGAGTCATCGAAACCATCCCCCTCTGCAACGCCTTCATCGCCCATATCGATTCTGTCTCATCAGGTCTAGTTCTGAGCTAACAGTTCACTTTCTACAGGAATAATGCATGGTGCCCATGTGGTTGATGCTGCATCTATTCAACGAAGTTAAACGTGCGCATTAGCAAACCCGGCACGTGTCCTCTAGGTATCTACAATCAGCCATAGCTCTAGATCCAGGTGAACATGTACTTCACATTATATTGTTTTGATACTACTCTCTCCGATGTAATCCGAACCTCTCTTCTGCCTCATTTGTGCCTTGACGATTCCGATGTGAGCCCTATGCATGGGTTTCTAGATAGTCTTCCCGGGAAACGCATTCACCTACTCCGCAAACCCAACATGATGCACGTTCCCCGGGCGGCTGCTTGGCCATGCCTTTCAGTTCCGAACGCACCTCGAGCTACAGCCTTTACCTGGATAGGGAGATCTGGCACGACATTATTTGCTACCTGGCTCTCAGTTACGAAATGGAATGTGTTACCCCTTATGTGTTACAATCATACATTAGCTAGGAAATACCCAACCTACGATTAATAACCAAAAAAAGACACGGATCTATGTCCAAATCATGACGAAAATGCCCCCTACATGTCGTGAGAAGAGACGTACCAAAATGACACGATCGTTTCTGATGTCTATACCACCTTCGGTGCTCGATGAATTCTGGAAGATACCGTAACACTTACTGTTTGGTGCCCCAATTGTACACAGTTCCGGTGACCAGATGCTTTGTCTAATAAGTATCCAACGTTTTAACGATTTTAGTCAGTTTGGCGCGTGAAGTGGGTTAATATATGGCAGTCCTGTAATACCACGAATTTTTTTATTTTTTTCTTATTGTCTTTTTCATTTTGTATAGCTAATAAGAGAGATTTTTATGTATTTTAGAAGAATTATTTCCTTTTGTTAAGCGATTTGGGTCTTACTTCGTATTTGGACTGGAAAGTAAGAAGTCCAAAGAGGGCAGTGCCAGCGGCCGAGGGCCAGTCATTTCAACCGAAGATGATATGAAGAGCACTTGCCTGGAGATTGGACCGAAGATAGTATGCATTTTGAATTCTACCACCAGCCGCGCACAGCCGTTAAGTACTGTTGGTATCTACTTAAGATTTCTCACTTGAAGACACTGACCAATCAGCGACTCAGGACTGAAGTGGCAAAGACCTTGAACTATTAATATAAATTCGTTGTTTTCACATAGCAAAATGCACATTGAAAGCTGAACTAACCTTATCAATAACAATCTAGGTGAGGAATTTAAGAAAGGGAAGTTGAGAGAATACTATTTGGTTTTTCAAGTGAGTGATGATTGAAGTGCAGATCAACACGATGGTCAGGAAAGGAATGCAAGACCAAGAGGGCGAAAGCTTCGACTCTTTACAATATTACCATGGACACGTGGGACATGGAAGTTAGTAAAGGGGTATTGCAGAAGTTGAATCTCATCTTCCGTTTGTGGAATTGTGATTTTGGGTCGCCAGTGGTAGCACACTAAATTTTTAATGAGAAACTCCAAATTCATGATAAACTTAGTGACAACACATTTTGTTGTGAGAAACCCCAAAATCAAAACGAACTTAGTGACAACCCGAGGAAGTGGATCAAAGACCATTGGTACATGGTTCTGGGGAATGATACGGGAACGTCGGCCGCCTTGACCTTCGATACTAAGTTTGGCAATGTTTGGCAGGTAATGCAAGACCAAGTAATGAACTCTTTCATCAACATATATAATCAACAAATAACAATTAGAAGGTGAAGAACTATAAACACCCGGCCCAAAAAGCCATTGTTGTTGTGATCATGAAATTGTTTCAAACCACTTACCTTTTGACAAACCGTGACCTTCGATACTAAGTTTAGCAATGTGGGCAGGTAATGCAAGACCAAGTAATGAACTCTTTCATCAACATAAATAATCAACAAGTAACAATTAGAAGGTGAAGAACTATAAACACCTGGCTCAAAAAGCCATTGTTGTTGTGATCATGAAATTGTTTCAAACCACTTACCTCTTGACAAACCGTGCGTTGTTCTTTGAGTTATTGTTCGAAGAGATGATCGTTTTATGAGTATACTCGGATAGTCAATACTTTGGACGAGCTAGGACCTCACTACATTATACACATTGCGATTCATTTCTACATGGACCTGAATCTCATGATAACCTTAGAGTGAGAGAAGTCACTTTGATTGGAAAGCTTCTTTGCTTCTCAACCCAAAAGTGGGGTAGTCATGCAAGCAACTCAAGAGGCAGAAAGTGAATAAACAAGTGAATTTGTGAAAGTAATGAAAAAGAGACAATGAAGAGGAAGTGGCTAATTCAATCCTTGCGGGAAGTGCCATTGACGAGAGTTGGAAGCATCCAAAGAGATCACAAGAAGAGGAGGTCATCAACATATTATCCAAAGGCAAAGAAGAGAAGAAGTTAACGTTGATGGACTTCAAGATGGAGTTGGACATCGAGCAAGAAGCTACTCGAGAGGAATGAGAGTCTGTGCTACCAAGAGAAGAATAGAAGAAAATCTTTCAGTCATTTGAGAATGTCTTTCCCGAGGGCCCGGTGACATAGTTGAGAGAGTGATGCAAGGAGACCATTGTTACCAAAGAAGACATGGAGGCAATGTGGTGTGAGGGAACTTAAGGGTTCCAAATTTGTGAAGGTGTCTTTGTTTGGTTATGAGTATCTTGGAAAGGATCTACCCCGCATATCTGGGGCACTGGCTTGATCTTCAAGGCTATATTTCACTCATAAAGAAGATGCATAAAATAAAGTATGTAGCAAAAGCAAATTCAGAAGCTGCAACGAGAGAAGTAGGAAAATACAAGAAGTTGCACGGAGAGCAATGTCAACGAGAGACCGAGTTGATGTAGGAGATCAATGAGCTAAAAAGAGAGAACACGATAAGTATAGTATGGTTCAATCGTAGATAGAGTAGTTGCATAACTTGCAAAACAAACAGGAGATTCTTTGCATCACAAGTACACTCACATTAAAACCGGAGCAAGGGTAACTTGCAAATCAACAATGCATTATTGCAAGTTTGAGGACAGAGTGCCAACAAGAAGTAGAGAGGTACAACACCTAGACTAGACGAGTATGTGCCAGGGATATATGCATATATATCCCTGGCACATCATAAATTTTTGGACCAGATGAAGGAGAGTGGAGAAGAAGTGACGAAAAAGAAGAAGAGAAGCATCCAAAGTTAGTAGAGCAAGAGAACATTGTTTGGGAAAATTTGGACCAGTTGATGGACAGAATGATCGATTTAGTGGATAGTTCGATGATAATATAGAGGTACATAAGCAGAAATTGCAAAGACCTCATCTTATTCAAAAGTTTGTGAGGCTCAAGGGGATAGAGCGGTTAGGGATAGACTTCGAGAGCATGGTGAAAGGAAAGTTGTTGAAGCTCAAGATACGATCTGTTTAGAGTTAGTGTGCATGAAAGAGCAAATGGAGTACTCCGGAGAGACTTTGTAATTAGGTTATTCAGGGCAGCAATAACTACCTGAAGACAATTAGGGAGAAGTTAGTCAATTAGTTGTTTTAGATAGCATTTGGTCAATTTTAGCTCATAACTTTTGAGTGCACTTACCTACTTAGTCTGCTGTGTAGTCGATGTCCTTTGTTGTTTAATTCAAGTAGAAAGTGAATAAAGCAAAAGAGCCAAAGCTCTGTGTCATTTTCCTTAATTAATTAGAGTGTCTTTGTTAATGAATCTTTACTGCAAAAATATTGAATTTTGTGTGTGTTTGATTTGGGTATTCTTAGCAACCATCTGGAACGCCTTCATGGGACTTTTGAGCATTGTAGGGTTCAAAGTAATTATAAAGTATAGATACTCATCTAACGTTGCATATAAGAAGACTTTGTGGCAAATATGTTATATTCTTTGAATATAACATATTTGCTGTTAACTTTGGATGGAATAAGCATTTCCGGACTGATACTTCACTTTTACTGTATTTATGAATTTATTTTATGTGATATTGAATTCCCTTTGTTTATTTCTATACTGCGCTTTTTTATAACTTTGTCCTCTTTTGGGATATGTTTCTATGCAAGAACTTTTATGGATTTATTTTATGTGATATTGAATTCCTTTGTTTATTTCTATAGTGCAATTTTTTATAACATTGTCCTCTTTTGGGATTGATTTCTACGTAAGACGTTAAACAAGTGATAATAAAGGATTTTATAAGATTTCATTATGGCAGTATCTTTGTATCTATTCATTTCTGAATTGTATCTTAGTACGACTACTTGTTTGGATAAGAAACAAGTGGATCTACTTGTTTCTTATCAAAATATTACAATTTGGTTTTTACCGAGTTGTTTTAAGTTCCTCTTTTGTATGTATGTCCATAGGTAGACCGATTTCTTATCCAAAAACTACACTCTGGTCGTTACTAAGTTATTATAAATTCCTTCTTTGATGGAAACTTAGCAAGTTCATGAGAAATTATTTCCCACCATCACCCTACCTTACAAAATTGGTCTTGATTAGTTATTTGGTCCATTTCTCTCGAGCTCTTCAGATCGCGAATACCAAGGCAGTTCTTTATCGTCATTCTTTTGCAGCAAGTAATCCAGTCCTCTGATCACTTTTAAGAACTTGGGGGAAATGGTCGTGTTCTTGAGCACTAAGTACGCACTTACCCTGCAAATCGACGCGAAAAAAAAGCTTTGAAAGCATAACAAATTGATCATGAATGGTCAATCCATGTATATCCAAGTAGATCGTCCTGATGCAATCACATGAGAAATCTAAACTTCAAGATCAAAATTGTCCATGGCCAATCTTTAAGCAATCAATTGTAAATATGAGGTATAAGATGAAGCACATGTGGCTAGTCGACTTAAGCTTGATGACAATTTGATTTACTTTTAATGTACGCTAAATTAGCTTAAAATCTGATAGTATTCCTTCTCGAGGGAATAACTTTGACACATCCAAATGATATCAAAATATGAATGAACTTACAAAAGGGAGTTACAGAAAGAAAGCACGTTGAGTTAGATTTCTCCACAAAGCCCTCCTGACAGTGTAAATATCTCGCTCTCATCCTTAAACCTTGTAGTATTCACGTTAATTTACGACCCATATTGATCATCGACGCCAATGCCAATGCCAAGTGTAACAAATTTCGACCTGGGCCAATGACAAGTCTAACAAATGGATATAACCATATAAAATATGCATATCTTTTTCCTGTTCCATGCAAGGAACATAAATCCAAACAGATAAGGTCACATGCACTGTGATTGATGCACATGGTACGCTATGTATGGAGGATGCTGATATCACTCACAGGAGGAATAATTAGTGACTCATTTGGCAAGAATGTTCAACGTAGATAAGCTTGTACGTATATAAAAAATGTCACCTTTCTAAATATATACAAACAGTATTTAAAATGATTCAAACTGCAAACTTGTAAACCATTTTAATGAAGCCATTTTGAAATAAAACCATTTAAACCATTGCATATTTAAAATTATCATTTAAAAATTTTAATTTCTCAAATATTTGATTTCTCACCAACTAGCAAGTTTGCAGTTTTAATAATTTATCAGTAATACCGCTAGCTCATTTGAGAACCAGAGAAAATTGCTAGTTTTCAGTAAGATCTACAAAGTAGCGGTGATCAACTACTTTCACTACCTTATTATGGAAAATGAAATCAATCATCACGCTAATTCTTATTGATAAAACTAAAACAGACAATAAATGATACCCTGATACAAACTAGATTTTCCATGATCTTTCCTACCGCCTTAATATACATGGTTGTAAATGCAATTTGAGATGGTTCACTAAAACTATCTTTTTCTACGAGCCATTTTAAGGTTGATTTACAGTTTAGACTTGACAATGGCCTTTTCTAAACCAAGCCCAATTTGAACAAACATGACCTTGACCTTGAACATTGGATGTATAATACACCCATATTTCGTATCTATACTGTATAGTGATACTTGGATACGGAATCCTCAGATCAAATCCGGAACGTCCAAGAGAGAAGGATTCGCACCCACTCTGTAGCACAGAACCAACCCGACGAGCACCTAGCAGTTTCGGTTCTTCAGGCCAAAGTTAGTAGATATTTATGTACGTCACCACGTGCTGTATGCACACGTGAAGTCCCTCAACAGTAAGATCGATAAGTTCTAGAAGATGTGGACAAGGAATGGGCTCACATACACGAGCGGAAGGGAAGTCCTCCACACAAAGATCGATGACTTCTAGGGGATGTGGACGTAGGGGCAATAGGGAAGTTGTTGGCGACCCATACGCTATGTTTTTCTCTAATATTACACATATATTTTAATTAGCTTTAGAATTACTTCATCTTATATTCTGTGAATCTCTTGGAATCATGGAGTGTTGGAGAAACTTCGGCAAGAATTGTCACAGAGAGGATACATTTCCAATTTTATATTCCATGACATCTCCTGATACCATGGTCTTGGAGGAAAATAAATGTTCGAAAACAATTGTGTGGTGGGTTCCTTTCAACTTCTAGTACCGGCTGCGATCCTTTTTCTTTTGAATATGGGAAGTCCATTTTGAAATTTGATCATCTAAGTTCACGTCATAATGATACCGAAAGATAATAGTATCGAGGTAATTGAGAGCAGAGGCCGTTCCTAGAAGGGTGATCCAAAATTCATTAATATATATAGTTGTGACCAAGATGTATTATATATATATAATATATATATATATATATATATAATGTTTAAATAATGATAAATTCTAGAGTAAAATGTGTTAAATGAAATTTAAAATAAATAAAAATAATATAATTAAATCTAATAATTATTTTAAAATTGATTGAGAATAATTATTCAAAGATTAATAAAAAACTTAAAATTGATAATAATTGTTAAAAAAATTCGAGAAATATAAATATTATATAATTGACCATAAATATGCACGCAGTGCATGAACGAACGAAAATTAAAACGTAAACTGGAGTCGAGTAGGAACACCGGATATCGAACCGTGAAACGGGCAAAAGATCGTGGGGAAAACAATAGGGAGGGAATTAGCTGACGAAGGGAGGAGTGGAACAATGCGGGAGCTTAGTGGATGGTGCTAATGCAGAGACATATCGATGTGTAAAGAGAGCGAAGCGAAAGAGAACAGGAGATCTAGGGATATAATGATCAAACCTGGATCGAAAAGAGATGTAGGTCTAATTTAAAATCTTCCCAATAGCAAGTCACCCAAGTTCCTGTTTAGGCACCAAGACGCTAAAGCTCTAAGAGCAGTTGTAAATGCCTTGAAGTTTCGAATAAAGAATACTTGGGTATAGTCATCCTCCTGGCCAAGCTTCACTAAATTTCATGTCTCCGAGCAGAGTTGACTTGATTAAATTGACAGGAGTGGTGTGGATAATTCTATTGCTGTGTGATCCCATTCTGCCAAGACATTACTCTGAGCTCAAACATTTTAAGCGAAGAGTTTTGTCTTGTCACAAATTAAGTAAGCCACATGGCATATTCCTCATTCGTTCAAACCTAGACTTTTTCGGGCTATATATTCCACAAGAACGTAGGAAAGAAAGTAGGCAAACACTCGCAGACGGGTGTCACCTACAAACAATAATTATGCAAATATGGTAGCTGTGGGCTACTGAACCACCGTCCTATAGTTGGTTATTCTTATTCGATAAAAGGCGATCACATGGGACACATGAAGGATGGGAAAGACCCATCGAGCCGACAAGTGAGAGACAAAAGCATTCTTCGTATTCTAGAATTTCACGTATTTTATGGGTACGATGACCTAAGATCTTTGTATTATAAGCGTAAGGTCATCGCATTGGCATCTGTGCAATCTTGGTAAATTGAAAAAACATATGATATAATTCAGTAATGCCGAAGCAAATATGCTCGTATGAATGTAACCTTCTATTTTCGGCCGTTGGAACCCGTATACACGAATACGCAAATACGCTCTGCGAATTCGTGTTCGAAGGGCGACAGTGAATCGTATCATTTAATATTGGGCGAGTAACCGTCCTGGCATCTGCCGAGTGGATGTCCGAACCGACCGTCGAGCCATCGGAGATCCGGAATGATTTCTTCTCACCCGGTTCCAGAGCGAATAGCTAATGGAAAGACTTCCCATTTAGCTAATGGAGATAGCTAATGATTTCCTCTCACCCGGTTCCAGAGTGAATAGCTAATGGAAAGTCTTCCCATATAGCTAATGGAATAGCTAATGGAGAGTCTTCCCATCCTTCGTGATTTCAACACGGTCGCCCTTTGTTCCAGAGTGAATAGCTAATGAAAAGGAAATAGGTATCGATCATTGGGTCGCTGATGGAAACGCAACACTCTTCAAGTTTTGAAAAGAAGGCCAAACAGTACAAAGAATAGTAAATGAAATACGAAGGCACCCAGAGGTGGAAAAGGGGAACTAGCGCGAGGCCCAAGAATAGTGCTAAAAGCCGGGGTGAAACTAAGGCCCAAATACTAGGTTAGGTTTCCTTCGCCAGCACCATGCTTACAAATATAGCAAGGATAGGCAAGCTTTAACTGATGTTCTAGGAAGACGTTCGCATAGCAATGATGTTGAATATTGGTTCACAGTCTATCATACCTAGCTAGAAGTAACATTCCGTGTTCTAAGCCAAAAGCCAAAAGTAATCGTGACTTCTTTTTTCTACTGCATTTATGGTTTACAGAAACTAATTTCCACATATTCAATTGTTGACTTGACATAGCGTAAGGAAATAGCACATTTTGCAGGGTTGACAATGTCTTACTCAGTTACGGTGGTGATTATCTACAAGATTATGTTGACTAAATTAACGGGGAGAATTCGTTAACCTTATTCTAGTCTGAACTGGTGTTTTCTCACCTTCGACGTGGATCAGCCCAGGCGCTGCCAGATTTGTGGTCTCGTGTTGAGTTTCTGGAAAATATTAACCCCAGTCCGACAGTTGTTGAACACTCCCAACATCAGACGGGATCGAAGTTACGATGCAAAGTCAAGAAACGGAATCCGAAAGCTTAACTTTTCATTTTTCGTAATTAGAATTACGATTGATATTATATAAGCGCGTGCATGGCACGAGTTGTATATAAAGGCCTCTCATGCTGTTGGAATCAGCATCCGGCAGGACTCTGGTCCTTGATCAGTATCAGCTCAGCTCAATTGGCTTGAGTGGTTCGAGGTGAGATGATGTGCACATTCAAGCTCTTCATCATTAAATTTTTGAATACATTAGATCCAAGCTTTTCTTTCTAGATCTGCTGGCTCCCTCATTCTCAGTTGTATCACCTAGTCGATAGAGATCATAATTGAGCCTAAACCTGGAACTGATCTGTTAGTATGTCTAAAGCCAAGTAACTTACATTTCTCGAAGCGCCTAACGCTGGATCTCTATTTGCAGTCACTATCGAGGTTTCTCTGAAGTCAATCTTACGTAGCAGATGCACCGTCAATTCACCTAACGCTTGTTGTACCAGAGCATTTGATGTGCGCGAGCTCAAATCACATTGAATTAGAAATTGCAGTCGATAGGAGCTATGTAGATGGCGTTTCTGCGATGCTAACGTCAACTGTTGATACCTTGCAGGTATACTCTTTGAAGTCTTCAAGACTTGTCAGTATAACAAGATGCAGTCGCTTACCGTCCAACATGCAGTCTCCGCGCTTGCTGGAGCTCCTGGTAGCTTTGGCGCTTCCCACACAGCTTCAACTAGAACATCTACTGCAGGGTTATGTTACAAATTCTCGCATGTTATGGGTACTGCATTCGAATTGGAAGCCAACAAACTGAACAGCTTCAAGAACGAACGTAAGCACGTGGAGCGCGGGAGCGCTGTAAAAGTGAGAGCAAACTTGTTGGACCCCTTGGGCCTCATGGACAGGGAGACTAAGGTGAAGGTCAAAGGAACTGCTAGCATTTCGAAGAGGACTGTGCTTGACGTGGATAATCCCACCACGTCTATTGTGGATACCGCGTCTGATGTACTAGGAATGGGAATCACTGACGTGGAATTCCGGCTCGTCAGTGAGCAGCTGGGCAGTACGTATATTTTTCCATTCAATCCCTGAGAGCGCTAACTTCTTCCATAGCAATTTGCAGGAACATTTCACTCAAGTCCCTGGATGGATTCTAGGATGCATGTAGCATATCTCAGTGTTCTTACCATTGTAAAAAGAAATTTCTATTAAAAATCTCCACTGTACCTGACATTTCCTTGCCAGAAATAATTTCTAGTCCATCATTCTGAAGTCTGAGCAGCATTGTAGAAAATGTTTGGCACCTCAAGGTCTTCACCACAAACAATTGATCGCAATTGCAAGCATGCAGGGTATGGATCCAGTTTAAATGTACGGAGCTAATCCTCTAGCCGTCTCTAATCTTGCCTCTTACACGAGATCAGCTGCTCCAACTGTTATTTATAGAATCATGCTATAGCTATTTCGTAAACTGATCATGTTTGGAGGCTCAAAGATTTGATCGGATACTCAAAAATGTATTGGCATATTCACCTCGCAGAGGACAAGAAGCCGAAGCTGAGTAAAGATTTCCCGATCAAAAACTGGCTATTTGCCGATAAGTCGATATTGGCCGGTGAAGAGAAGTACGACATTGACTTCGAAATAGACGAAGACTTTGGTGAAATTGGTGGATTCACGGTGAGAAATAAGCATCCAAACGAGTTCTACCTCCACTCCTTGAAACTGGAAGTCGGGGGCAAAACCATTGATTTTTTCTGCAATTCCTGGATAAACCCGGAGTTATACGAGACAAAACTGTATGGCTCTGGTACATCACGCTCGGTACCGGACCGTGTATTTTTCGTCAACAAGGTAATTTTCACGACTTGAAAGCTAGACTGTGATATGAGTAGTTGACCGATGATTATAGGAATTTACTATACATCGTTTCCTGCTAGTTCAATGCGTTTCGGTTTGAAGTTTGACATCCTTTCTCGGTATCGTTAACTTCCACGTCCGTAGCTTAACAACACGAAAACTCGGGCGTTATTAGTCTAGATCGCAAGGAAACCAGAAATATCGCACAGTGCACGTGCACGTGATTGAATCATCCATCTGCCATTTGCAGCCATACCTACCTTCAGAAACTCCAGAAGGTCTGAAGGCGTACAGACAAGAAGACCTGAAGTTGTTGCGAGGAGACGGCACAGGAACAAGGAAGTCGTTTGAGAGGATTTACGACTACGACGTTTATAACGACTTGAGCAATGCCGACGCTAAACCCCCAGTCTTCCGCCCTGTTTTAGGAGGACCTGATTTCCCTTACCCTCGTCGTTGCCGAACTGGTCGAGGGTACTCAACCAAAACGAACCCTAAACGACCAAACGGTAGGTCCTGCAAGGCTTGAACTAATCTGAGGTGATATTAATTTGAGATAGTTTCTAGGACGGTCCATCACCCTGAGAACTCTACATATACAACTCTGGCTTCTCACTGAGCATATCTACTACGTACCACTAAGTTCGTTGGTACAATTTGGAAAAGGTCGTTATGTCTTCGAGCAAACAGGCTATAGTAGGTTACGAGCTGATTTTGATCTGTTAAGGTGCCCGGTTGATAACACAGCGGTGCAAACATTAGGATTTTTCATAGTATATAACAAATATGCATTCTGTTTTTGTGCGTCGATTAGGTTCCAAATTCGCCTAGAATTCAGGAGAGGTCCGGTGATGTACAAGGGGGAATATAACGTACGGTCAGTTGGGCTTTTGCAGATAAGTTCGAGAAGTATCTGCTAGGTGATGGTATTGTTGACGCTGTGAAGGGTCTCTTTGACTTCTACGTCCCCTGCGATGAGTTCTTCGGCGCACAGAAGAGTTCTGGTTTTCTTGCAGTAGCTCTCAAGAGTGTTGCCCACAACGTCGTTCCAACAATCAAAAACTTGTTTGACGAGACCCCGTACTTCGACTCTTTGGATGATATAAACAAATTGTACGACAACGGTGTGAAAGTCCCTGACGCTGCAAAGGGAGCCAAGGGGTCTGCTGGCAGCTTTCTTTTCGTCGATACAATCTTCCATGCTGAGGGCGATGACACCAGCGTCCTCAAATTTCCTGTTCCTCAAGTTTACAATGGTAGGAGAAGAAAACTATCAACATCGAACAAAATGTCTTGGCGACAAAATGACACTTTATTTAATTTATGCTGCATATAGAGCTTAAGATTAAAATAACAGCAAGTATGTAAGAAGCACCAGCTTAGAAATTGGTCATTTTTATGCTGGAACTATCCCTCGAACAAAACGTTAGTGGATTCCCCGTAAAAAGCAATTTGGATGTTACGATGCTAATTCTAGAACATTATGCTAATAATGGCTGCTGCTACTGCAGTGAACGATATGGCTTGGAGTTACGATCAGGAATTTGGGCGTCAAACCTTGGCGGGTTTAAATCCCGTAGTTATTGAAGCTGTGAAGGTGCGATTCTAAGGTGGAGGCTCCTCTGGTTCTCGTTTGTTATTCCAAATGAAGACTACCAGTCTCAGTCACGGGCCCTCACGCTTTTACTCAGATAGATATCGATCATTGGTGGACTAGTGAGCTAAATAGAAATTGATTTGATCAAAGTCGACCCTGAAGAATTGTCCAGTCTGGATGTGAGATAGAGTGCAGGCTCACACGATAAGTGCATGCAGGAATTTCCACCCAAAAGCACCCTGGACAAGAGTACGTACGGAGAAGCTACTATCTTGACAGAGGAGCATATCCTGCCCTACCTCGAAGGCCTAAGCGTGGAAGAGGTAACTTCAATTTACAACTTCTCATACTTTACCACGATATCGGTCTTCCAGTTTTTTAATTTAGGTACGAAATCTGGTTATATGCTTCAAGAGTGCTGGCTCTGAGAATGGTCCGTCCCTTGGTAGAAACGGTCTGTTCTTCAACTCACCAATTTTGTAATGCCGAAGGAAGTAACTGGAACCCCGATGATTCGCAGCTTTTTTACCTGTAATGGAGCTAAGTAGTCCAGCTTGAGCTAACCTTTCGGTCGATGCGTTCAGGCCATAAATCAAAAGAAGCTTTTCACTATCGACCACCATGATGCTTTCCTTGTATACCTCGAAAAGATCATGACGCAGGCAAATAAATTTAACACGACGCCATCTGGCTATGCTCCCCGAGCACTATTCTTCCTCACCGATGAAGGAGTCATGAAACCCATCGCAATCGAGCTGACTAAGTTTGAGGGAATTCGAGAGGGATACAAACACAGAGTCTTCACTCCACCACCCAGAGAGGGCGACAAGAACCACCTCTGGGATTTGGCTAAAGTTCACTTTAGCATGATCGACTTTGGAGTTCATGAAGTCTACAGCCACTGGTAATGTATTCGAAGCCTACAAGATCATTGACAAACTGTCTCTGTCAACTTTGCCATATAATGCTGCATGGTTGACCATTTTCTGACGTGAGGTGTTTACAATTTCAACTCAGGGTGAGGACGCATGCTGTCGTTGAACCGTTCATCATTGCCACTCGGAGGCAACTAAGCACAATGCATCCAATTTACAGTCTACTCTCTCCAATGTTCAAAAACACGATGATGATCAACGCAGCTGCACGTTTCTCTCTTATTAATGCCAAAGGAATCATCGAGTCTTGCTTCTTCCCTGGCGAATACTCCATGGAAATGTCGTCCGTTCTGTATAAGCAGAAGTGGACGTTTGAGAAGCAAGCCCTTCCGACGGATCTGCTGAATAGGTGCGTCGAGAAATTTATTTCTCGCTCATTCCGAATCGAACATGTTGCGTGCAGAGACAGTTGTGAACCCATGATCCTATATTAGCCGTTATCTAGAATTAAGACCTGGACGAACTCCCGCTCTTTTTCTCTTCTTGTATGAGACAAGTTACGTACGCTTCCTTCTCATAAACTAAAATGCCACTTGATTTAGGACTTCATAAAGTGAAGCTGATATGTGCTTGTGCAGGGGTATGGCGGTGCCAGACAACTCGAAGCCGGGAGGTGTGAGGCTGGTCGTAGAAGACTATCCTTTTGCTCGTGACGGACTGGACCTTTGGGATGCCATTCACGAGTACATCTCTGAGTTCGTGAACGCCGCTTACAAACAGTCAGATGATGCAGTCAGGAAGGACACAGAACTGCAAGCATGGTGGGATGAGATCAAGACCAAGGGCCACCCTGACATCAAGGAAGGTTGGCCAACATGCAATTCCATCAAGGACCTGATCGAAATTTGCTGCATCATTCAATGGATTTCGGGTCCCCATCATGCAGCAGTTAACTTCGGTCAGTATGGCTACGCCGGGTTCATGCCCAACAAACCATCAACATGCGCTAGGTTCATCCCCGAGAAAGGAAGCAACGAGTACCAAGAGCTTGAGAGAGATCCAATGCGATTCCTTTTATCAACCGTTGCCCCTCAGTCAGTTGCCACGACGGTCGGGCTCACAGTTGAGCTGTTGGCTACTCACGGGGTGGACGAAGAGTACTTGGGGACCCGTTTGGAGGATGCCCAAGGTATCTGGACATCAGATCCAAAACTGAGGGCAGCGTTTGACAAATTCAGCGAGAAAATCCGGAAACTGGAGCAGAAATTTGAGGAGAGGAACAGTGACCCAAAGAACATTAACAGAAGCGGACCGGCAGTTGTGCCTTACACTCTCCTGTATCCCCATTCCAAAACCTCTGGGTTGACTGGGATGGGTGTCCCTTACAGTGTCTCCATCTAGAGGATGTCTGGATGATACACAACCCACTCCTCGAAACCCACCGATCCTCCACTAAGTCCACTCCTCATAGGTACCCACGGGACGATCCATCAGTGTTGTGTGCCTGAGGAACATGAATCCCCGGTTTGTGGCAGCAATTGTTAATACCTCAATACCATCAGGTAGTACTTTTAAAACTCCCTCACGTCGCCTAGAATATGATGTCAACGGAGGAGAAATACAGGAAAGTAGAATTGAGAAATTTCCATGCAGAGTGAACCGATCCTTCCTATCAAGCATCGGTCTCTCCATGAACTAGAACAGTAATCCCTTTTCCTTGTCAACTTACAGGGTCCAGATCTTCTGAAATGAAGATGTTTGTGGATATTGTCTTCTTGTTCGACAGTTATCCCATATATGTGACTGCCTGGTGAATGATAACGAACTTCAAGAATGATGCCAGAACTATACCCATCTCCATTGACAGGTTGAACTTTACCACAACTTGATCGACAGGTTATCAAGATGCTTGTGGAAATTGTCTTCTTGTTCGACAGGTTATCCCATATATGTGACTGCCCCGAAGAATGATAACGAACTTCAAGAATGATGCCCAGAATTATACCCATCTCCATTGACAGGTTGAACTTCACCACAAGTTGTTCAACAGGTTATCCCATACATGTGACTGCCTCGGTGAATGATAAGGAACTTCAAGAATGATGCCAGAACTATACCCATCTCCATTGATGGGTTGAACTTTACCACAATTAGTTAATATTGCTATCATTTCGTTCTGCTACAGTACAGCGTTTCCATGATTTGCTGTTGACTTGCTTACGCGACTAGAGTAACTCAAGTGCAGTGGCATCATCAAGAATAACGAGCCGTTCAATATTTCTTCACTTTTAGCAACTCCAGACAAAATCTTCAAGACTTTGACGGTCTTAAATGAACTAACACGTGTTCAGTCTTAGCAACTCATGTAATCTTTGACCTTGTGCTAATAGATATTGGGGAGTTTTATCCGACGTTTTACTATCCGACATTTTACCATCCACTATATATATTACACAAAAATTTGAGCACCTACCTAAAAGTGCAAGCGAAACTGAGCAGTTCATGGGAAGAACACCCCATAAATAGACGAAGAATACATTCAGCTACTCCACAATCAAACAACAACGAAAACAAAGCATGTTCAACTGCGAGCTTCTAAGATTAGTATTCTATGAGTTACTAGGGATATAGGTAAATTTAGATACATCGTACTCATGTTTCATATCCTACACTTACGAGTGGTTTAATCCCGGTACTTTGTACATTCATGATTGATTTCACTGATATTTTCTTGCTGTGGTGGATTTTGTTCCTTAGCAGTTGGTCTTACCTCTATTTTATCTTTCCTGGACAAAGTTGCATCACAGACGGAGGTCCGATCCTCCTTTCTATGACACGGACATTAGACACTGTTATCGAATGACGCGATGCGTTCGCGGAACCGTCTCTCCAATCAATAATGGCTTGTGTCACGAGCTGGTGATCTTCCCGAACCAACCGTATTTGGCGAATTACCAGAGCCACGAAGATATAGTACATAGGCGAAAGGCGAAGGTGGTATGCGGGAGGAGATAAGGTGGTTATGCGTAGGACTTGCGGGACGGGGGACGCGCGAGAGACCTTTGTGCCGGGGCAGCGAGAACTACGGTCTACTTTTGAGAACTGAACCAGTTAAGTGGGCATAGGTAACAATCGGGACCGCTGAAAAATAAAGAGGTTCTAATGACGAGACAATCTAAAATCTATCCGTAATGACTTGCCTCTAGGATTCTCGACTTGGCCCCTAGCGATGAAAGGGAGAACGCGTAGAAAACGATGGGAAAACCATCAAGCCGTACAATGGTGAGACAAAACAGGGAAAATGGGGTTAAGCCCCCAATAGAGTCGAGACCAAAAATCTGCTCTAAAGCATTTAAGATATCGGGAGCTACGCAAGTAGCAAGATATCCAAAGCTATGCAAATAATGGGGGTTCCTGGAACATATGAAGAAGTATCACCTAGTGTGATTGTTCTGTTATGTATTACATACATAGCCTCTGGATAGTAATAGACACTTTTTATTTAAAATATATTATAAAGTATGGGAGTGAGAGTGATATCTCTTGGTGCCTAACATGATAAGCTCTCATACATTCCACGACATGTGCTGCTCTTGAAAGGCAAGACCAGCAGAGCACTATCTAGGTCCTGTATGCTCTGAGCAACTTCTCTTAACGCCACTCTGCTTTCAATCTCTATTTGCACTGATACTGAGCCGTCTCTCAGTCCACCAGTTTTCATAGGCCCGACCCAGAAGTTTACAAGGCCATCTACGTCTTTGAGGTGCGAGGTGAGTCTGCGTCAGAAAGAAAACATTAATTTCAACATCATCTACCTTTACTGCAAAGAGGTGATAAGGGAGCAGGTTCGTTTTTCTAGGAAACTTAGACTTGCACATTTTGTTCGCTTATTTCATTCTCCTGACACAACCGTTTACTTCTTGTCCTTCTTGTCAAGAACAGTGTACATGCATCCTTTCTACTTTCTAGATGCTAGAGTTACCGCTCATCAGTGCTTGCATGAGAGAGTCTGAAGGTCACAAGTTTGTAGACCTTATCGCCTCCTTTAAATCAGCGGAAACTCCTGTACGAAGAGATCAGTAGACAGGACTTTCCGTACTCTGTACTCTTCGTACAGGACTTTCTGCTTGTTTAAAGTGTTGAAAACACCTCCGTTGGACGTTTGCAATCTGTTCCACCACCAGACAGGAAAAAGGAGCGGACAACGAATTTGTTTGACAAATATATCAAACTTAATTCCATAGCTCTATATAACTCTAAGGTTAAAGGAACAAAGAAATGACCTTGTTGCATACCTCTATACTTGGAGACTTTGTGAGCTATTGTTGCACGCGCTGCACATCTAAGTGGATGGGTAATCACTCTCTCCAAAATTGTATCACATGTCAAGTCCATAACCACAATATCCGCTATTGTCACTTGATCATCTCGAACCAAATATAAATCTGCCCTAACACATCTCATCTGCAAAGCATACTAACTTTCCCTACAAAACCAAGTAGTCACTTGGCCCCTAGTGGATTTTAGGAGGAATTGTAACACCCATTTGTGCATGTGTGTGGTATTGTGATATATAGTTAGATATTATAAGTACTTGAGAGATATTATTTATAAGGATGGTTCTACATTAGTCATGATTAGCTAAAATTAGTCATAGCTAAGATAGTGTGGATCTTACTTTAGAAGAAGTGGAAAAGATGAGCATCACTATCTTGGATTCTAGTGTGTTGATTTGGTATTATTCCTAGGCATTTGAGGAGGAGTTGAGAACTCCTGGGCCCGTAAGCCTTTTTATTTTGGATTCTTCTATAATCCAAGGATAGCCCATGTGAAGGAATCTTTGACTTAGTGGGTGGATTAAGATAAGTGTAGTACTCTGAGGACAAGAGAACTCTTCAAGATAGAAAACACAGATTTCACACTCAATCCTTTGATGCACCATATGAGCACCTTCTCTTTATTATATAGCAAAGAGGATCCCCTCAAAGAAAGCTACACCCTTGGATTAGATACATGGATTGGTGACCTGTCATCAAGCTCCATCCTTGGATTAGTTTTTTGGATGGGTGACATGTCAGTCCTTGTCCTATCTAGTTGGTTTGACCAAAGGGAATCTTTCAAGAATCTTCTTGTAGGAAGCTCAGAATTGCAGCGGTAAGGTACCATTGGAAAGCTCTCGATGAGACAAATCATTGGGGGAGAAGGCAAGCTATTTTCCTTAGAGGGAGGGGAGGTGGAATCATTCCATTTTTTAGGTCTAATTCATCTATTTAGGTCTCCAAAAATGGCTTTAAATTTCTCAAGTTATTTTTTACTTCTGCCTTATTAATAGAAGTGCTCTTTTGGTGATATCTCTATCTGATCTGCATTATCCATCATGTGTAACATCTTTCCAGATGTCACCACCCCAAGTTTTACCTCTAGATCATATATCTAACTATTGATTCTAAAGTCTTCAAGCATATTTTGGTTTATGGTCTATTAGTAGAAGTACTCTTTTGGTGATACCTTTGTCTAATCTTGTCCATCATGTATAACATCCTCCCAGACATTACCAAACCAAATTTTATCTCTAGATCATATGTCTAGCTATTGGTATTACAATAAGATCACATGCTTTGGAGAATATGCACATGTGAATGGATATTTCGTTCTACTTTTTGATTTTACTTGACTTTTAGTCTAATAAATTGAGTTACTACTATAATTAGTAACTTTGGTGCATAACTATTTCACAAGTATATAAATAAGGGGTGAGGAGATACTCATCATCCTTTCATTTGCAACTATCTCTCTCTTTGAATTCTCTAGTGAGCAATGTCTTGAGTCTTGGAGTGTTAGCCTTGGAGGAGTATGATGGAGTTGGAGTTCCTTGCCTTCTTAGTCTATGGCATGATACCATAATAGCCATTTGAGGTTTATCTTGAGTGAGAGACAGATTGGCTCATAGAAACTATTAGATTAAAATTTAAAGATTATAGATATATTAAAGGTATCATATTAGGGGTTTCGGATGTATTAGTGATAGTTTGATGAGGTTAAAAATTTTAGGATTGAAGGTGGAGTTTACTTATTCTTGGGATTGTAACAAAAGGAGATTGCTTTCATATTCCTATGGTGATCATACTTTAGGTTCCATTGATTTGTAAAGTAGACTCAAAGGTCTAGAGTGAGACATGATTTGTAGATTTCCTTGTAATAGTGGTTGTAGTTTTGCAAGCAGCACAATTTGGTTCACAATGTAGATTGGATTGAAGGAGTTGCTTTTAGAGGAAGTGTGATCTCTTCTAGTCACATATAAACACTCATATAGTCCCTTTCTTTTCTTTTTCTTTAATTGGTTTTTGTTTTTTCTTCCTTTACTTTTTAGATTCATAGATTTTACAACAACATTTTTTTCTCTAGATACTTATGATGAATAACCTTTGCAATAGACTAGCTTATAATGCTTCCATTCTATTCGTTGGCATGGAGATTTATAAAGAATACAATCTACAATATTCCTTGTCAAGTTCCCTAGACCCTTGTTTACTTGTAATGAATTATACACGTGGGGATGTAAAAGATAGAGGAGAGTAATAGAATTCCAAAATAAATTTTTTTTTGATATCTAGGTTGCATGGATTTGAGTTTTGATATTTATAGGCAATCTACGTGTAAACTTTTAAAGAAATTTCCAAGGAAGATTTTTAGAAGTTGTTTTACTTGGCATACAAACTAAGCTAACAATTAACTTGCCATACAAGTAACTCAATCTTTGGAAAATTTCTAAAATTTCTCAAGCACATTGTTGTACAAAATACTCAATCCATGGAAAATTTCTAGAAGTTTCTCATCACAAAGTTTCATGGATACTTTTAAAATATTCTTAGATTTCTAAATATATATAAGTTCTTTACTTTTAGTTATTTTTACCTTTTTCTAACTCCAAATTATTATATATTTACACATCATTAGTTGATTATATTGTAAAAGACCAAAGAGAGAAATAGGAGAATGGAAGGTCAGATCACTTGATACTCTCAATTGTCAATTGAGGAGAACTTTGAATGCATAACACGAGCTTGGGCTTTGGTATTTATAATGAAGCAACATGAGACTCTTGAGAAAATTCCAAAGAAACTTCTCTCTCAAAAGTCATTTTCTTGGAGTGCAAGCTAAGCTTACCTAGAAGTTGCCAAGGAAAAATTCTAATCAAAGCCAGTATTTTGCATACAAGCTAAGCTAGTATTTTGCATACAAACTCCTTCAATATCCAAGTTACATCCTTGGAAGGTACCTAGAATATTCTCACCAAGAAACTTCCAAAGTGCTTCTAGAATATTTGACCAAGAAGCTTCCTAGATGCTTCTACAAATACTCTTAGAATTCATAACTATATTTGACTTTCCTTATTTTACCAACTTATAAGTCTCTACTAACTCCATATATTCCCTTTCTCACTCCCCCCAGTTGATGACATCCTCATTTCTATAGTATCTTGGATGGCCATTGTGCATTATGGAGATGAGAAAAGAGTTCCCATGTGACATCATGAAGATGATACCTTTCCAAAGGACCTTATATTCTCTATGTCATTGATGGCCACATTGGTTATTACAATCCACAAGTATACAATTGACTTTGTATTCCTCATGATCTTTGACAAGGATGGGAGAAGGAGGGAGTTGGACACAAATAGGAAAGAAAAATGGATTGAAGACAAAGTATTTTAACTTTGAAACACAAAAGACATGATAGATCTACATATTATTAGGCAAGGCAAATCTATTGGTAACAAGAGAAATGATCCAAGTAACATTAAATAGATCCATCTAGTTAGGAGCAAGTTTACAAACTAGAGTATCAAGTGTGAGAGGAAGGTTACTAAGAGAAAGCATGACCTCATCACCTAATTGGCGGGTGAGATCACAATAATGTTGATCAACATCTTGCTTTTTCCAATTTTGAGGAACAAGAAGATGAGACTTTGCATAATAATATGGAGTTAGTGGACAAATTAGTAGAAGCTAATGAGTAAGTAGGCTAAGCTAAATACAGCAAAGTAACTAGAATTAACGTAAAAATGTACTAGAAGCATCAAGGAAGCTTGCATGTAGAATATTCTAGAAGCACCTAGGAAGCTTCATGATGAGAAGCTTTTAGAAATTTTCCAAGGGTAGAGTAATTTGCACTCCAAGTTGATGGCTAGCTTAGCTTGTACACCAAGTAAACAACTTCCTTAGCTTGCACTCCAAGTAGAGCAACTCTTAGAGGGAAAATTCCTTGGGAGCCTTGTATCCAAGTTATCCATAAATACCTAAGCCAAGCTAAAGCTAGGCATTCAAAGTTTCCCTCACTTAAGAGTCCCAATGTGATTTGCCACTATGATCTTCTATTCTCCTATTTTTATGCTTGGTATTTTACATTGGTATCAGAGCAATAATGGGATGGATAGAATCTATGGACCACCAAATCTATCTCTCTCAAACCATTTGGGTTTTGTATCCATATAATACCAAAGTATCATTTTACATAGTTCATTATTTCATGCTTTGGGAAATTTTTTTCTAAATGTAATCACTTTGTTTGATGAACCATTGATACTTTCAATTGTAACTTTTGAGGAACGGTGTACATGTTGCATCTACATGTTAACTTAGATAATTATAAATAGTTAGTTTGATAGAGTAGTAGGCATAGTGACAATATCCAAAGTTATCATTGTTATGCAACAACAAATGGAGCACCTTACTTGATAGTTGGAAGAAAGAGATCATCAATATCAACAACATATAGAAGGAGTAGCATTTTGAGAATAAGAAGAGTGAATCCAATTCCCAAAGTTGAAGGTATTTGAAGGTAAGAATCTATTAGGTGCAATGGAAAAAGTTTTGTTTGGTTGCAAATATTATTTTGAAGCCATAAGTCTTCAAGGTGAACACAAATAGATTTTCTTGACTCTAAGCTAATTAGATGGGGTGGCAAAACTATGGTGGCAATTCCAAGTGGAGCAAGCTCAATGCTAGTTTGTTACTCCAACCTTGACATGTGAAGAATTCAAGAGAGCAATAATTGAGAGATTCTAAACATTGTTACACGAGCTATACAAGAATAAATTAGCAAAATTGAAGTAGATTGATTTTGTTAAAATTTACCTCACTCAATTCCAAAATATTCAAATATAAATTCTAAAGATACTAGAAGATGAAGCTCTAGATCAATTTATGAGGGGTTTGAAATCACGCAACAAATTGGAAATGACAATGTAAGAATCCAAACACTTGGAAGAAGCCATACAATTGGTTGAGTATTATGATTTGTTGGTTTGCCACAACTTGGTCTTCACCAAGACCTTCACAAAACCTACCAACACTTCACACATGAATGGAGGAGCCTGGAAGAGCCAATATCAATAGAGATTGATGTTGTCCAATGGAGACCACTTGGCACTACAAACAAAGAAAGATTATGAAAAGTGGCGGTTGCTTTTATTATCACTAAATTAGACATCACATTGTTGAATGTTCATTTAAGAATGGATAACCTCAACAAATTGCTCAAATAGAATTATAATATAATAATTAAGGAAACAAAGAGTCCCAATAGGAGATATTGAACCACCTATTAGTAACTTGATTAGTTTCAATGAGATTGAAGGCTTGACCTATGCAAGTTTATTTTATTTGTAAGATATGATATTTGATTGCGATTATAAGATTTTGATTGAATTTGGGAATTTAGAGAATTTTATATTTATGCAATTAGCAAAAGAATTATATGCAAATGGTAGAAAATATTATACATTCCATACCTCATCTCTTATTATATTCAAGATTGCAAAAGAATATTTACTACGTTAGTAACATCTCTACACTATGATGTCATCTTAGGTTTGTCTTGGCTTGAACATCATAAGGTTTAGTTTGACTAGATTTGTTGATAAATTTAAGTACTTTAATTTAGTAATTTAAGTTTATTTTATTTTTAAGATATGATATTTGATTGCAATTATAAGATTTTGATTGAATTTGGGAATTTAGAGAATTTTATATTTATGCAATTAGCAAAAGAATTATATGCTCCTATCAAATTAATATTTGGGAGTAGATTGATGATAGCAAATGGTAGAAAATATTATACATTCCATACCTCATCTCTTATTATATTCAAGATTGCAAAAGAATATTTACAGCATAAGTAACATCTCTACACTATGATGTCATTTTAGGTTTGTATTGGCTTGAACATCATAAGATTTGACTAGATCCGTTGATAAATTTAAGTACAACACCAAAGCAAGAATTACCAACTAGGTTTTTTTGTCACTTCTAAATAAAACACCTAAGAATAATCAATCTCAAGATGGGACGTTTATCAATATAGAAGTTGTAGAGTAAGCTTTGGAGGAATGCATTCCTATTTTTGAAGCGTTGATCAATCCAATCACACAAGGAGAATCTAATGAGAGCCAAAAGCATAATCAAGTAGTGGTTAATCAAGATAGTTAAGGAGTTTGCACTTATGTTTTTGGATGATCTTTTGAAGGAATTATCCTTTGATTGAGGTATGCGCTTCAAAATTGAGCTATTTCCAATTAGTACTCTTATCAGTAGATCAATCTATAGTTTATCACCAAAGGCATTAGAAGAGCTTGAAACTACATGGATCAAGTTGTTGGAGCAAGATTCCATGCAACATAGTATATCTCCTTGAGGAGCACCAATACTCTTTGTACCAAAGAAGGATGGAGAACTTTAATCTTTATTGACTACTGTGACCTTTGCCAACAATGTGTATCAGATGTGTATCTCTTGCCTCAAATTGATGACTTGGTGGATAAATTGAGTGAGAATAATATTTCTCCAAGTTGGATCTTTGAAGCGGCTATTGGCAAATTCCCAATGATAAGGGTTGTAAAAGACAAAGGCCAAGACCAAGGAGAGAAATAGAAGAATGGAAGATCACATTCGGACACCTAAGTGTGGGAAAATTTCAAATGCCTAGCATGAGCTTTGGCTTTGGTATTTATAGGGAGCATACAAGGCTCTTGAGAAGCTTCTCAAGAAGCTTCCTTAAGCCAAACTTTTGGAGTGCAAACCAAGTTAACCAAGAAGTTTCTCAAGAAGTTTCTTTCTAGAAGTTGCTTATTTGGCATGCAAGCTAAGCTATTTGGAAGCTTCTAGAAGCTTCTTTTAATAATTTACCTACTTGGAGTGCAAGCTAAGCTAGTCGTGAAGCTTCCCAAGAAGCTTTCTCCTAGAAGTCACCACTTGGCATGCTCATCACGTTACTCAATACTTGGAAGGTACCAAGTAGCTTCCTATATACTTCTTGAATATTCTAGGCTAATTTGGCATATTTGCTACTTTGTTAACCTTGACTAACTTGTTGGAAAACTCCATATTGTTGTATATTCTACCACCGCTAGTTGGTGACGTCCTCGTCACCATTCAAGCTTCAAACTCTTGGATGGCCTTTTGAGCATTCTGGAGATGAGAAAGAGGCTCCCAAGTGGCATTATGAAGGGGATACCCTTTCTAGAGGACTTTGTACTCTCTATGTTGTTGATGGACTTGTTTAATATGGCACCATGCATACTCCTCATGATCATTGATAAGGATAGGAGGAGGAGGAGATTAGACACAAGAAGAAAAAGAAGATAGATTAGGAACAAAGGATTTTAACTTGGTAAGTCATGGGCTTCTTGGAGGCGCACAAGTCAGAGATCACCCTTGGCTGGAACATAGATTGAATTCTCAAAAAATAGAAGGCCTTTTTTGAAGGAGAAGGTGTTGTACTCCTTGTTGCATGTTGTAAGATAACCTTGTACCATCTGAAAGAAAGGATCTTGTTGTAAAGCTATCCTAAACTCAATTTGGATTTGAAGTTGACTAATACCATTGTAATTTGTTGGCATGATGAGAAGAAGAGACTTGAAATCAAGTTGTCATGATAGAGCATCAAGGATGACATGGAACCAATTGGGTTTGTACTCAAGTTTGATATCAAACAATTGTAATTTTTCCTCCCATTGATGATGTATACTCTTCATGTGTTCCAAATGTGATGTTTGCAATAAGATCTTGTGATCAGTTTGCATGATCCCTTGTTTCTCCAAGAGATAATGTCTCCATACCTTGGTGGCATATACTATTGCTTGTTATTCTTGATCTCAAGTAGAGTAGTTTGTTTTTGTTGTATTTAGTTGGCAAGACACAAAGGCAATGGGTGTAACCCATCTGGGAATTTTTGCTACAACATAGCTCCAATCACAAAGTTAGAGGCATCAAAATCAACCATATAAGGTAGTTGAGAATCATATGGTTGAAGAATGGATCTTAAAGATACCAAATGTTTTTGGAATATTTCCTTATGCTTGGTGGTCCATTGAAAGCTCAAGTTCTTCCCCAAGAGGTTGATCAATGGTATGACCACATGAGCATAATAATGGATGAACCACCTATAAAAACTTGCCAATCCATTAAATGCTCGTACTTTTGTAGCATCCTTTGGAGTAGGCAAATCATAAATGGCCTTAATTTTCTCCTCTTCCATCTTGATCCCCTTCAATGAGATCTTGTGACCCAAGAAGGTAATTTTGTTCTACCAAAGGCACATTTCAACTTCTTGTAGTAAAACTTCCACTAACATAGTTGTCTTAGGATATCTCGCATGTGATTTGCATATTTATCCTTTGTCTTGCTAAATATTAAAATATCATCCAAGAATGCCACCACATACCGATCCAATAACCTATCCAAAACCAAATGCATCTGATCCATGAGGACTATTGGAGCATTAGTGAGCCCAAAAGGAAAAACTTTCCACTCAAAATGCTCATACCGTGTGCAAAAGGTAGTCTTTTGTACATCGTCTCTATCAATGGGAATCTACCACTAGCCGCTTTGGAGATCTAACTTGGAGAAATATAGTGCATCACTCAATTGATAGAGCAAGTTATCAATTCAAGACAAGAGATATAAATTCTTCATTGTTTGTCTTTCATTGAGGCCATGATAATCAATACAAAAGCAAAGTCTTCCATCCTTCTTTGGGACAAATAGTACTAGTGCTCCCCAAGGAGATGTATTATGTCATATTAAATCCTTCTCCAACAATTATATCAGTGTTGTCCAGAGCTCATCCAACTCCTTTGGTGAGAGCCAATAAATTTTTTAGCTCATTGGAGTACTTCTTGGCGTACATAACTCAATCTTGAAAGGTATACCACAATCGACGGATAATCCCTTTGATAGATCATTTGGAAATACATTTGAAAACTCTTGGACTATTTGATCAACCATTGCTTGATGAAGCTTTTGATCCTCCTCAGATCTTCCATGCACAATTGACTTGATTCACACCGTAAAAATAGACTTATCTTCCTCCAAAGCTTGCTTTATGGCTGCTTCATTGACAAACTTCACATCTTGGGATTTATCTTCCTTCAAAGCTTGCTCTATGGCTACTTTCCCAATAAAATTCCTCTCTTGGGATAGATTATTCCTAGGTGTCTTACACATAAGTACCAGACAACCTAAAAAAAAATTCCTACCTTGGTGTTATACTTGAATGTATTGTTGACTCTAATCAAACCTTATGACATTCAAACCAAGGTAGAGCTAAAATGGCACCATAGTGCATAGGTGCCACTACAAAACTCATACAATCCAAATACTTCTTCCCAATCTTGAAGGTAACAAGCTGCAAGGTATAGAATGCAAAACCTTTTCTACCATCCAACATCATCAATCTATTTTCAATTGCTAGCTTGATAGAACACTTAATTTCTTTGCTAATTGTATAGAAATGCAATTCCCCAAAATTCAATAATCAACTAAAATCCTCCAACCATGATCAATTATTATACCTTGTAAGTGAAGCAAACTTGCATAAGTTGAGCCTTCAATCTCATTGAAACTAATCAAATTCCCTATAGGTGGCTCAAAATTTCCTACCAAGATTCTGCATTTCCTTGATCATTCCGCTTCACAAACTCCATTTAGGTGATTTGTCAAGATTGCTCATTCTTGAGTGGACATTCAGCAACATCATGTCCAATCTAGTGACAATAAAAGCAACCACAATTTTGATGCAATCTTTCTCAATTCGCCATGCCAAGTGGTCTCCATTGGATGGCATCAATCTCCATTTGTGCCGGCAATCCACTCATGTGTAATGTGTTGGTAGGTTTTTTGAAGATCAAGGTCAAGACCAAGTTATGGAAACCAAGGAATTAAAGTGCATAGCCAACTGCATGGATTCTTCTAAGTAATTTGGCTATTGCATAGTAACTTCTAATTTGGTTTGTGACTTCAAGTCATTCACAAATCTATCCAAAGCTTCACCATTGAGTATATCTAGAATTTGCATAATGGTGTTCAAGAATTGTGTGATGTTGCTTCTTACAAAACCAATCTACTTCAACTCTATCAACTTATCTCGTGTGACTCATGTGACATTCATAGCTAGGAATCACCTAATTATTGCATCCTTGAATTCTTCCCATATCAAGATTGGTATAACAAACTACTATTTAGCTTGCTCCATTCAAAATTGCAACCATAGTTTTGCCACTCCATCCAATTGGCTTGAAGTTAAGAGAATTTCTTTCCATTCATCTTGAAGAGTTGTAGCTTCAAAATAACATTCATAGTCAAATATAAAATTCTCCACTATGTTCAAGAGATTCTTGCCATCAGATACCTTACATTTTGGAAATCAGATTTGCTCTTCTCCTTCTTGAAATAATGCTCTCTCTACATACTCTTGTCATTGATGGTCTTGTTCATCCAACAATTAAGTAAAGTGCTCAATTTTTTATTACATAGCAATTGATAACCTCGCACATTGCCACCATGGCTACACTTCTATCACCCTACTCCCAATTTATCTAATTTATTAACATTTAGATACGACACATCCATTGTTCCCTATAAGTTACAATCAAATTTACCAAGGGTTCCTCATACAAGGTAATTTCATTCAAAAATATTTTACCCAAAGCTTAAGGTGATAGACTATGTGAAATGATGCTTGGGTAGTACCTAAACACAAAAATCTCAATGGTTTGGCAAAAATGGATTTGGTGATCCATAAATTCCATCCATCTCATTCTTGCTCTAATACCGATGTAAAAGACCAAGACCAAGGAGAGAAATAGTAGAATGGAGGATCATTTGGGATAAGAGTGAGGTATCACTAAAAGTGGACTTCTACTAATAGAGTGGAACCAAAATATGCCTGAAATCTTTTGAATACAATTTTAGAGGCCTGAACGGATAAATTAGGCCTTGAAAATGTGCAAATGCCCCCTCCCAACAATGGATAGGTTAGCCTTAACCTCCCCCTGCTTTGTCTTATCAAGAGCTTTCTAATGTTACCTCCCCACCCATGTGATTTTGAGATTCCTACAAGAAGATTCCCTAAAAGATTCCCTTTGGTCAAACCTTGTTGACCAAATAGATAGGACAAGGACCAACATGTTACCCATCCAAGTAAGTAATTCAAGGGTGGATCTTGCTGACATGTCACCTATCTATGTGCCTAATCCTATGGTGGAGCTTCCTTGAAGGAGATACTCTTTGTCGATATGATAAAGAGAAGGTGCTCCTTTGGGGCATTGGAGGTTTTGAGTGTGAAATTGTGTGTTTCTCATGGTGTGCTTCTCTTCAAGTCTCCTATCTTTGGAGTATTATAATGGTATTAGAGCAGGTGTGTCATCCAAGAGAGCGGATCACCCCTTTTGGAAGAACATAGGCTACTAAGACTAAGTAATTTTGAGGAGAGACATCTTGGTGTAATTGGTAGATTTGGAGTGTGCTAGAGGGAGGATGGAATGGAGGCTCCAAGAGGACAATATCTAGCACCTTGCTTTACATTCTTGAATCCATTGCACATCAAGATTATATACATTGAGCATGAGCAAGTGAAAGTGTATCTTGTTTTTCACTTCAAAGTAGAGTTCATGAATATAGTGATGAATTTGCCAAACTTGATGATTCTACCTGTAGTGATTTACAATAGAGAGTGGGATTTGACAATGTACATTTTTTTGTGATGGATTTGAATGCCCTAAATCCTCTCCCTTTCAATTTTCAAGTAGAAATTTGTTATATAGTGAGACCAAAAGTGATATTTAGAGATTTCATGGTCAAGAATTTTGGTGGGGAATATTATCAATAAGTGATAGTTTTTAAGGTCCCAATGGTAGTCCCAATAGTTTGTGCGCCCTCCAAAGTGATCATATTAACTCTCCATTGAAGTAGACAATAACAATTAAATGTTATAGGAACCATGGATCCACAATTGCAAGAGTTGGTGCAAGGAATGCAAGGGATGTTGAACAAATTTTGAGAGATTAAGATGAACATGGAGGCATTACAAAGTCAAGTGCAGACCCTTAGGAATGATCAAGCAATGCAAGAAGAAGAGTCATCTCAAAACCTAGTACCTGCTATTGAAGTACGTGGAGAGGCACATGTTCTTATGAATCCAATCAACAATGAAGCCACATTGCTACCCCGGATGAAGAAGACTTGCAACATCAAGCCTTACAAGGGGAAGCATACGATAGGAGTAGTGGAGAACTAGATCTCAAGAATGAATGGATATTTCATATTGTTCTCAACAGAGATCACCAAGAATGTTGTAGGCTTGTTTGCATGTGGGTACTTGACCAATAAAGCCCTCACATGGTAGATGCTTGGGAACGGTCCATGTTGGCTAAGAGAAGGAAGGTCATGTGAATAGCAATGCAAGAAGAATTGCTGAAGAATTTCTAGTCGGTGGATTCCGTGCAAATGGCCCGGATCCGACAATGGGGATTGAAATAGAAGAACAACATACAAGAGTATGTGGAGGCATTTCTGGATCTACAAGTCACAATAACCAACATGAGTCCAGCAGAGACTCTTGACAATTTTAAACAAGGGTTGAAGGAACGGATTCGCTAAGAAATCATGGTTCAAAATCCTCACACGGTATTTGAAGCCATTGCTTGTGCGTAGAGATAGCAGGGGCACTGGGTGGAAGTCAAGGAGTAGTTCCACCTCAAAATTATTGGGCAAAAATACCACCCATAGGTGGACAAGTACCGATGGAACTAGGCAACCTTTGGTTTTGAGACCGGAGAGCACAACCACTTCAAGGAGAGCAGGGACGGGTAGAAGAACAAAGAGATGGAGTCCCATGAGGACAAGGAACTTGAGGACAACAATCTCATTGTTATAATTGTGGCCTTATTGGACACATATCTACCAATTGTTGTGTTTGTCTCCCTAGAGGCCCTTGGTCTTCATACATGTGATCTTTGAACAACATGGAGAGACCCATTGAAGAGGAGGAAGTGGAAATCACTTTGGAAAATAAAGATCACCAATAAATGTACATTGTGGCCTTACTGGCTCAATAAGGAAGCAGAAGCAAGAGAAGGAAGAAGACAAGAGCGCAAAGGTCCCAAAAGGCAACCTCACAATTGATTGTCATGAATGGAGTCCTAAAAGGCAATCAAGTGAGAGTATTAATAGATCTAGGAGCTATAGAGAATTTCTTATCTTGCTCTATTGCAATAAGATTTGGAATGGATCTAGAGAGAGATGAGAGTGAAGAAGTAGAGTTATCTAACGGGAAAATAGAGAGGATTGAATCATTACCTAGATTGGTAAAACTCTTGGTAGGAGAATATCAAGAAGCAATTGAGTGGTGAGTGATACAATTAGCTTGTTATGATGCAATCTTAGGCATGCCATGGATGGAGCATTACAACATTATGGTAGATTGGAGGAAGAAAGTAGTGAGAACCCACCAATGAGCAATTGTTGGAGTTAAAGAAGAATCACCCAAGCAAGAATTGCCTCTCTATGTCATAAGGATAGAAACTATCTGTAAGACCGATAGATGTTTCATGGGTCTAATAATTTTGCACCATGACTTCTTGGTGAATCTGCTCCTTTAACCCTCGTTTGAAATTGTCGAGAGCCTCTGCTGAATTCATGTCGGTTATTGTGACTTGGAGATCCAAAAATGCCTCCACATACTCTTGTACGCTATTCTTTTGTCTCAATCCCCATAGTCGGGTTTGAGCCATCTGCACAAAATCCATCGATTGGAAATTCTTCAACAATCCTTCTTGCATTGTTGTCCATGTGACCTCCCTTCTCTCTGCCAACATGGATTGTTCCCAAGCATCATACCATGTGAGGGCTTTATCGGTCAAGAACCCACATGCAAACACGCCTACAAAATGCTCCGTGATCTCTATTTAGAACAATCGGAAATATCGATTTCATTCTTGAGATCCAATTTTCCACTACTCCCATCATACGCTGCCCATTGTAAGTCTTGATGTTGCAGGTCTTCTTCATCCGGAGTAGCAATGTGGCTTCATTGTTGATAGGGTTCGTAGACACAAGTGCCTCTCCAAGTACTTCCGTTGTAGGAACTGGGTTTTGAGACGGCTCTTCTTCTTGCATGGCTTGATTGTTCTTGAGGATTTGCACTTGACTCTGTAACGTCTCCATGGTCATCTTAATCTCTTGAAATTCATTCAACATCCCTTGCATTCCTTGCACCAACTCTTGCAATTGTGGATCTATGGTTCCTGCAACACTCAATTGCTAATGTCTACTTCAATATAGAGTCAAAATGATCACTCTGGAAGGTGCACAAACTATCAGAACTACCATTGGGACCTCAAAAGTTATCGCTTGTTGATAATACTCCTCGCCAAAATTCCTAACCACAAAATCTCTAAATATCACTTTCGGTCTTACTACATAATGGATTTCTACTTGAGTGTTGAAAGGGAGAGGATATGGGACATTCATATCCATATTATCATAATAGAATGTAGATTGTCAAATCCCACTCTCTGTCATATATCACCATCGGTAGAATCACCGGGTTTAGTGAGTTCATCACCCTATCTATGAATTCTGCACCAAGGTAATAAACTAGCAATACTCTCATTTGCTCACACTGGATGTACATAACCTTAATGTGGAATGGATTTGGGAATGCGAGAAATTATCCTCTCGGTGCATCCATCTTGTCTGCTCTCTAAAGTCCTTCCTAAGTCTAACAATTACTCTATGTTCTCCACCTCAAATTACTCAGTTTCAGTAGTTCATGCTCTTCCAAGAGAAGTGATCCACTCTCTTGGACTAAAACACTTGCTCTGATACCATTGTAACACTCCTAGGACAAGAGAAGAGAGAAAACACAAATTACACACTCAACATTCGGTGCTCCAAAGGAGCACCTTCTCTTTATTATATAGACAAAGAGGATCTCCTCCAAGGAAGCTCCACCATAGGATTAGGCAAACAGATAGGTGATATGTCATCAAGATCCACCCTTGGATTACTTATTTGGATGGGTGACATGTCGGTCTAGGTCCTATCTGGTTGGTCAAACAAGCTTTGACCGGAGGGAATCTTTTAGGGAATCTTCTTGTAGGAGTGTCAAAATCACGTGAGTAACCATTGGAAAGCTCTTGATGAGACAAACCAGGGGGGAGGGAAGGCAAGCCTTTCCTTTGTTGGGGGGGGGGGGGGAATTTGCACATTTTCAAGGCCTAATTCATCTATTTAGGTCTCCAAAATTGCCTTTAAAGATTTCTAGTATATTTCGGTTCCTACTCTATTAGTAGAAGTACTCTTTTGGTGATACTTCTTTCTAATATGTTTAGTCTATCATGTGTAACATTCTTCTAGATGTTACCAAACCAATTCTCACCTTTAAATCATATGTCATATATTCTAAGGTTCTCAAGTCTATTTTGGTTTCTACTCTATTAGTAGAAGTACTCTTTTGGTGATACTTCTATATGATCTATTTTGACCATCATGTATAACATCATTCTAGATGTTACCAAACCAAATTTCATATCTAGATCATATGGCTAGCTTGTCTTATTACAAGCGGTTACAATCAAATCCAAATTGCAGAGGAGGATGTGTACAAAACTGCTTTTCAAACCAAGTATGGCCACTTTGAGTATCTCGTTATTCCTTTTGGTCTCACCAATGCAACTGCCACTTTCTTGAGTCTAATGAATGATATATTTTGTCCATAGTTAGATAAGTTTGTTATTGTCTTCTTGGATGACATCTTAGTATACAATAGCACAATGATGGAACACAAACAACATCTACGAGAAGTCCTCTAGATTCTAAGATAAAATCAATTGTACGCCAAAATCTCAAAGTGCAAGTTTGGCAAGTCTAAAGTAGACTACTTGGGGCATAGAGTAAGTGCAAAGGGTATTCAAGTATTGACAAATAAAATAGAGGTCATTCAAAAATGGAGTGCCCTAGAAGATTAGACTCAACTCAAGAGCTTCTTGGGGTTGATGGGATACTATCATTGGTTTGTCAAGGACTTTTCCAAGGTTGCACAACCTTTAACAGCACTACTTGGCAAGGAGAAGAAGTGGACATGGAGAACCACACAAGAATTGGCCTTTCAAGAATTGAAAGCCACCTTGCTACATGCACCAATCTTGAAGTGGTATGACCCAAAACGTCCAATCAAGTTGGTTATAGATGCATCAAGCGTAGCAATAAGAGTAGTCCTACAACAAGAGTGGCATGATGGATGGCATCCAATTGCATATTTCTCTTGAAGGTTGTTACAGGTAGAGCGCAACCATCACACCATAGCATGAGAAGAGTTGCCCATTGTCCTTGCAACCAAGCATTGGAAGCACTATCTGGGCAAGAAGGCATTTGTAGTAGAGACATACCACAAACCTCTAGTCTACCTTGAGATGCAAAAAGATCTATCTTGTTGCTAGATTCAATGGATAGAGTGGCAACAATGCTTCAACATGACAATCACCTATGTAGAAGGTAAGAAGCAACTTACAAATGCATTCACTCGCATGCCAATGGTAAACAATTTGGTGGCAGAGGTTAAGATTAACCTTGAATTTTGGCCAAAGATTTTGGTTGCTACAAAAATTGATCCACAAATTGTGAGAGCACAATCATCCAAAGGCATCACCAACACCCAAAGACTCACCTTTTGTGATGGCAGATTATGGATCCCAAGTGTCCTAAAATTACGCACCACCATTCTAGCAAAATGTCATGATTTGGCCATTGTAGGTCATTTCAGAGTGGACATTGGATGCAATCCAAAACCATTACTATTGGCCCAAGATGAGCAATAACGTGATGGACTATGTGCATAGCTACTTACTCTATCAATAGAACAAAGCTTTTAATCAAGCTCCTACATGGCTCTTTCAACATCTCCCCACTCCTACACACCATTGTGAATAGATGGCCATGTCCATAGCTTACCATCCACAGATAGATGGACAAACAAAACATGCTAATTGCATTATTGAAGACATGTTACGCGGCTTCACCTTAGAGGAGCAACAGAGGTGGGACACCCTGCTCCCATTGGTGGAATTTGCTTAAAATAACTTGGTGAATGCATCCACCCATGTCATGCCGTTCTTCCTCATGTATGTGAGCATCCCTTCATACCTTCTAGCTTGATGAAGATCTGTTGGGTGGCTACCAAGGTCAACATAGTCAACACATTTGTTTCTAGAATCCAACAAGGTGTAGAGAGCACCAAGCATAAATTGCAAATTACGCAAAATAGATAGAAGTAGTATGTTGATGAACACCATAGGCACATGTAGTTTAATGTTAGGAATCAAGTGTGGTTGTCTACAACCAACCTCACATTAATTGGCCCTCGTAAGCTCAGACCTCGTTTTATTGAGCCTTTTTCTATTCTTTGTCGAGTCGGCATTGTGGCCTATCACCTCTAGCTACCACCACACATGAAGATCCATCAAGGGTTCCATGTTTCCCTACTATGCAGATATGCTTCCCGTTTGGGCCATTGTCATTCCACACAAGACCTTTAACCTTGTCCAACACTCATTGATGGCACGAAGGAATATGAAATGGAGCGTATCCTCCAAAAATGCATGTGTGGTACTCGCCATCTATGGGTAGACTATCTGGTACAATGGAAAGGTTACTCTCCCTATGAGGCAACTTGGGAGCACGCTACCAATTTGATACATGCACTAGTGTTGGTGCAAGCATTTGAGCAACAATTGCACAAAGAGGACGTTGCATCTTAAAAGGAGGGAGGTTTGTAATACCAAGAGCTAGCCATATGATCTAGATATGAATTTTGGTTTAGTAATATCTGGAATGATGTTATACATGATGAAAAAAATAGATCAGATAGAAATATCATGAAAAGAGTACTTCTACTAATAGGGCAAAAAACAAAATAGACTTGAAAACCTTAGAACCAATAGCTAGACATATGATTTAAATGTAAAAATTGGTTTGGTAACATTTGGAAGGATGTTACACATGATGGACTAAATAGATTAGAAAGAGATATCACCAAAAGGGGATTTCTTTTAATAGAGTAGGAACCAAAATATGCTTGATATCTTTTGAAGGCAATTTTAGAGGCCTAAATAGATAAATTAGGCCTCAAAAATGTGTAGACTCCCCCCTCCCAAAATAGAGGAATGGCTGGCCTTCCCTCCCTCTTTCTTTGTCTCATTGAGAGCTTTCCAATGGTACCTCACCCACGTGATTCTGAGATTCTTACAAGAAGATTCACTAAAAGATTCCCTCCGGTCAAAGCTTATTTGACCAACCAGATAGGACAAGGACCAACGTGTCACCCATCCAAGTAAGTAATACAAAGGTGGAGCTTGATGACATATCACCTATCTATGTGCCTAATCCTATGGTGGAGCTTCCTTGAAGGACATCCTCTTTGTTTAAATTATAAAGAGAAGGTGCTCCTTTGGGGCATCGGAGGTTTTGAGTGTGAAATTGTGTGTTTCTCATGGTATGTTTCTCTTTAGATCTCTTATCCTTAGAGTATTATACCAAGGCCATACAATCGTTGTAGTGTTTTTTGATAAGCTCAACAAGCAGATTCATTTGGCACCTACTATGGATACAATTGATGTCTCAACATGGCCAAATCTACTTTGATATTACCTTCAATCCCATGGCATACCAAGGGTTTTCATCTTTGATCTAGATCTTTGTTTTATTGGGAAATTTTGGCAAGTGCTTTTTAAACTCCCTAGTACCAAACTTCCATTGCTTCCAACTTATCATCCTCAAACTGATAGATAACTAAGCAAATTACACTTTGGAGGACACATTATATACATTTGTCAATGTTCACTACTCTGATTGGGATACTTGTCTTATAGATGTTGAGTTTGCTTACAATAATTCCAAGCAAGAAAGTATCGGCTTTTCTCTTGTCTTACTTTATTATAGGTAGGATCAACTTGTTCAAGATTTTCTTCTTGCTTCTCCATCATCTTAGGCAACATATATTTCCACCTTCTTGTCCATGTTATCTAAATCCATACACAAAGCTAAGTCTCACCTTGTTGTTCAAAATTAGCAAAAGTAATATGTTGATAAACATTGCCACAACCTCACCTTTCAATTAGGTGATAAGGTCATATTTTCTTCTAGTAACCTTCTTCTCCCACTTGATACCCAAGTCCATAAACTTTTTCTCAATTGGATAGGTCTCATTTGAGATTACTCAAATCATTTCTCCCATTGCATATCAACTTGCTCTTCCTAGTCATATGTAAATCCATCTTGTCTTCTATGTTTCTAAACTCAAACCTTTTGTTTCTAACCCATCTTCCTTTTCCCCTTGTATCCAATCTACTCCTCAAATATTTTTCAATGATCATGAGGAGTATGAACTTGATTGTATACTTGCACATTGCACCATCCAACATGATTGCCAATAACACATTTGAGTACAAAGTCCTTTGGAAAGAGTCCATGATACCACATTAGGAGCCTCTTTCTCATCTCTATGCATAGAGATCCCTATAAGAGTTCAAGGATTCCATGGTGACAATGATATCAACAACTTGTGATGGGAGAATATATAATAATATGGAGTTAGCAAACAAGGTAGTAAAACCTCATGAGTTAGCATGCTAAGTTAGATATAAAAAATTAGAATTAGCTAATTAGAAACATCAAGGAAGTTTATATGTAAAATATTCTAGAAGCATCCAAGAAGCTTCTTGGTGAGAAGCTTTTAGGAACTTTCCAAGGGTAGAGTAACTTGCACGCCAAGTTGATGGCTAGCTTAGCTTGTATGCCAAATAAACAACTAGTTAAGCTTGCAATCCGAGTAAGGTGACTACTAGAAGGAACCTTCCTTGGAAGCTCCTTGAGAGCCTTGTAACAAAGTAATACCCAAGCTAAACTCAAGCTAGGCATTTGGAGTTTCACTCACTCGAGAGTCCCAATGTGATTTTCCATCCTAGTCTTCCATCTCTTATTTCTCTCTTTGGTCTTTTACACTTGGCTTGTTGTAAGGATTTAGATAACATGGACAAGAAGGTGAAAGTATGAGGAATATGAGATGACAAGGGAGCAAGATGAGAATCTAGAACAAGTGGTTCTTGGCAAAAATTAAGGAAGAAGTAATAAAATTCATCTTCAATATTGATTTTAAGCTAGAAATTGGAATTTGTTTCCTAAACTTGATGGCAAAATAATAACAATGGTTATGTCCCAAGTTAGCTTTATAAGTACAAGTAGTTAATCTTTCATATTGTGGCCTTCTTTAAGACAAATATCTATAAGATAGAAAATATAAATAACTCAATGTTGGAGCAATATCCGCAAGATGGTACTAATTAGAATTAGAAAGCCCTACTAGGTTTATAAAATTACATGGGAATTCTGTAATACCAAGAGTTAGCCATATGATCTAGATGTGAAATTCTGTTTGATAGCATCTAGAATGATGTTATACATGATGGTCAAAATAGATAAGATAAAAGTATCACCAAAAGAGTACTTCTACTAATAGGGCAGAAACCAAAATAGACTTATGATTTAAAGGTGAGACATATAATTTAAAGGCAAGAATTGGTTTGGTAACAGCTGGAAGGATGTTCCACATAATGGACTAAACAGATCAAAAAGAGGTATCACCAAAAGGGGACTTCTACTAATAGAGTAGGAACCGAAATATGCCTGAAATCTTTGAAGGCAATTTTGGAGGCCTAAATGGATGAATTAGGCCTCAAAAATGTGCAAGTCCCCCCCCCAACAGAGAAAAGGCTGGCCTTTCCTCCCTCCTGCTTTGTCTCATTGAGAGCTTTCCAATGGTACCTTACTCATGTGATTTTGAGATTCTTACAGGAAGATTCCCTAAAAGATTCCCTCTGGTCAAAGCTTGTTTGACCAACCAGATAGGACCTAGATCGGACATGGCACCCATCCAAGTAAGTAATCCAAGGGTGGAGCTTGCTGACATGTCACCTATATGTGTCCTTAATCCTATGATGGAGCTTTCTTGGAGTAGATCCTCTTTGTCTATATAATAAAGAGAAGGTGCTTCTTTGGAGCATCAAATGTTTGAGTGTGCAATTTATGTTTTCTCTCTTCTCTTGTCCTTGGAGTATTACAATGGTATCAAAGCAAGTGTTTTAGTCTAAGAGAGTGGATCATCCCTCTTGGAATAGCATAAACTACTAAAACTGAGTAATTTGAGGTAGAGAACATAGAATAATTGCTAGACTTAGGAAGGACTTTAGAGAGCGGATGGGATAGATGCGCCAGGAGGACAAATTCCCACACCTAGCTTTCCATTTTCAAACCCATTCCACATCAAGGTTATGTACATCCAGCGTGAGCAGATGAAGGTATTGCTAGTTTATCACTTTGGTGCAGAATTCATGGATAGAGTGATGAACTCACCAAACCCGATGATTCTACCTGTGGTGATATATAATAGAGAGTGGGATTTGACGATCTACATTCTATTATGATAATATGGATATGAATGTCCCAAATCCTCTCCCTTTCAAAACTCAAGTAGAAGTCTATTATGTAGTGAGACCGAAAGTGATGTTTAGAGATTTTGTGGTTAGGAATTTTGGTGAGGAGTATTATCAACAAGTGATAGCTTTTGGGGTCCCAATGGTAGTTCAGAGAGTTCGTGCGCCTTCCAGAGTGATTATATTGACTCTATATTGAAGTAGACATTAGCAATTGAGTGTTGCAGGAACCATGGATCCGCAATTGCAAGAGTTGGTGCAAGGAATGCAAGGGATGTTGAATGAATTTTGAGAGATGAATATGACCATAGAGATATTACAAAGTCAAGTGCAGATCCTCAGGAACGGTCAAGCCATGCAAGAAGAAGAGCCGTCTCAAAACCTAGTACCTACAACGGAAGTACTTGGAGATACACTCGTGCCTACAAACCCTATCAACAATGAAGCCACATTGCTACTCCAGATGAAGAAGACCTGCAACATTGAGCCTTACAAGGGGCAGCGTACAATGGGAGTAGTGGAAAATTGGATCTCAAGAATGAACCGATATTTTTGATTGTTCTCAATAGAGATCACAGAGCATGCTGCAAGCGTGTTTGCATGTGGGTATTTGATTGATAAAGCCCTCACATGGTATGATGCTTGGGAACAATCCATGTTGGCAGAGAGAAGGGAGGTCACATGGACAGCAATGCAAGAAGGACTACTAAAGAATTTTCAATTGGTGGATTCTGTGCAGATGGCTCGAACCCGACTATGGGGATTGAGACAGAAAAATAGCATTCAAGAGTATGTGGAGGCATTTCTGGATCTACAAGTTGCAATTATCGACATGAGTCTAGCAGAGGCTCTCAACAATTTCAAACGAGGGTTGAAAGAGCGGATTTGCCAAGAAGTCATGGTGCAAAATCCTCGCACGGTATTTGAAGCCATTGCGTGTGCGCAAAGAATAGTAGGAGCATTAGGTGGAAGTGAAGGAGTAGTTCCACCTCAACATTATCGGGCAGAAATGCCACACATGGGTGGACCAGTACCGATGGAATTGGGCAACCTTTGATTCCGGGATCGAGGAGCACGACCGCTTCAAGGGGAGCGGGGACGGGTAGAAGAACAAAGAGATGGAGTCCCACAAGGAGAAGGGACTCAAGGAGAACAACACCATTGTTACAATTGTGGTCGTATTGGGCACATATCTACCAACTGTTGCACTCGTTTCCCTAGAGACCCTTGGCCTTCGGACAAGCAATCTTTGAACAACATGGAGAGGCACATTGAAGAGGAGGAGGTGGAAATCACTTTGGAAAATGAAGATTGCCAGTAAATGTACCTCATGGCCTTACTAGCTCAATAAGGAAGCAGAGAAGTGAGGGAAGGAAGAAGAATAATGTGCAAAGATCCCAAAAGGCAACCTCACAATTGATTGTCATGAATGGAATCCTAGAAGGTAATCAAGTGAGAGTATTAATAGATCCGGGAGCAACAGAGAATTTCTTGTCTTGCTCTGTTGCAATAGGATTGGGAATGGATCTAGAGAGAGATGGGAGTGAAGAAGTAGAGTTACCTAATGGGCAAACAGAGAAGATTGAATCATTACCTAGATGGGTAATCCTCTCTGTAGGAGAATATCAGGAAGCAATTGAGTGGTGAGTGATATAGTTAGCTCGTTATGATGCAATTTTAGGTATGCCATGGATGGAGCAGTACAATCCTATGGTGGATTGGAGGAAGAAAGTAGTGAGAACCCACCAATGGTCAATCATTGGGGTTAAAGAAAAATCACACAAGCAGAAACTGCCTCTATATATCATAAGGACAACAACTGTCTATACAGCCAATAGATGTTTTATGGGTCTAATAAGAGAAGTCCAGAGTGCACAACTCAATGGAAAAATTCTTGAGAAATTGAAAGATGTGGTGGATGAGTTTCAAGATGTCTTTCCCGATGATCTACCCTCAAGATTACCACCAAAAAGGCAAGTAGATCATAAAATTGAGACACTCCCGGGGAAGACACCTCCTTGTAAGGCCCCATATCACCTATCACCTCATGAGTTGGAGGAGTGTAAGACTAAAATTGAGGAGATGTTGTAGAGAGGGTTCATCCAACCTAGCGTATCACTATATGGGGCTCCTGTCTTGTTTATGAAGAAGAAGGATGGTACAATGCGCATGTGCATTGACTATCGGGGTCTCAATCAGCAAACAATGAAGAATAAATACCCCTTACCTTGTATGGATGACCTATTTGATCAACTCCATGGAGCAAGATACTTCACCAAACTAGACTTGCGGAGCGGTTACAATCAAATCCAAATTGCAAAGGAGGATGTGTACAAAACTGCCTTTCGAACCAGGTATGGCCACTTTGAGTATCTCATGATGCCTTTTGGCCTCACCAATGCACCTGCCACTTTCATGAGTCTAATGAATGACATATTTTGTCCATACTTGGATAAATCTGTCATCGTCTTCTTGGATGATATCTTAGTATATAATAGCACGATGACAGAACACAAGCAACATCTACAAGAGGTTCTCCAGATTCTAAGACAATCAATTGTACGCCAAAATCTCAAAGTGTGGGTTTGGCAAGTCTGAAGTAGACTACTTGGAGCATAGAGTAAGTGCAGAGGGCATTCAAGTATTGACAGATAAAATAGAGGTCATTCAAAAATGGAGTGCCCCAAAAGATCAGACTCAACTCAAGAGCTTCTTGGGGTTGATGGGATTCTACCGTAGATTTGTCAAGGACTTCTCCAAGGTTGCACAGCCTTTAACAGCACTACTTGGCAAGGGGAAGAAGTAGACATGGAGAACTGCACAAGAGTTGGCCTTTCAAGAATTGAAGGCTGCCTTGCTACATGCACCAATCTTGAAGTGATATGACCCAAAACGTCCAATCAAGTTGGCTATAGATGCATCAAGCGTAGCAATAGGAGCAGTCTTATAACAAGGATGGCATGACGGATGGCATCCAATTGCATATTTCTCTCAAAAGTTGTTACTGGCAGAGCGCAACTACCACACCACAGAATGAGAAGAGCTGGCCATCGTTCTAGCAACCAAGCATTGGAAGCACTATCTGGGAGAGAAGGCATTTGTAGTAGAGACAGACCACAAACCTCTAGTCTACCTCGAGACACAGAAGGATCTATCTCATCACCAAATTTGGTGGGCAGAGTGGCAACAATGCTTCAACATGACAATCACCTATGTGGAAGGTAAGGAGCAACTTGCAGATGCATTCACCCGCATGCCAATGGCAAACAACTTGGTGGTAGAGGTTAAGATTAACCCTGAATTCTGGCAAGAGATTTTGGCTATAACAAAAACTGATCTACAAATTGTAGAAGTGCAACCATCCAAAGGTGTCACCAGCACCCCAAGGACTCACCTTTCGAGATGGCAGATTATGGATCCCAAATGTCCCAAAATTACACACCACCATTCTAGCGGAATGTCATGATTCGGCCATTGTAGCTCATGTCGGAGTGGACAAGACCTTGGATGCAGTCAAGCGCCATTACTATTGGCCCAAGATGAGCAATGATGTGATGGAATACGTGTAGCTGCCTACTTTGTCAATAGAACAAAGCTTCTAATCAAGCTCCTATAGTGCTCCTTCAACCTCTTCCCGCTCCTACCCAACGTTGGGAACAAGTGAGTATGGATCTCGTCTGTGAATTACCCAAGACCACCTTAGGGTTTGAATCCATCATGGTCTTTGTGGACCGGCTCAGCAAAATGATTCATGTACGCCCTACCACCAAAGAGGTGACCGCTCCACAACTAGCTCAATTATACTTAGATGCAGTCTTTGCTCACCATGGCTTGTCTAGAGTACTCATCACCGATAGAGGCACTCAATTCACTAGTTTGTTTTGGCAAACACTCTTCGGTTTCTTCAAAACCAAGTTGGCCATGTCCACAACTTACCACCCACAAACAGATGGCCAAACAGAGCGGGCTAATCGTATGATTGAAGACATGTTACGCGGCTTCACCTTAGAAGAGCAAGAAAGGTGGGACACCCTACTCCCGTTGGTGGAATTTGCTTACAACAATTCAGTAAATGCATCCATCCAGGTCACTCCGTTCTTCCTCCTGTATTGTGAGCATCCCTTCACACCATCTAGCTTGATGAAGATCCATCCAGTGGCTACTAAGGTCAATGTAGTCAACACATTTGTTTCTAGAATCCAACAAGGTGTGGAGAGTGCCAAGCACAGATTACAGATTGCGCAAAATTGACAGAAGCAGTATGCTGATGCACACCGTAGACACATGGAGTTCAATTTTGGGGATCAAGTGTGGGTATTGACAGCCAACCTCACATTAGTTGGACCTCGTAAGCTCAGACCTCGTTTTATTGGGTCTTTCTCAATTCTTTGTCGCATCGGCACTGTGGCCTATCACCTTGAGCTACCACCACACATGAAGATCCATCCAATGTTCCATGTCTCCCTACTATGCAGATATGCTCCCCGATCAGGCCATGATCATTCCACACAAGACATTCGACCTTGTCCGACACTCATTGATGGCACAAAGGAATATGAAGTGGAGCGGATTCTCCAAAAATCCATGCGTGGTACTCGCCATCCGCGGGTGGACTATCTAGTCCAATGGAAAGGTTACCTCCTCTATGAAGCAACCTGGGAGCCCGCTGCTAATTTGGCACATGCACCGGTGTTGGTGCAAACATTTGAGCAACAATTGCACAATGAGGACATTGCGTCTTAAAAGGAGGGAGGTCTGTAATACCAAGAGCTAGCCATATGATCTAGATGTGAAATTCGGTTTGGTAACATCTAGAATGATGTTATACATGATGGTTAAAATAGATGAGATAGAAGTATCACCAAAAGAGTACTTCTACTAATAGGGCAGAAATCAAAATAGACTTGAGAACCTTAGAACCAATAGCTAGACATATGATTTAAAGGCGAGAATTGGTTTGGTAATATCTGGAAGGATGTTCCACATGATAGACTAAACAGATCAGAAAGAGGTATCACCAAAAGGGGACTTCTACTAATAGAGTAGGAACCAAAATATGCCTGAAATCTTTGAAGGCAATTTCGGAGGCCTAAACGGATGAATTAGGCCTTGAAAATGTGAAAATTCCCCCCTCCCCTCCCCCCCCCCCCCCCCCCCAACTATGGTGGAAAGGCTGGCCTTCCCTCCCCCTTGCTTTGTCTCATCAAGAGCTTTCCAACGGTACCTTACATGATTCTGAGATTCCTACAAGAAGATTCCCTAAAAGATTCCCTCCTGTCAAAGCTTCTTTGACCAACTAGATAGGACCTAGATCGGACATGGCACCCATCCAAGTAAGTAATCCAAGGGTGGAGCTTGTTGACATGTCACCTATCTGTGTCCTTAATCCTATGGTGGAGCTTCCTTGGAGTAGATCCTCTTTGTCTATATAATAAAGAGAAGGTGCTCCTTTGGGGCATCGAATGTTTGAGTGTGCAATTTGTGTTTTCTCTCTTCTCTTGTCCTCAGAGTATTACAAATTCTAAAGGCTATTTAGGTCAATGGCTAGTAGTCCTAATTGTCAAACGTGGTGATTGGGTAGAGTAGGTTACTAGTAGACAATTGTTTAGTTCTTTATTATTATTATCTACTCTTTGCATAGATATCTATATTATAACATTCTACATTCCCACTCAAGTGTTTGACTTGTATACTTATTGTACTCCTAGGGCCAAATAAGCCTAACAATGGCAAATGTGAGGCTAATTTTGGCCCAAACATGGCTTGGTAAGTACATCAGTTGACATATTTGTTGGACAATAAGTCAACAAGTTGTTGGCAACAAGCTGTTTAATGAAATGATAACAAACTCCTATGTGCTTGGTGTGAGTGATATTTATTTGTATCAATGAGTGCTACTGCACTCTGAATATCACAATATATGAGTGTACACATCTTCAATTCCAGCTTGATGTTGGCTGCACATTCATGTAACCCGTTGCTTCAGATGATGTCCTTCTAAATGCCATATACTCCAATTTTTTGTTGCTCAATGCAAAAGATTATGTCTTGATGATCCCAACTAACAGTGCCATTGCAAAGGATGAAGACATAACTTGATGTTGATTGGTATTGATCTTTATCTTCCGCCCAATCAACATCACTAAAACCATTTAGAGGTTAGGGACTAGAAGACCAATTATCCAAATAATAAGGTGTGGTACTTGTAAGGTATCAAAAAGTGTTCTTACTTGTTTGAATGTTAGCTTGTCTTAGATTGGAAATTATTGGGCCAAAACATTGGTAGCATAGGATAGATCTGGTCAGGAGCTGCTTGTAGCACAAAGACTAAAACCAACTGCATTTGAGTATGGATATTGTGCCCATTTAACCTTTTCCTCCATTCCTTAGTAGACAATTGGATACTTGGTACCATGGGAGAAGAAACAGAATGAGAGTTGTGTAATCCAAAATCTTTCAAGTTTTGTGAATATACAAGGTTTGTGAAATGCAGATCCAGCCCTTTGACCAAGAATGAGATTTGTCAAGACATAACAATGGTGTACAGCACCAAAATTCTGTCATTTGAAATTGAGCACACAAGTTTCCTTTATATGGTTAAGCATATCAAGGTTTGATCAGGTTATCATGTAGTCTTTAACATATAAAGCCAGGAGTGTAAAATTGATATACTTATGCATGTAGTGCATGTTGCAATCTGCCGCAGAGTTAGAAAATCCAAGGGAGAACATAAAGCCAAGAGTGCAAAATTGATACACTCATACATGTAGTACACATTGCTATCTATTACACACTTAGAAAGTCCAAGGGAGCACATGAAACCATCAATAATGTGATACCACTCCCTCAATGATTGTTTTAGGGTGTAGAGTGTTTGTAGGAGCTTGTAGATTACATTGGGAAAAGATGGTGACTCCTTCTAGAACATGTATATAGATCTCTTTAGCAAGATTTCCATTGAGAAATGTTGTGATCACATCCATTTGGTGGGCATAGAGATTTTGCTGAGCTGCAATAGCTAAGGTCATGTGGATGGATTGGATTTGAACAACAAGGGAAAATATATTGGTATAATCCAGCCCATTAATCTGGGTGGAACCTTGGGCCACCAAGCATGCCTTGTAGAAATCTACTTCACTAGTTGGCTTAAGCTTAAGCTTAAATAGTCAACATCATGTAATGGGATGTCAATTTGGGAGTCACGTTGTAAATATTGTTCCATGTTCCATTTTCTTCATGAGAGCGGAGCTCATTGGCAATGGTTGTAATCCATTTGTCATAGTCATGTGACTTGAGTGCTTGAGCATAAGTATTGGGTTCTAATGGAACATCAGTTTTTGCCATTGCAACATTTGCCCTTTTACATGGTGTGCACTTTTTTGGAACCAACACAAAGAAATTGTAGTTTTCAACAGTTCCATGGAGGAAAAACACCTAAGTTTGCTCAACTTGATTGTTGAGGAACTTGAGGCTGAGTGACCCAAGAAATTCCTCAAATTGCATTGAATCCCAACCTGGTAAGGAAGGGGCAGATGGACCAGAATTAGGCCCTCTCATGTAAGTAGTATGGTTTGAAGGTTCAACATTCCCTTGATGCTGTGGATCAAAAAGTTGTCAAGAGGACCCAAGGGACTGTGCATGTCTCCCTAAGGTGTTGCATTAATTTTAAGCTCAAGGTTGGGTCATAAACCCAACTAGGAGAACATGGAGGGGATATGTTTACGAGTGACATGTGTCTTATTTGGGAGTTCTCTTCATCATGAGATTGAGGGCCTAACAAAGATGGTGCATCCACAATCAAACACATCATATGTTGAGGTCTGAATTGTGAGGGAGGTGGTGGCAACATAGGTGACAGGCCATTATACTAAAGTAGTGGAGGTGTAGCAATATGGATATGCAATGGGGAAATATGGAACCTTTGGGTTGAGCTGATGGTGTGGGTGTATTGACAATGTAAGCAGATGAGGATGTTGACACAATAGGACATACCCTTGATGATATGTGCATAGCAAGCTAAGCGGAAGGTATAAAAGACTTGCCACTTGGAGACATTATTGATTGAATTGTTAGGGATTGAATGGTATTATAAAATAGGGATCATGATACCACTCATTAGCCAAGGGACCATTATGAATTGGGATGGGTATAGTGTTGAGCAGTTCTTGTTCTTCAAACACAACTCTTTGGGATGCAAAAGTAAAGCCGTAAGATAGCCATTGCAACCTATACCTTTTACTTTTAGGATCATAACCTAGCATTATGCACTCATATGTCATGCTATCAAGTTTGGTGCAGGTTCATTGGATATTTTAGCATAAGTTTTAGACCCCAAAGACACGTAAGGATGACAAATCTGGTTTACATTTATTCCACATTTATAAGGTGTTGTTCCGCAAGGAATAGCCTTTATAGAACAGTAATTTTGCAAAAGTGTAGCACATAATATAGCTTTTCCCCAATAATGTTTGGCCAACTTGGACTCATAAAGTAAGCAGCATGCAGTATTATACAAAGTTTGAATTTTTCTCATTTGGCTACCTCATTTGGGTATACAAAGTGGTTAATTGAGTGGTATTTGAAGTGGTTAATACCCCATACAGGTACCCACCTCCTCAATAAGAGCCTACAACCATTAATTTTTCACCCATCTGGCATGAACCATGAAACTTCATAAACACTTCAAAGCAATCAATTTTGTGTTGAAGTAGATTAACAATTGCAAAGCAAGAGAAGTCATCTATAAATGTGATGTAATATTCAAACCCTAAAAAATTGTGGTTACAACTGATCACTAAGGTCAAACTCAAGCAGTTTTGATGCATGATATGTTGTGTGCTTAGGAAAATTTTGAGGAGGTTGCTTACCATGCAAGCAAGTAACACATGTATGCTTGGGAATTTTTTTAATGTTAATGCCAAGTACAGAGTTGTTGTTATTGACTTGCCTTAGCCTTTCTTGGCTGGTATGTCCAAGCATGCAATGCCACAAGTATGCAGTTTTTGCCTTGCATTGACAAGTTTAGTTGAACAGCCGAGAACAGATTTTGAATTAATTGTGGCTTTGTGAAAGCACATCCAAGGCAAAGGCATAATTTTCATTTTTTGGGTCCTTAAGGAGATATGAGGGAAGCTTTGAAGGATCCCTTTTGTCCCACTAGCACTGCAACAAGGAATGTGCTCCTTAGCGGTCTCGATTCCCTTTTGGACCAATGGGAGGGACAGGTGCCACTCCTCACGGTCTTTATTAATTTGTGAATCAAAGTTCATTGTGCAAATGACATATCATTGATGGCAATCCAAGGTTTTGAATTCTGCAAGGGCTTGAAAATCTTCATTGCTCTTGTGTAGTTTTAATGACACTCTTGTGAAGGTGTGCGGCCTGTTAGTGTCCCAACAAGGCATATTTGAATTGATGGGGTGATTAGATTTTGAAATTTTGAGAGGAACAGCCTGCATAAATGACTTAACTTCATTGGATAGCACCTTAAGTATCATTCTCTTCAAGTTAAGAATGAGATTCTTCTTGTTGGCTTGATGTTGAGGAGAGTTTTCCTTGACCTAATCATCCTCAGCTAATTGGCAATAGACTTTCTTGTGAATTCTTTGGTGGGAAACAAGGTTGGAGACTTTGCCAATAGCTTTTGGATGGGGGTAGCCCCATGGGGAATTTCTTCCCTATCCACTAGTCCTTTGAATTTTGGGTTCCGAAACTTCTCTTTGACATGTAGGATTTCTTCCCTATCCACTAGTCCTTTGAATTTTGTGTTCCGCAACTTCTCTTTGACATGTATTGTGTTCAATTTTATGTCATATTGGACATCATTCTTGGGTAAGTTGTGTAATTTCCTCCTTCTCAGCACATTTTCTATTTCTGCAGCTGGTTGTGGAGTGGTCTCAGTTCTTGCTGCATGAGATCAATGCTTACAATATGGATAGGTTGGGGAAGAGGTATGGCGGCCATTGTGGTTGTTTGTGCTCTCCTCTTGAACCAAAATCTCTTCACTATTATTTGTGATATACGGGGACTATGATTGAGGCACTATAGTGTCCTTTTTGAACTTGGAGAATGCACTGAACGCTTGATGTTTAATTTTAACCCTTCTCCAAGCAAATAGAGCTTGTCTTATATGGGACATTGTGCAATAGCCTATTATTCCAGTTTAATAGCTTGCATAAGTTATTGTGAATTAGAATGCCTCGTCCGTTTGAGTCAAAGCAATTGACACTAAAAAGGTTCTTGTGCAAGAGTGGAACGTGGAGAGTTTCAGTTCATGTCAAGACCTTGCCATTTGGCAACTCAATTTGCACCGCCCCTTTGCCTTCAATTGGAAGATATGTATTATCACCAAAGTATATTTGATTTGTTTCAGACATGGAGGGTCAACTTGCAGGCGCTCATACCTGAGGAAGGCAGATTTGGCAAAGGTCAGGTTATGTGTGGCCCCATGTCAATATACCATGGATGATCCTTTTTAGTGTTAGGAAGTGGGGCTAAAACCGAGCAAAAGACTCGTGTGCAGAATAGGTGCACATTGAAAGGTTTCACCTCACCGCATTTCTCCTTGCCTTTTGATTTTCCTCCTTCATTGCTGCTAGAAAAAATGTGCTTTCTTGCTATTCTTGGAGGTCATGAGGTCAGAGCCCCAGTGCCATACTGCTTGCACTTGGGACAGGATTGTAGGTTGGTATTTTCGTTTCTAGTTTTTAGATGAAATATATCATTCTCCTTCATTGTTTTGGCCTTGATTCTTGTTTGAGAACTTTCCTTTTTTGTAGAAAGGAGGCCGGTTGTCGGAGAATGGTGCCTGGCCTTCTCAATTAGAGCCACAAGTGGCTGTCTCCTCTTACATGAGAATAGTGATGACAATTTGAATATTGGTGTTTTGTTGCATTTGCAAAAATTTACAACCGTTTAATATTGGGTTGGGAAAGAGTGTAGACCGACCCATTCCACCCAACCTTAGTTGGTCAAGTAGACTTTTAAAGTGGTGAATGTGCATTGTCATTGTCTCCCCCCCTTGCATCTTAAGGGTGTGAAATTTATCTCGGAGGTGCATTTGGGTGAGAATGTTTGTTCCCCCTTGTATCTTAAGGGTGTGAAATTTATCTCGTAGGTGCATTTGGGTGAGAATGTTTGTTGCACTGAAGATCATTTTTGAAGCTTTCCATGCATCTTCTGCTGGTTTGCTGCACTGACATGGGAGAAGATTTGTTCTTCAGTGCAATCCCATTGCAGTCCTTGCCCGTAACATATTTTTATCTGAGACATCCAGATCTGCTTGATTGTGTTGGCAGTGCCTGTAGCATTTTGAACTGCTACAGGTTTTGTATTAGTGCAATCCTCGATACCCCACAGTTCTTCTATTTCAAGCTTAGATTACATTTTCAACGTCCAATTGGCATACAAAGTTCCATTGAACTTTGGCCAAGATTTTGTGTCTACACACCCTGCCATAGAAGAATCTGTCTAGGTCTCAATTCCTCCTAAGTTTCGGCCTTTGTGTTTGGACAGAATCTATACCTTCCTAGAGGGCACAGAGTGAGTAGGAGGGTAGGAATGAGTCTGTGAAGCCACTCAGGGCTCAAGCAGATTCACCGATTGTAAAAATATAATATTTTGAAAAAGTAAAGCTCTCGAAACCTACCACTCTCTGATACCATCTAAGAGAGAAAATATATAAAATTCAATGTCGGTGCAACATCCGCATAACATAATAACTAGAATTAGAGAGCCCTATTGGGCTCATAGGATTACGTAGGCGGGCAGTGTAAAGGCTGACACAGTAGGTGAATGGCCAATAGTCCTACTAGGCACACTTGGTGACCGGGTGAGTAGGTTACCAGGTAGATAATTGTTTAGTCTTTAATCATTGTTATCTGTTCTTCGCAGAGACATCTAAATAATGAATCTGTTTTACAAAATATTGTCCTACTTACCTCTCGGAGACATAGTTATGCACCATCAACGGATACCTTTAAACATATATTATACACTTAAACTTAATTGTGTGTAAATTCAGATTTTGATCACATAAATTTACTTCACCCTTTCAACGGACGATTAAGATTGCACCAAATTACTTCAATAGGAAAATCTGCAAATTAAAGACTTCGATCTCAATTGTACATTTTGACGAGTAGTACACAAGGAAAACTCATGTCAAATGAGGACTCTCAGCTCAAAATTCAAGGTTTCACCTTGCACACTTCACGTGAGTGCTATGTAAACACCTATATGCTACCAAAAGTTAATTATATAGTATACCAGATACACTAAAACTTAAAATTTATTTAATTAAAACCACGAGAGACACAGAGAATCCTGTTTATATTTGGTTTGGGGCTTAGCCCCATGTTACCTTTTTTTTTTTTTTTTCTCTCCCTTGTACGGCTTGATGGGGTCTTCCCATCCTTCATTTTTCCTACGCGGTCGCTTTTATCTCTTATATTTGGTTGGATTTACCTAATTAGAAAAGAAAAAAAAGAAGCGCCGTAGTGAAGGTTATACCGAACAAGTCTCTCCCTCCATGCATAAAGGGAATCCTACAATCGTACAACCCTCATTACCATCAGGCTGCATGTGAAAGGCTCCCACTGCACACACTGGACGAAGAGGACGTGACAATTCAATCATAATTGACTGCAGCTATCGTCATCCGATGTGAATTTCGCGCACAATCCATTCTTGTATGATGTAATCCTGCTGAAGGCAAAACCGATCGGTTTCGCTGTCCAGTGTATATTGCTCTAGTTAGAGAAGTTTACAAGCTAGCTTGAACTTTCCGTACTGTCAGTAGGCATAAGGTATCTTGATGAGAATGACCGGCGCTCTTGAAATAAGACCATTTTGTCTAGCACAGACGGCGATTACGCGTTTACGCGTTCTGGATTACTGCCTTACTACGAATATGCATCCCGAGATTATCTTAATCTGAACACGTAGAGCCAATTCAACGACGCGTGTGTATTGACATGGTTTGTTTTCAGATAATTTGATGGAGATTGATCATGTAATAATTCCTGACATCACCCTTTTTGAGCAGCATTACGTATGGTATCTTCTGTTGCTAAACCTGCACATGAAGTTGACCTTCCCCAGAAATTTATACATGCAGAAATATCTAGTCTTTAAATGTCAATTCTTCGTCTGCAACTTCCTTCTCTTTTGGGTTTAGCTACAGATGTGTGAATGCGATTGAGAAGTGGCTGGTCTACGCTCCTTTAGTTGTCCATATTCTATCCGACGTAAAACCTAAATGCATATTAAGGATGATTTTATAACGTTGTCCGCAAAGTAAAATCAAAATTTTCTCAAACTCATGAGAAGGTCACGTGACGAAATGTAAAATTATAGAATTAAACTGGGGTTAAACTCGCGACTACAAAAGGGCATGTTTAAGAGAATATAATGATAACTGACCGTAGATTTTAAAGTGCGGACGGCGCTGATTTGCTCAATTTGCTCCGAGTCAAAAGTCTCCTTTGGGCTACGAGAAAACTCGCCATAAACTCACGAGAGGGTCATTTTCAGTGCGTTTGTGCGAAATAAGGTCCTCGCACGAGGGTTCAGGGACTTTGCGGACAAAGTTAATATAAGGCCCTTCTTTTAATAGTTTCTCGACTTCGTTAGAAACACTCATATAATCGTATGACTTAAAACAAGAAAATTACATGAAATGGGACATTCTCCTAAGAACTATGTGACATCATATCAGGTTAATTGTCACTAAAGCGGTCAGATAACACCAATATAAAATAGATTAATGGTTACATAAATGTATCAGGAAACAGGAAAAAATACTGAGTGATATAGAATTACACTTAGATGATCGATAGTTTGAGTATGAAAATTGCACTGACAAAATATTGAATCATGATGTTATTGTTCGGTTATCTTTGTTGAACGTTTCCCACAAATTGGAGAAGTGGAGGTGTGTTTGCGAACACGCGGTATTGACCTCGAAGAAGAATGCTAAGACTTAGAGATTCAGAAATGAATTTCAATTCATAAATTTCACCGGTCCGAAGATCGCCTACGGCAAGTGAGAATGTTTGGGATATCTTCCCAGTAATGAACAATTTCCCGAACATATCGCTAGATGCACGCTGCTTTGAGAAGTTTTTAAGTATATTATTAGAGGATATGGGAGTACAAGCATCTACACCAAAGTGATACATGATACAACTGGGTCTGGATCTTGGAGGGATTACATTGGTCATCGCAGTGGCTTGTGCTCGAATGATTTTCTGTCAGCTCCAAATAATTGAAGCGACCGTGGAACTCGCTGTCCTCGACATCCATGTACTTTACGTTGACTTATTAAGGATGACCTCTCCGACTCTGCATGACCACCATGCTGAATGCTGAATCGGTGGGTAGATTGATATAGCATTCATACTTTTTGAATGACTTTTTGCGTGTGCCATGCACGATCGAGTTGTACGTAAAGGCCCCTCAGCTAGTTACGAATTCATCCAGCAGGACTCGGGTACTTGGGAACTGTCAGCTCGGTTCTTTTCAAGAATTCTAAACTGGAAGCTCGAGGTGAGACAATCTGATGCTGTCAGGCTCTTACGGTATTTAGGATCCTTGTGAACTTGGCGTCGACAAACATATTGAATTCCAAACTTCGTTACTAGCTAGCTTCTTGGTCTCTCAAGATCAAAAATATCGTTTGCATAATCGGTTAGGTAAGTAGAGATTCTGAATTTAATTCTGATACTGATCATGATATCGCTCGTGACATCTTTCAGTGCAAATGCAGGGTAGTCGGCGACCAACGAGATACCTGGCCCGGATGAGCTCTGTTAATCTGCTATATATTAAAGTGATCTAGCCTTCGTATGTCACGCTAGATCTCTTATTGCATTCACCCCCGGTTACGATTTCCACGCTGCCATTTCACCTAGGAGACTGCATTTTCAACATACAAAACTAACGGGCTTAGTCTAGTGGTTGTTCCAAAACACTCAAGATGCACTACTTCGAGGTATTAGACTAGGAATCACACCGGCAGTAGGCAATTTTTAGATGGCTCTTTTCGTAATCCTAAGGTGAATCCTTGAATCTTGCAGGTACTAAGAAAATCTCATCGGTTTGTAATTGGGACTTAGTCTCGTCTGCAGACATCTGCAGTGTCTCAACATGGACACTCTTACCGACCCACTTGCAGTTTTTGGTAGCTTGTGCACGAACCATGCAGCATCGAGGAAATCATCAAGCACATAATTTCCTCATGCTACAAATTCTCGCATGTGCTGCACTCGAGCTCAGCCGACCGATGAGCTCCAAGAAGGACCGTATGCGAATGGAGCGCGGGAGCACTGTGAAAGTGGGAGCAAACATGCTTCCCTGGACCTACAAGCAGCCTAAGTTTCCTCATCCCCTTGATCTCTTGGGCAGGGAGAAGGAAACAGAAACTGCGGAGGTCAATGGAACTGCATTAATCTGAGAGAGGACTGCTTGACATGGATAATCCCGTCACTTCTATCGCGGATAACTTGACTGAAATAGTAACACTGGGACGCGCGAACGTGGAATTTCGGCTCGTCAGTGAGGACCTTGGACGTAAAAACTACATTTCAATCGTTAAAGCTGCTGCGATCTTTTTCAGAGAATCTGAAACATTGTATATAGTTTCTTGTATCTCTAAATCTTTTCTATACAGTATCATCGACCCGAATCGCTATTGTCATGACGCTCTGTGATCATGAAGTAATCACGTTTGATAAGCTCAAAGGTATGTTCAACTCCCAACAGTTCATTAATATTCACATCTGTGGTCTCCAGAGGATGGGAAGCCGAAGGTGAGTAAACCAAGCGGGATCAGGAATCCGCTGATGGCTGGCGATGAAAAGTATAAGGTTAGCTTTAAGATAAACACCGATTTCGGGGAAATCGGTGCAGTACTAGTCAAGAACGAACATGTAACCGAGTTCTACCTCCATTCCTTGAGATTGCAAGTCGGTGACAAAAAGCTTAACTTCTACTGCAATTCCTGGGTCAACCCGGAGATTTAGGAGTATAATATGTACGAGTTTGGGATCCCGGAGCGTGTATTTTTCGTCAACAAGGTAATATTTCAGGACCAGAAGGTGGTATGGAGGGATTGATATAACTAATAATATGAGTAGTATATTACGAGCTCTAACTCCTGGAAATTTGTACCGAGTTTAGTACATTGAGATTGTAGCAATTTATTCACTCGAGTTCCTCAGCTTCAAATAGTGAAAACTCGAGAACCATTGTGCACAGAGACTTGCTACATGCATTACCACGTGGTTGAGTCACCCGTCTGCCGTTTGCAGCCATACCTACTGTCAGAAACTCCAGCAGGTCTGAAGTCATACAGAGATGGAGATTTGAAGTTGCTGCGAGGAGATGGCACAGGAATGAGGAAGTCATTTGAGAGAATATATGACTACGACGTGCACAACGACTTGGGATGTCCCGATGCTAAACCTCCAGTTATGCGCCCGTTGTAGGAGGGACTGGCCTCGCTTACCTTCGCCGATGCCGAACTGGCCGAAAGTTCAGCAAGACTAAGAATCCCCAGCGACCAAATAGTAAGTCCAGCAACTTAATACATCTTTGATATATTACCTTGAAGTATCTGATCACTTGCAATAATTCTAGATCCTGACTGAATTCTATAAATTGGTACGATTGGGAAAGGTCGTTGGGCCTTCATGAATACCAACTGAATAGGTTCACGAGCTTTCTTATCTGTTATTGTAAGGTACCGGTACCGGTTCCCTGTTCACAAAACAACGGTGTCAAAATCTGCGTCTTGTCCTAATAGATAAGAGAGAATGCACTGTATTTCTGTTTATAGAGTAAAACTTCAGGAGAGATTTAGAGGTGCATGAATAATCGGTATCATAACCCACTGTCAATTCGAATTTTACAGATCCTCCATTAGACAAGTCTCTACGAGGCAACAGCATTCTTGGTACCGCCAAGGGTCTCTTCGATTTTTACGTCCCATGCGACGAATTCTTTGGCGCAGACAAGAGGTCTGGTTTTCTGGCAGTAGGCCTCATGGGTGTTGGCCACAACATAGTCCCAACTATCAGGAATTTGTTTGACAGTACTCCCTACTTCGACAGTCTGAAGGACATAGACCAGTTGTACGAAACAGGTTTAAAAGTGTCTGGTGGTAAAGAGTCAATCAGGTAAAAGTTTCTGCGATCTTCCATGCTGAAGACCAAGACACCAGCGTTATCAGTTTCCTGTTGCTCAAGTTTACGACGGTAAGACGAGAGTACCATCAAACTCAAAGCTTATCCCTTCTTGATTTAAATCTAGCTTTATTAAGCTTTCTAAGTTGAGACTGTCAATAGGGCTCAATCCAGCAGCTAAACCTCAAGCGTATGAGCGTTAGTCTTGGAGTTAAGTGCATTCCTATCGAAAGAGATCAATTCTCGATCTATAAACCCCTTAACCCTAAGGCCGTAAATAGATTTCGAGGCAGAATCTAATTAGTATGGTAGAAATAGGTTGGAAACTTTTCTTCTTTCTTGCTGACCGTTCGGTACTTCAGGATCCGCCTGTAGCTTCTAGTCTTACAAATGTGGTATTCGTGTCTCGTCCTTGAAGGAAGCGCGCCCCGTACTGATTATACTTGCTTCCGGAAGGCCAGCTTGCATTCTGTAGAGGCTCAAAAGATTCCTTCAGATCTATATGACATACGAAGGCTTTCAGTGCTAGTGCTGCCGACGGTGACATCCTGGAATGTCCACTGAATCGGTGCTGTATTGGCTACTGTTACATTGGTGATGTCGCGTACTGCCATGGTCTAGTAGCTGGGTAATATTCTGGCGCATGGTTAGTTAAGATTAGTATCTCCTAAGACCTTATGGTGTTCCTGGGAGAAGCCTTTCGCGATCGTAACCTGTTGCTAAGTCGTATGGATATTGGTTTGATGGCAGTTCACGAGATGGCTTGGAATGACGGTCAAGAATTCAGACGTCAAACTTTGACGGGTTTACATCCTCTTGTTATTCAAGCTGTGGGGGTGCGCGCACTTCGAGAGCGGTTAGAATAGTTTGGAAGATGAAGATGGCTCTTAATTACAGGCCATCGCTTATTTAGTTGAATTTTTGGTGCAAATTACAAGTTATTGGATCTCGCTATGGTAGGTCGAAGCTGCTGAGATCTTAGACCCTTCAGAAATCTCCAGGAAGCATTTAGAATTTCAAATAAAGATGAGCCGGACTCTCACACGATCTTTGGTGTAACATTTCAGAATATCCACCTAAAAGCACTCTTGACCCAAACAGCGTGCTTTTACGGAACTACTGCCTTGACAGACGAGCACATCCTACCTTACCTGCAAGACTTCAAAAGCGTGGAGGTAACTTGCGCTTTCATGGTCTCATGCTCTTGAGTTTGTTGGTTAACTTCTAAATCTGTGCTCCTGTAGCACTGACTCTAGGAAGCACTTTTGCAGACGGTGCTCACGATCATTTTTTGCACTCTTCCCATTTTTATTGTCGACATTGAGCTAAATTGACAAAAATTACTTTCGGGCAATTGATGCAAAGAGGCTGTTCATCATCGACTACCATGATGCCTTCCTTCCGTACATCCAGAAGATCCATAAGCAACAGAATTCCAAGATGAAGAAGAGAGGCTATGCTCCCCGTGCAGTATGTTACTTTACGAACGAAGGAGTCTTGAAGCCCATCGCAATCGAGCTAGCTGGGCTGTATCCTGATGAAGTAGATGGACCAATATACACAGTCTACACCTCACTATTTAGAGCTGGCTAAAGTTCACTTCAACTCCGTCGATTTTGGATATCATGAACTCTACAGCCACTGGTATTGAATTTTACACCCCCCAATTCAGCATCGCAGATTCTTTCTGTCCGTTTCCCGAACTAGTTCAGGATCCTAGGCCTGACGTGTTCGGAAATTTCGGAAATTTGGAAGCAGGTTGAGCACGCATGCTGTCATGGAACCATTCGTCATTGCCACCAGAAGGCAGCTAAGTAAAATGCACCCAATCCACAGCCTACTCGATCCAATGTTCACAAACGCAATGATGATCAACGCAGCAGCCCGTAGCTCCCTCATCAGTGCCAATGGAATCATCGAGGAGAACTTTTACCAGGCGAATACTCCATGGAAAAGTCAGCCGTCTTGGACAAGCAGAACTGGACTTTTGAGAAGCAATCCCTTCCCAAAGAACTGGTGGCTAGGTTCTTTGATGTCTTCTCCCTTTCTTCTTTCCTACTTGATAAATGGTCAGCAGACACAAGAGGTGCAAGTAAGTGTCGGACATCCTCAGAAATTAAGTTGAATAAGGGTAGCGGTTCACTCAGTTTGGAATGAGAAACCACATAGTGGTCAGACCTGTTCAGGGAAGCCTTAAAATCAACATTCCACTTTCCTTCATGAAGACAACCCACCCAAAGGCTTTCATGCTGGCCAGTTCATTGCCAAGAGTAACTGGCTTGATGTATCGAGCTGGGAAGTATTTGATGTGAGAATTTCGGAATGGAGAGCAGAACTTTAGTGCTCTAGGCTTGCTAGGCATTTCACACAGAACTCAATCCAAATTGATCCAAGTCTAAGACTTAATTAACCCTAATATGCCGCTTGTGCAGAGGAATGGCATAACCAGACGACTCGCAGAAGTCAGGAGTGAAGCTGGTCATAGAGGACTATCCCTACGCTCGTGACGGGTTGGACCTTTGGGATGCGATTCAGGAATGGATCTCCGATTACGTGAACATTGCTTACAAACGTTCAGATGACGCAGTCAGGGAGAACACGGAACTGCAGGCATGGTAGGACGAGATCCTCAACAAGGGGCGTCCTGACATCAAGGAAGGTTGGCCAAAATGCGATTCCTCGAAGGACCTAATTCAAATTTTGTGCACTATTCAATGGATTGCAGGCCCCCATCACGCAGCAGTTAACTTCGGGCGATACAGCTATGTCAGATTCATGCCCAACAAACTCTCAACGTGCGTTAAAACTATCCCCGAGATTGGAACTTTCGAGTACACAGAGCTTGAGAAAAACTCAATTCAATACCTCCTCAGAACCGATGCCCTCAGGTTATTGCCGCCTCTATCATGACCACCGTTGAGCTGCTGGCTACCCGTGGGTCGGACGAGGAGTACCTTGGCAAGCGTTTGAAGGACAGCGATGGAGAAGAAAGCGTCTGGACATCGGATCCAGAAATCTTGGGAGCATTTAGTAAATTCAGCGATAACATCCAGAAGCTGCAACAATGATTCGATGATAGAAATAGAGACCCAAAGAACATAAACCGAAGCGGACCAGCAGTGGTGCCTTACACTCTCCTTTATCCACATTCCAAAACCTCTGGTATGACTGGCAGGGGTGTTCCTTACAGTATCTCCATTTAGAGCACGCCTGGAAGCTGCCGACCCACTCCATCATCGCGAGAGTCAATGATCCTCAAAGTAAAATAAGTCACTCCTAAGCCATTGGACGACCAGTAAAGGCCAAGACTATGATCCGTCTCATCAGAACGTCCGTCCGTGAGGGTGATGGATCGCCGATATGTGCATGTAATAACTATGCTGGTATTTGTTAATACTCCATAGATTACCATCAGATGGTACTGTGTCACTAAGTCCCAGTACTCCCGTACCTCTTTTCGACACTATATATAATGAGAAGTTGTACAGCACTTCATGCTTGATAACAGTGTTGGATGAGCACCAACGGTTTAACTGTAGTTGCTTTCTACCACTTCCCAGAAGCTTTAGGCGACCAAACCGGTAACATCTCTTCGCATGACCTCAAGACACTACCACAAATTGGTAGCTGATAAGTTTGCCGGCCTCTTTGTTCACCTGTGGAAATAGTTGTCCAATGACATCGTGTGTGGACACTATCTGCATTTCGCACATGGGTTGCTGCTAGGATCAGTAGAGTGGATGATTCAATTTTCTATCTATTATGCACAGTTCGGTTTAGAGTAATTCCTTCGCACACTGAATTGTCCGTAACACCTGCAAATGATTCCTGTGTCAGTGATATCCCTTAGTTGCCAAGAATTTAGTGATGGAAGCTTCCACGGTTGGATTAAGAGGATGAAGATTATAAATGCTGGTTGAAGTTAATGAAGTGTTACCTAGACGTGCCCAACTATAAGTCTAGTACTCATGATCATGCGGGGTTCACAATGATTAGTAAACATATTTTGGCATGGTCAGGGGCTTTCTTGAGTCCGCATGGATTGAGTTACCCGTCTAGATCTCATTCTCATGCATGCGATCTTAAAAGACATTCTAAGGAATGTCCTTTAAGATCATCAGATTAAACCTGCATTCGAGGACATTCCTTTTCTCCTAAATTTGATGAAATTTAGGATCAAGATGAGACTTTCCCGCTGAGTTGGTGATTTCCTTCACTCGCGTCCAGTAAGATCTTCCAGGGATAAGGTACCAGAGGAGTCAAAGCAATACAGAACGAAGCCACTGTAACAGATTGTGAATAAAACTTACGGCCGCTAATCGAGAATACGATGCACTTGGATTTTTCAAACTATTTATATCTGAATCCTCAGAATTCATTCTTGTACGAGATCTCACAGTCGTGAATCGGGTGATATTAAATTTTTACCTCCCAGAAGTCAGTCTGCAAAGGGTACCTAGTGTAGCTCTAGAGTACTTTAGTGAGTTATGCGAGATCAGATCTAGACCAGATGAACTGTCAGTTGACATGTAGATTATGAAAGAGAAATCCTGGGTATACGTTCGGACTTTACAGTGGCAGTCATGATCAGATTTCTGGATAAGAGGAAGATGTCAAAGTTCTGCCGCTGGGGCTCTACTATAGCTAATCTGCGACAGGCTTATCACTAGTATTGATCAAAATCATTGGACTCATGCGATAAAGCCTCGATAGTAATGTGGGTCAATATCTCAATCCATGGGTATGTTTGTCAATGTACTGTCGAATTCCTTCAAATCCCGCAAAGGGACTTTCATGAATTCAGCCCTGCAATCTGCAAATTATGAAGCGACCAGACTGCGAGGATTATTATCGGCATTTCAGGCTTCGCTCACCCAGTATGCCAATTAGTAACTAGTTAAAGGTATTTCTACGGACCTCCTCTGAGACTGATCGTCATCTCTCAGTTGTGATTCTGCCTTCAGTCAAGGATTGATGACAATATTCAAAACTTTTCAGAAAGTAATGTACGGATCAAAGCTCGATGCTTCTATAGCGACAACGTGCACGACTCAATAGCAAACTGCAGAACGATATCAGTAGCAGACAACGATCTTTTGCTTCAATATTTAAGTAGGAGTTTTGCTAGTTGAATCGAATATATTGCAAATTAGCACATTACGAACTGCTTACACCAACACATCTGCAAATCGAAACTGGCATTAGGCTAAGTACCAAATGAGAGAAATCCGATCTTGTACATGCGGAGGACATGTACAGACGTAGATTTAAAAATCAAAGCTCCAGGCCTAGCTAGGCGTAAATAACCAAAGTGATAAGTTTCAAATGCTCGCACTTGACAATGTACATTCCTGCATCAGTCGTGGACCGCAAGTGGTACTGCTATTGTTACTCGACGTACTGCTGTCATCGGGAGACATCTGGTTATACGTTGCCCAAGATTGTAAGCAACTGACACTGGCAAAGTCCGTATGGCATAGAAAGATCACTTGTTTCGTGTTGAGTCATAACAGCACTTCCACAACTGCTCTTACCTCGTTGTTCTCACGAAAACTTTGTACAACTGAACACTCTGACCACAATGAATTGAGCGCTGTTTGGTGTCCGGACTCACTGGCGAAGATCAGTGATTCATATAGAGAGCTCAAACGGGTAAGATTAACCCTTTTGCTCAATTTCAGCTCAGTACTGGGATCAGCTCAGTACTGAATCTTCTCCTAATGTAGCAAGCATTGGGCCTACTTTCAGTGACGTGGAATCGATCGCGCAAGAATATTTCCTGTTTATTGGGGCCACGGTTGATTTTGCATCTCTGGAAGTTTAACACTTAGCTAAATTCGTCAGCAGCACGACCCTATTCGATTCGAAATAACTGTAGTGGAACAGTTCTTATTTAAGCCCCCTTCGGTCTGCCTTGTCTTCTTCTGTACTGTTTGCACGAGGATAATACGAAAGCTCGCTTTAGAACTCAGAATCATCACCCCCAGCCTTACACACAGTAATATTCCTCAAGCTTATCTAATTCTCCAACAGAAAGGCGTAGCACGAATTTTCGTGCTACGCCTTTCTGTTCGAGAATTTAGGCTTTCGTGCTACGCATGGTAATAAGATCTCAAAACCGTCGATTCACTGATTATGCGTCTCCTATAAGGTTCTCAAGCTCAATCCCACCGCCGGTGATGGAAAGATTTTGTCAGTTGCTTACTGGCCCTTAACCAAGATCGTATTGAAGATCGTATTTGCAAGCGAAGAACAAGTCAACACCATAGACCCGCAATCAAAGGCAGCGGACCTGAATCTTGCCTCGATTGTCGCCTCGCATTACACTAGTTCGTGACCCATAATGCTTGCGCCAGCCAAGCAATGATCCAGCTTCATTTCCGCTGTGACTATAGTGACTCATCGATCATCATCAAGCAAAACATCCATGGAGTTGGAAGGCTTGTATTGATAAACTCCCCGTGCCCAACATCTTCCACGTCCAACATTCGAAGACACAGGCCCTTCTCTCTCTCTACTTTGGGGGCCTTTGTCGAACGCCACACAGATCTCCTCACCATCCTATCGATAACATAAGGACTAGATCTATTGACACTCTTTTCGACACTTAGATTCTCCTCTCTTTCCTCAATTCCTCTCTCATTCTATATATCGCCTCCTTACGTATACTGAGATAGTGCTTTAGATCAGCAAGTGATTGAATCTGGTGTGGTTCTCTCACGATTTGGACCCAATAGTTGGGATTGTACAACCCTTTGTAGTGTAACTAGAAGTTACGAACTAGCACGACTTCCCTCTGGTTCCCAAACACTGTAACTGAATAGCTCTAAAGCGGCAGAAGTGAGGGAGGATACAACAACTCTTCCTCCCTGATTTGTCGACTGTAAGTACTTCTTCGCATTTCGATTGCCATTGTTACATTTGTGTTGCACCAGCTCATTCGAACGCAGTTCAAGTCTTTCCGCTTTTGCTGTCTAGAAATGTGCTCCATGGAACGCCAACTGGATTGTCAGTGCTTGCAGTTTAGAAATGTGGTAAAGTGGATCTTTCGGTGACTGATATCTGGTGTCAGCAATATGCTACTGCTGCGTATTACATGTGGCAGCTAAGAAGTCATTTCGGATAGCTAACTGGATATTCAATAGTTCTGATCTGCGTTGATAAGCTTGAATGCGCATAATTGGATTTAACACAGAGCTCTGGGCCGTGGATGTCTACATGTTTCTGACTCAGACGTAAAATTTGTAATCCAATTTCAGGTTTCCTTCACGACACGATGCCAGGAGAGAAGGTCTACCCCGGCAGTGGTGGCTCGGGTACCTCCGAACTACCGCCTCCACCCAAGGATTTCTACAACATTTCGATAAAGGATCAAATTTATGGCTCCTCAACAGCGCCCGCGGCTGCGGCACCCCGCAAGGCGAAGAGCTCCAGGAAGAGACGTAGTTGCAAGCCCAGGAACCCCTGCCATATGGGAGGGTGCACACCATGTCGGTGCTGCTGTAGTTGGCTGTTCACCCTGCTCGTGCTCATAATTGTCGGTGGAGTGGTGTTCTACGTGGTAGTCCGACCCAAGATTCCTGACTATGAGGTGACAGATTTCCGCCTAACGGGCCTTGATTCCAGTCTTGCAACACAGCAATTGGTCACTGAAAGTTCAATGACTATCCGCACGCATAATGGCAACAACAAGATGTCATTTGACTACAAGTCTATTAAAATTCACGTGGAAACGAAGAAGGGACAAATCAGCGTTGGTGATGGAACAATTCCTGGGTTTTCCCAGAAGACCGGTGAGACCGTCAACGTGACTGGGAACCTGAAGGCTACACCCATGGCACTGGGAAAGGCCAACACGGATATTCTACTCAAGGGCCAGAAGGATGGAAACTTGCCACTGAAGGTCAAGGTGGACATGAAAACTCGTCTTCAGCTAGCCTCCGCCAAATTCATTAAGTTGAAAATCAAGGTTAGATGTGACATCGCCATCAACCCCAAGGTCGCCACCGGCTCGCAAATCCTCAGCAAGAACTGCGATTACAGTGGTCGACCCTACTTCTGATTCACCAACTATGGCCATGCCATCTAGTGGTGCGAGCGGAAGAAAGAATCAACCATCATGATGCACCATGAACATGCCAAGGACTGAACCGATCGACAGTTCTTGCGAGTGATGAAGTGACCAGCAGCACCAGCAGCTTCAGGTCTGTCCGTTTCTCGCCGGATCGACTAAGAAGTTAGAGACGGAACCTTCTAGCCGATCAGTGGAATCTAACCATTCATTGATCACTACACCCATTACAGATTGAAACTAAAAAACAAGGGTACGCATTGTATCCATGACGCTTGAAACCTCATCGAATCAAAGCTTCAATCAGGGCTAGCCAGATCTGAGCTTCTCCTAGCAATCTTCGGGGAGTCAACCAGGACAGGAGTAGCAGTCGTGAACGTTACACGATTCAGTATTTCCGATGCATTACATTCTTTTACATCATAAGGATCAAAAGACCAAAGTCTCCTTGTTTCTGATCCATGTTGTACAAACAGCAATAAGTTGGGGAATCATTCCCTCATGGGATGAACCCTTCGTTCTTTTCTGTCTAGTAATGATATTTCGTTCCTCACTTGAAAAAGTGTTGATGTGGTCATCAGATCTATTTCCAAGGAATCGTTTACTCATTTTATAATCAGACCGTAGTATTCCAAATTTTGAGTTCCTTGTCTTTCTTCTGTGTCTACCCTCTCTTTTGTATGTCACTAGGTAATATGGCTTTGTTTCTGTGAGATGCCGCAACTTTGTATTTTAGATTGCCAGAAGTAACACTGATGTTACTGGACCCAACGCATCATTTGTCCTTTTGCTGCACATAATTCACATAATTGTGTGCTGCGGAGCTGCTTAACATGATTGTCAGCCATGCCCTATGCTTTCAACTTGGACGTTGCTGTCCAAGTTGAAGAACCATTGACCGAAGAATCTCAATCGCTGTCTTGGGACATGAGGGGAAAAGAATCAAGTGTGTGAAACTCCACGAGCAACATCAGAAGCCACACTGTGGTCCCCGAATCCATTCAGTCGCAATCAAACCTTCCTTCGTGCCTTCCAACTTGAAGAAATCCCATCCTTCTTGCGTTCTATGTGGTCGCCTTCACTTGAAGAAATAGAGTGTTCTAAAAGGCCAACAAGCTGGAAATCTCAAGCTCTATCTTCACTAGTACCCAATCTCTTATCAGTAAAGTGATTTTAGTTAGTCTTGAGGACTTCAAGGGAGCTCACAAAACTAACGCTGTTACAATGTACACTTTTACGTTCTACAGATTCTTCCACGGTTCAGCTAAAAAGCACAGGTAATCTATGGAACAAAACGCCGCTTTAGAGGTCCTGTCATCTAGCCTCATTTTGCATCTGTCAAAATTGCTACATCAGAAGACGTTACCTGAGGTTACATTACCACATTCTCGACAACAAGGCCAGGACAAACATCCCTGTTACTTCATCTTCAGCGGTTCAGTTGTGTATCTACCCTACATTACAACTCTTCCAGCACTTATTAGATCACTACACAAATAGCGACATCCCCTTTAGCTTGAGGGTTGAGCTGAATCGTTCGGAACTAGGATAGACGTATTAGCACTATTCCAGCCGTCCGTCACGGGGGAAAAGTGCAAAGTCAATAGACTACATTTGCCACAAATGACGCTCTTAGGTACTATTCTTGCCGACATTTCTTGGCAGTTTGAATTGGACAGGATTGTTTCCACATGAAGCAATTTCCTTGAGGACCTCAATGGTCTGGACAACTGTTTTAGAAGATGGGATTCCTTTTATCTCACTGCGAATTGGGCGAATCAGATGGCGACGGAAAGATGTTGATTGCAGAGGATTTCTGTTGGGACGAGGTGGACAGTAAATTCTCTGAGCAAATGCGGATGGCGCGTCTAACTCACTCCCAGCCCATTGGTGAGACTATTTCCTTTCCGATCGGCCGGGAAATTGCAGATGATTGCTCTCTTGCCTCACAGTCTTTGAGTATCCCAGTATCAGTTTCTCTTATTGGGAACTAAAGTGCGCGGATGAATCGATACTGCATTCTTCTCTGAAATCGACTCTATACCTCGATATTAAGTCAACCATATCGGAAGAAACAGAGTACATGTAGGCGGACTAAATCTCGATTTCAATCCAGCTCAGGTGCTCATGTTAGCTTCTTCTCTTGATGGACGTACTTTGAGGACATCCTTACAACTTACTTACTGAAGAATTACTGCTGATGCAGCCATTGCTGTGTCGGGAGGAGCAGACAGCATAGCGTTGTGTCTCTTGATAGCACGATGGAAGCGACAGACAGAGAAGAGGGATGAAAACCAGCAACAAAAATCTGGCGAGATGTTGTATGCATTCGTAGTGGACCACAGCTTGAGGAATGACAGTGCCGATGAGGCCCTGCGTGTCAAACACTGGGTCTGCAATTTAGGTAGGTCCTCCATCATTCCTTTCACTGCAACGCTTCTCTTTGGTTCTAACTAATGAAGTCCTCTTACAAACTCCGGGATTTTACTCTGCCTGGCGGATATGAACTCGGGTTTCTCATAGTCCATGTCCTTTGAGTGATCAAATCTTTTTTGAGTCTCTAGTTTTCTCTTTGCTAGCATTTAGAGAGAGAAAGGGCGACCGCGTAGAGAAAATGAAGGATGCATTTAGCCAGCCATTGTAAATAAATCGTTGGAGATTTGATCCTCAGGGCTAAAATGCGAAATACTCAAGTGTGAGTGGCCTGATGGTAAACCCTCAGCAGGGCATCTTCAAGAGGTAGCGCGCAACGCCAGGTGGGTGACTGCCGTAAAGAACAGAGCTCTAGGATTCAATTTGTGATTCTTTATGGTATTGTTATACCATGCTTGTAGGTGGCACTTCATGGAGTTCACAAAATGTGACCCTTTGCATGACTAGTGTAACAGAATCACATTCTTCGAGTCGTTTTCTGGAATGGGAGTGTCCCGACTCTCTGATCCCAAAACGCGCTGACGTATATCCTCATGTTTCCGTCCAAGCTCTGAACCAGAAATCTGGATTAAACTCCCAGGTATTCCTTGCTCTCACAGGCATGTCGTGAATCTAGAGTAAGCGCACTGCTCACTGCTCATCATGCCGATGACCAGGTTAGTAATCTGGCCTTCCTTCAATTCAGTTCTGTTTACTTTCGCTTTGCATCTCACATATGAGAACTCGTCGGATGCAAAAGTATCAGATCATACCTGAAATCATGAAATGTGATAGTTAGACAGCGCTCCCTGCTCACGGGAGTAGAGTTCTTCATCCCAAAATAGATGAGGAGAACCTAATACAGGAAGTTCATGCAGGCAGAACTCTTCATTTTGCGGTTGTCTCGACATAGTGATATTGCAGGATTGGCCGGAATGGCTTTCGTATCGGAGCTTCACCTGATTCTATCGTCTGCAAATAGACACATTATTCCTTCTTTGACTTTGGTCAGGCCCTTACTACAATTCTCGAAGGCGGAGCTTTATGCTGTAAGATCACGCCCAGTACCAATATCGCATCTTCTTGAAAGAGAGGACTCATATTAAACTAATATCATTCCGAACCAGTGTGAATCCAGAATCATTGACATCTAGCTGCAACTTCTATTTTCCATTTTGCAACTAATACATATATTTTGTTCTGTCAGGTTTGTCAGCAGAGTGGTCAAGATTGGATCGAAGATCCAACCAACGTCAATCTCACATTTGCACGCAATCGTATACGAAGAGGACTACAAGAACCCCATTATTGTAAATCTATTACACTTTGTAGGGGTTTTACTACTTCGCGGTCGAGGAGTCCTTAAGATTTATCTGTAAGAAGCAATATTCTATCGACACCTCTGCTATGTTCACAATGATTTGGGAGGCATCACGAAACTTAGTGCTTGATTGAACTGCAGTGCCCCTGAAGAAGGAGCTCCCAAAGTTGATAAAGTACTGTCGTAAACTCCGAAGCATTCTTGACAGAGATCGAGACAAACTCCTGCGTGATGTGGCACAGGTTTCTCAAGTAAGCTCTCCTTTTTTAGTTCCTTGTACATTTCCGAATTTTGAACTGACTTGAGGTGAGACGTCTCTATATCAACAGTCTTGTAAAAGTTACCCCGCATTTGACTGACCATGTCGTGACAGATTGTTCAGGATGGTTAACTCCCTCTTGCTTAGGTAACGGTTTCATGGGATTTTCAGACCATTTCAATGAACCAAAGGATAGAACCTCATCAACCTTTGCATGCCAGAAAACTAGTGTTATAGGCCCCACGGCACTGCAAATTGCTTTCCCCGGCCTGTTGCAAAGGAGTTTCTTATATCAACATATCGGGTTAACTTAGCTTCCTAGTCGCTTGAGGCTCCTAGCATGAGAAGCTAAAGGCTGTACTTAGCTAGCATCCCGTTGCTGTAGGATTGACTTGTGCCCGTGGGTGTGCAGGAATATGGGCATGTAACACTTGATGTTCAGAAACTAGCTTCCCGAGCCATGAGTGACCTTGTTACTCACCGAACAGTAGCTGCAATCCTACAGGTTCGAGCCATTCCGTAGTATCTCTATCTATCGAATTTGCCAGAATGTGATTGACATCTTCACAGAGTTCTCATAACGGGGTTCGCATACCATAACACACTGTCCACGCAATCTTACATCTGACATTGAATTTGCTGACAGTACGTTGCTCAAAGGTACAAACCCCCTCGAGGAAAGGCTGTGGAGATGCTTTTGTCCCGTTTACGTCGGGGAAATTTACAGGTCTGTGCCTAGCCAAATACCATTGCGTCCTGTCCTTTGTTAATGAAGACTTGTTAGTCAGACGTTTTGCAAAACTATCTTTGAGGAAATTACGCACTAAGGTTCTGTAACCTATCATTTGTATAGGAATGTCTAGGCAAGGTTGAGAAGAGCATAAAGTCTACTGGCTCGAAGACCTTCCACACCCAACTTGATGAACCATTATATTTGTAGCCTGACTACCTTCTTGGTGCATCAGGGAGCATGTACTGTCGGGGGTTGCTATGTCTTTCCGGTGCCTGGCTCAAAAGGCTCAAGAGCCATAATTTGTTTCTCTCCAGACTCTCCGCCATCTTTAAAACAGGACTCGTTTTTACAGCATTTAGAGCCTATAATGTCAGAAGAATTTGGTGTCTTGGACAAACTACGTGTTCCTTTCTCTTCAGGGGACGCTACAGGTTTTGATGAGAGTGTGCATGATGAAACCAACTTCACTCCTGTGCTTGCGGAGGCATTCGACCTGAAAAGACCCCCAAGAACTGTCAAAGACTTTGAAACACTTGGATTAATCTCAAAAGTAGGAGCAGGTTTATTAGAAGCTTTGTCATCAAGTACTGCAAGGGACATGAGTAAACCTATGACCGAGCGAACTCCTCAAAGCTCGACTTCCGATAACAGGATGTGGAGGAGGATCGCGTTTGGACAATCCTGTTATTTTATGGAACGATTTCTTATCTCCCTGGAGTTAAACCTGGCAGCCATGGACGACTCACATAGTCTTAGAGAATATTGCTGTTTGTGGCGTCAAAGGCCCTCCTTGTGCATTCGTCACTTTCGGGAGGAGGATTGGGAGTATCTGTCCGCTCTTGCCAGGCAAAGCACTGTGCCATTACAGCGGACTAAGGAGTCCAGATTGTCCTGTAACCTTCTCAGTGATCATATACTGAGGACATTCCCGAACAAGCAGTGTAAACAGAGTGAACGGCAACAAACAGGTCAAGCAACTGCAGATTTCATGGACTCCTTAACTCGCCGAAGTCCTCCTCAGACGCTCTTCTATCCTTCGGCATCCATCGCGGATGTAACGAGCGATATATCATTGGTCCAAACTATGGAGTCTGGCCAAGTACCTTGGTGTGGTTTCTACAGATCATTAAGCGCTAAAGGAGTAATTTCGTTTCTGAAGAGCGTACCTATGCCAGTCAGAATGAGTCTTCCAGTGGTTACTACCGCTCAAAATTTACTTGTTGGAATACCGGTAATATTTTCTTTTCCATTATCATCATATGCCATGTGCAGCCAGTTTTAGGAACGGAACCTGACTTCAAGGCAAAATGAATGAGCCTTTGGACCTTTTTGTTGAGTATGGTAAATTGCACTGGACCTCTTCTAAACAGCTTTGAAGTTAGTGACGTGGAATTCTTGAAAGTACTCCTGTATACAATCTTTTACTTGGTTGCTGTCAATGTTTTTGTCGCCGAGACTGCTGACTGTTTGTCGATTCATTGCAGCTGGCGGGCTTCGCACATTGTAGAGTTATGTCAATCACATCCAGATTTTGCCCAAGAAATCCTCTTGGTGGAGGTCGATCATCTTGGTATTGACACAGTTAAACTTTGTGTAGCAATATCCACAAGTTATAGCACCGACAGCATTTTACTTTGCTCCACTTGCTCGTACTATTGATTTACAACGGGGATCGCCAAGTTAGTATGTCAACGAGTATGTAGTGAAATAAGAGAATCAGAAAGCATCAAGCCAAGTTTTTGCATTTGGGGCTTATACTTCCAGTTCTTCCTGCTCTTGCTGAGATGAACAACTGAAGACGCTCTGGAGAAGTCTGCTTAGCGTTATCAGTTAAGTAATGTCATATGCGATATGACGTGAACTGGAAATAATCTAAAGATGGACTCTGGAAAAGCTGGTGCTTATAAAGGTTCCTTACCCAAGCGCCGGGAATCAGCAGATGACGATGTCTGGAGATAAGGAAAAGATTATGTTTTTGTCCTTGAAACCTTTTTGCTCCACTGGTTCGCCAAATAGACTTTAGAAGGGGTCGAGTGAAGCGAAAGTCAATATGAACTGACTTGAACTTCAAAGTATCCATCTCTCCGTAAAACTACCGTTCTTTCTGTCTGGAACCAGGACGTATCGAACATGTTCTAGTTCAGCATCGACTTGAATTGATTCACACATCTGAACATCACTGGATGTCCCCAGCTTAGGAAGGACATTATATTCTTACCTTGCGCACCGTCGACTTAAACCAGGAGTCCAAAAAGAAGCGGCAGCAGGGCAATAATCCGTACGAACCTCCGGAAAGATATTAGCGTTGACACCAGAGTAGATGTAGATTTCTTTACTGTGTTGAGATCGTTCAACCGAATAGGCCACTCGAGTAAGCCTTCCGCTTACTCCTACTAACAATTACACCATCTGAAGAAAGGGTTGATAAGGGAACTGCCTTTATGTTCTCCTTGTATCATGCATATCGCGTGGTGTGTCGGTGAAGGAACTGACGAAGGTCTTGGAGGGCAAGGACGAAGTGAGTGTTGTCTTGCAGACTAGCTATGAAAGACGCCCTGTCTTGCTTTTGCGCAGTAATGTTGACGGGCTGACATACAGCATCCAGGGGTTAATTCCAGCCCGATACACTCGCTCTTTGCACATATTCTTCTTTTGAGAGTTATGCTGTTTGTGTCCACTGCACTAATATCATAAATGATGTGAAAACGTTTTATTGTTTGCTCAAGGTTACACTTGCTAGCACTCGCTCTGTACCGCAATTATGTATTCATCACACCTTGGATTATCAATGAAGACACCTTGGCATAACCCCTGGATGCATATCACTCTATGTAACTGACAGTTATAAACACTTTCACTATGTTACTGTCCAATGACAATCAGTCCGGGCCAGACGTGGGTATGGAACTGGTTAGGTTACAACGGGTTCTATATTTCCCTACTCGATTTGCCGTGGTGTGTCGAACTCTAAACAATAAATAGCAAATCATGATACTTCATCTAACACTAGACTTCTTATATTCTTCGAGTGTCTTGACCTTGTTGCTATTATTCTTTGTAAATTTCGATCCGCGTTGCTGCTTCTGGTTTACTCTGTAAATTTCTGATTCTCAATTACAGCATATTTTCTCAAATTCTCAATAAAACTGCGCACTCAAACTCCAAGATGTTAGTTTGCGATGAAGTGCTACTCTATATTATAGAGTACATATACAAAGACCGTTTCATATACATGTCATAAACACTCGTACATGTTCCAGCTTTGAGTTTGTTCTGTTCTCTAATCCAAATCTCATGTCTAGATTGTGGAAAACTTCATTCGCAATTCTCATCCTCAAGATTCTTTGCTCTCTTACTTGCCCTACTGACTTTTGCTCGTTTTCGTTCCCGAAGCCTTCCCATTCCTTTTCCCAAAGCATTTCAAGCATTTCAATTGCCGCTTCCTCACAGTTTCAAGCTAAATTTTGCAAGTTTCCTTTCCCCAAGCCATTCGTATCCATTTTCAACTGCCGCTTCCTCACGGTTTCTAAGCTTTTACTGACTTGCTCCCCCGTTGCGTTTTGCTTACTTTCGAGCAGGGTTGTCCATGCGAGAACCGTGGTCCTAGGAACTTGCTAGTCGCCGTCTCATTTCGAGTTCGAGTAATGCGGAACGCTTGAAATGCTGTGCTTTCAGCCGCCTTGCATTTTTCCAAGAGTTTGAATTTGATTCAGACGTATTACTGTGGGATACCTGTTCGTTGTCATGAACAAGAAATCAAGATTTAACTTTGGTTCAAGTCATTTCTTCTTCAAGGGCATCCAGAAACACTTTGAGACATGCTTGGGATACTCCTCCTCACCTAGAAGAGAATTTGACAAACAGGATTCTGAGTCAGAATATGCAGACAGGTTTCGGGAGAACCGATTGTTGCTGACTACTCTTGTGGAAGATACCCAATGCACTCAGTAAGGCTCAGAGTCAGAGAAGAAACCAAAATCGGGGAGAAGATCCTGATATATCGCGGTATCACGGATGGATCATTCCACAGTTACTGTAAGATATGTCATCTCGTAAGCGAATACGGCCCCTTAACTTACAATACCGAGGCTAGACTAAATCCAAAAGGCTGCTAATAGATGCGTGAAGAGAATCACGCTCCAACTCAGAACCACTCTCCGCATAATACAGTGAAACATACGCTTGTCCCAACAACAATGAGCAAACAAAACAAATGAAAGCCTCTTCTCTACTGTGCAAATAGCAGGGTACAGCCGTGTTCGCTACCAACTTTGCCCGTATTAGCCCTTTTAACTTTTGACTATGTTAGTTTCAATTAATCTATAGTTTAGCACAATCACTGTTTTTGTCTTGTTGTCTAGGTACATTCCATCTTATCCAGAGATATGTGATTAGGGTTAGGGTTAAAGAGATTAGGGTACAGAGGGGCGAAGCCACACTTAGGGTTTTGCAAAGCTGCCTTTCAAGTTTTGCTTGTGTGTATATATCTATATTTTTTGGTTTTAGAATAGTTAGTTCTTCAACAAGGATCATTCTCAACATCAACCCTTTGTGTTTTGTGAAATCTTGAGTTGCTCAACATATCTTAGGTGTGTTCTATCCTATTTCAATGTTCGGTGTTATTCATGCTACGTGGTACATGAGTGAATTTATGTGTTTTCTTTTTGAGAATTGTAAAGTGGAGAGAGGTCTAGTATTGTTGAGTGCAATAACGAATGTCTATTCTGGTAAGACTAAAAGAAGTTGAGTGCTAGTGATGTTTGATGCATCAGAGTTTAGAATGATTGACAGACCCTCTACTTCAAAGAGCAAAAACAAGAGTTCTATCAGGTTATGGGCCCAGAGTCACCCGTGGGGTTGATAGGAGAACTCAAAAGAGATAGAGAGATGGTGAAACAATAAATACACATTCTGGATGTTGGATGTGAAATCTATCTTAGACCATTATGATTATTTGGACTTGGCATTTGAGGCTCATGATATAGATGAGCTAGAGTCTAGATGAGTCTAACAAGGAGAAAAGAGTGAAGCATTTCACTACTAGGAGCCAATCAGAGACCTAGTAGATAGTTATGTTTGGAGTTGTGTGCTTTGGCAAAAACTCAACAGTATTACTTTGTTGAGAAATTGAAGAGTTCCAATAGAATATGGGATGTAATATTCAATATGAAATTGCAAGATTGTGATGATTTCATCTTACATTTGTGAAAAGTACAGAAAATTTTCAAGAGACTCAAGGAGGATGGGGTTGTACTTATAGAGAAATATGAGATCAATAATCTCTTAAGGACTATTCTTTCAAGCTATCACTCTATCCTATTAGCCTTGAATTTTTTACATATAGGGGTTGTCACATGGGATTATGTGATAAAAAAGATGGTTGGTGTTTAGCAGAGACAACGAGCTGAAGTTCGGTCAACTAGGAGATGTTGCTCTCTTCAATGCTTCCCCTTAGCCAAGAAGAGTGCTAGAGAGAAGAGTAAGTAAACATGGGAAGGAAGTTAGTATTGTTGATGACAAGACCTATAATAAGAAGTGTCATATTGCATTTGTATATCCCAAGAAAATAGAAAGTAGAGAACTAGAGCTAAAGAATGCAAAGAAGAGACCTAAACCAATAAAGGGTCAAAAATTTGGGAGTTAAGCTTACAACACAAAGGAGTGCCATGAGATAGAAAGTGATGAGGAGTGGTACTAAGAAGAAGAGTTGGATTGTGGAATGTTTGAAAAATCACAATTGTACTCAAAGGGTTTTAGATGGTTCTTGGATTTTGAAGCCACCTCTCATATTTGCTACCAAAGAAGTTGTTCTCAACTCTTCAACCTCTAAAGATTCCCAAGAGTGTTCGTTGTGGACTTGGGACTCTGAATTTAGTGTTAATAATTGGTAAAGTTCCTATTGTCTTCATTGGAGGACGTGAACACAAGGTTTTGTGAGAGCCATTTCGAGAATGTTCTCTATGTTCCCAAATACACAAAGAATCTGATATAAGTACATAGCTTCATGGAGCATGGAGTAGATGTTCTGTTTGAGAGCATCAAAAATCAATGCATTTTGAAGAAAGGAGAGTTTGTCCTTGGGTAAGGTACTGCCAAAGGGAAGTTGTTCAAGTTGATGGAAGTTGATTGCTTTGATTATGCATTGGTAGTAGAAAATAGAAATGATATCCATCTTTTGCATTTGAGGTTAGGGCACTTGTGAGAGCAAAAACTACATGCTTTAGAGAAGGTAGTGGAGTATTTGAAATTAGATCCCAAAGGAAAACTCACATTTTGCATAGGGTGTGCAGAAGGTAAGGCACACAAAGCTCCTATCCCCAAGAAATCTTCATTTATAGCTTTTGGTCTTTTAGATGTCATACATTTTGATGTATGACCAAGAATTCATTGAGTGGAGCAGCCAACTCTGTTTCCTTTGTGTATGATTTTACAACACAAAAAGCTTTATTTATATCATGAAAAAGCAAGGAAGAAGCACTACAAAAATTCCAGAAGTTTGTAGCCATAGTTGAGTTGAAAATTTGGAGGAAAGTCAAGCAATTTTAGAACAGATAGAGGCAAAGAGTACAAGGATAAGGAATTCCTCTCTTTTCTATCAGAGAAAGGAATTTTTCTTGACTGTATTGCCAAAGACAATCTTGCACAAAATGGAGTTGCAGAAAGGCTGAACAAGACATTGATGGACAAAACATTGGTAATGCTCCAACATGCCAAGCAGGAGAGGAATTTTTGGAGTATTTCTATTAGCAATGCAAATTTTCTCAAAAATATCAATGATACCATAGCATTACAAGGAAGAACTCCTGAAGAATGTTGGAGTGGTGAGACACCTTATATTTCAACTTTGAAAGTCTTTGGAAGTCCTACCTATCTTCATATTCCCAAGGAGAAAAGGAAGAAGTTCACAAAGAAGGTTAAGGAATACATTTTGTAGGATATGAAGAGGGTTTGGAAGGACATCTTTTGTACAATTGTAACTTTGGACTGATCATACAAAGAAGAGATGTACTCTTTGATGAATTGAGGGCTTGGAGTGAGAATAATGATGAGATGCAGAAGCCAGCTGATCAGTTTGATCAATCTGATCTATTTATCTTGAGCTGCAAAGTCAATTCTTTAGATCAATCATCAAAACAAAAATCTCTACCTAAAGCTAATGGTTCACCAAAAGAGAGTCTGAAAGTGTACAAAAGAAGCCCTAAGCAAATGGTGGTTTCTGATTTTGATACTACAAATGAAGACTCTCAAAAGCAGACTGCAGTTGAAAAATCTTTGAGTGAGATTCTAGAGATATCAAGAGATGACATGAAACTTTTGGGCACTAAGCCAAGAAGATCAAAGAGGGATGGAAAACCTATTGACAAACTTGGGGTTCTATCAAAAGAGATGTTAGAAGAATCTTACATGTGTCATGAAGGCTGTGATCTAGATACTTTATAGCAAGCTATGCTCAGATCAAACTTGAGTTAGTCGGAGTTGGCTATAATAGAAGAGAACAAGTCTCTTCAAACTATTGGTATATGTGTACTAGCTGATTTACCACCAATTAAGAAAGCAAATTGGTTGTAAATGTGTCACATGTGGAGCTAGGAATAAGATCCTAAAGAACAAGGTAAAACTTGTTGCCAAGTGGATCTATGTGCATGCTTGTAGCTCTTGCAATAGAGAGACACTTGGAAGTGGAGCAGTTTAATGTGAAAACAACCTTTCTCAATGGAGATTTGAGAGAGTCTATCTACATGGATGTTCCATATTGGTATATTGAAGGCAAAGGAAAAGTATCCTTGCTTAAGAAGGCTTTATATGGTCGTAAGCAAGCTACTAGAACTTGGTATGAGAAACTAGACCCATACTTGAGAGAATAGGATTTCAAACCAGCAGATTCTGATATGAGTATGTATATTAGAGATGATGAATGCATAATTGTATATGTAGATGATCTATTATTGTTGTGGAATAGTGAATCTATCAATGTAGTGATAGATTTTTTTTTATGCTCTATTTTTTAGGTGACTATTCTTGGTCTTGTAAAATTCATTTTGAGAATCAAAGTGAGTAGAGACAAGATAGATTTGGATCAATCAACCATAGTATGTGTGATCCATACTAGCTAAGTATCGGATGATAGAGGTGAAGAATCATGTCATTACACCTCTTGATCTAGGATGGAAGCACAATAGAAACATAGATATGGAAGTGAAATATTGTGACAAAATGTTGTACTAGAGTGCACTTGGTTCTCTGATGTTTATAATGGACCACATATATGTTACATAGTGGGAGCATAAGCTAGATATACTAGCAACCTTGTACAAGCACATGGGAAAGGTGTAAAGAGTGTATTATGTACTTAAAAGGGTACTCAAGATGCATTCTTGGAGTACAAAATGCAAAGGAACATACTTGCTCTTACTCTTGAAGCATATGTAGATGTTAGGTGGAGAGATGGCCCAAATAACAAAAAATCAGCTAGTGGATATATGATCATGCTCAATGGTGGAGCAATCAATTGTCGGAATGAATAGCAAATATTTTTTGCTCTATTGTAATACCAATAGCTAGACATATTATCTAGAAGTGGAAATTAACTTGGTAACACCTAGAAGGATGTTATATATAATGGACTAAATAGATCATATAGAGATGTCACCAAAAGAGTACTTCCACTAATAGAGCAAGAGACAAAAACACCTTGAAAGCTTTAGAGCCAACTTTGAAGGCCTAAACGGATGAATTAAGTCTTGAAAATGGAGAGTTACCGACCCTTCCCTTCCGCTCCTCTCCCCTCTTTTTTTGTCTCACCTAGAGCTTTCAAATTGTACCTCATTCACCCATGCAATTTTGAGCTTCCTATAATAAGATTTTCTAAAAACTCCCTTTGGTCAAACCTATTTGACCAACCAAAGAGGACAAAGATAGACATGTCACCCATCCATACAACTAATCTAAGGGTGGAGCTAGTTGATATATCACAAATCCATGTATCAGATCCAAGGGTGGATTTTCCTTTGAAGGGATTCTCTTTACTATATAAAAAGATAAAATGTTCCTTTGGTGCATCGTAGCATTGAGTGTAAAGTTTTTAGTTTTCTCTCTTTTGTTTCTCTTGGGGGTTCTTTTCTCCTTGGAATATTACATCTGTCTACTATTGAGGTAGAATTTATGGTTACCTCAAATGCTACTAAAGAAGTCATTTGGAACAAGAGACTTCTTAAGGAGCTGGGTTTTGAACAAGAAAGTACTACTACATTGTTGGAATTATAGCACTTAACAAGAATCCTGTAAAGCACTCAAGGACTATGCACATTGAGATTAGAAGTAGATTTGTAGAGGAGAAAGAAAAGGAGAATTGGGTGAAATTAATTTACTGTCCAAGAGATGACATGTGTTTACAAAAGCACTACCAAGAGGTGACATGTGATTACAAAAGCACTACCTAAAGACAAACACATTACATGTATAATAAATATGGAAGTATTTCTAGCTTCCATGTGTTTACAAAAGCACTAAGTAAAGACAAACGCATAAAATGCATACTTTATTAATGAACTTTCATTAAATGTTAATTTCACTTAATCTCTAGATTATCTTTTTAGCCTCTCCCTTGTATGGCTTGATAGGGTCTTCCCCTCCTTCATGTTTTCTATGAAGTCGTCCTCTCTCTCTAGTTTAACACAATCACTACTTTTGGTACATTCCACCCTATCTAGAGTTAAACGATTGGGGCTAGAGTTCGGTAGATTAAGGTAAAGAACATCAGAACCACTCTTAGGGTTTTGCACATCTACCTTTCAGGTTTTGCTTGTGTATATATCAATATTTTCTAACTATGGAATAGTTAATTCTTCGACAGGTTTTTCCCGACGCTAACACATTTCACATGAAATCTTGCGTTGCTTGGCATCATCTACTATATATTTTGTGATATTTAAATACTGGACATTATTCATGTTCCGGGAGTGCACTTCAGTGTAGTCTCTTTGAGAATTGTAAAATGGAGAAGTCTAGTATTGCCGAGGGCAATCAAGGGTGTCTACTCGGGTGAGACTAGAAAAATCTGAATGCTAGTGATGCCTAATACGTCGGAGGTTAGAATTGCTGGCGGCCGTTCTTCTCCAAAGAGCAGAAACAAATATTCTCCTCAGACTAAGGACCTCATGATGGAGCAAAGAGCCACCTCCTTCGAATGTCTTGGGACAACCAAGATTACCATCATACGACTTCAACTCTTTTACAACTGAACCTTACAAAGACGTGGGAAACACCTGAAATGTTTGGTGGCTTCAGTTTGACACAGAAGATTCAAACAACTCACTATGGCATCTACGCTACACAAATCTCCGGCATTTGGGTAGCGCAAAATTAGACGCTCATGATTCTGTGACAAGATACTCAGACGAGGCATTCTAAGTAGCTGACCCAACACAAACGTTTGCGAAAATCTTTGCTAATCTCAGTATTCGTGATATCCAATAAAACTCATTGTTAACGCTAAAGGACCTGCCTTTCCTGACTATAGTACAAGCACTCATTGGCCTGTATTTCTACAAAAAGGTCACAAATCGGGACCTAATGTCCTAGGAACCTCTAAAAATGTCTGAAGGTGTTAGTGCTGTTAAATTCGTTTTAGCAAAACTGAACTGCACTTGAATGAAATGCAAGATCTAGACTCGCAACGGTTTGTTCAATAAGCCTAAAATTCATCGTCATCATCTTCGTCGTCGAGACCCTCAAATTGATCACCGAGATCCCCAAGATCATCTAGGTTGTCTTGTTTGAAAGCATCGGAAATTGCCTGCTCGTCGGCTCTCTCTTCCTCAAGCATAGAAGTTCGCCTGAACTGCTCAGCCCTGATCTCCCACTGTGGCCGATTTTGCTTCTCTTCCTCAATATCCTTGTTGATTTTGGCCTGAATTGGCTTTAAGATGAAAAAGTACTGTGGGGAAGGGACATGGCCGAGAATGATCAGGATTAGTACTATCCGTTCCAAGCATCAGAATTTGATAGGTATTGAAGTCCGGAGCTCAGGTGAACTTAACCTAGTAACATGAGATTACGAAGCTAAACTCCAATTCTAATTTAATATACAGCACACACAGTGGCGGCTGGTGGATGTGTTTGATTGGAGGCGATCAATAGTAAGGGCTATGGAGAAGTACACCCATATTTTACATGTCACCATCAAGAGGAGAGAGCTTTTACCTGGAATATGAGCAGAAGAGGGATCCAGATTTTCCCCCTTTGATTAGCGTTGGGTCCTTCAATCAACTTCTTGTCAATCAAAAGCGACTTTGTAGGGCCAGTGGCCACCTCCACTATCTTCTCTACCAAATTTGGTAGCCATATGGTACCGTCTGGCAGGACCTGGAAACGAGCAGCCAGAAGGTTACTCCATGGAGCTAGGAGCTTTAAAAATGTCGAGAAGAGAACTTCATAAACAACTTAAAAACTGGGAGCGGAGATTGTTTTGACAGACTTCCACCGGTCCAAAAGATCTAGCCACCAAAATAGACGACACCTTCTTCGCCCAGAACAACAGCATGAACTGAAAAGCAAAAAGAAAACAAGCTCCTCAGTGAATGACTCACTTTCTCTCCACCTGCATTTGTGTTGCATCTTCCACTGTTTTCGACCAAGACTACGGGAACCTGCTCAAGGAAAAAATACAAATCAGCTTGAGTAATCAAACCGCAAAAGATGAAATTTCATCTGTGCTACATGGTTTCATCAATTTCCGCACTAAGCGGCCTTTAAACCCGACGTGACGAAAGCCAGGTGTCATACATGATATGAGCCCAGAGCACCGTCTCTACAATCATTTACCTCTTGGAAATCATCAAGCGCTATGCGTGCACTTTCTCCCCTCTCCATTTTCTCCCCTAAATCTTGAAAAGGTTTCCATTGTGACCCTATGGAGGGAACTGTCCTATTCCAATATTGAAAGTGATTTTCTAGGACGAAGCTTTAAACCATTACTACAATGTGAACCAATACGCTCAAGGTTGTTAAAGCTAGGAACGAGTGATTCTGCTTAGCATCTGAGTAGGTCCGAATTCTTGATACTAGTTCCCACGTGTGGAAGGAATCCGTAAAAACCGTAGACATGATACCGTTGATACGAGGAGCTACCTGGTCCTCGGTTTTCTTGAATCCGGCCTCTTGTCGAATGGCAGAAGTCAAGGCAGCTGACCTTCTGGCCACAAAGTCAGAGTACTCCACGCCGTCTGGAGGGGAAAGCTGAGCGTGTGTAAGAACAACAAGACCAAGGCGCCAAATTTGAGGCCCGAAGCTTCGGGCTATGGCGCGAATAACCTGCTTATCAAGATTATCCACTCGGTAGCCATCGAGCCGGTCAACGTAAAGGACTGCATCGATGGTTTTGTTGAGAAGGAATCTGTAGTAACAATTTCATGCGGCCAGGTATTAGGAACCTATCCACAAAAACAGGCTCCAGGTCCAATCAATTTGCTGGCAGTAGCAAATGGGTACAGCAAAATTTTCAATTTACTCATACAAGATAGTCACAGCAGGCTCTACCTCAATGTATCGGCGTATAACTCAATCACCTCGGAGACTAAGATTGGTTCGACGCGAATATTACACTCTGAACTTCAGCTGGTTCTAATAAAAGGTAACGATGGAAACAACCAACCCTCTCATCGGGCAGAATCGAACAAGGAAGACGATTCAAACTGTACCTTCGGATAATGTCGAGTGCTTGATCATTGACACAGCCACCTTCCACCAAACCGGGAGTATCGATTATGTTTAAAGTGAAGCCGGCCCGTGACCGTGAGCACTGGATAGGTCTCAACGTTTCAGACTGCAGACGTGTGAGTAATTGCATAAGTCTTTGTTGCATACACGGTTGAGATTGAAGCATCTGAAGTTCAGAAACTGTACTTCGTGTGAAGTTTACTATGAGATCAGAGTTTCGACGAATTACCTGGAATGCACTAACAACAGCCACCCTTTCACCAACCATGGAATTCACGGTCGAACTCTTTCCCACTCCACCTTTTCCTAGAACGAGTACGGTTAAAGACTCCATATTCTGCACCACTCCCAACCACCGAGAAAGGACTTCAATTCAGAGTGCTCCCGCAAACCTAAATATATATGACACCAAGGCAGTATATTCTCCTCTTCGCTTCCTGCCTTGAGTCAACGAAAAGCCCTGGAATTTCCACAGTAATCTACAGTGCGGTAAGCACCGAAAAAGGTAGCACGTAATGCAAAATTTTGGCTCATGAACAGGCACCAGGCGACGAGAAAAAAAGGATAAAGTTAGGGCTTAACCCTACAATTCACATCATTCCCCTGCACCATGACCCGCTCCTCATTCTCATAAATGCAACTCACCTACCTCTCTTCGCCTAGCCCACAGTTAGCCACTCCACCACCGAACTGTAAACTTGCAATCGCCCCGAACCATCTCTCTTACGCTCTATCGACTCCGGAGAGGCCCTCTCACCATTCAACAAATGCTCTCTCGCTCTCTTGAAAGCAAGCAGCAAGATCTCCACGGATCAAGGACCTAGGGGAGTAGAGATACAAACAAAAGCCTGAAGACAAAACACCAGCAACGAACGCACCTCTTGTCTGAGCCTACCCAGGAGCGCATGCAGAGCCGTCTGGGTTTGGGCAGGAAACTGCTGCAGCCCTGTCCATTCTCGCGCTTGCAACGTCGCCATAGCTGAGCACCGGGCGGAGCCTGGAGTCCTCCCTCCCTCTCTTGCTCAGCTCTACCCTGCCCTCCCACCGTCCCTTCTGCACGGCACCCTAGAATCGTTCCTCCTCCTCCTCCTCCTGCTGCTGCTCCTTCGAATCAATCCCTCACTCATTCCAGCAGCAGCACCTACACTCCACTTTCCTGCATGAACAACGCTCTTCCTATAATCTCCACTTCCCCTCTCGTTGGTTCCGTCAGCGGGATCATAATCCAAACCTCCTATCCAAACCTGAATCGCTCCGACCACTGGAATCCTACTCCCAACCGACGGTTTTACGTTTCTTTCTTCGGTTTTAACTTCTATCCTTTGGATATACTCACCTGATAAATCCCTCCTCCGCTAGCCCCAGTTCAATGCTCTTTCGTTTCCCCGTCAGTAGGACCACACCGTATTCCAAACCTCATCAGTCTCATTACCAGTCCCCATCTACGAACCAGCGATAGATCTGTTGAACCTCTGGATCCAACTTTAGATTCAGAAGTTAAACAGAAGATTCTCTGGATTTCGGGTTCCAATTAATTAGCCCCTTCTGGCAACTAGCGCTCTCTTAATTAATCTATCGTTCTATCGCGCAAACAGGAACAGTACAAGCACAGCTGATGTTAGGGACTTTGGCCTTGCTTTTCGTCGAAATGGCTGGCTATGGCAGCTTTCGAGATCGTAGTCCTTGTATAACCCTAGGCGAGACTCCATCATAAAGACATGTTCATAACAAGGATTCTTATGATTCTGAATATCATCGTTATAACAGTTTGATCATGACGAAATATCTTCCCAACTTTTTGCCAAAGGATTAGACTCATGTGGTTGTTGGGTTGGCATAGATATTTATGAGGGTTTGGATGCCAATTGCACGTATGATTGTGATTGTGAAAGATGAAATATCATGGTCTGAAAGCAAATCTATATTATAGCATTTGTATTATGTGTAGGACGTGAATGAGAGGAAAGATAAAAAAGCAAACAAGATATGAAGACAATCTACTTACTTATCTAAATAAGAAAAAATAATTCTTCTTAAGTGGGTCTTTTTAAGTTTGGATTGTACATAAATATTCCAAATAAGAGCGTAGTAGGTAAAGGTACTAATGAGAATTATATTATGGATATGAAATATATGTATATTGGTGTATATTGAACATTTTGGGCATATAAGGTAGTATAATAAAAAATACAGTGCATTATGTATACAAAATGCTTGGTGCATAATACTGAACTTGAGCAATATATGCATGTACATTAACCATCAGATACCAAGTACTAAGAATAATTACCAAGAATTATTAACTACCTGCCAAGTAGTAGATTTGTATGATTCAATACCTTAAATAGGTTTTAAAGATAAAAAAAATTTAACCTATTAAGAGCAATGAGTCTCTTAAAAGGTCTTTTCTACCTTAAGCCCATTTATTATAATATTTATAATATATTAGTATTTATGAAATACTTGTCTTGTTTGGATTGATTATGTGTGTGTTTTAAGTACTTTTTAAACACAATGTTTCACTATGGATCATATTACTCTATCTAATATGGTGAATTTGCAGTGGATGATCATCATATTACCTTTCACTTGGTTTCATAAGGAGGGAAGATGGAAGGTTGGAAAGAGCTATTTATGTAGTAACTTTCCAAATTTGCATATTGTAGGGTGTTTCAAATTCAAGGTTTTCACCTCTAGTAAATATCTTGTAAGAAAATTTATGATATCCGTAAAAACAAATTTCATGTACTATTGCAAAGAGTACACAAACATTTTATGGGGAATCCAAAAGTTGCATATAGTTTCTAAGGGTTACATTTGTTGTGACCCATATTATTTTATGGGGTTTATGTAACTCTTAATGAACCTATAAACATTTGCTTCTAATTAAAGTGCTTCCAACTTGAATAGGGAGACAAGTGTCACGATTACAATTCTACCTTCTTCCTTATCAAAAGGACTTCTCAGTTCTTCCATTGAGCAATTGAGACATTTGTTTTCTTTCATCATCAACAGTTTTCACTTTGATCTGTCCAAATCAAGTCCTTATTCAATGCCGCAATGTAGTATCCACCAATTAGTGAAAGAAGTGAAAAATGTATGCAAAAACTTATTTTAGAAGTAGAATGTGAAGATGACAATGAAGATAATATTATAGATGATATTGAATGAGTGGGTTTTTAGAGAATAGAAAAAAGCATGGAGCAATGATGGACCAGATATTGAAGAAAAAGAATTAATTAGTGATGTGATTTTGCAAGTTCATTATGGAGGATGTCTAATTTGGGGAGTTCAAAGTGTGTGCTTAACAAACTATTCACTGAATGGTGTGTTATTGTGAGTTCAAAGTTTCTCCTCTATTAAACTCCATGTTTTGGTCATTTTACAAGGATGTGTGATATTGTGAGTTCAAATTTTTCACTCTTGCTAAACTCTATGTTTTGGTCAATTTCCAAGATGCCAAGGATTAATCATTTGGACAACTAGTTTTTCAATGAGGTCAAGGGAGATGTAGTTGATCCAATTGGAATTCCAACAAGAAGAGAAACTAGAGCAAATGTTATGCAAATGTGTTCTTCCATCTCAACCACAATTTCCCCTTGAATGGTTGCTCTATCTTTCTCCGTTTGTCCTCCTTTTACTTTAGGTTCTCTACAAGTTTTTTGACTTTGATGTCAGCCATACATAACTCCTCTTGATGATAGACTTTTGATGCTACAAGGAACACCCCTACCTTCTCTACTTTTCCCTTTAAGTGCATCAATTTCCTCCACTTGGGCTTTTATATGTTCTTCAAGGTTTAGTTGTTGATTCATTTCTTCTTCCTTCAAGTTGGATATCTTTTGCCTCATCATTTTTTCTTTTGGATTCGTCTTCTCTAGGGCCTTGCTTTCTTCCCTAAGCTTGGCCACCTCTTACACCAAGTCATTGCTTTTGTTTCCCCATCTCCAAACGTTGGGCATTGTAGGCTTCTTTCACCTTAACATACTTCCTTGTGTAGCCAAACTCTACATCCCCTTCCAAGTACTTTCATAAAATGAAGTGCTCTTTCTTTAGGCTCATCAAAATATCCCATAGGGAAGAAGTGGCATGGGTACTTCTGCTTCTCTTCTAGAGTCAAAAAATCCATCTCCATGTAGAAATAGCCAACAAAGAGGGATACCAAAAGTTGCCACTCTTCCTTTGTTCATAGTTCTTGCAAGCTCTCTTATCCTTACTAATAACATTTCTACCCAATTTATAGGTTTCCCTTGGTATTAATACTCAAAGAAAATTCTTGGTTGTTGTTCAAGTAAGTTGTTTGTTTGGACAACTTCAAGATTGACTGGACTAGGATCCTCCTCACATAATCTTTAATCCCAAGAATGGACCAACTATTGTTGGTCTTCCTATCTCTGAAAGTAACTTTGAACTTACCTTTGGTGGTCAAGTTTGGTTGAGACCATATGCTATCCAGAGTTATACCATTCAAGGTGAATTGCTAGACCACAACATTCTTTGGCAATGCTCCTCAATCCATGCAAAGTGGTTCCCTCTTAGATTAACTAGGATTGGATCCAAGTTATTTCTAATTTCATGCAACATTGCATGATCACTTAATTCTCAATTCCATACCAATAATTTGAGCTTCTTGTTGTGAACCATTTCCTTCTTATAATACGTGCCCCAATTGACTAATCTTGGAGATTTGATGATGAATTCTAGTGCACTTTGCATCCTCCTTGGCACATATGGGGTAGCTACTTCCTTTTCCTTTTGTCATCTCACCATTCCCACTTCTTTCCTTACTTCTTCTCTCTCCTCACAAAAGATACCTTCTCTTAAATATTCAAAGGTCTAAGTAGAATTTTTTGCCAAGGATGTGTGAAATGTATCTTTTCTAAGTTAGATTGATTCTAAAAATAGTTCTAGGCCCCAAGTGGATAATCAAGGTGCCAGCCAAATTATTAAAAACTTTCATTAAGCACTTCCTTTGGTGAGTTATCACTACTTGCACATGTATGTTTAGTACAATTTAATGGTCATTAATTGTGGTTCTTGATATGCTGATTCCATATTTATTCATAAAACTTCAGGCCAAGGGGCTTCTACACCAACAAACATTTTTGGCCAAGGGTCTTCCCAAGCCAAAATTCTATCTTCAAGACAAAGATCTTCTAGGGAAAAGGGTTTCCTTGCTAAAGGTTTTCTTGGTTGACTATCTTCCTTTTGGGAGAGCCATCTTTGTGCTATTGGTCAAGATCTACTACCACTAGTTCTTTTGTGGCATATCCCTTCTGCATCATCTTCTCCTTGAAGGTCTAGTTTTAGTTGGGGTTGAAGGTAATTGATCATTTACCTCCCATCTTGTTTAATGAATGACTTCTACATTCTACAATGTGAAGTTCTACAAAATAAAAGAGAAAGGTGTGCTTTAGAAAGAAGTGAGGTATCACAAGCTTTATGTAATTTTCTAAGTACAGGAGACTTTAAGAGAAAAACAAAAGAAGAAACACACAATTTCACACTTGGTCTTTGATGCTCCAAAGGAGCACCTTGATTGTATTATATAGCAAAAGTGACTTCCCCTAAGGAAGCTCCACCCTTGGATTAGATACATGGATTGGTGACATGTCAATGATCTCTACCCTTGGATTAGTTGCATGCATGGGTTACATGTCAATTCTAGTCCTATCTGGCTGGTCAAATCCTCTTTGATGAATCTCCAAATCTTGTGGGTGAGGTACAATTGGACAGCTTTTGATGAGATAAGATGGGGGGACATTTGCACATATTTGAGGCCTAATTCATCCATTTAGGCCTCCAAAATTAGCTCTAAAGTTTCTAGGCTATCTTTGACTCCCACACTATTAGTAAAAATCCTCTTTTGGTGATATCTCTATCTGATCATATATAACATCCTTCCAAATGTTACCAAGCCAATTTTCACTAACTTTCTAGATGATATGTCTAGCTTTTGGTATTACAAATTCATGTTATTTTTAGCTCTTGCCCTACTAGTAGAAGTACTCTTTTGGTGGCACCTCTATATGATCCACCTAGTCTATCATATTTAACATCCTTCAATATGTTACCATGTCAATTTTCACCTCTAGCTAATATGTCTAGCTATTGGTATTACAAACCTCCCTCCTTTTAAGACGCAATGTCCTTGTTTCAAAGTTGTTGCTCAAAATATTTCATTAACATCGATGCATTGGTCAAATTGGCTATTGGCTCCTATGTTGCCTCATATAATGGTACCCTTTCCAATTTACTTGATATTCTACATGCGGATGGCAAGTACCACGGATGCATTTTTGGATAATGCATTTGACCTCATATTCCTCCACCTCATCAACAAGAGTGTTGGGCAAGGTCAACTTTCTTGTATGGAAGGGAAGTAGGGTGGTTGGAGAGCATATTGGCGTAGTAAGGAGACATGAAATACCGGGTAGATCTTCATATATGGCAATAGCTCAATGTGATAGGCCACTATATTGATGCAATGAGGATTGGAAAAGGCCTAATAAATTGAGGTTTGAGCTTACAAGGCCAATTAATGTGAGGTTAGTTGTTGACAAAAGACTTGATCCCCAACATTGAACTCCATGTGCCGATGATGTGCATCTACATACTTTTTTTTGTTGATTTTGGGCAATCTACAACTTGCATTTGGCGTTCTCTACTCCTTGTTGGATTTTGGAAACAAAATTGTTGACAACATCCACTAAGTGGATTTTCATCAAGCTCAAAGGTATGAAAGGATGCTCTCCATACATGAGGAAGAACGGTATGGCTTGTGTGGATGCATTTACTGAAATGTTATATGCAAATTCCACCAATGGGAGTAAGGTGTCCTACCTTTCTTGGTCCTCTAGGATGAAGCCACAGAGCATTTCTTTAAGAGTGCAATTAGTCTACTCTATTTGTCCATCAAGTTGTGCAATTTGGACTTCTCTTATTAGGCCCATGAAACATCTATCTATCATACAATTAGTTGTTGTACCTATGACATATAGAGGTAATTATTACCTTTATGATCTCTCTTTAACTCCAATGATCTTCCATTGGTGAGTCACTCACTACTTTCTTCCTCCAATCAACCATGGGGGTATAGTGCTCCATCCACAACATATTTAAGATCGCATCATAACAAGCTAATTGTATCACTCACCACTCAATTGTTTCTTGATACTCTCCTATAGAGAGTGCTACCTTTCTCAATCCTCTTTATCTACCCATTAGGTAATTCTACTTCCTCATTCTCATCCTTCTTTAGATCCATCCTTAACCTTATTGCAATAGAGCAAGACAAGAAATTCTATGTTGCTCCAAGGTCTATCAATAATCTCACTTGATTGCCTTCTAGGACTCCATTTACAACAATCATTTGTGAGCTTGTCTTTCTTAGTCTCTTTGCACTTGTCCTTTTCCTTCTCCACTGTTTTGCTTTTCCATTGAGCCAATAAGGCCGTGAAGTACATTTACATGCAATCTTCATTTTTTGAGGTAATTTTTGCATCTTCCTCTTCAATTTTACTCTCCATGTTGTTCAAAGATTTCTTGTATGGAGGCTAAGGGCCTCTACAAAAAAAGTACAACAATTGATGGTAAGGTGTCTAACTCGGCCACAATTATAACAATGACATTGTTCTGCCTAAGTCCCTTCTTCTTGTGTGACCTCACCTCTCCTTTCTTCAACATATCTCCATTCTCCTTGGGGTGGTCGTGCTCCTTCTTCACTAAATAAAATATTTTCTAATTCCATAGGAATTGGTCCATCAAAGTGTTGTGTTTTAACCTGATAATGTTGAGTTGGGATGACTCCTTCACCTCCTCCTAACGCCCTTGCTATTCTTTGAGCACAAGCAATGGCTTTGAAAATCATACAAGGGTTTTGTACCATTACTTCTTGGAGGATTTGCTCTTTCAACCCTCATTTGAACATGTCCAAAGCTTCAACTAGACTCATGTCAATTATTACAACTTGTAAATCCAAGAATGCTTCTATGTATTCTTGTACATTGTTCTTTTGCTTCTACCTCTATAGTCAAGTTTGGGCCATTTGCACCAAATCCACCGATTGGAAGTTCTTCAACAACCATTCTTGCATGGCCATCCAAGTGATCTCCGTTCCTTTTACCAACATTGATTGTTCCCAAGGTCGTACCATGTGAGGGCTTTATTGGTCAAGTACCCACATGCAAACATGCCGGCAAAACAATCGGTGATTTCAGTTGTGAATATTCAAAAGTATCAATCTATTCTTGAAAACCATTTCTCCATGACTCCCATGGAACATTGTTCTTTATAAGGCTGGATGTTGTAGGTTTTCTTCATCCGTAATAACAACATGGACTCATTGTCAACCAAGGTTGGTGTCCTTAGTATGAGTGACTCTCCATGTGCTTGGGTCACTGGTATTGGATTTTGTGATAACTCCTCTTTGTGCATTGCTTGATCATCCTAAAGGTACATACTTGACTTTGCAATGCCTCCATGGTCATCTTGATCTCCCAAGACTCATTCAACATTCTTTGCATTCCTTGCATTCCTTGCATCAACTCCTACAACTACGGATCCATGATTCCTACACATAACATTGCTCAATTGCTACTTCCTACTTCAATAGAGGGTTAATATGATCACTCAAGAGGGAGCATTGACTACTAGAACTACCATTGGGACTTTAGAGGCTATCACTTGCTGATAGTATTCTTCACCAAAATTGTGGACTACAAAATCCCTAAATATTACTTTTGGTGTGACTACATAATGGATTTCTATGTGAGTGTTGAAAAGGAGAGGATTTGATATGTTCAAATCCATCATAATAGAATGTAGATTGTCAAATCCTCCTCTTTGTCATAGATCACCACATGAAAAATCACCGGGTTTGGTAAATTCATCATTATATCCATGAACTCTGCTCCAAAATGAAAAACAAGATACACTCTCACTTGCTATAATACTCCAAGGACAAGAGAAATTTGTAATACTCCAAGGACAAGAGGACTCTTCAAGAGAGATACAAAGAGAGAAAACACATATTTCACACTCAATCCTTTGATGCCCAAAGGAGCACCTTCTCTTTATTTTATGGCCAAGGAGGATCTTCTCCAATGAAGCTCTATATAGGGTTAGGTACATAGATAGGTGACCTGTGAGCAAGATACACCCTTAGATTACTTGCTTGGATGGGTGACATGTTTATCCTAGTCCCATCTGGTTGGTCAAACAAGCTTTGATTAAAGGGAACCTTTTAGGGAATATTCTTGTAGGAATCTCAAAATCATGTGGGTGAGGTACCAATGGAAAGCTCTTGGTGAGACAAACCAAGAGGGAGGGAAGGCCAGCCTTTCCTTTGTTGGGGGGGGAGGTCTACATATTTTTTAGGCCTAATTCATTGGTTTAGGCCTATTCCAATGTCACCACTCCAAGTTTAACCTCTAGATCATATGTCTAGCTATTGATTCTAAAGTTTCCAAGCATGTTTAGATTTTTGGCCTATTAGTAGAAGTACTCTTTTGGTGATACCTCTAGCTTATCTACTTAGTCCATCATGTATAACATCCTTCCATATGTTACCAAACCAGATTTCATCTCTAGATCATCTATCTAGATATTGGTATTACACTTGCTCATGTTGGATGTATATAGTCTTGATGTGGAACAAATCCAATAATAGAAAGTGGGGTGTTGGATATTATCCTTCTAGGGCCTCCATACCATCCTCTCTCTACTAGCACACTCTTAATCTATTGATTACACTATGGTGTCTCTCCTCAAAATTACTTAGTGTCAATAGCCCATGTTCTTCCAAGAGGGGTGATCCGCTCTCTTGGATTGAAACACATGCCTTGATACCATTGTAATCTTTCGAGTATAAGAGACCCTAAGAAATACATAGAAACACATAATTTCACATTCAACCTCCAATGCTCCAAGGAGCACCTTGATTGTATTATATAACAAAGGGGACTTCCCCGAAGGAAGCTCCACCCTTGGTGTAATACTCCAAGGACCAGAGAAGAGAGAAAACACAGGTTTCACCCTCAAGCATCCAATGCACCAAAGGAGCACCTTCTCTTTATTATATAGACAAAGAGGATCTCCTCCAAGGAAGCTCCATTATAGGATTAGGCACATATATACATGTCAGCAAGATCCACACTTGGATTACTTACTTGGATGGGTGACATGTCGGTCATGATCCTATCTAGTTGGTCAAACAAGCTTTGACCAAAGAAAATATTTTAGGGAATATTCTTGTAAGATTCTCAGAATCCCATGGATGAGGTACCAAGAGCTCTTGACAAGACAACAATGGGAGAGAAAGTCTAGCCTTTCCTTCATTGGGAGGTAGTTGCACATTTTTGAGGCCTAATTCATCCGTTTTGGCCTCCAAAATTGCCTTCAAAGATTTCAAGTATATTTTGGTTCCTACTCTATTAATAGAAGTCCCCTTTTGGTGATACCTCTTTCAAATCTATTTATTCCATCATATGTAACATCCTTCCAGATGTTACCAAACCAATTCTCACCTTTAAATCACATGTCTAGCTATTGGTTCTAAGGTTTTCAAGTTTATTTCAGTTTTTGCCCTATTAGTAGAAGTACTCTTTTGGTGATACTTCTATCATATATATGTTTTTCATCATGTATAACATCATTCTAGATGTTACCAAACCTAATTTCACATCGAGATCATCTGGCTAACTCGTGGTATTACACTTAATTCAAATACGTGGATATGTGACATGTCAACAATCTCTTCCTTTAGATTAGCTGCATGCATGGATGACATGTCAATTCTGATCCTCTCTGGCTGGTCACCCTCTTTGAGCAAAGGGATCTTTAGGGAATCTTCTTGTAGGGATCAAATTGTGTGGGTGAGGTACTATTGAAAAGCTCTCAATGAGATAAACTTGTGGGAGAAGGAAGTCCAACCTTCCTTCCATTGGGACTAATGTGCACATTTTCAAGGCCTAATTCATCCATTTAGGCTTCCAAAATTGGCTCTAAAGTTTCCAAGCTATTTTTGACTCCTACACTATTAGTAAAAGTCCTCTTTTGGTGACACCTCTATTTGATCTACCTATTCCATCATATATAACATCCTTGTAGATATTACCAAGCCAATTTTCACCTCTATTTGATATGTCTAGTTTTTGGCATTACAAATTCATGCTATTTTTAGTTGTTGCACTATTAGTAAAAGTAATCTTTTGGTGGCACCTCTATATGATCTACCTAGCCAATCATACATAACATCCTTCAAGGTGTTACCATGCCAATTTTCACCTCTAGCTAATATGTCTAGCTATTGGTATTACACATTATCACCCAAATTGGGGCACTTGCTATCTATTCAAGTAGGATAGCTTTGTTACCTTGCAAAAGGTTGGGTTTGTTGACTTTGATTTTTTATAGCCTAAAGCATTGCTCAAGCAAGCCACAAGTTAGATGGATAGAGTATGAAGTTGATTATTTTGTACTCTCTAAAATTGTGGTGATACACATAACCAGAATAGTTGTGGAAAGACAAAGAAGTTTGATCATCAAGAACCATACCTTAGCAAATGCATAATACTTACATAGCCGCCCTATGAATGGTCAAGGGTGATGATTAGTAGCTTTTAGCAATAGGAATGCAATGACATGTATAATCATCTAATATTGAGGAAATGAGAATAACATCTCCAATGAATAGTGATGTGCCTAATATGGAGATCTTTTACAATGGTGTTTCTTAACCAAAGATACTTTTGAATGGTGTCCTTGAGATCCTCAGACTGCTTCATTGAGTTAGAGAATTTGCAAAACCTAGAGGATGATAATCTTTGCATCTTTATGTCCTTGGTTTGGCAAAACCATAATTTTAGTAAATCAAGCTATGAAGGAATATTACTCAAAAGTTCCACTTGCACAAAGTCAAAGTTATCTCAAGAGCATCAATCTCTTCTGCAATCCAAATATCTCTCCAATTTTTTCCATGAAAGAAGCAATTAGGCCATGAATACGTACCAATGGATAGAAAACCCATCATGCTAAAGTATAATACCAATAGCTAAACATAGGATCTAGAGGTTAAATTTGGTTTGGTAACATCTAGAAGGATATTATACATGATAGAATAAATAGATAAAAAAAAGAGGCATCACAAAAAATGTACTTCGACTAATAAGGCAGAAATCAAAATATGTCCAAATCTTTAGAGGCAATTTCAAGGCCTAATCGAATGAATTAGATCTCAAAAATGTGCAAAATACTCTTAGGAAATACTAGGATTGGCCTTCCTTCCTCAATTTGTCTCATCAAGAGCTTTCCAACGGTACCTCACCCAGATGATTTAGAGATTCCTACAAGAAGATTCCTTAAGATTCCCTTTGGTCAACACTTGTTTGACCAACCAGTTAGTACCAGATCCAACATTTCACCAATGCATACATCTAATCTGAGGGTGGAGATCAATGACATGTCACAAATCCATATATCTAATCCAAGTGTTATGCTTCAGTTTAGTGTCTATACTTTGCTATATAATGAAGCCCTTTGGGGCATCAAAGTTTGAGTGTGAAACTTGTGTTTTCTCTTCTATGTTTCTCTACTATCCTCAAAACATTACATAAAGTATCCATCCATCCATTTGCTCTCTAGTCACAATGTAGCAATCAATTAATTTCCATAGCTAAGAAACCAAGTAAGATGTAAATATTTCCTTGAATCATTACAAATGCAACCTTGTACCCCTCAAACTAGAATGTTTGACAACATTGATTGAAGACTACATCCAAACAACTACAATATCCTAAAGACATATCTCACTATAAACCTTTGTTTATAAATAAACCAGAACTACCTGCAAGAGCATCCCAACACTTTGATGTTCTCCTCAACATGTAAGTCCGTAGAGAAAAATTCCTATCACCAACCTTCTATGTTGGTGTAGATGTGCTCCACCTCTTCCTCCTTCTCCTTTATATGGCTCCTCCTCTTTCTTTCGGCTTTCTTGCACCATTCTCCATTCTTCTTCTAATCCTCTCACTCAAAGGCACAATTATTTCTAGTCTATTGCATGTTGTACAAACACCAAGAAAGGAAAACTATTGAGCTCATGTTTAAGCAAAAAACATTGATCATCCAACAACAATGCACATTTATAAAAATATTTTGGCAAAAAGTCACACTACATTAGTTTAAGAATGAAATTATGCAATCCAAGAAACAAGCTCAATCATTGCATGACATGGAGAAACAAACAAAAATATTTTATTTGGTTTGGCCAAGAATTTGCCTATGCTTACATTGATTTTGACATTAAGGTACTCTATCATATAGGTTACAATGCGCCACCACACTCATAAGAGTTCTCACCAAAAAGTGTAAAAGTTTAGCTAAACCTCAATTGAGACCTCTGCTCTTAGAGCTCCCAATTGGGGTCTTGCTAAACTATTACAAACTAATTTTCTAGGAAGCCTATCAAAGGGTTATAAATTAAAAATGTTAATCACATTCCATACTCAACACTCAACCACTACAGACCAAAGTCAAATGTTATGTTGGATTTTTGAATTTTGAGTGTCTTGAAGCTGGTTCAATTAAGAACTATTATTTTTCATTTATGGAAAAAGTTGCCAAATTCTTAATCTATTATATAAGAGGATGGTTTTTTTAAGACTTGATACACCTTAAAGGTCACTATCACTCATAAAAAGTTGTAGAGATATTATTGCTTTAGCCCAAAATATTTGTGGAACTTAATAATGAAATGCACTAATGTGAGTGAGTTGAGGAGCAAAGATACGTTGTTGAGGAGCAAAGAGAACATGCAAAAAAATTTTCCCTTCTCAAAAGTTAATTTACTTCACACGTGTGATTAATTTAACATGATCAATCATGATACTATAATTTATGGAGATTCTCATGCATATGATTAACTTAACATAATGAATCATTGCAATCTAATCAATAAACATATACATATAGTGGTGAAAGTGTCAATATAAAATGAAAATAAAATGGCATGCAAGATAGGGTGTGCAAAATATTTTATTTGTGTTTTGCGTAAGTACTTAGACAATTTTACTCCAAAATTTTTTGTGCAATTTCTCCATATTCATATCAAGCAATGGAATCATATGTGTTGCTTGAGGACAAGAGCTTTCTACAAGAGCCCATAAGTTGGTCTTGTGGGCAAGGTTTGGACCCAAAAATTACCTATGATGAAGAAGCAAAAGTAATGGCAATGGCTTATGCTCACGCTAGATTTTTTTTCATTAGTTACCAAAGGCTCAACTAAAAACTATCACATAGAATGATACCTACATGTACTAAAATATCCCCAAGGAGGCAAAAAACAAGTTGCACAAGAAATTTTGGATGTGTGATGGGTGTAGATATGAGTTAGAGATTAGAAAAACTACAAAGATATGGGCAATCAACATATGCAATCATTTACATGCAAATCACAAGCATGTTCATAGGCTAGAGGCCCTAGTTGTTGCTTGAAAGCACCACAAAACAAAGGAGGTGAAGGCAAGAGTCATGAAGTAGTATGATGCAAATTTACACCCATGTGATATTCACAGAAATATGATTAGGAAGGATTACCCATTCACCAATCAAGATGTGAAAGATATGATTCCTTGGGAAAAAAGGGAGTTAGAGTGTATTTTTCCTATCCAAAATTTACTCCATACTCCATGCAAGAATGAGTTTGACTACAAGGGCTTTGCAAAGCAAGGATCAAGGGAAATCACAAATCTATTTATATTTCCCAAGCAATTTGAGGATCTTATCAAGCACTTTCAACAAGTGATCTTGATGGATTGCACTTATAAGACAAATAAATGCAAATGATATAGAGATGGAAGATTGTGTCTATGACAATGATGTGAATGATGTTACTAAAGCAATAAAGAGAAATGGAAGAAGATGGATATAGGACATGCCTTCAATTATTGATCACTTAGAAAAATAATAAGATTCCTTTATGTGAGTAGTTTTTTAGTTCCTTTTATTGATAAACATTAATATTTTGGAATGACATCAAAATCACACAATAGAGTGCACAATAGAGACTCATCAAAGATTATTTAGAAGTAGGCTATGGCAAACATTAATTTTGGGAGGTGTCTAAGAAGCTTATTGAATCATGGAATAGCTACTGCATTGCCATCAACATTATAGTGGACATGTCATTGCTCTCCTTTACAACCCCCTAAAAATTCCAAGTATTTTGACAACACCTTTGGATTGAACTAGTTGTTGAGAAGGTCCACAATGGCTTTATGATTTCACTCTTGCATCTTTATCTAGCTGATCTAGAATAGACCTTTTAGAATCATATAATGAGAAAGTCCAAGGAACCTTGAATCGTTGTTGTCTTAATCAGATTTCCCAAGCTAGCTACAAAATTTTATATTTTTGTACTAATATATTAGTTGCTCTTTAGTATGGATCTTTCAATGGCATAATTCCTAAATTTTGAATTGCAATAGACTTAATCAGATTATCTATCATAATTTGATCTTTCATTGGGTAGTTCTCTCAATTTCCATGTAACAAGATTTCTATTTTGATCAAAAATTAGGATGACTAGCTACAAAGATATATTAGTCTTGATTCTTTAGTGGAGAAAAAACTTAATACATTAGTCACTCAAAGATCAAGGTTGCTAGCTACAAAGATATATAAGTTCAGGATCTTTAGTATAGTTGCAAACTAATATATCAATCACTCTCTACTATGGATCCTTCATTAGCATGACATCAATTCAAATTGACTCAAAATATTAGATGCAATTGTGAAATTAAGGTGGATGGACAATAGAAGGAACCCAAACAATCAACCTGATGTTAAAAGAATTTCACATTGTGAGGATTATGATGTATCAAAGATATTAGTAGTTTGTAGAAAAGGGAAGCTTGAGTAATCATATGTGTCCAATCCTTTTTGTCTTTCATCCATGCTTTTTTGACTTGACCAATAAGTATAAACAAACAATGACTTTGACTTCAATGAATATTGTAAGAGACTAGAGCACTATTGTCAAAGAGTTCTCTAAATTTTTTATAGATTTTATGTAGAATAAATGAAACTATGGTTGTGAGTTTTGATGATGTCCATGATGAGTAATTGACAATCAATAGCTATACATCATTTACTCTGATGTGATCACATAAGTGTTGTAGGGCTTATAATGGCTCACCAAAAGATTGGCTGGACATTTGATAAATTGTGTGTGGGATCAAATAAGTAACTTGCACTCAATAAGCTTAATTGGTTAGTGTTGCAACCAAGTAATGGTTGCTAATATTGGACATTTCCCACACAAAAGATTCAGATTTCACTTCATGTTATGTGGATGTGCTTTTGAGTGCACAACATTGTCCAATGAATTAACTAACAAAATCAATTGATCAACTAGCTACTAGTCTGTAAATCTATAAAATAAAATTATTTTTCTGAATTCCAATGCAATATTTTGATCTTTGCTCTCAAGATTATGATTAAAAAACTTGCAAAAGCAGCAATGTATAATCACTCCAAACAAACCTACAATTCACTTGAGAAAATAGACAAACGTAAGAGTTATCATATGCGAGTGATGGGCATGCCCTATAACATTTATTCATTTGCATCTGAAATATAAATTTTCAATCCTTCTTCCACTATTTGGTCATAAATAACCATTTTCGTCACCAATGGTGATTGGATTCAAGATCTCTTGATCCTACACTAGAATTCAATGAGCAAGCAATGAGACAGAGTAGGAATACCTTTCCAATAGCACCGACAGGTCACCTTCAAACTCGGATAGAGACCATCAACAAAGAATGTGATATCGCCATTCATGTTTCATAACAATAGCCTCCACACCATAGCTTGACGGATGTTGTGGAGGCAAAATTTCATCATTGTCTGGAATATTTTCTTGTATTTTCAAGAAAGATTTCAATTGAGAATGGCTACCGAGCTAGTCTACAACAACGTTGATTAAATAGTGCTTAAACAGTCACTAACGTCTAGAAATGAGAAAGTGTCATAGTAGTTATTATATCAAGGTAACCTATTCATCAATCTGTTCCACTTCCTCGTACATATTCACAATCAGATAGTAACCTTTGCATCTTTCTGATTTCATATCTATCTATATCTATGTTCCTATGTGTTTGTAGCATGAAAATAACTTATCTAGCATTTGGTGGATCAGAGTGATATGGACTTTGGATTCTGTTCAATGCATTAGAGTGACATGATTAATGAAGTTAATGAATATCATTAAATATATCAAATTAATTACATGCATAAATAAGTTGACATGTGATGAAAACTGAATGTGCTAGAATGGCACGTTCTCTTTACCCTCGGGGTGGTAGTTGTTAACTTCCGGAGTCTGCAGGTGCAGATAATCATGTAAGAGTAACCACCTTCACCACTAGAGGTAGGGAGGATCATAATGGCTTACTATGAGCTTTAGTTGCATTTCAGTCTTATATTTAGGGTATTTTTATAATTAATTTTATGGTTTTTTACCCTCTTCAATTATTTTCTAGAGAGTCTTGGTTACCTAATAACACTTTTGAAGGATTGAGTTTACACAAATATACTAACAAAATGATTATTGATGCTCCCTCCTACATATTTACTCGTAAAACCTCGATTGTACAAATAAAGTTGACCTCTTCACGCATATTTAGTTAATTAACATGATACTGTTTGGTTGAGGCTTATCCTTTTTCCTAGAGCTTTGTACACTTTATTCTTGTTTGCACTTTTAGTGCCTTTCATTCCTCTTAATTCGATGTCTATTATGTGGCTCAGTTCCTTACTCCAATGGAAGAGGATAGAGCAGGAGAGTGAACTCAATCTGCGCGGAAGAAAACGAGAAATATAGGGGTTGGATGGAAAATGATATAACAGGCGAGGAAACTCAATCTGCACGCAAGAAAACGAGAAGAAAGAGAGCTTTCAATTAGCTTGCTATCGGAATTCCGTAGCACCACCCATCAAACTTTTTATTGGTGCTCCTTTCAAGATTTAGTTTTTGGGTTTTACGTGAGGTTGAGTGATACATTTAGGTACTTGTATAAAGGCGGTGACAATTTTCTTTATAGAAAGCGAAAGCTGAAGAGGAAGCAGCATCCAGCGCCTGCACCTATGGAAGCGATCACAGTCTCTCCTCAAGGATCAACGGTACTACGTTCGTGTTATTTTGGGTCAAGGATCAACGGTCATACGTTTGTGTCATTTTTGGGTCCAGGATCAGCGGTCGGACGTTCTTGTTTATTTTGGAGTCCACAAAAGTGGCAGCTGTGGCATCAAAAGGAGCAAACATCAAAGCTTGAGTCCGGTTGTATCCGTCAAGACGAAGGTCAAGACAAGTCCTATAATTAATATTATAAAGATATTGCTATTTATTCAATATATTAGAGAATTAGAGCAGAATCCGTTCCTCGGGTCTAAACTCACTTGGAATGGAAGCAAGAATGCATGCAAGAACCAATGCAAACTGAAGCACAATTGATCTAAACGGGTAAATAGATGGAATGCAAGGAAGTAGGAATTGACAAAGAAAAAACTTACTGATCGCTCAACTTAAGCGAAGATAGATATAGTGTAATTCCATGTAAATGGTATATATATACATATATATATGGGAAACATACCAAATGTAGGAAATGTACCTTCTCGAGCAAAGGCAGAGGATAATTGAAGATATGGCAAAACCACCTAGCGAGCAAAGGGAAAGCATTGAACAAGTTCAAAGAAACTTAGATGATAGGTGTGACAAGTGTGTCTCGTTGCAATGCTCTATGAGCATTGGAGTCCCAAAACATTAAGTATTATAAGAATGCCGTCACACCAGGGAGTTTCAGAAATAGATTTAAAGGATGTCTACTGGATAAATAACAAACTTCATAATATTTTTTAGTGAACTTTGCAGCGAGATGAGATTGCAATAAATGAACGCTCTATAAATTTAGTTACGGGGTATTTTTTCCAAGTTGCATTCATTTATAAAAATCAGGCATATGTTACGAAGGTTTAGGAATGTCATAACTGAATAAATGATTGTCAAAAGAAGTGATGTGGTTTCTGGAGAGGATGGCCACGTGGTTGGGTGAGTTGGTTTTGATTTATGAACTTTTTGACGGATTCAAAATCCAAAATGCCCCCTCTCAACTATTCAAATTCTAAAGTCAAATTCACCCTCTTGAGCAAATGCTCATTTTGTCAGTCAACTAAATTAAGGTTTTGTAGTTTCACATTGGTGTGGGAAATGATCTGTACCACCCTATGGCAACCTAGAAATTGATTGGGGGTTGAGGAATTTTACTCCAAAAGTGCAACAAAATTTTAGCAATGGGAGATCAAGTACTTTGTTTCAGGGCAAGAGGCTCACTTTTGGATGCAGATCAAAGACTAGTAGATTCATCTTTGGATTCACAACCTAAACAACCATTAGGGAAATTTGGAGAATTGTTGAGGATTGCTTCTTTCGTGCTTGGAAAAACAAAGGAGAACTATTGAAGATAAATTGAATGAAATGTGCCTGCATTTTGCTAGAATGGAAGCCATGTTTGGGAACATAGCAAACATTAGTCCACCTATGAAGGTAAGTTTGGGAGATTTCAATCCCAATTCAAGCAAGGTTGGCAAGGAGGAGGTCCATTAAGGTGCACAAGAGTGCTTCAAATTCCCATCTACTCCAAAGGTGGTGCTCCTAGACTCGGGCCTCCAGTTTGTCCCAAAGACCCAAGGGAGAAAAGTATACTAAGTGTAGGCATGGACAATAGAATACTCTCACCCAAAGATGAGTCACCATTTGTTGCACCAATTGAGGATTCGCCTTTTGTTACACCACCTCCTTTAACTTCTATATGTGATGGATCCAAGAATGCTTTCCTCAACCAAGAAGGGGAACTCAACCCAAAGAGGAGAAAAAAGTGAAATATCAGCAAGTAAGGTATCAAGGTTATCACCAAGTATATCATTGTCTCACAATTTAGCAAAAATTACCATGTTGAAGCAGATATTATAGAATCCAAGGAGAGGTTATGACTAGCTGAACTAGAAACCACTAACATGAGAAAACAATGATGAAAATGGAAGCCAAGCGTGTTAGATTAGAGACAAAGAAGATGAAGATTAAAAACTTTGTGAAAGTGAATGCAGATAAAAGGAAAGTTAGGCAAACAAGCACAAATTTACTAAGAAGAGTTTGGAGTCAAAGCGCACTCATGAAATCAAAATGAGTCTCATACATGCAAGAAAATCTCTTGAAGAAATAACTCAATATTTCAAAGTGCTCACTCAAGTTAAGCATCCGACTCCAAATCCATCATACTCTAATGAGAGCAAATAGTATACCAAAATGTAACTTCATTATGATTATAATAAAGATGAGTCTTAGAACCGCTACTTGCCACTAGTTGCCACTCAATGCCGCTCAATGCCGCCCATCACCTTTTTTGCACCACCGCTAGTTGCTACTTGTTGCTGCTTAGTGCTGCCCATCACCTTTTTTGCATTGCTGCTAGTCACCGCTTAGTGCCACCTTTTGTTGAATTTTCACCAATTGGGTTTGGAGTGTCGCTTGATGGTGCATGAAGGCACTGAGTGATGTTGAGGGACGACTTGAGCTGCTAGGGTCTGCCGAGTTTGGTTAAGGGTGACTTGTGATGTGGGTAGCATGCATAGGCACCGGTTTGATGCACAAGGCACAAGTGATATAAAACACATGAAAATATGAGAGTTTGACAACATAAATGATAGATGTATAAATGAGTATAAATGAACATAAAGTGTATATAAATGTGGAGCCAATAAAACCTATTAGTATAGTAGAGGAGAAGAAGGTGAAGAAGAAGAAAGAGATGCAACATGGTGTCTAAGTGCTGCTATTGCGTCCTCAAGTCTATGACGGTATACATGATGTTGAATACTAAATAGACTCAATGACCACCATAGGGGCCACTTGCTCTCATCCAAGTCTTTGTGCCTCATATTGCTAGCAAGAAGAGAATATGGGTCACTACTATAAAACATTAGTGTACCATATGTCCACTCCTCTTTTGCCCAACTAATAGTAGGCCTATCATCATAGACAAATCTGTCCAAAGCCCTCATCAAAGAGTCAAATAACCAAGTGTATGATGCTCTCTTTATCCTATAAGTACAAAAGTAGGTAGGGTGGATAGCACCATGTAGATGGTTCCTATAATAAGAGAATGCATGACTATCTAGGATCAAAAGATCACGAAGAGGTAAACCTAATGAAGTGAGATGCTCATATGATCTAACTTTAAGCCCTCTAAACTCAAAATCTTGCTAGATATCTGCAAAACACAAATAGGCCATGAGGCAACACTCAATGTGAACTCCCTTCAGGAATTCCGACCACTGCCACATCCTCCATAACAACCACTCCACTCCATCCAGAGTAAGATCTATCCACAAGATAACCTCAAAGCATAGCAAACAAAATTGGATGAAATGGCTAACACTAGGATGTGCTACCCATCCTATATGCCCAAATTGTGTGTGAGTGCACCAACCAAACCTAGTCTTCTGCTGTCCCATGCACAAAAACAGATAGCACCACAAAGCCATAATGATGCCAAACAAGTAACATCCAGAACAATAATATTTTTCCGTAGGAAGCCTAAGAAGAGGATACATGGAATATACTCTCTTGATAGACAAAGTGTAAAAGACCAAAACCGAGGAGAGAAATAGGAGAATGGAAACTCACATTGGGACACTTGAATGAGGGAAAACTCCGAATGCCTAGCATGAGCTTCCGCTTTGGTATTTATAGGTAGCATACAAGACTCTTGAAGCTTCTCAAGAAGCTTCCTCGAGCCACTTTCTTGGAGTGCAAGCCAAGTTAACCAAGAAGCTTCTCAAGAAGCTTCCTTCTAGAAGCCGCCTACTTGGCATGCAAGCTAAGCTAGTTAGAAGCTTCTAGAAGCTTCCTTCTAGAAGCTACCTGCTTAGGGCGCAAGTTAACTAGTTGGGAAGCTTCCCAAGAAGCTTCTTAGATGCTTCTAGAATATTCTAGGCTATTTTGTCTTATTCTCTACTTTGTAAGTCCGACTAACTTCATTGCTAAATTCCATATTGTTACATATTCCTCCGCCGCTAGTTGGTGACGTCCTCGTTGCCAATGAAGCTTCAAATTCCTTGATGGCCATCTGTGCATTCTGGAGGTAAGAAAGAAGTTCCAATGTGGCATTATGAAGGGGATACCCTTTCTAAAGGACCTTGTACTCCATATGTTGGTGACGGCCTTGTTGAATATGGGGACGCGCAAGGATACGATCAACTTTGTACTCCTCATGATCATTGATAGGGACAGGAAGAGGGGGAGGTTGGACTTGAGAGGAAAAGGAATAGGGGTTAGGAACAAAGGGTTTCAACTTGGAAACATGAAAGATAGGATGGATACGCATGTGGCAAGGCAAGGCAAGTCGATAAGCAACAAGAGACAATGTGGGTGATATCAAAGGGTCCTATCCAATTAGGGGCAAGTTTACGAACTTGGGTATCAAGTGGGAGAGGGAGGTTACTAGAGGATAGCATGAATTATCATTGACTTCAAAGGTGAGATCACAATGATGGTGGTCCGCATATTGTTTTTGGCAATTTTGAGAAACAAGGAGGTGAGACTTGGCTTGTTGGAGAGATTAGGATGTAGTGGTCACGAATGTGGAAGTATGAGGAACCTAAGAGGGAGGGGGAGCAAGAAGAGAACCGGGAACAAGCAGATCTTGGCCAAAATTGAGAAAGAAGGGAGAAAATCCGGTGCTTGCCTATTTGGAATTGTTGTAGGCAAATTTTGCAATTGCAAGACATTTATCCCTATTGGTATGGGGGACATTGACAAAGGCCCGCAACAGATCCTCCAATGTACAATTTGCATGTTTGGTTTGTCCATCAGTTTGAGGATGATAGGCCGTGGACAAAGCAAGCTTGGTGTCGAGTATCTGGAAAAGTGCTTGCCAAAACTTCCTGGTAAATCAAGGATCACGATCGGAGATGAGTACACATGGCATCCCATGATGCTTGAAGACATTGTTGAAGTAGATTTGTGCTAAGGTTGGAGCATCCACAATATCACAAGTTGGTGCCAAGTGGATTTGCTTACAAAGCTTATCCACAAACACCGCAATTGCGGTGTGTCCTTGTTTTGTCTTTGGCAAGGATGTGATGAGATCCAAGCTCACATGCTCCCAACGAGCGGATGGAATGGCGAGTGGTTGAAGGAGTCCACTCGGCTTTTGGTTGTTGGCCTTGTTACATTGGCAACTCTCACATGATTGAACAAAGTCTTGAACATCTTGTGTCATGTTGGGCCACCACCATTAGCGTTAAAGGGTGCCCACGGTCTTGTCCACTCCCGTGTGACCAACTATTGGTAAATCATGGGCTTCTTGAAGGCGCACAAGTCGAAGATCACCTTTGGCTGGAACATAGATCTGGTCTGCATGGAATAAAAGGCTTTCCTTGAAGGAGAAGGTGTTGTACTCCTTGTTGCATGTTGTCAGACGACCATGTACCATTTGGAAGAAGGGATCTTGTTGTAGAGCTGATTGAAACTCATTATGGACCTTAGGGTCAATAGACACCATTGTAATTGCTGCCGTGATGAGAGGAAGAGCCTTCAAATCAGGTCATCGTGATAGCGCATCAGGGATGACATGGAACCGACTTGGTTTGTACTCAAGTTTGATGTCAAACAATTGGAGTTTCTCTTCCTATCGATGATGTCGGCTCTTCATGTGCTCCAAATGTAAGATCTGTAACAATGGCTTGTGATTAGTTTGCATGATCACTTGTTTCCCCAAGGGATAATGTCTCCATACCTTGGTGGCATATACCATTGCAAGTTGTTCCCAATCTTGAGCAAAGTAATTTCTTTTAGTTGTATTTAGTCAGCAAGACACAAAGGCAATAGGATGTAGTCCATCTGGAAATTCTTGTTGCAACACAACTCCAATTGCAAAGTTAGAAGCATCAAAATCAACCACACAAGGTAGTTGAGGATCATATGGTTGAAGAATGGGTCTTGAAGACACCATATGCTTTAACTTCTGGAATGCTTCTTCATGCTTGGTGGTCCACTAGAAGCTCAAGTTCTTTCCTAAGAGGTCAGTCAATGGTGCAGCGACTTGAGCATAATAGTGGATGAACCGTCGGTAAAAACTGGCCAATCCATTGAATGCTTGTACTTTTGTAACATCCTTTGGGGTAGGCCAATCAGTGATGGCCTTGATCTTCTCTTCTTCCATCTTGATCCCGTCTGATGAGATCTTATGACCCAAGAAGGTAACCTCCTTCTGCCAAAAAGCACACTTTGACTTCTTGCAATAAAATTTCCACTCTCGTAGTCGTCTTAGGACTTCTTGCACATGATTCATGTGTTCTGCCTCTGTCATGCTATAGATTAAGATATCATTAAGAACACCAACACGGACCGATCCAATAGTCCCTCCAACACCCGATGCATCTGATCCATGAAGATTGCTTAGTGAGCATTAGTGAGTCTGAAAGGTAGAACTCTCTACTCAAAATGTCCATACCTTGTGCGAAAGGTAGTCTTTTGCACATCCTCTCCTTGTCAATAGCCGCTACAAAGATCCAGCTTGGAAAAGTAGCATGCTCCACTTAGTTGATCAAGCAGGTCATCAATCCGAGGCAAGGGATATGCATTCTTCACGGTTTGCTTATTGAGCCCACGGTAATCAATATAGAAACGAAGTCTTCCATCCTTCTTTGGAACAAATAGTACCGGTGCTCCCCAAGGAGAGGTACTATGTCGTATGAAATCCTTCTCCAACAACTTTGTAAGTGTTGTTTGCAACTCCTCCAACTCCTTTGGTGAGAACCGATAGATTGGTCTACTCACTAAAGTACTCCCTGGCAATAACTCGATCTTGAAGAGCATACCTCGATCGGAGGGTAATCCCTTTGGCAGATCATCCGGAAACACATCTGTAAACTCCTAAACTATCCAATCAACCATTGCTTGATGAGGCTCTTGGCCCTCCTCAAATTATTCTTGTGCAATCGGTTTGATCTACTCCGCAAAGACAGACTTATCTTCCTCCAAAGCCTGCTCTATGGTTGTTTCATTAACAAACTTCCCTTCCAAGGACTCATCTCTCTTCCAAGCTTGCTCCATGGTTGCCTTCCTAGCAAACTTCCCATCTTGGGACTCATCTCCCTTCCAGATTCACTCTATGGTTACCTTCTCAACAAACTTCCCATCTTGGGACTGACTATTCTTAGGTCTCTTACTCAAAGGTGCCAGACAACCTAATCAGAAATTCCTACCTTGGTGTTGTACTTGAATTTGTTGTTAGGTCCAATCAAATTGAACCTTATGACGTTCAAGCCAAGGTAGACTGTATACTCCAAGGACAAGAGAAGAGAGAAAACACAGATTGCACACTCAAACAATCGATGCTCCAAGGGAGCACCTTCTCTTTATTATATAGACAAAGAGGATCTCCGCCAAGGAAGCTCTACCATAGGATTAGGGACACAGATAGGTGACATGTCAGCAAGCTCCACCCTTGGATTACTTACTTGGATGGGTGACATGTCTGGTCTAGGTCCTATCTGGTTGGTCAAACAAGCTTTTAGGGAATCTTCATGTAGGAATCTTAGAATCATGTGGGTAAGGTACCATTGGAAAGCTCTTGACGAGACAAAGCAAGGAGGAGGGAAGGCCAACCTTTTCTTTGTTAGGGGGGGGGAATCGGCACATTTTCGAGGCCTAATTCATCCGTTTAGGCCTCCAAAATTGCCTTCAAAGATTTCAGGCATATTTTGGTTCCTACTCTATTAGTAGAAGTCCACTTTTGGTGATACCTCTTTCTGATCTGTTTAGTCCATCATGTGTAACATCCTTCCAGATGTTTCCAAACCAATTCTCACCTTTAAATTATATGTCTAGCTATTGGTTCTAAGGTTCTCAAGTCTATTTTGGTTTCTACCCTAATAGTAGAAGTACTCTTTTGGTGATACTTCTATCTGATCTATTTTGACCATCATGTATAATATCATTCTAGATGTTACCAAACCAAATTTCACATCTAGATCATATGGCTAGCTCTTGGTATTATAGACCTCCCTCCTTTTAAGATGCAACGTCCTCGTTGTGCAATTGTTGCTCAAATGCTTGCACCAACACAAGTGCATGTGCCAAACTGGCAGCGGGCTCCCAGGTGGCTTCATAGAGGGGGTAACCTTTCCATTGTACTAGATAGTCCACCCGCGGGTGGCGAGTACCACGCATGCGTTTTTGGAGAATCCGCTCCACTTCATATTCCTTTATGCCATCAATGAGTGTCGGACAAGGTCGAATGTCTGGTGTGGAATGACCTTGGCCTGATCGGGGAGCATATCTGCATAGTAGGGAGACATGGAAGACTGGATGGATCTTCATGTGTGGTGGTAGCTCAAGGTGATAGGCCATAGCGCCGATGCAACGAAGAATCGAGAAAGGCCCAATAAAACGAGGTCTGAGCTTACGAGGTCCAACTAATGTGAGGTTGGTTGTCGATAGCCACACTTGATCCCCAACATTGAACTCCATGTGCCGACGGTGTGCATCAGCATACTGCTTTTGTTGATTTTGTGCAATTTTTAATCTGTGCTTGGCGCTCTCCACACCTTGTTGGATTCTAGAAATAAATGTGTTGACTACATCGACCTTGGTAGCCACTGGACGGATCTTCATCAAGCTAGAAGGTGTGAAGGGATGCTCACTATACATGAGGAAGAACAAAGTGACCTGGGTGGATGCATTCACTGAATTGTTGTAAGCAAATTCCACCAACGGGAGTAGGATGTCCCACCTCTCTTGCTCTTTTAAGGTGAAGCCGTGTAACATGTCTTCAATTGTGCAATTAGCCCGCTCTGTTTGGCCATTTGTTTGGGGGTGGTAAGCTGTGGACATGGCCAACTTGGTTGTGAAGAACCCAAAGAGTGTTTGCCAAAACAAGCTGGTGAATTGGGTGCCTCTATCGATGATGAGTACTCTAGACAAGCCATGGTGAGCAAAGACTGCAGTCTTTGCTCACCATCTAAGTATAATTGCTTGCATCTAAGTATAATTGAGCTAGTTGTGGAGTAGTCACCTCCTTGGTGGTAGGGCATACATGAATCATTTTGCTGAGCCGGTCCACAAAGACCACAATGGAGTCAAACCCTGAGGTGGTCTTGGGTAATTCACAAACGAGATCCATACTCACTTGCTCCCAACGTTGGGTAGGAGTGGAGAGAGGTTGAAGGAGCCCTGCAGGAGCTTGATTAGAAGCTTTGTTTTGTTGGCAAAGTAGGCAGCTACGCACATAGTCCATCACGTCGTTACTCATCTTTGGCCAATAGTAATGGCGCTTGACTGCATCCAAGATCTTGTCCACTCCAACATGAGCTGCAATGGCCGAATCATGACATTCCGCTAGAATGGTGGTGCGTAATTTTGGGACATTTGGGATCCATAATCTGCGATCCCGAAAGGTGAGTCCTTGGGTATTGGTGACACCTTTGGATGATTGTGCTTCTACAATCTGTGGGTCAGTTTCTGTAGCCGCCAGAATCTCTTGCCAGAATTCAAGGTTAATCTTAACCTCTGCCACCAAGTTGTTGGCCATTGGCATGCGGGTGAATGCATTTGCAAGTTGCTTCTTACCTTCCATGTAGGTGATTGTCATGTTGAAGCATTGTCGCCACTCTGCCCACCAATTTGGCGACGAGATAGATCATTTTGCGTCTCAAGGTAGACTAGAGGTTTGTGGTCTATCTCTACTACAAATGCCTTCTCGCCCAAGTAGTGCTTCCAATGCTTGGTTGCTAGAACAATTGCCAGCTCTTCTCATTCTATGGTGTGGTAGTTGCGCTCTATTGGTAACAACTTTCGAGAGAAATATGCAATTGGATGCCATCTGTCATGCCACTCTTGTTGTAGGACTGCTCCTATTGCTACGCCCAATGCATCTATAGCCAACTTGATTGGACGTTTTGAGTCATACCACTTCAAGATTGGTGCATGTAGCAAGGCGGCCTTCAATTCTTGAAAGACCAACTCTTGTGCAGTTCCCCATGTCCACTTCTTCCCCTTGCCAAGTAGTGCCGTTAAAGGTTGTGCAACCTTGGAGAAGTCCTTGACAAATCTACAATAGAATCCCGTCAACCCCAAGAAGCTCTTAAGTTGAGTCTGATCTTTTGGGGCACTCCATTTTTGAATGACCTCTATTTTATCTGTCAATACTTGAATGCCCTCTGCACTTACTTTATGCCCCAAGTAGTCTACTTCAGACTTGCCAAACTCACACTTTAAGATTTTGGCGTACAACTGATTCTGTCTTAGAATCTGGAGGACCTCTTGTAGATGTTGTTTGTGTTCTGTCATCGTGCTACTGTATACTAAGATATCATCCAAGAAGACAATAACAAACTTATCCAAGTATGGACAAAATATGTCATTCATTAGACTCATGAAAGTGGCAGGTACATTGGTGAGGCCAAAAGGCATCACAAGATACTCAAACTGGCCATACCTGGTTTGAAAGGCAGTTTTGTGCACATCCTCCTCTTCAATTCGGATTTGATTGTAACCACTTTGCAAGTCCAGTTTGGTGAAGTATCTTGCTCCATGGAGTTGATCAAATAGGTCATCCATGCGAGGTAAGGGGTATTTGTTCTTCATTGTTTGCTAATTGAGACCCCGATAGTCAATGCACATGTGCATTGTACCATCCCTCTTCTTCACAAACAAGACAGGGGCCCCATATGGTGATACGCTAGGTTGGATAAACCCTTTCTGCAAAATCTCCTCAATTTGAGTCTTACACTCCTCCAACTCATGAGGTGATAGGCGATATGGGGCCTTACAAGGAGGCGTCTTCCCCAGAAGTGTCTCAATTTTGTGATCCACTCTCCTTTTTGGTGGTTATCTTGAGGGTAGATCATCGAGAAAGACATCTTGAAACTCATCCACCACATCCTTCAATTTCTCAAGAATTTTTCCATTGAGTTGTGCACTCTGGACTTCTCTTATTAGACCTATAAAACATCTATTGGTCTTATAGACAGTTGCCGTCCCTACAACATATAGAGGCAATTTCTACTTATGTGATTTTTCTTTAACCCCAATGATTGACCATTGGTGGGTTCTCACTACTTTCTTCCTCCAATCCACCATAGGGTTGTACTGCTCCATCCATGGCATGCCTAAAATTGCATCATAACAAGCTAATTGTATCACTCGCCACTCAATTGCTTCCTAATATTCTCCTACAGAGAGGGTTACCCGTCAAGGTAATGATTCAATCCTCTTTGTTTGCCCATTTGGTAACTCTACTTCTTCACTTCCATCTCTCTCTAGATCCATTCCCAATCTTATCGCAACTGAGCAAGACAAGAAATTCTCTATTGCTCCCGGATCTATTAATACTCTCACTTGATTACCTTCTAAGATTCCATTCACGACAATCAATTGTGAGGTTGCCTTTCGGGATCGTTGCGCATTATTCATCTTCCTTCCCTCGCTTCTATGCTTCCTTATTGAGCCAGTAAGGCCGTGAGGTACATTTACTGGCAATCTTTGTTTTCCAAAGTGATTTCCACCTCCTCCTTGTCAAGGTGCCTCTCCATGTTGTTCAAAGATTGCCTGAACAAAGGCCGAGGGCCTCTACGGAAATGAGTGCGACAGTTGGTAGATATGTGCCCAATACAGCCACAATTGTAACAACTACATTGTTCTCCTTGAGTCCCCTCTCCTTGTGGGACTCCATCTCTTCGTTCTTCTACCCTAAACCCTAAACCCTTCCCTGCTCCCCTTGAAGCGGTCGTGCTCCTCGATCCCGAAATCAAAGGTTGCTCAATTCCATTGGTATTGGTCCACCCATGTATGGCATTTCTGTCCGATAATGTTGAGGTGGAGCTACTCCTTCACCTCCACCTAATGCTCTTGCTATTCTCTGCGCACAAGCAATGGCTTCAAATATCGTGCAAGGATTGTGCACCATGACTTATTGGCAAATCCGCTCTTTCAACCCTCGTTTGAAATTGTCGAGAGCCTCTGCTGGACTCATGTTGGTAATTGTGACTTGTAGATCCAGAAAAGCCTCCATATACTCTTGTTCGCTATTCTTCTATCTCAATCCCCATAGTCAGGTTCGAGCCATCTGCACAGAATCCACCAATTGGAAATTCTTCAGAAGTCCTTCTTGCATTGTTGTCCATGTGACCTCCCTTCTCTCTGCTAGCATGGATCGTTCCCAAGCATCATACCAGGTGAGGGCTTTATCGGTCAAGTACTCACATGCAAACACGCCTGCAACATGCTCTGTGATCTCTGTTGAGAACAATCGGAAATATCAATTCATTCTCGAGATCCAATTTTCCACTACTCCCATCGAACGCTACTCCTTGTAAGGTTTGATGTTGCAGGTCTTCTTCATCCGGAGTAGCAATGTGGCTTCATCGTTGATAGGGTTCGTAGGCACGGATGCCTCTCCAAGTACTTCAGTCGTAGGTACTGGGTTTTGAGACGACTCTTCTTTGTGCATGGCTTGATCATTCCTGAGGATCTGCTCTTGACTTTGTAATGTCTCCATGGTCATCTTAATCTCTTGAAATTCATTCAACATCCCTTGCATTCCTTGCACCAACTCTTGCAATTGCAGATCCATGGTTCCTGCAACACTCAATTGCTAATGTCTACTTCAATATAGAGTCAATATAATCACTCTGGAAGGTGCACGAACTATTGGAACTACCATTGAGACCTTAGAAGCTATCACTCGTTGATAATACTCCTCACCAAAATTCCTAACCACAAAATCTCTAAACATCACTTTCGGCCTCACTACATAACGGATTTCTACTTGAGTGTTGAAAGGGAGAGGATTTGGGACATTCATATCCATTTTATAATAATAGAGATTGTCAAATCCCACTGTTTGTCATATATCACCACAGGTAGAATCACCGGGTTTAGTGAGTTCATCACTTTGTCCATGAATTCTGCGGCAAAGTGATAAACTAGCGATACCCTCATCTGCTCACGCTGGATATACATAACCTTGATGTGGAATGGGTTTAAGAATGGAAAGCTAGGTGCGGGAAATTGGCCTCCCGGCGCATCCATCCCATCCGTTCTCTAAAGTCCTTCCTAAGTCTAACAACTACTTTTTGTTCTCCACCTCAAATTACTCAGTTTTAGTAGTTCATGCTATTCCAAGAGGGTTGATCCACTCTCTTGGACTAAAACACTCGCTCTGATACCATTGTAATACTCTGAGGACAAGAGAAGAGAGAAAACACAAATTGCACACTCAAACAATCGATGCCCCAAGGGAGCACCTTCTCTTTATTATATAGACAAAGAGGATCTCCGCCAAGGAAGCTCCACCATAGGATTAGGGACACAGATAGGTGATATGTCAGCAAGCTCCACCCTTGGATTACTTACTTGGATGGGTGACATGTCTGGTCTAGGTCCTATCTGGTTGGTCAAACAAGCTTTGACCAGAGAGAATCTTTTAGGGAATCTTCATGTAGGAATCTTAGAATCACGTGAGTAAGGTACCGTTGGAAAGCTCTCAATGAGAAAAATCAGGAGGGAAGGAAGGCCAACTTTTTCTTTGATGGAGGGGGAATCTGTACATTTTCGAGGCCTAATTCATCTGTTTAGGCCTCCGAAATTGCCTTTAAAGATTTCAGGCATATTTCGGTTCCTACTCTATTAGTAGAAGTCCCCTTTTGGTGATACCTCTTTCTGATCTGTTTAGTCCATCATGTGTAACATCCTTCCAGGTGTTACCAAACCAATCCTCACCTTTAAATCATATGTCTAGCTACTGGTTCTAAGGTTCTCAAGTCTATTTTGGTTTCTGCCCTAATAGTAGAAGTACTCTTTTGGTGATACTTCTATCTGATCTATTTTGACCATCATGTATAATATCATTCTAGATGTTACCAAACCAAATTTCACATCTAGATCATATGGCTAGCTCTTGGTATTACATAGGCCCAGAATGATATCATAGTGTAGAGGTGCCACTACAAACCTCATACACTCCAAATACTCCCTCCCAATCTTGAAGGTAACAAGATGTGAGGTACAGAATGCAGAACCCTTTCTACCATCCGCCATCATCAAACTACTTCCAAACACTGGCTTGATAGGAAAACCCAATTCCTTTGCAACTTGCATAGACATGCAATTCTCTGAACTTCCAAAATCCACCAAAAATCCTACAACCTTGATTAGATATCGTACCTTGCAAGTGAAGCAAACTTGCATAGGTTGAGCCTTCAATCCCATTGGAACTAATCAAGCTTTCAGTAGGCGGCTCAAAATCTCCTACTGGGATTCTTTGTTTCCCTAATCATTCTGTTCCACAAACTCCATCTGGGCAACTTGTTGAGGTCGCTCATTCCTAAGTGGACATTCAGCAATGCGATGTCCAACTTGGCGACAACAAAAGCAACCTCCATTTTGTCATAATCTTTCTCTATCTGCTATGCCAAGTGGTCTTTGTTGGATAACATCAATCTCCATTGGTATCGGTTCTTCCACTCGTGTGTAGTGTATTGGTAGGCTTTGTGTAGGTCGAGGTCGAGACCAAGTTATTGCAACCAAGGAATCAAAACGCTCAACCAATTGCATGGCTTCTTCTATGTTTTGTGGCTCCTGCATGGTCACCTCTAATTGGGTTTGTGACTTCAATACTCGCACAAATTGATCCAGAACTTCACCTTCTTGGATATCTAGAATTTGCATGATGATGTTCTGAAATTGTGTGATGTAGCTTCTTACTGAGCCAATCTGCCTCAACTCAACTAATTTATCTTGTGCGGCTTGGGTGGGATTTATAGTTTGAAATCAACCAAGTATTGCATCTTTGAATTCTGCCCATGTCAAAATCAATGTAACAATTTATCGTTCAACTCTTTCTACTTGGAATCGCCACCAAAGTTTTGCCACACCATCCATTTGGCTAGAAGCCAAGAGAATTTGTTTCCACTCGTCTTGAAGATTGGTGGCTTCAAAGTAACATTTGCAGTCAAACACAAAATTCTCCATTGTGCGTGGAAGATTCTTGCCTTCAAACACCTTGGGTTTTGGAAATCAAATGCAATCTTCTTCATCTTGAACTAGCGCTCTGTCTATCTATTCTCGTCATTGCTGGTCTTGTTCATCCAACAATCGAGTAAGATGCTTGATTTGTTATTGCATTGCAAGGATAACATCCAGTATTGCCGCCATCACTTCTACTCTATTCCACTACCCTCAATTTATCTAATTGATTAACACATAGAAACAACATGTCCACCGTTCTCCATAAGTTACAACTAGAAGTATCAAGGGTTCCTCAGACATGCAGATCATATGTAGAAAATCCTGCCCAAAGCGTGAGGTGATGAATTGTGAAACGATGCTTTGGTAATATCTGGACATGAAAATCCCAATGGTTTGGTTGAAGTGGATTTGGTGGTCCATAAATTCCATCCATCTTATTCCTGCTCTGATACCAATGTAAAAGACCAAAACCAAGGAGAGAAATAGGAGAATGGAAACTCACATTGGGACACTTGAATGAGGGAAAACTCTGAATGCCTAGCATGTGCTTCGGCATTGGTATTTATAGGTAGCATACAAGACCCTTGAAGCTTCTCAAGAAGCTTCATTGAGCCGCTTTCTTGGAGTGCAAGCCAAGTTAACCAAGAAGCTTCTCAAGAAGCTTCCTTCTAGAAGCCACCTACTTGATGTGCAAGCTAAGCTAGTTAGAAGCTTCTAGGAGCTTCCTTCTAGAAGCTACTTGCTTAGGGCACAAGTTAACTAGTTAGGAAGCTTCCCAAGAAGCTTCTTAGATGCTTCTAGAATATTCTAGGCTATTTTGTCTTATTCTCTACTTTGTAAGCCCGACTAACTTTATCGCTAAATTCCATATTGTTACACAAAGCCTCTCTCTAAACTCAGTTTGAGTGCCCTAAGTCTCCACACTATGAAGTAATATATGGGTGGCATCGTTTTAGGTCTGCATCTCATGACGAGTATGGGTCTGGCAAGCAATAGCACATAATCTTGGTCCAAGATAAGCCACACAAGCTCTCATTTGAGCTAGATTACTCTCTCTCCTCTACCTGAACATGTATACTCTCTAACCTCTCCATAGCAATGCTAACTCTTGTGCTTGATTCTTTAATTGGACTCTATACCCACCACCATGGCAGCGGCACCGAGGATGTCTAAGTCCAAATAAGCTAATCTCTGCTCTCTCTCCATCTCAAAGGTAATCAAAGTCAAATGTCTCCCATACTTTATAGCAAGAGTACCTCTTGCTCACAAAGGAATCTCCCTCTCTCTAAGGTCAATCTACTTTGCTCCTCAAAGCTCTCCAATCTACTCTCATGCTCAAGCAGTAATCTCTCTTGCTCTTCTACACTCTCCAATCGCCTCTCTTGCTCAAGGAGATGTCTCTCTCCCTCCTCAGCCACTCGGACACAATCATCTAAAACACGCATGATGTCAACAGAACAAGAAGAAAGTGAAGGTACTCTGAAATGCATGGATGAAGGTAAAGGTACTCTAGAATACATGGGGTCAAGTGCTCCCCCCATGGATAGAGAAAGGGAGAAGGGGAAGAAGAGGGAGAAGGAGCTATCTCAACAAGGAGTAAGGGTTGTATCTCAACATAACTCTATTGAACACCTATTCACAAGTGGTACATTTAGTAAAATTTATTTTTTAATCTTGAAAATACACAAGTTCACTAATTAAGTCCTCTTAAATTAACTCATTCATCAAATCCGGTAATGGTATATACATTAGAAATTTGTATGTTTTCAAACATACACATATATATAAATATATATGCCTAAACTAAAATCTAATTAATCACTCACCATCCTCTCCCTCATCCTCCCTATCATCAGTAGTATCATCCTCATCTAAGCTATTTGCATCCTCATGATCATCATCATGCTCTCCCTCATGTATAATCTCCTCCTTTCCATCACTCAAGTACATCAAGTCCTCCTTTGGAATGAAACCTCTCTCCACAAAGAGATGAGTAAGTATTTGCCCAAGGAAGGTGACTCTAAACCTACACTCCTTAGGACTCCTCAATTGGCCTTGCAATTCTCGATGCCTACGGGCATCATCTAACATTGATTGCAAATGTCTCGTAGTGCTTTCCAATACCACTTTGTGTCAACAAGCATCACCCTATGCCCTCCTTCTCTTGTCTTGTAGTGCCTCCTAATGTCACTTGGAGTCATCCACAATAAAACCCTAAACTCTTTCCGCAAAGTCAATGAGCACTATCCAGCACCGCTTTTCCCTAAACCATGTCTTGTAGTAGTGCCTAGCACAACTGCATCTCTTTGGCAATGCCAACGGGCATATATGCACAGCCCTGAGCATTTCCCCGTGCTTGGCATTGTGCCATACGCACACAAGAGACTATTTGGCAATGCTGTCAAGCATCCTTGAGTGGCACCCAATGGCAGCAAAGAGCAGTGGCCAGTGGTGCCACTTCCTTTTTCTGGTCTAGGGGTGGTTTTGAGCGGCACCCAACCTCTTTGGGTGTAAGGATTGAGGTTGAAGGTTTTTTCTTGGTGGTTTTTGCAAGTTCTTCCATGTATGGAGTTTGTGAGTTCATGGGACAAGAATTCTTACACAGGTTTGATAAGAGGGAGGCAGTTTCAATTGACAATGGATATAATTAAAGATGCACTTGCCATGCCAAGGGAGAGAACACAAAGACTGAGGACAATTCCTTACAAAACTATTTTTGATTGGTTTCCACAAAGGGACAAGGTTGCAAAAAGTTATCTTGCAAGACAATGTGTGTATCTTGCATTTAGGGCTTTCTTCTAGTTGATGGGTGCACTTGTTGCACCAACTATTAGGCCCAAGATTTTACATGGGCATTTGGTACTCAACACCAAGATGTAATTGGCAAGATTTGGGGTGGAGGATTATGATTGGGGAGAGTTAGCATTTAGAACTCTCATTGCTGAGGTGAGGAGTTTGCAAAGCCAGTTGAGGAGACCTAAGGAGCACAGGTTTAAAGTCACCTCATCTCTTTGTGGAGAGAGGTTTCATTCCAAAGGAGGACGTAATATACTTGAGTGATGGAGAGGAGGAGATTATACATGAGAGAGAGCATGATGATCATGAGGATGCAGGTAGCTTGGATGAGGATAAGACTACTAATGATGGGGAGGATGAGGGAGAGGATGGTGATTGATTAATTAGATTTTAGTTTAGGCATATGTATTTATATATATGTGTGTATGTTTGAAAAAATACAAAGTTCTAATGTATATACCATTACCGGATTTGATAAATGAGTTAATTTTAGGACCTTAATTAATGAACTTGTAAACTTGTGTATTTTCAAGATTAAAAAATAAATTTTACTTGATGGATGACTAAATGTACCACTTGTGAATAGGTGTCCAATAGATTTGTGTTGAGACACAACCCTTACCCCTTGTTGAGATAGCTCCTTCTCCCTCTTCTTCCCCTTCTCCCCTTTCTCTGTCCATGGAGGGGGCACTTGACCCCATGAATTTTAGAGTACCTTGACCTTCATCCACTCATTTCATAGTACCTTCATCTTCTTCTTGTTTTGTTGACATCATGCATGTTTTAGATGATTGTGTCCAAGTGGCTGAGGAGGGAGAGAGACATCTCCTTGAGCAAGAGAGATGATTGGAGAGTGTAGAGGACAAAGCAAGATTAGTGCTTAAGCCTTCAGTACCCACATCCCGATGTGGGTACTAAAGGCCTTTAGTACTCATGTCACCTTGGGATGTGGGTACTAAAGGCCAAGAGTAATTTTGAGGCCAATTACATTAAGATTGACCTCCCAAATTCCAACTACAGCAGTTCAAATCTGATGTTTGTTGACGTAGCACCATTTGATGAAGTTCATTTCTGTTGAATTTTATGAAAAGCTATGAGCCAATATCCTTCTTGATTATTTCTCATGTTGGGACCATCAACAATCTTCTCATATCCCTAGATTTCTACCATGGATAAAATGTATAAATTGTGAGGAAATTTGGTTCCAAGCTTTCCTCTCCCTTCTCACTTGTGTTGAAAAACTACTCACAAACTCTCTCCTCTCCTCTCCTCTCCTCTCCTCTCCTTCCCAATTTCAAATCCTCTCTCCTTTCCTTCTAAATTTAAAATCCTCCTTAGTGAGTTCTAGATTTGAATCCTCTTCAATTCCATTTTTGAATCCTCTTCTCCTTTGGTCCTCCTTCTCAGTTTTGAAGTCTTGATCAAATGCAAATCTCTCAAACCACACCACTAAGTCAACGCACATCAACTCAATCAAAACACCTTTGAAACTCCTCTCTCCTTCTTCAAACACCCGTGCAATGAATTCTTGCCCAAAGGACTTCCCAAAATGGTTCTATTCAAGAAATGTGAAACATATGTGCAAGAGGAGGGTTTATATAGCCCCACACCAGAAAAAATATGTATATCCCTCACTAACTAAATGTGTATTTGAGGGTAAATGCAAATTTGGTGAGAAAGAACTCAAATCCTAAGCGGCAACCAATTGCAACATGCGGTATGCCACATTGCAACCAGCGTACCCAAGCTATACTTTCAGCTTGAGCACCTATGGGTACCATCAAGTGCCATCATGTGGAGCCATTGAATGCCATTGCATGGAGCCTTTGATGGGCATCACCTGGTGCCTATGACCCCACCAAGCACCGATAGGTGCAAGCCAAATTTAACCAAGCTTGAAGGTGGTTCCCAATGCCTACTAATGCCTATAGGCAAGCATCGGTCAGTGCCACCTTCCGCACATGGGGTGTCAACCAGCACCATCCAATGATGTCTTCTTCAAAGTTGGCATCCCCAAGCAACATCCAACAACTTTGGAGTGTAAACTTGGTGTCCTTTTGAGTGTAAACACAACCCTTGCAAATGTACATAGGGCGTCTTGAGAGCTCTTTTTTCAATTTTACATAATGATCTCCTCATGGTAGAGGGAGAAAACATTTTTGTAAACTTAGTGTTGGTGATAAAATACAAGAAACATTACAAGATATGAAGAATTGAGGAATAAATAATTTATTATAGAGAAACTCATTCGAGATATTAGTGAGGTGATAATCAAGGCAGTGTTGAATCCACCCTTGATCTACTTTCTTCTCTACCAAGTTTTATACCATGAAAATATATTTTTGAATCTATTTCAGCTTCTTTAATAAATCTGTCACCATCTTCTAAGCAAACGTCTGGCCTATTGATTAAAAACTTATATAAAATAATACACACTGACACCCACTTTAACAAATATTCATTTCTACCATTGTCTTTAAGTTGCACTCTTAGCTCACAAAAGAATGCCATCTAGTTTTCAATACTCTTATACAATGCTCATTTATCACTCTTGCCTTCACCAAATATTTGTTGAACTCTTGCTTGTCCTCTAATCAGGCCTGCTTAAAAGTGGGAACTAGTTGATGCAGGGTACACAACCCAAATCACCTAAAAGGTAATCCTTTGCCTCAAAAGTATGACAACCTCTTCTCTAGTCCAAATCATTCCACAATGATGATTTTTCTAAACAAGTCATGTTGTGACATGACCTGAGCATTCCTACAAATAAACAAATCAAATCATACTTTTACAAAACAGTACAAAGAGGAGCACTAATACAATAAACAAAAGAACAAAACAAAACATTGAACTTACCTCCAATAAAAAGTATAATACTCCTTTTATCATCACAAATCACTTGGTAATTTATGGAATAAGAACCCTTGTGGCTGAAATAGATTTCCCTATCCATGGTAGGTATAGCAGTAAGAGGAAACAATGTTCCATCTACCAAACCAACACAATCAAGGAAACCTTTTTGTGCAAAAATTGTCAATATCCTCCTCCTCTCCTTGTGCTTGGGACAATCAACTTGACTCCTCATCAAATCTAATATGGTTGTCATAACTCTATCTGTAAAAAGCAATTGTTGAACCAACACTAATGCCCCAAATATTTAAACCCCATGCAACACAACCTCCATTTTCCGTGATGCCCAAATCTATCCAAAGCTAGAACTACTTGGATCCACACATGTGTTTGCTCTCTTCGATAGTTTTTTTCACAAATAGTGTGAATTTTAATCAAATCCACTAATGTTGAAAAAGAATTGACATCCATTCTAGTAAGCTAGCAAAAGGCCTTCACATCAAGATTTCCAAAATACTTTATCACAAAATCTCTGCTGCGAGGGTAAGTAACTCAAGGTTCCAAGTATCAATGTGTATGTGCATACTTTGTAACACAAGCAGCTAGACATATTATCTAAAAGTGAAAATTGGCTTGGTAGCATCTAGAATGATGTTGTGTACAATGGGCTAGGAAGATCAAAAGAGTACTTTTACTAAGAGTGCAAAAGCCAAAATTAGCTTGACAACTTAGAGCTACTTTTGGAGGCCTAAACGGATGAATTAGGCATTGAAAGTGAAATGAATCTAACCCTCAAGGAGGAAAGCCTTGCCTTCTCCTCCCTATGATTTGTCTCATGGAGAACTTACCTAGTGGTACCTCATCCACATGATTTTGAGCTCTTTACAAGAAGATTCCCTAAAGATTCCCTTTGGTCAAACTTATTTGACCAACTAGATAGGACAAGGATTGACACATCACCCATCCAAACAACTAATCCAAGGATTGAGCTTGATGATAGGTCACCAATCCATGTTTATGATCCAAGGGTGGAGCTTCCTTTGAAGGGATCCCTTTGCTATACAATAAATAGAAGGTGCTCCTTTAGGCCATCAGAGTATTGAGTGTGAAATTGTGTTTTCTCTCTTGTACCTCTCTTGGAGAGTTCTCTCTCCTCATGGGTGGGAGTATTACATATTCCCACCCACTCATCAAATATTCTAGCATATCTCAATCTCCTCCCACTTCTTCATCTTCATCTTCTAATCTTTGTAGCAAGATCTCCAAATCTAATCAATAATCCATTGAATACATTTTCTAATATTTCTAGTTAGTTCTATACAACGTGCATAAGTCTCCCAACTTGGCAGTCAATCTTCTCAATGATGGATGTCATCGTACATCACAAAAAATTGCACTCTTTGGTAGCTGCCACATTCATCCTAACCTAAATGAGGTACTTTATTAACCCTAATATGTAATAATGCACTACGGTGTGATAACAAAAAATTGAGTATCCTTTATTTTCTATGAACCACTTCGTATGGAGTGTGCTAATAATAAGGAATTTGGCTGGAACTCCATAGTGGGACTCTTTCTACCTCCCACACTCACCTTGTACTGATTAAGTCAACGCTTCATAACAATCTATATGAAATATACAAAGCTTTGTAAAGCTATTTCTGAAACCCCCTATTGTCTTAGTAAGGACATATGTCCACTAGTACTTCCTTTTATTCTTTTTAGTTTTTCTAGGCTATTTTAGTCCAAGCATTATAAAAACAAGACCCTTCCCACTTGTTAGAAATTAAAGAAATTTATACAGATTTTTAAAATGAAAATATCTTCTACATTGTATATCTTGAGCATGGACTATAGAAGATATAATAAATTTTCTCAAAATATTTATATGATTTATTTGTGTCATCTGGGAAATCATATGACTTAGGGACATCCTTCACTATCAATTCCAAATCTAATGAGAGATTTTATTTTTTTGCTCCCAAAAATAACATTTTCCATTGAGATTATAACTTTAATTACTAAATTACCCATATTTGGACAACAATAATGATAGATTACTTCAAAACCATTGCCAATCTGATTAATATGTAATATATCCAAGATATGTAATATATCATAAAATTGTAGATATTTTATAGTAGAGATGTAGATTTTAAACATCTAAATGTTAAAAGGCTGATTTTGTTCTTAAATCCAAATTAAAAATATTTATAATATTAAAAGTTATATGATAGTACCATCATATAATTTATAGTTAGTAAAACATACTATATGGTGAATACTCAAAATATATCATAGCAATATCATTTACTCTATAAGTTTGTAATGTGCACTATAGCTATCTATTGAAGATTTGTAAGTTTCCAATCTTGGGATTACCAAAATCAAGCATGAAATAGTATTGAGTTTTAAATTGCACTCATATAATCTTACTATCTTAGAATTAGTGATTCTAACAAGCAAAAGTCATTAATTTTATTATATGCATGATTTTATATTAGGAATTTTTTATTGAAAATTATGCTTCTCTACATGTTCTTATTATATTAGAAGATAGCATACATTCATATGAGAAAATATTTTATGGATTACAATGAAAAATAAGATTTATTGTTCATTTAGGGATGACAGTTATGATAAACTTCATATCAAGCAGATTATCTACTACAATAGTAGTAAATCTAGAAGAATCTATTATAAAAATCATCTTAATATCTTAACTTTGAACCATGAACTTATGTTAATATTGAATATTCATCTTTTAATGAAAAGCCTTGAAAATCAAACTGAAAATAGATTTTATTTATTAAAATTTGTTAAAGATAAAGTATTTTATACTTGCTGCATGTTATATTGCAAAGAAAACCTATGTTAAATCTCTTAAGTTGTTTTTTGCATAGTTTAGATGGTTACTAGAAGACAACCAATGTCAATTCTCCTAAGTCATTTTATGCAATAGTTAAAAAGCTTGCAAAGATAAACAATGTTTAATATCCTAATTATTTTTTATAGATAGTTGAAAAGGTTAAGGAAGACATGTAATATCAAATGTACGAAATGTATTTTCTAAATGGGTGAAAGGAAGATAACATACGTTCAATTTTCTTGGTTATTACTTATAGATAGTTGAAGAGATACCGTAAAAACCTTCATATTAAAAAATTACTCTAGAAATTATAGAATACTCAATTTTTTAATTTATCTCTGTTTATTGGAGTACAAGATTGCATATCTTATATGTGCATTGCTATAATGAGGAGAATATGGTAGAATCCTAGTTATCTCCAACCAAAGAATCAACTTTGTAATAAATATAAAAAATTTATATAAAGAATTTTACAATTTTAAAGCTTAAATATTTGTTCATATATATAATTTTGAATTGGTTTGTAGGCTTTCTAAATGATTAAAGTAGCGTTTACTACATAATGTGTAATCATGTAGATAAAACTTAGAATATAACCTAAGATAAGAGAATGCATAATGATAATATAGTGAGTATTGTAAATGATAATAATAGTGCTAAGATAAATCAAAATAATAGTAGGAACTGGAAGTGAAGTACGTATGTTATACTTCACTCCTTATTGTCCTACCAATTTGAGCCAATCAGAAGTGTAATTTTTTTCCATCTTTGATTAGAGTTGACATTAGATGAAAAGATGATACATATGAAAAGTTGATATTAGAGTTGAACTTAAACAAATGCAGCAAAGGCCAAGTGTTTTCATACTTGTCTCCCGCATTGGGATCTACCTCATTTGAAGGTGCTACATTATGGAGGATATTAGATGAAGATACAACTGACCCGGAGGATATGGAGGATATGTTCATGCATTGTGACCATTTTTTTCTTACATATACAAAAAAAATGTTTTATTTGCAATGGTTGCTCTTGCTGTGTTTGCCTTTGTGATTGCTTTACATATTCAAATGCAGATGGATTGCAACATGTTGATCTTATAGACTTGCCATGCATTGTTACTATTGTTGGATTTTGTACCTCAAAGGTCTGGTTAGCAACTTCCTTGAAGGCACACACAAAGAGAGGATGTTGATGTGGCATAAGCAATTCATATTGTTCCTGGATTTGCTCCATTGAGTCAGCAAAAGGTGCGGGTTTTACTGATGGGGCAGGCATCATAAATGTTGGTTGTTTTAATCACCACTATTGATCAAAACATTGATGGTAAAGGCTGCTGTGATGGGAACTTGGGCCAATGTTTTTATGATGTGATGGCTACAAGGTAAAAATATTGCTGCATGGTTTGTCTTGAGGCGCTAGAGATTTGTAATAATGTTTCAAGGCTTGTTTGTGGCATGGCAGTAGATGCTTTCCTTGACTTTTTCCACAAAGGATGGTTGAGTTCAATGACATCATGCTTTTGTTGGAATTGATTAGTCTGACTAAGGTTGCATTCTTGATGATTTCATGCTCTCTCAAGCATCAAACAAACACCAAGTATATCAGTGGTGGATACTTGCAACCATTTCCTTAGAGTTGCATGAGCACTTTCTTGATGTGGTAATATGGCCAAAGTGCTTGTAGTGGCAAATTCAAGCCAAAATGAACTTTTCCTTGTAGCAAAGCCATGTTGTCAGAAGGTAGGCAAGTACTACTCTTGGGACATTTTGGAAAGCTGATCTAAGTGTTTCTCATATTCAGATTCTGATTAAGAGTTATAATGACTTGCCATGCTCCCATGAACTCTTTCCAAGCATCATTTGAAGCAAATGTAGAGTGTTGCTTTGCCAACACATTTTTGTTGATATGCCAAACACACAATATCTTGGTTGCATATAGAAATACCAAAGATGTGACATTCATCAATGCAAGATCACAATTGGTGACAAAAACTACACCATGATAGTTGATGCTTAGTTGCCCAAAGGATCTTTCAGCTCATGCATTGCCCATGTGTAGAACTCCTTAGTATCAAACTGCATAAAGAAATAGAATAGAGTGAATGTTTCATTGTCATTGCCATGCTTGTTCCTAGCAATAGAGGCATTTGATATTGGTTGGTCTTGTATGTGTTGTCGATGGAAAAGACCTTGTTAGCTGAATATTGTTGGACATGTTATTTGTTGACTTTGGAAAGAGGAAAAGGCAGGTAAGATTTCTGGCCATGGAAAAGGTATGATTATGTTGGATCTCATGTTGGATCTCATGTTGGATATCATAGAGAATCAAGTTATTCAATGATGATTCAATTGTTGTTTTGCTAGCCAACATCTTTCTCCTATTGGCCTTCTTGATATTGTAAATGTCCTATGCTGTTGAGAGGTTGGTAGCATTGTGTTCCAATAAGACACCCAAAACAATACAAGGCTATGCTCTAATGCATGTTAGGTTGTGAAAATTTTCAACCTATATTGTAGAGAGTGCTCTTGCAATTGGATATGTAGCCACATTTTTCACCACTTCATGGTTATGTTTTACATTTGTTACTGTGGTTAATTGACTATCACTATCTCTCTCATGTTTGCAAATAATGAGCTAGAAGGGCATTCTTATCGAGGAGTCCACTCCTTGACCAGAACATGTGCTTGACTAGTGGGCTTACCGCCATGAACGCAAGTCAAGCATCTATTTAAAACTAAAGCCTCCAACAATTCATGTCAGTCAAATCTTCAAGGCATAACCATTTGTCAAAGCAAAATTTTTTGTTGCTTCCTCAACCAAATTGTAACATGCATATGTGATGCATATGTGGGTGCAGGGATAGGCATATTGGAACCAAGACAAGAGTGGAGACCAAGAGAAGGTTCTTGTTGCGTGTTTGCATAGAGAGAGAGAGTGTGTGTGGTAATTTAGTAATAGATGTAGTAAAAAAATAAAAAATTTCAATATAAATTTATAAAAATTTAGTATAGATTTTGTGTTAAGTTAAGATTTTTCAACTTCTTGAAATTTTGGTTCCTCATAAAATGTTAAAGAATCATACGGCTTATATTTCTTAAATAATTGATTTTCTAATATTTTCTAATCATTTTATCATCCAATCATATTATTTAAGTTAAGATTCATGATCATTTTTCAACACCTTAACCTGAATTATGGTCTGACTAATAACATATATTAGAATATGATTGTCACAATGTAAAAAAATTGACATTCCTAACATAATCCTAGAACATTATACCTAATATAATCCTAAATCATTTATTTCTTTGAGATGTAGAAATTTATTTGATACTTTACTTTACTCTTAATTACATGTTAATTTAGGATTAAGAAATATTATTTTGGCAATTTACTCTTTATGATGCTGTAATATTACACAATGTTATGGAAAAAACACTTTAATAAGACTACACTATCTAATTACATGTTCTAAAAGAATGAAAATTATCAATCCAGTCTTCTTTAATTATCGTATGCTATTTTCATAATCTAACTAAAAATATTAAAATAAGAAATATATCCTAAAATTTGAGTAGTCTTTTTATAAATTATAATTATACTATTGGTATTTTAGAATTATTTTTTGATATATATATATATATATATATATATATATATATATATATATATATATATATATGAGTTTACTTTACATAGATTAAATTTACTAATGCTTGATAATATTCAATAGAAATTAGATAGAAAAATATTTATTATGTAATTATGTATATGGATATATATATAAGAAATTTCAAAGAAACAATCTTTGGGTATTTTTCTAGTTGGACATGAGACAACGGCTAACAAGGAGCATTTATTACCATACATCATACAATATTTTAAATTAATCATTTGATGTTAATATTTATAAATAAGCAACTAGCAAATTATCATTACAAAAATAAGAAGTTTCTACTATTTTTGACAACTAAAAGAATTCAATATTTACTTCACATGAGTCAATATCCTATTTCAACTTACATAATATAAATTTTGCCATATCTTAAGCATCCATGTAATTTACATTTTTTAAAGAGTGTGAAAATTTTCTTTACTATGAACTGCCAAGTAAAAAAATTTTAAGTAGGAATTCAATATTCTGTTTTAGTACTAAATTATTTGAGGCTAATTTGTAAGGCGTTAAAGTGTGCATGTAGTTTAATTAGGAGTACATGTATGAATTTTCCATTAATTGTAGCTCTCTTGTTTTTTGAATTGTTCCCTTACTTGCGTATGATAGTAAGAATAATGGGAAGACTCCACCAAGCAGTATAGGAAAAAGACGTAAGAAGTAAAATAAGGCTAAGTCCCAATATTATTCATAAGAAGGATTTTCCATATAAAACCTAAGATATATGAGCTATACAAGTTGTATGGTCTACAAACTATTGGAGGATCTGAAGAAGCATCACTTAGTGTGATTGCTCTCCTATGAATTGCACTAGCAAATGCTCTCAGTAGAGCAATGGATACATGTTGTAATATTTTGAGGATATAGAAACACAATAGAGCAAACACAAATTCCACAATCAAACTTTGATCCGCAAGGGAGCACATTCTCTTTATTATGTACTTAAAGAGGATCTCTTCCAAGGAGTCTCCACCATAGGATTAGGTACATGGATAAGTGACATGTCAGCGAGCTCCACCCTTAGATTACTTGCTTGGATGGGTGACATGTTGGTTTTGGTCCCATCTGGTTGGTCAAATAGGCTTTGACAAGAAAGAATCTTTTAGTGAATCTTCTTGTAGGAATCTCAAAATCACGTGGTGAGGTACCATTGGAAATCTCTTGGTGAGACAAACCAAGGAGGAGGGAAAGCTAGTCTTTATGGGTGGAGAAGGGGGAAGGGAAATTTGCACATTTTTGAGGCCTAATTCATCCGTTTAGGCCTCTAAACTTGCCTCTGAAGTTTCCAGGTCTATTTTGACTTCTATCCTATTAGTAGAAGTGCTCTTTTGGTAATATCTCTCTGATCTAATTTCTCCATCCTGTGTAACATCCTTTCAGATGTCACTTCTCCAAGTTTCACCTCTAGATCATATGCCTAACTATTGATTCTAAAGTTTCTAAGCATGTTTTGGTTTTTGGCCTATTAGTAGAAGTACTCTTTTGGTGATACCTCTGTCTGATCTACTTAATCCATCATGTATAAAATCCTTCCAAATGTTACCAAACCAAATTTCATCTCTAGATCATCTGTCTAGCTATTGGTATTACACATGCTGTCTAAAAGATTACTTTCAAATATGAGTAAGAGTGATACCCCTTATATCTAGAATGATATGCCCTTGCACATTCCTTGACAAATGTATCAAATGCAATTTCTATTGCTCCATAGAACTCCAAGGCTAGAGGAACAAAGAGATGACCTTGCTGCATGCTTTTATACTTGGAGACCTACCTACTACCACTTTGCTCACTATCCATCTAGGATGATGGGTGATCATTCCATCTAACACTACATCTAGTGCAATATTTATAACTATAATATCTGCTACTATTACTTGATCACCTCAAACAAAGTACAAGTTTGCTCTTACTCGTGTTGTATGCAAAGCATACCAACACTACCTCTTAGCAAAGTATCCATTCTCTTGTGCCATGGCAAACACTAGATCCTTGATAACATTATACTTAACTATCTTCTATAAAGAAGACACCATGTTATATGGACCACTATTGCATCTAACGTGAAACCACACTCAAAAGTGAGTAATGAAAATGTAGATGGGTGGACAAACATAGGCAAAACTTCATCATTGTAGAGAAAGTAACTTATATGAGTTGGAATGATCTAATGAAAAATCAAGCTAGGATCCAAGGGCTTGCACTATTGCCAGAGTAAGAGCAAAGACATGCTCTAGTAGCACAAGGAATGGATGAGTCAACTAAGAGAAAATGTAATGGATGTTGAAATTGTTTATCCATCTTGGAAGACTACAATCTGACATTAGTGAAGCAAAGGATGGAAGGTACTCTCATGTATTTGGAGATATACATCTCTCTTATGCCACAATGATAACCTCTAGAAAGAAAACAATCCTTCCTCCACCTTGGTCACATACGTCTCTAAGATTGGCTTATCATCAATCAAAAAATGAGAGGAACGTAGAGGTGTTGAGAGAGCCAACTACCCAAAAATGCTATAGGTGCCATCTCTTCCATGGATAGTAAGCCTACCCATCCACACAAGATTGGTCAAGATGTCTATCTATGTGCTGAATCTCTTGTCACACACTTAAATTGTCCCTGGTTCAATGATATCACCAAACACATCCATAATCTTCCTAAGAAACACTCTCAAACATGAAAGGAAGGTCATAGAAGGGAGAACCATGCAAAGAAGGTAGGTTGATCTATGGGTAATACTAGATGAGAGTATAAAAAAATCCACTGATGGATCTCCTAGTAAAGAGAGGTCATCCACATGAAGAATATCCTCTACAAAGGTTGCATCTAGGAAGCATATGACAAAAATCCTTAGATCCTATTGGCACTCCAAGAATACATATACTCCTCTAGAAGCTAGAGGTGAGGAAGGATACTAAAAGGAGAGCATGCTCTACACTTTGACACCTTGGCTCTCAAGCCTACAAGATAAAGGTCAGTAGTTAAGTGTTGAAAGCCTACCTAATTTGATATATCGGGCTCGAGATGTGTGTATCATCTACCAAGGAGAGAAAAACACATGGCCAAAGTAGTAGATAAGAGTGCACTAAAGTGAACCATGGCATATAAAGGTCTCCTTAAAGGTTCTCCTTGTCATGTACCAATGATTGAATCCAAGATATTGATCCCTCTTGTGAGAAACTTGTAATACCAAGAGCTAGCCAGATCAAATAGAAGTATCACCAAAAGAGTACTTCTACTAATAGGGTAGAAATCAAAGTAGACTTGAAAACCTTAAAACCAATAGCTAGACATATGATTTAAAGTTGAGAATTGGTTTGGTAACATTTGGAAGGATGTTACACATGATGGAAAAAATATATCAAAAGAGGTTTCACCAAAAGTGGACTTCTACTAATAGAGTAAGAATTGAAATATGCCTAAAATCTTTGAAGGCAATTTTGGAGGCCAAAACGGATGAATTAGGCCTCGATTCCCCCCAACAGCAAAGGATAAGTTGGCCTTCCCTCCCCCCTTGTTTTTCTCATCAAGAGCTTTCCAACGGTACCTCACCCACGTGATTTTGAGATTCCTACAAGAAGATTCCCTAAAAGATTCCCTTTGGTCAAAGCTTGTTTGACCAACCAGATGGGACCAGGATCAACATGTCACCCATCCAAGTAAGTAATCCAATGGTGGAGCTTGCTGACATATCACCTATCTGTGTGCCTAATCCTATGGTGGAGCTTCCTTGGAGGAGATCCTCTTTGTCTATATAATAAAGAGAAGGTGCTCCTTGGGGCATTGGAGGTTTGAGTGTGAAATTGTGTGTTTCTCATGGTATGTTTCTCTTCAGGTCTCCTATCCTTGGAGTATTACAAAACCATACTGGTAATAAAAAGAATAAGGAGAACCATAAAAGACTGCATGATAGGACTTTCCAAGGATCCACCAGACTCCTTAAGCTCCCTAAAGATATATGCATGTGAGATGTTATTAAAAGTGTTATCAACATCCACATGTAGAACAACCCACTTTGGATAGATATTTAAGAGCACTCTAATGCTTAGACATTTAGCCTCACAACCTTTGGGTGTAGCAACTCCAAATTGATGTGGACTGATATGCTATTGGAAGTGAGAACAATATTGAAGAACAATGGTACATCTAACAAGATACAAAAAGACCTTCCCAATAACAATTGGTCTAATGCCCCATTTCTAATGCTTCTTTTCCATTGTGTAAAGTCAACCAGCACTTAATACATGACTTACTAGTGTAGGAATCTCTTCCCTTGATATTGATCTAGCCACCTAAAAGAGCTTGAAAAAACCATTAGAGGGATCATCTAGCTAGAAGCAATCTCTAAGATGCTCATATACCATCCTTGACAAGCCTCCTAAGCAAAGGCATGGAGCAACGCACAATGCTTGTGCAAAAGGTGGTCTATCAAGACATTAAAAGTTGCTCAAGCTTATAGTCCAAGACCTCTAATGGTGCTCTTCATACAACACAATGTAATAAGCATAAGCAAGAGATAGTCTCATTAGTAGAACTAACCATGGACAAAGGATGTAGTGCTTGTGCTACTCTACGCTACTCTACTCTACTCTCCCACTTGGCCCAATATCCTATACCATTGGAGTTTAGTAGAACCTATAGTATCTTTGCTAAACTTGTGTCTTGTGACATGCAACCCATACATACCACTCTTGCAAGGTAGCCTAATCCCCACTCAGATTCTGCATAATCTAGTGGCCACCTCTCTTTGCACCAAATGCACCCTTCTAGTATAGTAAAGACACCATCATGGGAGCAAGAGGAATAAGAACCATGGTAACTCATCCATGGGATCACGAGCCAATTGATCAAGTGGTAAGCAAAAACCCTATCTAGCATCATCATGGAGTGTATAGAGAAACCTTTGCAATAGACATGGACAAGGAAAGCTAGTCTCATATAACCCTAAAATACAACATGTATAAGATGCTAACCACTCCCATGACTCAATCAGTATCCTCGGGGTGGTCAATGAAAGGATAGACAAAGCATGTATAATTCCTGGTGTCAATGATATTGATGTGGTTATTTGCTCACATCCCAAGTGGTCAATCATAGTCCTTATGCATCTTTCTCACATGAGCTTTGCGAGGTAAAGAGTTGGTGACACACCAAACATGGTGTATCCCGAGCTAGTTTAGGCAACCATACACGAGAAAGTGAATCCATGACTAGTTCAAGAATAATGATAGTAACACATATTGTTCCTCTCCCCATACCACAACCCACTCACATCTCACCTCACATGAGTATATGCTAATTCTCAAAACTCTAAATAGTATGAATTCTTATAATTTTGAACTAAGTTTCATTGGAATTAGAACACTAAGAGAATATAACTGAAAATTCCAGACCCATTGCTCTCATTACTAATTAATCACTCTAAACTGTAAAAAACCTAAATATATTATATCTGTCTACTAGATTCTCCGTAGTGTTCAATGTACTTCTCCCTCATGTGGTATGGATTAATGTGCTCTCAAATATTCTAGAACTTCTACTCAATCTCTCATCTCCCCTCATTGCAAGCTCTCATGATTGATTAGTAGGTTAGCTAGCTAGGCATGAGCTATTTATTACATCCTTCATATAAAATTACATTTTTCAAAGTCGGTTTCAAATAAGATACTCAAACTATAAGGGATTTCATTTCTGAAATTGATGAGAGGTAGGCTAGTAGTATGTGTAAAGTTCCTATAAATGGTTTGATGGAGTCCCATAAAACGAATCAGACCTATTTATGAACGCTGCTTTATAATTTTAGGGATTTGATTATTTATTTGTTGGAAGTAAATTTCGATTGAGTTTTTGTGTCACCTATGATCTATCCGAATATCCCTTAACCTGTCAAAGTTTAGAGGACTCGACCAATTTTCATGACCCATAAGATTCTATAGGTGTATGGCGAAACTTCCATAAAATTGAGGTACCCTCTTCTAGGCCCCATAATAATAATCCATGGGATTTCCGTAGTTTTCCGGAAAAAAATTTGAACGGATGCCGAAATAGCAAAACCGAAACCCCCTTATGTAGGTTATTGACTATTTATTATTTCAAATCAAATGTTATGGCGGATATCAATTGGAGGTTTAGGGATACCCATAATTATTTCGAAGGTAGCGGGGTGTAAATGAATTGCCCAGGTAAAACGCCCGAAGGTATTATACTATTCTTTACGGGTAGGTGAGAAGGCAATCTATACAATTTTATATAATTTAAAGGTTTATTAGTGTTTATATAAAAATTAGATAAAAATGACAATTATTTTTAATTTAATTTAAATAATAATAAATTATTTAAATATAGAGCTCTCTTTTTTTGTCTGTCTTGAAAACACACAATTGAGAAATGAAAACCAAAATTTAAAAATAAATAAAACTAGAGGATATTGACGTCGTGAACAAAGTGTCCAAAATCTCGTAATAACGTATGATGATACACGATTATCTTTTATTTGTTTATATCTTTCACAGGTTGAAGCATTCATTCTTAATTCCTTGAGGAAGTTTCCCTTGCTTGTTTCCTTGATTTTAAATGAGATACCCTCTAAACCCATAAAAAAAGTTTATGGCCATTTCAAGAAATTCGAACCTCTTGGTTTACGGGGTTCTTACAAGTAGGCCTCTGTACCCGTAAGAACCCGAAAATTTGCCAACTGAACCTCCCCTTGTAGTCCTTGCCCAGGAAACGTCCGAACGAGAGTAGAAGGCGACCGCGACCTGGGCTGGAAGAAAGTAACATGGTCGTTGGTAACGACGGTTTTGGTTCAGGAAGTAGACTAGATGCTTCTAAGTTAGCTTAAGGGATCCATACCGAGCAAGAGATAAGTTTGCAGAAGTTCACCATTAACGCATTCCTCATCCCTCTTTGGAGTCATTATTCAGGTTTAGAGCATGTGTCAGCTCCGCTTAGGTTGCCTTGTAGTGCGCGGGGAACGTTTGGCGGAATGTTGCGCGATAAAGCAATATTTCGTACTTCTATTGGCGGAAACGGATTGTTGTCCAGTTCCAATGTGGCGTGGTGGTCGTGAACCAGGCAAAGGCGACTAACTGGTAACATGCTTGGGACCACGGGGCAGAGTGGTTTCGTCCTGGAAATATCGAGCGGTGGTTCTTTCGGACCACCGACTCACTTCGAAGCAAACAGTTTCGCTTCAAACCCGCACCATGTGGTGAGCCGTTACCAGGAATCTACTAACATTCTCAATACCCTTGTTTAAGAATAGTATTCTAATTCTGACATTGCTGTCAAAAAGGTCCCAATGTTCTCATTCACAGGCGAGAGCTTTTGCATATTGTCCTGAGCATTGCAGATTTTCAGTGCTGGTCCTCCTCTCCACTCCACGTCACGGCATAAGTTCAACAAGGTAAGCAGCCCAAGGAAGTGGATGAACCACATCGACTCTAGATCTCCTCACAACCCCACCACTTTTAGATAGTGGAGAGGGCAAATTAGCTATTTCCACAACTCTAGATGTTAGCACACCAATCATCATCCAAAGTGTCCAAAACATATATTACATCTAGTATCTTCCTCTGAATGCCATTTCCCCGCGTCCTTCACTGCCAACTGCTTAATCTTGTAAATTGCCTGTATTGTATTTGCTTCGTCCTTTATAGCAAGCTGTGGCCCTACCCATCCTAGAGGCTGCAAAAAGAATTGAACATCTCTGGATCCGTAGATAAGGTGTCCTCCAACATCTAAGGTGTCCTCCAAGTCGGCTTCTTATGCTACCATCGTCTGCCCATCCCATCGTTTGCAGGAGCAGATGAGATCCATGATTCACACTCGTACGCATATGGTCAATTACCAAAGCTACATGTACATGCGGTCAAACTTTTAAAGCAGTCATAATGATGTACGATAGCCCATAACATGCACTAATTCCCTCTCCCATGTCCCAGAAGGTACATACAAGTGTTAAAATCAAGCGAAACTCAAGCATCATGGCAATTATGTGCTAACCATATGCGCATTTACAAGAAGAACGAGATTGTTAACTTCCCGCTGCTGCATAGAAGTCTTCCGTAGTACATATTGGCTCTAGCTAGTTAAACTTATCACTAATCTCCAGGGCTCAGCAAACTAACTCACCCAGGACAATGGCGTACACGCGGGGAAGTAGCTCTATCAAGGTAAACACATCTGAAGTAGTTCTCTCATGGTAAACACATCTGTACAAATTGATTCGAAAGATTCACCTGCAGTTCCTCCAATCTCAGCTTCTCATCAAAAGAACACTGAGGCCAAAAAGAATCGAAGAAAGACATCCAACTATCAGTAGAGATGGTGCTGACAAGTCAACTAAAATACACACAACACAGTTCCAATGCTGTGCTCGCGCTTTCCGGCAGAACTCATGAAAGAAAACTTGACAGGTGTTTTCTGCTTCGATATCGCTGAAGATCCTTTCACCTTGAAGTACTTCTTAGCTCATCTGGAGGCATGGTTTAGAGCTGTAGAACTATCACAGACTTCCGTGGCGAGTTTCTCTAACTTAGTAAGCATTAGCTGATACATCTTTTCAAACTCCGAAACCCGCATCCCTTTGTTATGCATTAAGCTCAAAGCCTGGTCCCCAGACAGATTATCGCTCCTCGGATCCACATGGTCATCATACCTTCTGGTACTTCTCTCCTGGTTCCCGTTTATTTCCAGCGGTGTAGGCTTGGCATAGCTGTGTCTCCCAACCTCTCGATGCGGACTCATCGCTTCAGCAGATTTCCCACGATGCGGACTCTGTGGGCTACTTGATTCACTCCGATCACTTGGAGAGGACACGTAATCACCTTGAAACCAAGGAAACCGCGCAACAGGGACAAAAGAATCATAAAAACCACGGAAAGAAAGTCCAGCGTTGACAATTTTTACAGGGAGAGGCTCAAAAACTATACCGACCGCATTTTGAAGGGACTGAAAAGCTCGGTACTCATGCGTCCGGACCGCATGATTTGTCGAATTAGATTCAGTGAAGAGCACAAATACACATGGTTGAGGAGACGGAAGAGGAGTAGTAACTCGGGAGTGAGAGTCGGCACGCCTCTCCTGGTAAGGACTCGTGCTTTGTCCGCTGGAAAACTCCATTCCAAGTACCGAGGAAAAAGGTCTTCCTGGAGACAGCGGAGATTGATTGTCCATGTTCTGCATCGACTGCTTTCTCCTACTGAAGCTGGGAGAGCTTCCCCCTTGCGCACCAAATACATCCGATTGTTGGGTCTTTGCTTCTGAAGCTATTGGACTAGCGCTTCCATCGTTTCCACGTCCATCAACCGATAACTGGCCATCTGTGGATTTCTTCTTAAGAGTGCTACTACCAAAGACGACTCTCCGAAGGCTGGCCGTAACAGCAGTTTCTCGCATAGACGGCCTCAAAGATGAGCTTCTCCTACCCATATACCATCCGATAGGTGGATCTTCACCTCGGTTTTGTCTATCTTTAAGAATGATTGCTAGCTTCGAGTGGTTAATCCGACCGATTGAGTCGTAGAAGCTCATGACTCTGCCTGTGCAGTAGTGACCAGTTACCCTAGCCGTAATCTCTTCCAGAAAAGCGGGAGGACCTGATTCATCATCCTGAATTCTGGACGTAACGTGAGTCTGTAAGCGACCAAAAAGAATTCCATCACAATCACTCTCCACAGAACCGAAGTCGTGCATAATTTGAGCCAATGTGGCTCCTGGGATGGCGAAACTGCCCACTGCTGTCTCCATAATTCTAGTTAGCATGTTCGCTTGCAAGCTAGTCGAAATCAGTGTGAACCTTCTTCAGATTCTATATTCCACCACAAACATCTGCTCTCTTAAGCCACCAGCTCATAATGTTACTCCCTGCAGAAAGCGCCCCTTAGTTCGCGATCGCAATCGCTCTTCACGGTATACCAATATTGCGACTCACGAGGTGTTCACCACAACACAGCGACGGAGGGTTCAATTCAGTACAGCCCAAAGGATGATCTCACATTCACCTCGACGCTGGAAATCGGACCCGACCGACGCAGGATATAAAGGTAGGGGACCTTCCTACACCAAACAAATCAAAATACTGTAAGTGATAAGAGCGATCACATGTACAGATTCCTGGGACTCACAACTAATCGCGTTCATCTAGTATTGAAATTGCATATCCCATTCGTCAGCGCAGTACTAGAACAGCTAGATTTCGGCTCATTGAAGATGGAGAATAAGTTGTGGAGAAGATCGGGTTGTACTGAACAGTAACAAGCTGGTGCAAAGCTGAACATTGCACCAGCGATAAACAAACAAAAAGATTTGAGAGACTGCTTGAGTTGAGCCAATTCACGGAATGTCCATTGCAAAGATCAACTCCAGTCTCATGAACCAAAGTCAAAGGTACTAATCTTTATATTAACTTCAGTATCCGGGAGAGAAACAACACTCACCTAAACCCTAAGAGCGAAGTGGGATGGAACTGAAAATACGAAAGCCGATCGCCTCTTTACAAACCGTCCATTCAACCACAAGAGTAGCACCCAAGATTTCGACCGTTGTCGACCCTGTTCTAAAAATAAGCAGTGTCAAAAATTTCTTACTCGGGAACTTATTGAGGCGCATACGCTTTAGGACTTCACAAAGTTACATGCGCATGCGACGGAAGTCCCTAAACCTACAGCCCTAGCGGAGCCTCTGGCCCGTAGGGTTTGTTCACACTGTAGACGTCGCGATTGGTTGTCTCCCGATTTCCAATCAAAATGTTGAACGACCGGACACATCATGAGCCGTGTGACATTGTATCGCGAAGAGAAAATAAAAGGTAAGGACAATCAGCTCACTGAATACTGAAGGTTACACGTAATTAAATACTGACGTCGACAACCCTCGAGGCACACAGTGGACCGATCGAGAGAACAAAGTATGGAGGATACCAGAAAAGGATACATGAGATACGAACACAAGATGAATTCACTAGGAGACGAGAAAACTATTCGAAAGAATAGATAGTTCTTTTGGAGCTACTCCCAATCATACCATTTGGGCAGACACATCACCCAATGATGGCAGGACAGGTGTGGCGAGCACTAGTGGCCGATCGCGACAATCACTTTCTTTCCAGTTACACTACAACTGTGATCAGCGATAACCAATCGAATCCAAATCCGACAAAGATTAGCAAAAGATCATTCACTGTCATAATAACCCTATGCTACACCGTCAGCAGGTGACGTAAATTTACGGCATACACCGCCAGCCGGTGACGTAAATTTACGGCATACTCGAAGCAAAAGTTTCACTCAGATTCAATACAGTTTTCACGGCAAAAGAAACATTGAGGCGACACCATGAGAATCCATCCACGAATGACGCTTTGCATCAAAACATGTGCACAGACGAAGAACAACGGTCCTTGAAAAAAAGTATCCATCTAGAATTACCTTCACAATCCCTTGTAGACATTCTTTGGACATTGCGAGAACACACGAGGAATGCTTATCCGAGAGATGACTGTGTGTGTGTGTAACTTGCATTCAGGGTGACAGCACTGACAAGACAAGCGGGGCAGAGCTATTGGTAGGTGGGCGATCCTTGTTGGTGTACGGTCTTTACCTTGTGGTTTAACACGGACTTTCAATTAATCATTCGCCGATATTTCTTTCCTAATTGGTTGATTATCTTTGAGAAGTATTATTCAGGAATATTTAGTACGTAATCATGTATTTTTTGATGTGTTTTTTTTTTCAATGTATACACTATGTTGACATGGGATTTTTATTCATATTATTTTTATTTCAGATTTTTGATATATTTTGGACGAAAGTTTTTAAGTACCATATATAAAACTGGAAAGTTTTAAATTTTTTGATATTCCCCTATCAAAGTCAGTTTTTTAATAAATGTTCTTATTCTAGTTTTCTAATAGCTATGTAAAAACTTCATGATATTGATTGGGAAAGATAGTATAGACTAAAATCTGGAAATATTATGTAACGAAATACAGTTCCTTAATGGCTAAATTTTTATATAGAATTTTTCGTATCAATTTAAAAGCTATTTTAAGATATATTATTTTCCTGTGAAATTTAAAATTTCTTAATGAAAGGAATAATAGCTAAATAATAGAGATTTAAATGAACTCCTGAAGAACGTCTACGCGGTAGAGCGGTCACTTGCAAAAGCCCTTCAGAATATCCTTAAATTGTTCAGAAACACAACTTGCGATCCTTTTAGATAGATAGCAAACGCTCTTGACTTGAATGCATACTTGATACGGGTCTTTGGAAATGCGATACCATAATAAATGTAATAAAAAACATTTCAATTGTTCTAAATTGATCGATTTTTGTGTGATCAGTCTTAACTTATTTACGGATGATCAGCAAGAAAGTTCCCTAGTATTTATTTTAATTTTTATAATTTCCGTATACACAGTGTTTTGAAATTATTTCTATTAGAATAAAATGTTAAGCTAATTTAAAAATAAACCAAGACAAAATTCGGTATTAGATGATTTCTTAACCGCCATACTTTTGAAGACTAATGAAATGTAGAGACTGCTTAGAGTCAAATCAAGCATAATTAGACTTTACACTGGATATTCCGGATATCCCAAAACCCACAAATTCGGAGATCAGTTTTATGATGTCCAGGTAAAGACCTTTCTATTCTTTCCACAGTTCCGCATCTGTCGAAGACAAGAACATATTCTTCTCTCTTGAGAGGAGTATTTATCTGTGACAGATAACTACGTCTAAAGATTTCTAGTGATTGTGATCATTGGCCCATTGCCCTAGACAATGGGCCAATGATCGCTATAATAATAACATACCTTTCATCATAAGACGATCTCTATTTATACTTGTGTAATTGTAGAGTTACTTTTCTGAATTTTCGGCTGCATCTAGACACATTGTAAGCGTATTCACACAACTTGAAATTTTCCACTGGAGACAGGGAAGTCCAAAGGTGAAATATCTATTCTATGAAGTTAAATTGATATACTGAGTGCGTAACTACATTAACTTCTAGGTGGTCTTTAGTGATCGCTGAATATCTTAAGAGTCCAAGATCAGCTGCTTGCATGTGGAGAGTATTTTGTTATTTATAAGATCAACTGTTTCAAGAGAACTTATTGCTGACAATTACATCTTCTCTAGAATGAAGTGACTCCGCTCCACTTCATTCGATTTGAAATTCGATGTGGCTATGCTCATACCACACCTCTTAAACTCTACATGTTACTGTTCTGCGTGATGGCTAGTAGTCTATGAGTGTAACGCTTAAAGTGGTGAAGTCTAACGAATGATCAGATCTTAATAGACATGAGATGTTACCCGAAGACTTATCTCTAAACAGCATGTAAATCAGCTTATTGCACTATTCTTCGAATGAACGCATGTGAAGCACACAAGAACTGATTTGGGTTCCTGATTTGGTCTTGAGTTACCTCCAGGACTCAATCTGAGAAACAGATACTTTCGTACATACGATGGTCTTGCCTTTCCACATTTGTTCCTCATGGAGTGAAATCTTGTAACAACAGTAATTCATGAAGTCTCTGATCTAGATAGAGGGGTAAGATTTACCTCTAAAGAAAGTAGAAACTAAGTTCAAAGAATGTACTAAGAAGAATTGGAGTTTTCTTTAATATCCTACAGGAGATGAGTAAAACGCCGCGAAGTCTATTCAGATATAGTGAATCATACCCACTTGAAGAAGTCTCTCGTTTGGAATATTGAGGGCTAAGGTAGAAGCTCGGCAGTTCCTCTTCAGAGCATGGTAGTAATGATCGATCATAAACTTACGGAAGCTTGATGAATTTTTTCGAGCTCTGATCTCAGTCTGACCCACCAGGTACACCACACCAGCATGTCTAGCAGCATCCATAAAAGCAAGTTCTTCTTCAAGAGCAGAATCAGCTGTAGGAGGTGGCTTGAAGTTCACGGACTTTATTCTTTGGTCACCAGAATCTTCAGATGAAGCCGGGGAGCCATCGTCCTTGGAAATCCTCCGGGCTACTCTCATTATCGTAGATACCCTCAATGAATCTTCTATTTCCTCTGCATTCAATTTGATCATTTTGTGACGATTCAATATATCTTGCTCATTTGGGTTCACCTCCGTCATGACAAAGTTAGCAAGGTTCTGAATCAACTGATACTCAAACTCCCTTGTCTTCCTCTCCATCACATCCATGTATCCGAACCGCACAGCACATCGGAACATGCGAAATTGTTCGGGCCCGATTCGACGAATGAGAAATCGCTCTTCGTCCGATACGTTGGGAACAGGTAAATTCTTAATGCACACTATGACCAGAATGGAGTGCATTGTTGGAAGGTTACTGATCAGGTGAGGGAAGATGGTAGGCACTCCCTGAGCAAGTTCTGTGTACACAAGTCCAATTCCAGGAACTCGCTGGATTCCGGGATTAGATCCAAGTCCTAACACCCAATCCAGAGACACTTTGCTCTTGACCTCGTAGTCGTATTCCATGCGCCTCCCATAGTTCCATGTGAACATGATGCTGAAGAAACAGACAGCAAGGATTAATGGGACCCATCCTCCCTTTGGAACTTTGTACATGATCGATGAGAAGTATATGAGCTCCACTGAGCCAATGATGAAATAGACGGTCAATGCAATGTACAAGGGAACCTGCCAGATCATAATGGCTATGAGTGTAACCAAAGTGCTCGTCATGAAAAATACTGATACCACCGCAACTCCTGCAGCCATTATGTTAATATAAGGTCAGGCTCAAGTGGTATTTGATTACTGAATGCAGAAAGTATACATTGCAGCAGTCAGATCTGGACTTTAATCTGAATTCTAGATATCCAGAATTTGAAGGTACGGTGGTGTTCCAGATTGGAAACGGCTTTACATAGAATCTTAGCTTACGAATCCAAATACGATGTTGTTCAGTAAATTACCGTAAGCGTTTCCTATCTGAGTTGTGTCCCTGAAACCAGCTGCAATGATAATGCAGAGAACCATCATGAGCCAGTTCAAATCTGGAATATAGATTTGCCCAGCATACTGCTTGCTTGTATGCAATACTTTCACTCGGGGGAAACAGCCCAACGTCATGGCCTGATCCACGATAGAAAACGTAGCAGATATCATAGCTTGACTCGCAATGATAGCAGCACCAGTGGCTAATACAAAGATAGGCCAGTGGACTTTCTCTGTTTAATTTGGTCAAGACAGAAACACACGATCAATAAGATTGCGACCTTACTTGCACATTCCAAATTTGGGAATGAGGTTTGAGCAGATATTCTGAACACTCGAAATCACGTGGCATGGTGGTCATGGATTAACCTGGAATGGAATTGAAGAATGTTTCCTTAACACCTTCAGGATGTTGCAGAAGGTAGGCAGCCTGACCTATGTAAGCCAACAAGAGGCAAGGGTATACGATTGCAGTAAATGCCACCTGTGTCATCCAGCCAAATTGCCGAAATATTGGCGAGAACACCTCGTCATATAAAGTTCAGAGCATATGTACTCTTGCTGATGTGACGGTCAGAGGGAAAACAGATCAGTTTTCTGGAACGATAAACAGGTATTATACTTGGAATCGCTACTTGGAATCGCTGGGAAGTTTGAAGTCGTACACCCTTCCTCAACAGCTAATAATTCAAGGTACATACCTGGATTGCCTTGACCGAAAAGTGCCCCAAATCAGCAAACATAGCCTCCGTCCCTGCAGACATTGAATAAAAACCTTTAGATAATTGTGTTTTTCTCAACTGGAACATACTAACGAGTTTACGCTTAAACGAAGGAGGTCATGGTGTTCATCTGAGGCATGTCCTTAAAGTATGATATGGGTATGTCGTAGGAGCTGGCTACCATATATGTACCACTGACTCAAATCAGCTCAAAATTAAATCTCTGGTAGGTTTTTAATTACACTGACCTGTAACGCAAAGCACAATTCCTCCTAATGAAATCCAGCCCTCCTTCTTGTTTCTTGCAAGGTAGTTGTACATATGGCTTGGATTGAAGGCTCTCCATACAGAAGAATCTCTCTGGATGATGTTGTAAGCACCTATCGCCGCGATTGAGACCAGCCAAACCAGAACAACGGGGGAAAACAAGTGCCCGACTTTGTCTGTCCCGTATCTTTGGATCGAGAACAGTGCAGTGAGGATTATGACAGTAACAATCACTACAACGTCTGTGAAACAGCCCCGAACAACAAGGAAATTTAGTGTCGGACGGTAAGCTTACGTGCAAAATCAGCAGCTAGACTTACTTCCCAAATTTTCAAGCTCAATGAACTTGGACGTTATTTTCATCGTAAAGTATTGGATACAAAATCTCCTTCTTTCTGTCTTGCAATTACTAGGCTTCGCCCCTAACCGGGACAAAGAGACGAGCAGGATAGCTTCGTTACCTTGCGAAAGGCTGGGTCTGTTGACTCTGATTCCTTGTACAGCCGAAAGCACTGCTCAAGTAGGCCACGACTTAGATGGGTAGAGTATGAAATTGATTAGCTCGTGTTACTCTCTAAAATTGTGTTCATCTCCGTAAACCAAAACAGTCATGGAAGACAAAGAAGTTCGATCATCACGAACCGTACCCGGCAGATGCATGCTCTCGACAGTAATATTTCCATAGCCCTGTGAGTAGCAGAGAGTAATGATTAATAGCTATTAGCAATAGGAATGCAACGGCATGTATAATTACCTGATATTGAGGGAGTGAGAACACCATCTCCAATGACCATTGATGTGCCTAATATGGCGATCGTCAGAATGGTGTTTCTCAGCCAGAGATGCTTCTGAAAGGCGTCCTTGAGACCCTCGGACAGCTTCATTGAATTTGAGGACGTGCGGAACCTGTAGGATGATACTTCTGCATCTTCAGGTACTTGGTTTGGTGCAACTGTAATTTGGGTAAACCGAGCGATGAGGGAATATAACGCAAAAGTTCCACCTGCGCTGAGTCAAAGTTATCTCCATCAGATCCTAATTTCGAATTTCAGCATATCCACAGTAACCTTGTCAACTTGCACAGTGTGATCAAGAATTCTCGACATCCGGTTTCAAGGCGTACTACATAGAACTACGGCCATCAATATATTGGCTTACCATTTCCCTGATCGTTTGCGCGGAGGACAATGAAGACGTATTTGACAAGGGGGATGAGGGTGAAGGTATAAATCACGAGGGAAAGGGCACCCAAAATGTCATCTTCAGACGGCGTGCGATCTGGAAATGTGCTTGCAAAGACGTATAGTGGAGATGTCCCCAAATCACCATAGACTACTCCGATGCTCCGGTATGCCAGCGCGAGATTTACCGACCAGTGCAGATCTTGGTTCTGAACACATGAACATTGAATGATTTGGAGTCAACTAATTTGATGTCCAAATACTGCATGCTAGGCATATTCCTTTTCGACTTTCGAATTGTAGCCGTAACGTCAACTACAAGCGTAAGCTCTTACTAGTTACTTCTCCTAGTGTCCCCACTCGATGATTGCTTCATAGCGTCCTTCGTTCTTGGAAATGAATCACTTTATCTACTCCGTGATTTCCAGGATGAGGTTGCATGACCAGTTGTTTACTTTGAGCCTTCAGTTCGGCTGCGGAGCTTTAGTGAGAGAATCAGGCGCTGTTGCTGTGGAAAGAATAATACTTTCGTTATTTTCAGCTGCACTGGCTAGCCTGGCATGTTTAAGCGGCAGTTGAGGTTTCCTAGCCGTGACCCATGCACACTGGTCGTGGTATCTTGAAACGACCCCCAAAAGGTACTGCCACTGAAATCGTGTCATGAGAGTACCAACGTTGACGCAAACGAGTATCACTAGCTACAAAGGCTGAAACTCTGATGTCCAGAATTCGTTCATAGAATTTGAATATGAGGAAATAGATTGGCTTTAACGCTTCTAGATTGATGATGGATAACAACATTATTCTCATGGGCTGTTGTATCAAATATTTAAATCGCCGCAACAATATGGATGAAAGAGACTCTGCTGCTATCATGAAAGAATCAAGCGTGCAATGCTGATCCTGACGATTTGATCATGTTGACACAATCCACAGTGAAGTTTTAACGAGATATTGAATCATTGAGAAGAATGATCTAGTGGAGCTGGAGAGTAGCTCAAACAACAAAGTGCATGGAGGGCGTGAAGATTATAACTTACTCCGTGCTTTTTGTAGTCGATAGATTTCAAGCGGCCTGCTTCCACTTCAAGAGAATCAACTCGGCGCAAGCCCCGTCTACTGCTGCCTCCTTGACATAAAGACATGGAGTAGAAGGTCGTTGGCGTTGCGCTCACAACATGATCACTGCTTGTCCCAGGACGGTTGTTACTCGAACTCGCTGCAGGAGTTGCGGCATCGCCTTCCCCATCAGGAACACTATTCTCTGCCATGTCGATAAACTCTGGAAGATTTCAAAAAGATAATTGGAGGAACCACAAACTACGATATTGTCCTGTGCTACAATTATTTTAGCCCTTTGGATAATTCCGTGGAAAGGGCAACGACGACATATACCGAATAATCAGCACATGTAGGTAACTGGACAAACTGCAGAATAAGAGTGAAAGCTCTCTAGTCCTTCCCCTCTACCACCTATGTTATACTGACCTCAGCGCATCAACCTTTATGCTCGGGAGAGAAGTAGGAAGACCATGCACATAGACGGACTCAAGGAATTCAGTGCATGCGCAACCGGGGTCGGTAAGGATACTCCGCTTCAGGTGACAAAGAAGGATATTTTACTCCAGCAGAGAGTCAAGCTACTTGTAGAATTTGTTTCTGATTCCATTTTCGGCTTCTTGTGGAGGTCCACCGACTTTGCTTATGATTCCCAAGATTCAGCTGTATGGATTGGCCCCAGCTTTTCGAGACCACTCTAGCTCGGATAGCCAAAAGGTCTTTGAACAGGTTCAGACCAGAATAAGAGAAAACCATACATTTATATATTTCGATTGTCCTTGATAGTACGCAAACAAGCTTCTCAGGAATGAGGATAGAGTAGAAAACGTTATTACGAAGAGGTTCAAGTTGCAGTAGATTGACTGATCAGTCAATACTCAAGATGACCTTAAGCCGTTTATTATATTAAATGTTACGACTTACCATCACGAAGGATCAAAGGGCAGATTCTGAACTGTTAACGTGAGCTGCTTTGTTTCTGTTTTGGTCGAAGCTTCTACAGAAGCACAGGAGGCCTTGCGAAGTAAACTGAGCACTCCTGTTCATGTAGTCGATGGGAGGATAGAGATATGATACTATCGTTGGAATTCTACGTTCCGATATTGAGTATCAGTTCTGCTGTTCAAATTCTACTGTACATACCTTCTCTTTATCTGTTGTAGTCCTCTATTCGAAGGTGATGCATCCAAATCATCTGGCAGTTAAACTACCAAAACATTCTAACGTTTCGATGAACATACTTAAGAATCTCCGTGGAATTATAACTGCCTACTTGTGCTCTGGATGTACTTCAGCTCGAAATTTCTGGAATAATCTTCTCGTGGTTGTATGTTGCAGTTATTCAGTTCTAGGTCCACTTTCTGAATATGTTTTCTTGTGTCTTAAGAGGCATGGATCATCTATCCGTCTGATGGGGTTTAGGTTGTTCGCACATCAGCCAAAGATTCAAGTATAGCCACGTAGCTGAAGAAGAGGAAGTTACCTCTCTCACACTCTGACAAATCCCGATAGAGCAATGTCTATTCTCACGAGTCAGAATCAGTTACAATTAGAAAGCAGAATCTGATGAGAATCCGCTGGGTGCTGCTCATTGACGTGATAGTGGCTCATTTTCGATCCCAAAATAAGACATCTACTAAGCAGAATCTGATTCCACTATGTCATATAGTGCTCAAAACTACTCCTAGTAGGGATTCAACCGTCACGGTTCTCGAGCAGCTCCTAAGCGCTCAGTACTGCTCATATGTGTCTGGTTTACCAAAGGGTAAGACTGTTCTACAAGTTAAGTGGACTTCGAAAGACGCCTTAATCAATATTTATTAGCAGGACCAGGTGTGGGCCGCTAGATTATAGCCAAGTAAACGTGAAATTAACCTGTAAAATGAACCATTTACAATTACTTTCAAGTGATAATAGTTCTGAGATATATGGCTCTGAGCTTATAGTGCGCATCTGGTATCCAAATCATGACCACCTTTCCATAAAGAGTACAATCTGAAATGTGAATAACCAGTTGTCTTTCTACTGCTGTAAGTAGCAATCAAACATGATTATGTATATTTGTCTGCCCCTTGATTAGTTTGAAATGCATATCAAGGACCGTTTTATCCGTCTTTTGCTCGAGATAACACTTAAGAGTGCTTATACATTCGACGCGTTTATCTGCCTCTTGTCCGGTTTACTTTGCACTATGGTTAGTGGTTGCGATCTTGGTTTAGGAACTAGAGTTTAGGGTTTACTGGGGTTTTCATCGTTTCAGTTTGCCATTTTGGCTGCCAATAAAATAATTTACGTGAATTTCATGGGACGTCCATTATGGGGTTTTCAAAAATCATTTATCAGCTTCCGTAAATTATTTGACGGGAGGTCAAACCGTAATCCTGTCCATGGATACGGGGTGTATTGAAGAGAATTTATTCACTTGTCGAGGAATATTCTCGTGGCCTTTAGAAATGTTATTGTAATTGAAACAGTGCCCCTAAATATTTACGGTTACGGGGTGGTCCATTCACCTTATTTGTTAAAATTTAACAAAAAGAGTGACCAGTATGGAAACCAATTTTAATCCTCAATTTTTATAGGCAGATTCATAAATATTCCTATTTTGCTTTACCCGATCCCATAGGAAAAATAATGGATAGTATTGGGTTACAATAATCAGTAATAGATCATACCCTCAAGGATAGGGATTGGAAATAACCAAAATTGAAGAGAAATGTCACAATCTTGTAGTTTGTTTATTGTTATGTATTTAAACTCTTGTGCAAGAACCACTCCTAAAAGAGATTGTAGAATCACCCCATGTGGTGCACTACGACTAGTGCAAATATAGAAAATTAAAGTAGTCACTTTCATTACAAGTAAATTCTAAATTAATCCTGAAGGTGATTATTCACTTAACTCCAAAGGGTGCATACTATGTTTCACACAAGGCATAACTCCAAAGGTCTGTTTGCCTTGGCAATTTTGTCTTTTCTTTTATGTTCCATTGTACTTTCAACATTATAGCTCATTTCTGACTTGCCCAAGTATTTCTTTTTCTTTGTTTCTTCAGAACCTCAAGGATCACACACCCCTATCAAGTACAAATGTCCCCATACACTCAACCACCTATATACCTACTACAAAGTTCCTCACCCCTACTTGAAAAATGCAACCATCGATACTTAAGATTAAGGCAATAGTGGCAAAGAGCTTTTTAACTCTTGTATCATAGTTAAGAAAATGAATGAATATTTACAATAGGCCAAGCCCTTAAATAGCATTTCCTACTCTAAGCTAAATGAATCTAACAGTTTGAGGAAAGCCAAAGATCTTCTTGGCTCATTCTTACTATACATTACTAATTTTAACTTCTTGTCTTATCTTATCCTATTCATATGTGGGTTAATTAGGCACCTTACAAATGTTATGGAAAGTATCAGCTCTTCCCCATACACAGCTTGTAGTGCTTTCCCCTTTGGAATTACTCCTCTAAAGATACAATGGTCTTTGGATTGCTTCCTACTCCAAAGATCTTACAACTACAAAGGTCCTACAACTAACAAGGTTTTTTTTGGTTCCAAATAATGTTGCACAAAATTTCCTTTTTCACTAGATTTTTTAAGGACTTTGGATTGCTTCCTACTCCAAAGATCTTACAACTACAAAATTCCTTCAACTAAGAAAGTTTTTTTGGCTCCAAATAATGTTGCACAAAATTTCATTTTTCACCAATTGTTCTAAGGAGAAGTCAAATTTCCATTGTCTGCATCCTCTATGATCTTAATTAATGGATCCCAAAGATCTTTGAAAAAATTCTTATTCTTTGTACTCATAACTTCCTCTTTGGCCTTTGCATTGAAGAGGTCTATGACATCATGGGTGATCATCTCTACCAAGGTAGGTCAAGTTGCTACTCTAGCCTCCTTCTCCTTCTTGAGTTCTTCTTGTGAAGCCTCTAGCCATAGAGCAACCTCCTTCATGTGTTCCACTATCACCTTTGAGGTGCTACATAATGCTTGTAACTTTTGCTATAGATCTCGAAATGCTACTAATTTGGTGCCAATGGGAAGCCCTTGAAAATATATTTCTAGCAAAGTAAAGATAGCTCCATTTGGACGGATAAGCACAAAGACATCAGCCTCATAGTGCATTGAGTAGAATTCCTTTGGAGTTGAAGACTCTTAGAAGTGGGATCCTTTGAGAGAAGATTCTTTGGAGTTCATTTGCTTGCCAAATCTTTATACCTGTTCCCAAGTTCTTTGTACCTTGGCATGTGGAAATATTGAAGAAAAGATAATGTGAAAGTGGTTAGGAAGATAAATTTTATAAGAATTAGCAGAGCTAACTTTGAGAATAAAGAAAAAAATGACTCAATCCAATTGGAAGCAAGTTTACAAGCTTGAATATCAACAGGAAATTTAAAGGGAAAGTTATGATTCGAGAATATAACTTTGTAACCAACCACAAAGGTATATATATTGATATATCATTATATTTATATTTTGATATATTAATTTTTATAATTTAATCAAAAATAAGATTTGGCAACAAGTAAATGAGATTTGGATTTTAGTTATGAACTAGATAAGGTATACAAGAAGGTCAAAGTCTTATGAACATCAAAAGCAATGAAAGTGAAAAAGCTATCAAACTAAGGGATCTTGATCATTATTGAATTAATAGAGAAAATCTTAAACTTGCTTCCTTGGAGTTTTTGTAAAATAAATTTATGATTTGAAGTATAATTGTTATACTACAAGAACACTCAAGAGACCCTAATGATAGTAAAATGTCAAAATGGAGCTTGGCATACAAATAATGTCGGACCTAAATTTTGCCCAAGGGATATCTCTCGAGATAATGTCACTAGAGATAGTGTGTATGAACCATGTGCTAGAAAGAGGAACAAGATGATATTGAGCACCATTAAATATACCAACTCAAAATGAAATCTCTTCACTTTTGAAATCTCTCATTTAATCTTTTATGCCAAAGGTCCCCATATATGGCTTATAAGATATAAATCTTTACCATATTTATGGTAAAGATTATATGAAGTGTATACTCTTCATGATCCTCAAAGTTAATCATAAGTGAGGTATGTTGAATTTGGTCAAGAGGAAATAATGTGCTAGGAATGAAAGGTTTTAATTAGGGAATGTAGAATTCAAGATCAATGAAAATTTTATGGGGAAGATCAAATTGATAAACTATAAGAAAACTAACTTTGAGAACGGAGAGTGACTAATCCAAGTAAAATAAGTCCGCAGTTTGAGAACCAATAGGTAAGAAAAGAAGGTTATAACTAGATATTATAACTTTGTCACCAACTACAAATTCAAATTATAATTTGCATTGGCATGTTCTTTTATGATCTTGGACAACAAATAATTGAACATTGGCTTCTTATAAAGAGAAAAACTTTGGCTTCCTATGAAAAAGAGATAAGGAATAAAAGAAGGTAGAAGTAGTATTATTAGGAAAATTGGAAAATGGGAGAGTAGAAAAACTATGAAAAACTAAAAATTACTGATTTTAAATATAAAAAATTAAAATGTATTAAAAAATTGCGTACTTGGATTTTTTAGTAGGTAATCTTTGTGACTAAAGCAAGTACTCTAATTGTTGCAAAATATTATCACAAATTTATGAAACATATCTTTTGAGGTAAAATTAATAGAGAATAAGAAGAGAAGATAGATGAGAAAAGATGGAATAAAATATTAGAGATTACCTATGGAATTATCATTATACTTGAGGTGTGCATGGTAACATCATGTGCTATGATTTAGCCTTTAGTGGATTACTAAGTCAAATTCACCAAAATGAGTATTTTGGGGAATTTGGCTTAATAATCATTATCAAAATTATATTAATTCATTGTTATAGAAATCTCTAACAATTCTTATATAGTTAAATAATAATTAGATCCTTTTAGATTAGAAATGGGGCTAACCTAGTTATAAGCCAACTTATGACTTGAATATCAAAGGAACACAAAAGTTAAGACTAGAAATAATAACTTCATCACCAAAAGGAAAAGATTAATAAGAATAATAATTATCTCTATGTTTTTTTTGAAAATTTTGGCCTTGTAGGAAGAAGATAAAGAAGAAGAAGAGTGAAGAATTAGAAACACTAGGAAGGTGGTGGAGTGATATGCTTTTATGGACTAAGAAATCTTGACCATAATGGAGAAAGAAAGGAGAGAATCTAATATTTACTTGATTGGATTTGTTGTAGTCAAACTTGGTACTTAAAAGGCAAGTTTCTCAATTAGTATAGTGTATGTTTAAAAATGAATAAAGCATATTTTCTAAGGTAAAGTTCCTATTCAATATATATTTAAGGTTGAAGCAATGGCCAATTTGGTACACAAAAACTTAAAAAATGCTTCCACTACAATCATGATTATAATTAGATTTGAAGATACTCAAGATGAAAATGCAAAGTGAAAAAGTAGAGCTTTGGCAAGTGAGTTGCATCTTTTATATCAACTATAGGAGCTAAATGGATTTGTTAACTCAATTTAATTTTGAACACAATAAGTGTAATAATAAGCCTTGAGTAATGACAAGGAGAGACTTGACAAGATCAAACCTTATATGCTCTTAATATGAGGTAGGAATTGTAATGGTTGGAAAAGAAATATTGATTTTAGCTTTAAAGTCTTGTTCTAATTAGTAAATTTTACAAAAATGAATGAATGCACAAATATCTAGAGCTATTTTTGGTAGACTTCAGAAGTGACCTTGTTACCTTCATAAATTTCATAAGAGCAAAAAAATGCATTAATATTTTGAGCAATGTTTTGAAATCACCACAAATTTTGATGAAGATTAGTAATCTTATCTACTCCAAAATGACTTTAGATGAAGATTTCATATGCTTTTCTTGAGTAAGATCATGTAGAGCATATATTTGATTCTTTTTTGTAACAACCTATTCTTGATGGAAAATTAAATATACTTATTATCCTTAATCACAAGTTGGGCTAAAAAAAGCTTGTAAAATAGATTTCCTTGCAATTTCTATTGGTACTTTGGCTTGTATGCTTGTTTTTATTTGACAATAATCATAAGTAAACATGATTTGAAATACAAAATTGCTTGTAGTTTGATCAATAATAGAGTGTTTAGAGTTAAGTAGGACTTTCTGACTTATACGAAAACCTAATGTCAAAAATTTGGAATTAATCTTCCAAACCATGATATTTGCTCTTCATGTGCTAAAAATGAAGGTGTTTCCAAAAGTAGCTTAAGGTGTATGTCCATAATCAATCCTAGGGCTTCCTCAAAAGATATTTCACTAAGTATAGACTATTGGAAATTGTACATGGTATCAAGGAAATCAATTTTACTTAGTAGAAAATTTACAATCAAATATAAACAATTTACAACTTCCCATTGTAGCAATTCACAAAGGAAGAAGTATCATAGTCAAATACAAAAGATAACTTGGGATCATATATGTAAGGTTGAACAACTTGATACCAAGTCCTTGTTGTCAAGGAGAAACCTTCTTGTTCTCATGAATTGGAATTTGACATTCCTACTTAAGAGATTAATAAGTGATTCTATAATAAGAAATATATAGATCATGGATAGAAGCTTACTAGCTCATTGAAGTGTTAACATGAATATGTTCCCTTGAAGTTGGCCAAAAAATGATAAGCCTTGATATTTTCCTTTCCCATCTTGATTCCTTTAGCCAAGCTTGACCTTATTATGTATGGGTTAGAGCTTACTAACTCACTAAATCATTGAACACCACTATAATCCCTTGGAGTTTGCTAACCTATTATAGCCTTGATCTTCTGCTTTTCCATCTAATTCCTTAAGCCAAGAACTTATTATCTAAGAAGGTAATCTTCTTGTTTTATATCTTGCATTTTAACTATTTAAAAAGTAGGTTTTTTTCATTGCAACACTTTACCAATGTGTGCATAATGAAAATTTTTTTTTCTTACTATAATTTAGAATATCATCTAAAAGTACCTCATTTTGTTTGTCCAAATATATTAGAGAATAATTTATGAAAATGGCAAGTGTATTGGTAGTCCAAATGAAGGCACATCCATTCAGAATATATATTCTTTGTGCAAAAACTATATTGAAAACATTCCCTAGTGAGATATGTGGTGCTAAAACCTTCTACAAAATCCCAACTTGGTAAATAGTTTTTGCTCCACTTGATCAATTGATCAAAAAAATCATCTTCACCATTAATTTATTTAATCTTGGATAGTTAATAAATTAAAGATGATCATATTTATATGAAATCCAGTAGTAGAAAGTATTGTGATTGATGAGATCATTGTTTATGAGTTATACTAAGGTCTTTCAGATTTCTTGTAATTTCTTTGAAGACAAGTAGATAGAGTTACTTATAAGTATATTTTTAGAAAGAAAATTTATCTTAATAATATTTCTTGATTAAAAGGTAAAAAACTAAAGTAAAACATTAAAAAATGAAATATTGTAGAATATCTTCTATCACTATTGAATTTGATGTGTCTAATTTTTCTTCTTTAGCTCCTATTGTACATTTGATGCATATTGCAATTATTAGTATCTCTTTCTTTATAGCCTACTCAATAGTAGCTATACTATATGTTATCTTCCATATAAATTTTTATAATAAGTGATATCTTTATAAAACATGAATGTATTGTAGTCACTTTAATTTTTCCTTTTGCACAATGATACAAGCTAAGGTAATGTAATACCAAGAGCTAGCCATATGATCTAGATGTGAAATTTGGTCTGGTAACATCTAGAATGATGTTTTACATGATGGTCAAAATAGATCAGATAGAAGTATCACCAAAAGAGTACTTCTACTAATAGAGTAGAAACCAAAATAGACTTGAGAACCTTAGAACCAATAGCTAGACATATGATTTAAAAGGTGAGAATTGGTCTAGTAACATCTGGAAAGATGATAGACTAAACAGATCAAAAAGAGGTATCACCAAAAGGGGACTTCTACTAATAGAGTAGGAACCGAAATATGTCTGAAATCTTTGAAAGTAATTTCGGAGGCCTAAATGGATGAATTAGACCTTGAAAATGTGCAGATCCCCCCCCAAAACAAAGGAGAGGATGGACTTTCATTCCTGGTTTGTCTCATCGAGAGCTTTCCAACAATACCTTACTCTTGTGATTGTGAGACTCCTACAAGAAGATTCTCTAAAAGATTCCCTCTGGTCAAAGCTTGTTTGACCAACCAGATAGAACCTAGACCTACATGTCACCCATCCAAGTCGATAATCCAAGGGTGGAGCTTACTGACATGTCACCTATCTGTGTGCCTAATCCTATGGTGGAGCTTCCTTGGAGGAGACCCTCTTTGTCTATAAAATAAAGAGAAGGTGCTCCTTTGGGGCACCGAATGTTGAGTGTGTAATCTGTGTTTTCTCTCTTCTCTTGTCCTCGGAGTATTACATGTAAGTTTAGAAATATATCATAGTTGAAGGGTGTAGCTATGAACTTCATTGACTCTCTATACTCTTATCCAATCTTGAGAAGTTTTGGATTAAGAGTTGAAAAGGTGAATGCTTTCTTTCATCAACCATCATAAGGAAATTTCCCTTCATTTGTGCATGAAAAGTCTCTTTGTGCCATTGCATTGATATAGAAGACAGAACTCCAAGCCAAGAATTAGGGAAGATAGAAGAGAAGAAATGAATAACATGAACTCCATATGCAAGAAATGGTCCAAGTATTATTTATCCTTGAGGTGAGTATAAGCTTGCTTCTTAGAAAATTTAGGCAATAATAGAAGCTCAAGTTACTTCTTAGCCTGTTTACTTAATTGCTTAACTCCTCCAAAGGTCATATGTATGTTTTCTTTATAGAACTTCCTAAGTACTTTCTAGAAGTTTTTAAGAAGTTTCTAGCTATAAGATGCTAAAAAATAAAATAAAAATCAAAAATACATATATTATTATTCATTCTCCTTTGCTGGTCAATGACATCTTTATCATATGATCTGATTTTAAATTTTTAGATGGCATTTTGAAGATGATAAAGGTATTCCCATAAAGAATTATGACAAGGTTAATTCTTCCAAAGAATTATGTACTCTATATATTAGTTTTGTCTTTGATTAATTGTACACGTAGTAAGGATCTGTTCAACTTCATACTCGTAGTGATCCTCAAACGGTGATATAGGTGGGCAAAGTTAAACTCAATCAAGAAAAGAAGATGAAATGTTTTGATATGGAGATGTGGACTATAAGATGAAAACTAGTATAGTATAGTAAAGGAGATTAAGTTAATAAGCAACAAGAGAGAGACTTTGAGAATAAAGAAGATACCAATCCAATTAAGAGTAAGTTTATAAACTTGATCAAGGATTAATGGAAGGTTATGATTAGAGAGCATCAATTTGCAACCAACAACAAAAGAAAAGTACGTAGAGGTAGCTACTTCTTTCTAAAGAGATGTGTAAAGTTTCACTTTTCCTCTAAAAGTAACTCGCTTAGATAAGAAAAGTACATACAACTACATCTTTCTAAAGTGACGTGTTAAGTTTCAATTTTCCTCTAAAAGTAACTCGCTAAGAAAAAGAGAGTCTCACGTGAGTTTATGGAACTAGATTTAACAACCTATAATAATTTTTACGATGTATCCTCTCTTGCAGTTTTGTTTTAGTCCGGGACCTGTTTAATTAGCGTTTTACGGGGTACACCTAAAATCCGGTAAAACTTTTTACGGGAAGTTTAAAAAACTTTTATACGGGCGGGGTATGAAATGTCCATAAGCATATAAAATTCTACGGGTTGTGAAAACGTGTGACCCTTAACTTTTTACGAGGTTATGGGGAATCAGTAAAATATCAGCTCGAAATTTTCGCCCATAATAAGTTCTGACCGTCAAATTTTCAATAAAAGCTTTTTACTGCATTTTTTAAGTTTACGAGTACTCATAAAAGAATTTTATCTCTTAATATACAACACTTAGCTGTAAACTTCTAGTCTCGTGAATGGGGGAACAGCCATAAGCTGTAGTTACCTTATAACATTATATGGCATTGCGATAAACCAAATGCTCCCTCAATTCCCTCTTGTAAATCTTTTTCTTCTTTCTTCTAAATGGATCCATGATTGCGACCGCATGTGTGCTCGTTCCTCAAGTTTCACTCTCATCAAGTATTTACTGGATGAACAGATCGCTGCAGTAAAAATTATCTTATCTTTTCCAAAATTATTTATGTTTGTCAATAGACCATAATTGCCCTCAACTTTTGCGCAAATGTCGATGAACTACCACTTCTTTAGAAATCGTAATTCAAAGTAACCAAGGAGTATCACACTCGATTGCACATATATATATATATATATATATATATATATATATATATATATATATATATATATATATATATATATATATATATATATATATATATATATATATATACACATAAATAAATAAATAAAATCTTTGCTATCTTTTTTAAATCAAAATACTTTAAACTCAACGGATTATGTATGATGCGTTGCGGCATGCAAGGTAGCAAAGTTTATGTCCTATCCTTAAGTTTTCAATTTTTGTTCTTTTTTTCCTTCTCGTTTTAGTCAATGTACATAGAAACTAAAAGATGTGTATGTTAGGGGGATATAACATAAAGGAACTTGCTATTTCCACCACAACACTGTACATTAATCGACCCTAAACTAATCCCAATGCTGGGGTCTGGGGTTAAATGTGGTGAGAATAGCGAAAAGTGTGGTGCAAATAGCACGTCCCTAAATTTAACCCAATGTAAATGGTGAAATATTCTATCTTGGCAAATGTAACTCCTCCTTTGATAGATGATAAATAGTAAGAGTCAACACGCAGAAATGATTATATAGAGCTTGAATGCTCAATGGTGAAATATTTTATCTTGGCAAATGTAACTCCTCTTTTTATAGATGATATATATTAAGGTTCAACAGGGAGAGAGGATTATATAGGGCTTGAATGCTATTCTCTATAAGCGCTGATGCGTAAGGATTGAACACCAGGCATAGATACATTCCGGTTCATGTTTCAGAACTTATGAGAAAAAGAGTGTAAAAGAAAAAGTAACTTACTTATAAATACATAAATATATAAATGTAGAATCCAGAACAATATAACCTTTTTACCGTATGTCTAGATACTCTAGACTTTGCTTGAAAGTTCTATTCACTCTTGTCGGTCATGCCAAGCAACTTGGAGTAGCAATTCGCAGAAACTTAATGGTTGCAGAGCTCGTCTTTAGTGAAAACTACTACGATGTCAAGCAATCTCTGGCAATGCTTGGATGTATTCTAACCACTTTTGTTCCTCCTCTTATGAACCATGTGGTTCCTTGTAAAATCATTGCATTCTATCACCCTCAGCCGGCGAGCAGATATGCCATATCATCATTTCTCTTCACTTATGCTTCATTTCATAAATACCAATGGAACAATCATGAACATCGAGTGCTAGGGGAATATATGTGCCGTCCTTTATCCCAATTTATAGTGCGTGCCTTGCCAGAACTTTGCGGTATTCGCGGTTTTAAACTTGCTGCGGAGAAAAATGAAAATAAAACACATATTTATTCAGTTGTTGCATGAACATGGCTTGATTGAGTAGGCTCATGGCTCACTCGCCTAGTAGGTTCTACTTGACAATCATGCCAACTTCTGTAATTATTCATACCTAAACAAAAGGATAGACACTCTCTAGTGAAAAGGACAAGAAGTGCTGGTTCCTTCATCACCGTGGGGTTTCTTGTGAACTAGGTACTTAGAAAGTTAACGGTATAGAGATTACAGTTGTAGGGTAGCCAGGTCATGGCTGTATTGGATTGGACTAGTTCAAATCTTGGAGACCGCGAAGAGCGAGTTGGTTAGAATTTTGCGTTATGCTTGCTAATCTCATCTTAGTTTAATCATTCATCTGATCGTTCATCAATTCAACAGATTCAGAAGTAGTTTACTTATGTCCACTCCACTGCCATGCTCGTCTCTAGGGACCTCATCTTCTGTTTATAATATAGATGGAAGAGGAAAGTTCTCGTGCTGAAAGGATCATGTTTAAGTTTTTATTCCAAGCATAAGGCATGAACACTCATGCCACGGTAGTTACTGTCTTCGTGTGTCAAGCTCTCGAGAAACTCAAAGCATTTTGGGTAGACGTCGTCAGGAAGTATATAGTGCAATCTACAATACGAGACGAAACTAAATACTTTGGTCAGTGAAGTAAGACACATTCTTCCGACTACGGAGTTTTGATATTCTCTCGATAATTTTATACAGTAATATTACGAAAGATTAGGTGCTTCAACTGCAGTGGTGCTTTTTCCCATTCACCACTATAATGAGTTCCATGTGTTGGCGGATTCCTTGTGCCAGGTACCTTGCGGCTGACATTCTCCGGAGTTAAGTCAATCCGATCGCACAACATGTCAATATTAGAAATTCTTAGTGTCTATGTTTCCTTGTGCATGGGCTGCATTGATGGAGATGATTGGGAACTCAGTAGTAGCAGTGTTCTGGTTCATGCGGCGAGTCGCTTGAGAGAAGGAGACGATTGTTCACAGCAGCATCACAAGCAGGTGACTTTTGAAGCTGGGAAGTAATTTCGAGGTCCGGAGCCAGCGGAGACAGATGGGAGGATCAGATGGAGATAGCCAGCAGCAGCAGAAGCGCCATGTCTACTGCATTGGAACTTTGGATACGAAGGCTGAAGATCTTCGCTTCGTCGCAGGGTCTTTGAGATCAGCTCTTTCAAAATTTTTGCCCTCTTCGCTGCATGTAAGTTGGGTCAATTTATACTCGAGATTCCTTGTGAAACTGAGCAATTGTATTCAATTTTCATCACGCTGCATTATCCTGAACTTCAGGAATCGATGCCAGGTTGTGGATATTGAAGGATTTAGAATCTTTTATTAGTGAATTCTTCTTCTACTTGTACATTGGTGAAAATCGCATCGCATATATAAACATCTGAAAAGGATGCTAATCTCTATGAAGTGCAGAGAGACGAACGAAGTGCTTACTGTTGAATGCATTAAATTCCTGTGCTGATGTGGGCTGGCTGGAGACTCCTCTGATCCTCCTCAGTTTCTTTTGTTAGAAAGAATAACCAGAAAATGAGTCGCAGTTGTTGCAGCACCCACTAGACATTGCAGTTTGTATTGCTCAGAAAACTCAGTAAAATGATCAAGGACATGAAGTGCAAAAGTTCTTATAAATATTTCCCCGTGGCTTGAAATCTTGACTTGTCGCATTACTGGACATTGAAGAGTCTGTCCAGTGCTGCACGATATGAAGTGTATTGATAACGTTTTGCAATATCTGTTGTGCTAAAAACCTACGCTACTTCACCTTTCGGGACCAGAGGAGCAGTTGTGTAGAAAAACGTAGACTTTGTATACATGGTGCCAAATTCCCGTGTCCGATAAGAAGAAACGAACATTCTAATCTTGTTTCTATGTTCAGGTACAAGTCGTTGTGGTGGATGTTTCCACCAAGACGTTAACTGAGGAAGAACAGGAGGGTAAGAGTGAAGAAGCAGATGTAGGAAGAGAGGAAGTCCTTCTTCATCACCCTGATATTTCTAAGAGATTAGTGCAAGACCTTCCCGATGTGAGGGGAGAAGCAGGCACGACCATGGGCGAAGCCCTTGAACAGTTTCTTAAAAAACGACAATCAGCAGGATCACTAGTTGGAGTGATAGGTCTTGGAGGAAGTGGAGGAACTTCACTGATTGCACCAGGTTTTAGAGCTCTTCCGTTGGGGATACCTAAATTGATCGTTTCTACCGTAGCCAGTGGAAACACTGCAATTTACGTTGAGTCTTCAGACCTCGTTCTGGTTCCTTCGGTGGTAGATGTTGCTGGCTTGAACAGTGTCAGTCGAAGGATACTATCCAATGCCGCCGCATCTCTTGCTGGTATGATTGCTTACAGAGTTGGAAATGAAAGGATGGATGAGGAGACTACAGACAAGTCGGTGGGATTGACAATGTTTGGAGTGACCACACCTTGCGTAACTGCTGTACAAGAGAGACTCACAGCACGAGGTTACGAGACCATGGTATTCCATGCCACCGGAAAAGGTAAGTTCTTCTACTGTTTCAGGGTAGCACTTTTATTTCCTTGTTGAAGTGAATGCTCTAACACTGATGTTCAAACATCCATGGGAACAGCTTTAAAATTGTTCTTGTAGAATACTTACCGGATAATATATCGTCTAGTCTTACCCGCTCCTACTCTTAAGCTTCGTTAAGTCCTGTGAGATGATTGGCAGACACCCAATTAGTTCCTATTAAATACTTCCTCGTAATGCTTTAAAAAACAAACTAGGATACTAGATAGGGGATAACTCCTTGGTTCTAAACACAGTGTCCAGGGTACCTAAGTTGGAGAAGATAATCGGTTCTATCTTACTAGATCGGCTACAGCGGCCTCTAGAGAGTCAGATCTGCTTCTATATTCAGTTTTTCTTGCCAACATTTGAATGCCAGCAGATTAATTGGTCATTTCACACCAGTAATAGGAGCGGTAGTCTTCAAAACCACCTGTAAAGTCTTCGTATAACTGGGCACCCTCTGTCTAGAACAGAGGTGCCCAGTTCTCTGCTCGAGGTAAAGGCCATTTGTAATTTATTCAATCGATACCGGTAGGAAAAGGGTTCAGTCTCCCAGGTTACACCATCATGTGGATCTGATTGAATCGTTGCAAACACTTTAAGTTGGCGACGAATGTGAGATTGAAAACTGTAGAGAGTCCAAACCTGTTGCACATCACACATGTTAATCCAAGCTTTGCAACCCGAGACTATAGGGCAGTGTGCCAGTCAAACTGGACATCAAGAGTTCATGTTGGCCTGAATTGTAGATGAGTTTTTCCCGAGTTTAAGGTTAACACTGCTTTTCAAGTATATCATAAGAAGTATCATCGCTCATACATTCGCTTATTTTACTAGTCTTTCAGAGGATATTAAGCATTAGATCACAAGAGGTATGATATCGGCTGCTAAACAGAGAGGAGTAATATTAACTTTTCTAAAAGCTAACACTCGAATCAGTAGACATATGTGCTTAAAACTTGTGATTTCTTGAGCAGGAGGACAAGCTATGGAAGGTTTTGTCGACAAAGGCATCATCAAAGTATGTAACAATCTTTGTGCTATCCGTTCTATTACTCTTTGCAGTTTGTGTTGTCGGTGGACTTCAGGATTCATTGCATTTCTCTGCACGATAATTTTGTTGGGCTGCAATAGCAGCTAGGCAAAAACTCACTTTTGTACTGGAACCATGCCTTCTTGAACACTTTCACGGGTGGTGTGTTTTCCTAATATGTTGTAGAGATGACTTAAGAAAGTATTAAAAAGAGTTCATTACAGAGATTGTTTTGATGTCTCAGGGAGTGCTAGACATCACAACTACTGAAGTTGCTGACTTCATCGTGGGCGGTACAATGGCCTGCAAGAGCAATCGTTTTGAGCTACTTTTGAAACGTCAAATACCTGTCGTTCTGAGTGTTGGAGCATTAGATATGGTGAACTTTGGAACTCTGGACTCCGTTCCACCTCAGTTGACCAATCGAAATCTCTACGTCCACAACAAGCAGGTATATATCGTTGTTCGTCCTAGGTGATGACACCCTCCACTTTCATCGAGATTGGATATCGTTACAGCTGTGGCAAGCGGCGACTGCTATTTTGCTTCCAGATACTGGATAGCTGCAAGTATCTAGCATTTTATACAAACTAGACAAGTAATGAAGCAGCAATACTTGACTCTTACCTCAGACAGAGACTGTTACCAAGTCCGTCACTGGACTCCAAGATGTCTGACCTGGATTGAAGTAATTGTTTTGGCTCAAGCCCTCTCGTACCTACCTCTCACTTATGTCCTTCATCTCCAGGTTACTCTAATGCGGACAACCGTGGAAGAAAATCGTAAATTTGCACAATTTATTGCTCAGCAATTGAATAAGTCATCTGCGCCTGTACGTGTCTTACTACCAGAAAAAGGCATTTCTGCACTAGATGCTCCGGGAATGCCATTCTATGATCCAGATGCGACAGGTGCCCTGCTGCAAGAATTGGAACAAGCAATTGTGAAAACTTCAGAACGTCAAGTAATCCACCACTTCTCTTCTCTGATGCTATTGGGATTTATGTATTGAGGCAACAGTTCGTCCTCCATCTATTGTGGCTCCTCTCTTCTGCGTGGCTCCTATTCTTCCCACGAGCTCTTGACAAACTTCCATTTTCAATAGTAAAGACCAAAAACTTAAAATATGTGGAATTAAGTTACAGGAGTATCCACGCTCAAGTGAACATGCTCGACACCCACTGTTGGGTTGATTTCATAGCCAACTCGATTTGATGCAATTTTGGTTATTCGAAACTTTGTTTATAATTCCTTTGCCCCCTTCAAGTATCACACCATTGACTCCTGTTCATCATCTTTTGGAGATGGGCTATCATGAGTGAAATTAAGTAGCCTTGGAGATTTTCCATTGGCAATGGAGTACTCGGGCTTATTTCTTTAAAATTGTTTCCACGTTGCTGTACATCGCATGATATTCTCTTTGTCTTATTGATTTTTGTCAATGCCTGCACAGGTGAAAAGATTGCCTTATCACATTAATGACCTGAAGTTTGCTGAAGCACTGGTCTCAGAGTTTTTGGATCTCACAGCTTCCTCCACCTTTAATAATGACAAGCAAAGATCAACTCCTCAATTATCCAAGCGATCTTCCACTTCAACTAGCGAAATCGAAGAAGAGATCCCGTCTCAGAGAGTTCTGCCACGCAATAGATCCTCTCACTTCCAAAGACCAGAATTGTGCAACTTTCCAGCAGCGAAACAAGGTACCTGCTCTTGTACATAACACGTATTCTTGACAGTGCACTATTGAATGGGTGAAGGAGCAGCCAACCGTAGCAGATCTACCTCGTTTTGAGCTATTCATAACTGTCATTCCAGATCATAAGATCTTGGCTGGAAGAAAGACTTATATTTCTCTCTGTTGCGAGATTTTCTACTGGTAAATGCTGAGAATGGGCAGCAGTCTAGACAAGGCTGAGAGCAGTTCGCGTGAATGCAGCACAAATCTTTCATTGAGCCGTCCTCAACTAGAGATGAACGCGTTTTGATTTTTTATCTTTCAAATCGCTGCAGAGACATTTCGTATGTATGACACTTTACTTGGGAATCTAAGGAGTCAAATATCAAAAGGTGTGCCTATTATTGGAGCTGGAGCAGGGACTGGAATATCGGCCAAGTTCGAAGAACAAGGAGGTGCAGATCTCATTGTCATCTATAACTCAGGGCGTTTTCGAATGGCCGGACTGGGTTCATTGGCAGGTCTTTTACCTTTCAAAGATGCAAACGCTGTAGTGTTGGAGATGGCAAACGAAGTTCTACCGGTAATCTACTTGGTTTGCCCCGGACCTTTACAGTGAATATGCACTTGTCTTCGTGAACGAACTAGACCATGGTTGTAATAGTCCTTATTCAAGCCTAACATCTAGCGTTTCTACATATCTTAGGTAGTCAAACATGCGCCAGTTCTCGCAGGGGTATGCGCCACGGATCCTTTCAGAAAAATGAGTACTTTTCTACGTGAGTTGGAAAGCATCGGATTCGTGGGAGTACAAAACTTCCCAACAGTAGGCCTATACGATGGTAACTTTCGCCAAAATCTCGAGGAGACAGGAATGGGCTACAGGTAACACTTTCTTTTGTCTTGTTCACTATCTATTCGAGACATGCTCCTATATCCATAAGTTTGTTGTATCTTTTAAAAGTTTACTCTGCTCGTGTCTTACTGCTCAACAATATCAGTCTTAGCGAAGCAACTTGTTGTCTACCGCAATAGCACGAAGTTTGCGTTAATTCAAACAAGAAGAGAGCTCATGATTGTTGAATATTTCATTCCTACAGCTTGGAGGTGGAGATGATACGAGAGGCCCACACAATGGGGCTGTTAACAACTCCTTATGCATTTACCGTATCGGAGGCCCGTGCTATGGCAGATGCTGGTGCTGACATAGTGGTGGCGCACATGGGGTTGACAACAGCTGGCTCAATTGGAGCCCAAAGTGCACTCACCTTGGACAAAAGTGTTGAACTTGTGCAAGCTATCGCGGATGCTGCATACCAGATCAACCCGGATGTCATCATCTTATGCCATGGAGGTGCTTGTTGAGCTGTGTCCGTATTGATTATGTGGCGTTTCGTTGAAGTACATTATATAGCTACTCGTATCGTTATTGACATCTCCAGATAGGTAAAACTATGTGTTCAACTTTGTTCTGTACTGTAATCACCATCCAGTCACAGGGCAAACGAAGCCAGGAAGTTTGCTACGAGGAGTTCCAGTATCGTACTAATGATCGTGGTGTCCGATTCTGCACAGGACCGATTTCGGGACCAGAAGAGGCTGAATATGTTCTGAAACGAACACGAGGAGTTCATGGATTTTATGGTGCATCCAGTATGGAAAGATTACCCGTGGAAGAAGCTATAACAAATACGGTCCGTCAATATAAAGCAATTAAACTGGATCATAAAAGCATTAGAGGAAAGTAATCTGTGTTTTACGATCACCGCGAAAGTATGTTATACTTATTGCTATGTTAATGTTTAGTATTGAGGATGATTCCTTGTGAATAAACAAATTACTTACTGCACCGTCAATCCAGTCATTTCCTGGCATCTGATACTATACTGGCTCGTATCAAAACTGGACCACATCCTTATTCGTATCCTGGGGAGTTTGGGACACATATGTATGTTATTAATGAGATTATTCTTTTATACCTCCATCATTAGTGAATAGTCAACAGTATTGCCCTCATGACTTCATTAAGGCTACTGAAAGGTGTCATTCACAAAAGTGGCCTGCTGATTCCTGTACTCGAAGCATGTTATGTGTTTAAAATGGCGTGTTTCGGATCATATGATGTTCATGCTCTGTAGTGCAAAAGACTGAGATTTTGGTCGATAAACATCCGTACTTGCTAATTGCACTCAAGTCCTAAAGCAACCGGAGTTTACACAAAACCATTGTTATCATTGGCTATTCAGCCTTGTCTTGTCTTGTCAAACTTATATCATAGTTTCTTGTTGCCTGTGGGTCCGAGCAGAAAGACTTGAAGGACACGAGACACTATCGAAAGATTGTAGGCAAATCATCATGGATATGCATGGAAAGAGAACTCAAAAGCGGTTTGAAAAGGAAAGCCGTGACACTTTCTACTCTCTTTTCTATAACGTACCACAGTTGGCTGCAGCTTTAGACTTCCTTCTCACGGGAATCATGAACGAGGCACTACACTCTTCTGTCTCCAGTATAATCACACGCAACTCATCACCTTACTCACTCGCTTGTTGTGAGTTTAGGGTTGCAGGGCCACCGCAGGTTGTATGGCAAGTTCTGTTTTGAACTTTTGAAGTCAAGTCAATGGCACTATCACATTGTCGGTAGTGTCAATAGACATCTCACTGGAGAAATAAAGGTCAAAGATCTCTCTTGACTAGACACTACATCACGGAAAGGGAGGCTACATTACAGTCTGCATTTGCTTGGCTTATCGTGCACATCCCTGGAATCATCAGTGGAGCATCTCATTTCCGCTTTCCGTTCCCAAGGTTGACCTCGTTAGTCTTCCAGTTGGCACCTGAACTGCACTCGTGTAGCATGCTCCTTGTACCACCCCGAGGTTTTGCGAAGTTTCATCAGCATTCTCCTCAAAGTTGGCAATTAATCCGGGGAAAAGTGAGCTGCGGCCACTTCCGACACCAGTCGAGCCTCCTACTGCTTTCTTGTTGGTTGAAGACCTGCCAACGATAAGATAAACGTGTACATAGTTCTCGATGCCTTCATTCTTTTCTCGGAGGTAGTTGGAGACCCCGGAGAAGACTGTTGTCTTCACTTCGTATCTGAATGTGGAGAATCTTTGTTGTCTTATCTACTACTGTAGTAAGAGGTTCTACTAGACTGTCGTGCTGGTTGCAAGGAAATCTAGAAAGGTGTCTCGTTGCTCATGCAAGGTATTGCAGGAAGTCAAATTTAAAGAAGTTTCGTCACATGAGCGTGGGTGTGACTCGATACATGCACAGATGCTGCTAAGTATTTACAGCAACCGACGAGAGCGCCAGAGAACGGCGCTTGGCGAGACTTGTTAGAGTGAACAGTTTGGACTACTATATCAGTGGAGATATACATTCACAAGTGGGAATCCATGGTTGGATAGCAGCTTTGGGAGTAACCAATTGCAGATGCACACGTCCCTGGCGCTTGACAATACTGTGAAACTCTTTATCGCATCACAGTGTGTCCATCATCGTCTGTTTCATTTCCGCAATATCTGCCTATCCTGCTGCCCTGCAACCGGGAAAGGAAAGGTCAACATAAGTCATCGCCGTTTCTTTCAATTAGAGATAAAGGCGACCGCGTAGAAAAAATGAAGGATGGGAAGACCCCATCAAGCAAAAAAGTAACAGGGAGCTAAGCCCCAATAGAGTCTGTATGAGAAATCTGCCCTACCGAGCTATGCAAGTCGTACGGTCTACACACAACAGTATTTCTTTCAATTGGGTAGGTCAAACTGCAAACTAGTATTAATCTCACCTGTTTAAGGTATTCCTGGGTAGCTGAAGACAGTCCATATTCGGGTAACACCCAAATATGGACTGTCTTCCACTGTGTTACCCCTATATGGACTGTCTTCCACTGCGATCTCCTCTCGGTCAAAGAAAGTAGGGTACAAAGTGAAGTAAAAGAGAAAAGGACGACCGCGTTGAAAAAATGAAAGATGGGAAGACCGCATCAAGCCGTACAAAGTGAAGTATAAGGAGATGTAAGACAAGAAGACATATGAAGAGCTACTCCAAAAGCTATTCTACAAACCTATCGCCTTTGGAGCTCGCCTTCAATGCATAACGTCTAGTCTTGCTAATCTAGGTGAAATCTTATGAGAGATTCTTATGTCTTTCTTCTGAGACTACAGAAGAGGAGGATTTATTGAGAGATCAACATTGACCAACTTAAGTTTATAACCCTCACCATGGAACTGTAGCTCCATAGCAATATCTACCTTCATAGTCTCTTCTTCTTCTTATCCTACGCGGGTTGCCACATCCTTCAGTTTTCCTACGCGGTCGCCTTTCTTCTATAGGGTCTCTTTATATTTTGTGATACCCACCTTCATGTCCGGGTAGGTCTAGCTGCCCAGATGGCCAGTCAGGAGACCGTTCTCTTGGATCCCATGGACGAATATTCTACTTTGTAGCCCGCTACGAGGCACTCTTTCAGTTCACGTTGGAAACAAGTTATTGGAGTGCTTCTGCTACAAATAAGAAACGGTTTCTTCAGTCCAGGGAGATAAAGCATTTGCCAAGGACAGCTCAAGTACAAGGTGTAGATTCCGAATGGGGTGGAACTTTGGACGGAGGTCGATACTAAAACAGAGCACGAGGTGCATAGCACTTCGTCTTCTAGCTTCACTCTCCTTTTGGGGTCATGAGGACGGATTGTAACACCTAAATAACTCCAACTACGAGTTTGTGAACAGTCCGGAGACTCCGGGAGATCATAAAATGCATATAGCATTGACCTCAGAATTTTGTACAAATGATCGATACATTTAACTGGAATATAGCTTCAGATTGTTGAAGTGTAACTCTTCTCACAAATTTCTGAAGAGAGCTTGAGCCCAGCGGACTTTTCATGTCCAAACAACAGAAGGGGATCTTTGTACAAATTCGTGCCTACTGACAATAATGTATCTCCTCCATACAAAAAAGGGTTCAAGATCATGTCTTTCTTAGAATGAGTAAATGGAACAGGACTTCATTTTGGCAGATTCCACAACAAAAGTAGTACGTCTTGGTACCTAAGCTCTCCTCAGATCGATTGCACTCAGCAAGGAAAGAGAACTCTAGCTTCTCATCGTTGATTGATATCCTAGAGACCACAGTGAGATCTCTGATCTGGTGATGAACTCATGAAATGTCTAACCTGGTTTCTATAACCTACTTATAACCTACTTTCTCTGGAAGCAAGCAGCAAAGTCTTGCACAACATCCTTCGAACCTATATCCTAGAACCAAAAAGAAGAAAAGGCGACCACGGAGGATAACAAGTAGGATGGGAAGACCCATCAAGCCATCAAGCCGTAAGAGGTAAAGTGGGGCTAAGTCTCAATAGTACGAGAAATCTACCCCACTGCACGTAAGATATCTGATTTCTGCAAGAAATAGTCAAGTTAGTGATACTGAGCCGCAATAATATCGGTACCCACTCCACCTAAAATATCTGAGTTATGCAAGAAATAGTCAAGTTATCATGAGCTATCCTAGAATCAACAAAAGGCGAAGGGTTCAAACACCAGAAACAATAGCGAGCTCAAGCAAAGTACGACACTGAACAACTAGTGTGATGATGTTGCTCCTTCATATCAACAGCTCGTTCTTATGGATACATTAGGGGATTTCACTTTAGAATTTTTGACGTCCGTCAAAATTTTCTTTTAGATCTATGGGACATCCCATAAATTCCTTCGGGGTGTGGGTGGGGTACCTGAACTCTATGGGTATTTCCATAACCCTCTACAAGTTAAAGGATCATGATTTTACTGGTTATGGGATATCCGGCATACCATGAGAACCAAAAATGCAAGCCGAAATTTCCACTAGTGAATTAAAAACTGCTAACGTTAAAAGTTTATGAATCCATTCCTAAATAGTACTCATTTGGTTTACGGGTCCGATCCAAGAGAGGTTTACGGGACCAACCCACCCCTCTTAAATCTCCAAATTCCAGAAGTGAACCCTCTGTTAGTGTGTTTCAAATTTAGTGTTATCATTTCCCATAATACCCCGTCAAATTTTGTATGGGAAGTCTTAAATTCAGTAGTGAGAGGGGGGTTTTAGATTTACCTTTTATGGATTCCATGAATATCAGTAAACAAATTAATGGACAGTCTGTAAGAAATTTTTGTGGACGACGGGCAGGAGTACAGGGGTGTCTATAAATATATGTGTTCAATGCTAAGATTTAGGCTACCCATAGATGTCCGTAAAAAAAGTTACATGTGCTCAACGAAATTCCGTAATGTTTTTTCAGGTATTTTAAATTTATATTTAAGCTCATGGAGCTTAAGGTTATGGAGCTCCTGGATATCCCATAAACATTTACTATCAAATTAATGGGGAAATCTCATTTCAACGCTTATGATTTACCTCTTAGTTCTCCTTACATGTTTGACTCTTGCTACGATGTGTCAAGAAACTTACCAAATATATTTCATTTCAATTAAAAAACTGTATTTAAGAACTGGACGCCCAAGGGGTTACAGGTACCTATAAAAGGTTTTATGGATTTCTGCGAAACTCTGGTGAGATTCGGTCCTCAATTACCAGTTCATTTCTATAATTCGTCACTTTTTATTGTTAACTACTCTCTTTTGACTTCTCGTAAAACTCCGTAATTCGTTTTATGGGTAATACGGCTCCATGGACAAGGTGATTTATAACTTGAAGATTCTCATTCCATTTCTGTAAATCGTCACGTTCTTATGCTAATTACTCTTCCGTGCGTTCTAATAGATTTCTTTAATTCGTTCTTTAATCCTCTTCATTCCAAGGCTTGTGGCACATTTGCGGTCTCTACACAATTGTAAACGATCTAATCACGTAGCATTTCCTGAAAGGCAAAATTGGAAAATCACTATCATATCAGCATTGAAAAAAGTGTTCTGATGGTATCCTGTGTATCCATTGCACGTCCACGTTTCTGACCAAGTAGCCGAGTCCACGTTCCTGGACCACGCTTCTCGAGGCAATATACTGTTTACACAGACAGCCCAGATTTGGTTATCTCGGCCTAGGAAGTTCATGCACGGCACCCGGATGACTTGTAGTCCATGACTGAACGTTTTGCAGCTCAGATCACGTGTTGGTTGGCTCTTGCGTTTGAGTTTGTGGCGCTTTCCAGCATCTCAGCTTAGTGCTCCTGGTGAAAGACAAACACGAACCAATTACCAAATCGCGGTACAGGAGAAACTATGCGATTCTTGTCTTATTTCGGAACACCTTGTGGTCCAGGAAATTGCAGGTTTGTTTTCTTGCCACATGTTGTGAGTTAGTCGTTTTGTAATTAGCGGATTGGTAACATATTTTCTTGCCTTAGATTTTCGAGGCCACGAGTTTAACTAGAGCGCGATGAGCCGGACATGGTTATGAGGTTTACGCACTCAAATTGAGTTGTGTCAAATGTACAGGAGTTTGATGGAAATATTCTTATCCTTGGTTTGGTTGGAAATGACGTTGTCTCATATTTTGGATGGATTCATTCGATGAGGGGTTAGTTCCACCTTTATCTTGCCCCAACCCAAAAACCATAAATATGTCTTATAGCTGCAAACGCCAAAGAGTCTACAAATTGAATTTAGGTTTCCTTATGTGATTTTCTCTTGGTTGTCCCCATGGACTTTTGGCTGGTTGGTCCTAATACATTGCCAACACAAAGAAATCAACAATGGCAACTAGGAACAAAGTGAACACTTGTCAAATAGCAGATACACCACCAAAGAAACATAAATCTGAAGGTGAACCCATGGTATAATACTATTGTACACTACTTGAAATTGCATACTCAAGAGTTGTAAATGCTTAATTTGACGATCTTCTTCTTGTCATCAAATAGGAAAGAGTGGAAAATTGCCAAATAGTGGCAAGAACTCCAAAGAAACCGCTGATACCTAAATTTTGGTTCTTCTTAGATACTTCAAAAAGTTTCTACAAAAGCCAAAGAAGAATGTCATTACTCCTATTACATTACAAGGCCAAAAGGTAAAGAATTCTATAATAAATACATGCAAAATAATGGGACCACTTAGGCATATGTAGAACATCACATAAGTAAATTGGACAAGAATTGAGGTACTCACAATGATTTTGTCCTTGTAGACGGCCAAGAAAGAGATCTCAAGAATCTGGTACAAGAGCTCAAAGATCTTCTCTTACGAGTAAATAATTCAATTATCAACAATTGTGGAATTTCGGTAGAGGGACATCTTTGAGTTCATAAGGAGGTAATAACAAGTGCACTGACAAATTTGATTAGTGACACTTAAGGAACCAGATCTAGTGCTATATAGCTACCTTGAATGAGTAAAAAAAAAAACCAATGGTGATGGGAGCAAAAGTCGGGCCTGGGTGTATGGGCAGAGTGGCTCTAGCATTGCCCCAATTCTAGGGTGCCATTAGGTACAAGGAACTCCTCTCCTTCCTATGAAATTCCTACCAAATTTGTTGATGTTCAAGTCCGGCCAATGCTCCCATCACCACTCCTACACATTGGAATTAGATCAAATTAAATCACCAACTATTCTCCCACAATAATGAATGAAAGTGAATTATTGATTCTAGAACCACATGCCTTGTTACTACTTGAACTGGCTGCTGCTAGTTCTGAGCCAAATTTTACTATTAAGTCTACTTCTCACGAAATTGACACAAAAGAAATAAACAAAACTCTAATAGTATCATAATAGGACATATGTAAATCAAACCATCTACATAAACCTCCAAAGAAGTATATCTAGTGTGATTATTCTTTTATGGATTATGCTAGTCAGTGCTCTCTTGAAAATGCAAGGAATGTACATCATCTAAAATCATCTAAAGTAAATTACAAGTAAGAAGATGAAAGTGATTTTTTTCTAGTATAATAAATTATTTGGTAGTTTATGGGAAAATATGAAACTGTTTATCCATACTGATAAAGAAGTGCTACATATAGGATTCCTGAAAGAGGAAGGTCATCTATATCCAGGATATCTTGGTCAAGACATAGAATATCCTTTACAAGACAAGAACTAAGGGAAAGTAAAGCAAGACAAATTCCTCAACATTCCAGAAATACTTGAGCCATTTGTAGAACTAATATAATTTTTTTCAAAGTTAGAGGTCAAAAGAAACATCTAAAGGGACTATACTTTCTACTTTGACTTTTGACTATGACTCTCAAGTTCATAAGATAAAGCTCAATATTAAAGTTATAAGGGTCTCCAAAGCCGCCAATTTCTATCATTGGTTCATGAGAAAAGCCACAAAGTAATATAACCAATGTACTAGATAAAAAATTTCTAAAATGAGCTACGGCAAATAGATCTAAATTTTTAAGTTCTGTCCAATCTAATCTCCAATTCCATGATATATATTCTCCGTTAATGAGAAAAGGGAAAAAACAGTAGATAAAAGAGGTCTAAAACGAACTATGACAAATAGATCCAAATTATAAAGGGCTTTCCGATCTGGTCTCCAAAGGCGACCATATCTACTCATAAGAAAAGACATTATGACCTCATTAAACACACAAGGTGATATAGCCAATGCATAAGAGCTCTAACATGAGCTACGACAAATAGATTTCTTTGTCTTTGTCATATAATAATAGTTGACTAAGAACAAGGAATCTGTCTTTGAAAATACCGGATTGGTAGTAAAAACAAGAAAGAGTATAGAAAAAGAGATAAGATCCGCAAAGTATCCACCATCCTCTCCAGCTATCTAAAAGATGGGTGTGCATTCTTTTAATTCACTCGTAAAACAGCCCAATTTATATAGATACCGAAGGAATACCTTTAAAATATATAAACAAAAAGAATGCAATATAACAAAATAATTCAACATAAATAAACCAATCTTTAGATGGAAAAGAATGGTGATAAAACGTTTCATGTAAAGATGTTGTAACGAACATACTAATAAAGAGATGTTAAACATGCCAACAAAGAGTAGAAAATGTCATACTTATATTGAAACCATATTGACGTTATCAGCTAGAGTTACCAATAAACTATCGGTTTTATCGAGCATATGATATCTACATAGTTGAAGACGTCTCATAGAAGGCTATGAAGGTCTGGTCTCCAGATCTGCTTTATCTCAATCGAAAAGAGCTCTCGATGTTTTATGTCCGTTCACAGACAGAACATGGACATGGAGACGAAGCGCAGAGGAAGCCGGCGGACGGAAATGAGAACATCGCTTTCCAGCAACCGTGTCTCCCAAATGCAGGCAAGGGCGCCACGTAGGAGGATTCTAAGTTGCGCAGTCCATCGGCAGGTCCTCTTCTGCGACGGCGGACATGAAAGTACCCACTGGCCGGTTGCCTCAATTTCCTGCTGTTCGATTCCGACGGGCCTCCTGTCACAGTCAAGTCGCTTACTGGATACGTGATGTAGGAGACGGCCTAGTATGAGAAGTGCAGGAGTAGAAGAAGATAATTTGAAACCGGAGGAAATTCTAGAGAAGGTCTTGTGGTCTACCACAAGACAGAGCAGGAGAGGGATCGGAGTCCAGGAGAAGCAGAAGTGAATAACGGGAAGACACGATCATGGCAGAGCTTCCGACTCCCGCAGCAGCAGGAGCTGAAGCTGGCCACGAGGGAAATGCGGTCGGGCATGCAGCACCAGTTCATGGTGCTACGAGCGGAGTAAGTAGTTTGATTGTTTGTAATGATTTCGTCGACTTCTGTTTTCGTCAGAGTTTGCAATCCAATTGCGGTTGTGAGTCCAAGAAACTGGTAGTTGGAGTGTTTTCTGGAGTTTGGAGTAATTAAGGATTGGAAGATTGCTTGGGCTTTCGGAATTAGTGATGGTCTGTTGCAGCTGAATTTTCGCCTTAGTTTCCGGTCGTAGGATTAAGAGCGTAAAGCTTAATGGTGCTGGAGCAATGGGTAATGATTCACTGATTCTGTAAAGTATTGTGACACTAGTCCATGATTTGATCGTTTCACTTTTGAGCGCGCGAGAGACTTTTCCATCCAAGCAAAATTTGAACAGCAACAGCCGTCGTGTATGGTCGAAGGGATTGGGGATCCACAGCTCTTCTTTGGAGTTTGCAAACTGGAGTGGAAGGCTGGTTGAGAATCAGGATTTAGTGATAAGTCCGTTATAGCTAAATTTCCCCTAGGTTTCTGGTCGCAGCAGGAAGTATGATGAGCTTGAACACTCTTCTATACATTGTGTATGGTCGTCCGTGGCTCAATTCCGCTCAGGAACATTGGTTGGTGTGTTTTGCGTAAATCTATTGGCATGTTTCTTATTGGTCGAGCGTTAGATGGCCTCGTTTCAATCCCCTTCTGTTCCTGCATGTCAAAACACCATGGGATTCATTGTTCCTGTGGGGATGTTTAAGTATCCAGATTCGGCGGCTGTATCCTCCGATCTGCTATTGCATGTCAAGAGAGCTGGGGAGTGTCTGAATACTTGAGCGTCTTAGTTTATCATTCCTCTCCGCTCATTCCGCTCATTCAACGAGGAAGACCGGCCCTCCTCGTTGAATTGGGCAGTTCTTCTCCGCTGCACCTTCAGGGTCACTCCCTGTAATCATTTTGCCAGTCATTGTATCAGAGAATGTAATTTCGACATCATCCATTCCAACGAGATCCATCTTGCACAAATAACGAGATAATTGAGAGCTGTAGTTCTGATTTTGTGCGCGGTTTAGGAACGACTCGAATGAATCACTTTTAAGTGCAAGCGTAGTAGCTGGAACTGCGCTCTGTCGCGATTTAACCTCCGAAACCTGAACCGAACTTCTCATTTAAACTCTTTGATGCGAGAAAGGCTAGTGTAACAGATCATTTGGTTAAACAAGAGTGCAGGGTAACAGCTGCCACAGCGAATGGATCAGAAATTTGAACTCAGTGAATGATTTTGTTTAACTCTCTTCGCTGAGAGAAAGACAGCGCGTTTGTAAAATGGAGTTGACTCGAATAGCAAGCCAATGTATGGGAAAATAGCGACTTGCTGAGCGGATTAAGATTTTATCCCAGTCAGTTAGTCGTAGGTTGTTGCTAGAGGATGAATTTCAGACATATCATGGCAAGCAACATGTGTCATCTGATGGCTGCCTTCTTATGGAAAGGTTGCACGTAGAAGTTTGCTTGTCTTTTAAACTCTGACGTGTGATGGATAAGAGGAATGCACGTGATTGCCAGATACCTTAAACAGCCAAAGTGATTACCAGTAGGCACTCTAGGAGAATTCTGATAATGGCTCTTAGCTCAAACGGCAAGAAGGAAAAGCACCATTCTTATCAATATTGTCCCGGTGGTCTGCAGGCAGGGGATACAGACGGGGAGAATAGGGTGGCTGAACAAACTGGCTTGCGCAATCGCAGGACTGAGAAGCATGAATTGACGAAGTATACGTTGGACGGATCTGTAGATGCGAAGGGGAACCCAGCAATTCGAGCCAAATCGGGTGGCTGGAAGGCTTGTCCGTTCATTTTGGGTCGGTTACTTTTTCTGAAGTTGCATGCGTCGCAGTCATCTATTTTCTCAAACACTGGAATCCCCTTTAGCCACCATACTCGACGATCATTATTGTTTGAGATAAGAACAGAACTGAACATATTATAGAATGGGGCGGAATGTTATCCTTTAGTTGACATGGAGTGTCTCCAATGTAATTTCACCTAGAGAATGATAATCAGGACGGAGTACCTCTGGTAAACAGTAAACATTTTCCGTTCAACTACGGTCCGGAGCCATCTTACCAATTCTTTGCCATGTCTGTTGATTCAATCAGTTTGAGAGCCTCTCGAATTGGCATTCCGACAATTCTTAATTGGGATGTTAATTGGACCGGAAGAGTTTATAAACGTAGACAGCAGTGGGTAACAGTAAAGTATAAGCTTGAGACTCATCAAGACATTCGGTGCTTCGTCTTCGTCTTGTGAGGACAGGATACGCGCAGGGCTTATCCTGGCCATGTAGAATGCTCTCTTAGCGAAGTCCCGGAGTGGCATTGTTTCAATCTATGTCTCAAACTAAGAATTCTGTGTGGTCGGTTGTATTACAGGAAACGAAGGATGTGAAAGACTTGCATACTATGGTATTGCCACCAATTTGGTGACATATCTGACAGATGTGTTACACCAAGGGAATGCTAATGCTGCAAGGAATGTCACCAACTGGTCAGGAACATGTTACATCACACCTCTTATTGGTGGGTTCTTCGCAGATGCCTTTCTGGGTAGATACTGGACAATTGCAATCTTCTCGGGCATCTATTTTCTGGTAAGATTTGGCTTAATGATATCCATGTTTTTTGATTGTGTTGTAACAAAGTATCTTCTGTGAGAAGTCTAAATCCCCGTGACACATATTTTTCTTTTGGTTATTCTTTTGAGTATCTTCCCCCACCTTATTTTAAGCATAGAGAATGCATCACAACCGTCAGCGCTCGAAGATCATTTGTTGCTAACAGCTTTATTCGGAAAGAGGGCTGCCACAGCGAAGCAAAGTTTCGTGGAAACTGTGGAATTCTAGAACTGATGATGCCTATGTAAATTGATCGATGCAGGGGATGGTTCTGCTCACATTATCAGCAGCTGTGCCGTCCTTGAAACCACCCTCATGTGCTTCTGGCACAAATTGTGTAACAGCCACGGGTGGTGAAATTGCTCTGTTTTACTTGTCACTTTACTTGGTCGCTTTGGGGACGGGGGGTATCAAACCTTGCGTCTCGTCATTTGGTGCTGACCAGTTCGATGACTATCACGACCAAGAACGGAAACGTAAAACCTCGTTCTTCAACTGGTTCTACTTCGCGATCAACATAGGTGCCCTCATTTCTTCTACCTTTCTTGTATACGTACAAGAGCGTGTCGGATGGGGCTGGGGTTTTGGAATACCTGCGGCAGCTATGGGCATTGCTATAGGCAGCTTTTTTTTCGGAACCCCTTTATACCGGCATCAAAAACCAGGTGGCAGTCCACTCACTCGAATCGCTCAAGTGATTGTTGCAGCGTTCAGAAAAGTGCATGTCAAACTTCCAGCAGATGAATCAGATCTCAATGAAACACAGGACAAAGAGTCCGCAATACCTGGTAGTCGCAAAATCAAGCATACAAATGAATTCACGTGAGTAATATAATCCCTTTCCCTTCCCCTTTCTCATCCCTTTCACTGCTCCTTGCAGACTAAGTTTGTTCCAGTTTGCAGCTATCCCTGTTAAGTTTCTATACTTCTCCTTCCAATTTACTGTTCATTCTCCAATGCCCTCTTGTTTTGCCAAATGCTAATTTCAAAATCCTTAGAATGTCATAGAGTAGTGGTAGCTTATTCTGAATGTGCTTGTGCAGGTTCCTTGACAAGGCAGCAACATGTGTACCAAATGATATGAAAACAACCAAGGATCAAAGCTTTGTGAGTCGTTGGAGACTGGTTACCGTCACCCAAGTTGAGGAAGTGAAGATTGTGATACGAATGCTACCCATATGGGCATCGACGATCATGTTCTCGACTGTGTACGCACAAATGTCGACAATGTTTGTGGAGCAAGGTAAACGGATGAACGCCCATATGGGAAGCTTCCGCATTCCAGCTGCTTCTCTCAGTACCTTTGACACGCTCAGTGTGATTCTCTGGGTACCCATCTACGACCGAGCTCTGGTCCCAATAGTGAGACGCTACACGGAACATGTCAGAGGGTTCACTCAGCTTAACCGCATGGGGATAGGACTATTCATCTCTATCTTTGCCATGATTGCTGCGGCCGTAGTCGAAATTGAAAGACTTCGAATTGCAAAGGAGAAGGGGCTACTGGATGATGCGGACGTTGAAGTACCAATGAGCATATTTTGGCAAGTCCCTCAATATTTCCTCATCGGTGCAGCAGAGGTGTTCACCTTCATCGGTCAGTTGGAGTTTTTCTATGATCAAGCTCCCGATGCCATGAGGAGTCTTTCAAGTGCCTTAAGTCTTACCACTGTAGCTCTGGGCAACTATTTGAGTAGTCTGTTGGTGACCATTGTCACCGGTGTTACGAGGAAGGGAGGGAGCGTCGGGTGGATACCGAACAATCTCAACAGAGGCCACATTGATTACTTCTTCTGGCTTTTGGCAGTGCTCAGCTTTCTCAATCTCATCTTTTACATCGTCTGCGCACACTTTTACCAATACAAAGCAGTGGACGCTGATGTGGACGAGGACGACGAAACTGCTCCCAGACCTCCAGAATACAGATCAAAACGTATGGAGGACGAATAGACTGCTAGATTTTCCGCCAAGTTTTGATTTTGCCAGTTCCTCATTCATGACAACGGTATCTCGCCTCTCTTCCCAGAGTCTTCATTATGTTCTGAACCACTCATGGCGGGGTAAATGTAAACCCGATCATCTCGAAACGGAGCCCTGTGGGGAAGAGGGGCAACAAGGAGAGAAAAAGAGCTCATGGCCTTAAGCCTCTTCAGCAGCAGCGACAAGATGCTAGCGTGCTGAACATGACTCACTATCTCCGTGCATTACATATCCGAAAATGTAATGCATTAGTTTTTTGCTTCGTTCCATCATTTAATCTGTCACACGTTATGTACATACTGATATCCTTACAGTAGATTCAAAAGACCAAATCAGACTTGGACCATTTCAATATTCCATCATTTTGTAGGAGATGAATTGAACTTTTGCATTATTGGAGGAAATAAAGCTTGTATTCCCCAGATAGACAAACAGCAGGTTACGAACCTGTGATGTTGATTCTATCGAGGCTCTCTTCTCTCTCAAGCTAGTTCTCTTTGGTACAAAAGTCAGGTCAACATTGGCTAAAAGGTTCAGCCCTGGGTGAAGGCCGGATGGAAGGACACGGGCGCACGGTGTAATGGGGTATGCTAAAGTGAAGTGTACCGCTGCTGCTTGTCCTATCAAAATACGGTGTCAAAGCAGCAATGATGTAGTGGACCGTGCGAATTATGATCATCGGCCACCGCCAACGTCCTGCGAGATATCTCTCAGGAACTCAAGAGTAAAAAAGTCAGTCTGTCAATCAATCTCCGGTAAGTATCAGCTACTTGCATCCAGCTGCAATCAGCTCTTAAATCATATGTGTCCAACCGGACTGCTAGTGGTATTGACAGTGTGTTATGAACAATTCTCACCAACGTCACAGGGACGCAGAAATGTTCAAATGTGGTTAAAATTTGGACATTGATTGATAGAAGACTCATTAGTTACAAGACGTCAATTACTCCAACTTTTTGTTCTTCCGATTTCTTCTCTTCTCAGTTATGGCCAATCGCCAACTTGCACCAGAGTAGGTTTTGGTTGTGTAGTGGCCTCACGCTCCATCACAAGTGATGATGACGAGAAATGAGGGTATCAGCCACCATACAACCGTAGTACACACCAGATTACTCCAGGCAATACAGTAGTACTTTCACGCTTGTACATTTGATGTGGGAAACAACTATTTCAAAAGGGAGAAATAGTCGACATGCGATATCATGGCAACTGTAATTTTATTACTCATTTATTCCATCAACAACCACAATAATTTTGTCTCTCTATCGAGAACTACTGACGTTCAGCCTCAGAACATTCAGTCGTTGACATACTCGCAAATTCCCGATGCGTATTTGTTTTACAAAAAAGCACACAGGTAGATAAAATAAATTTCATGATATTCAACACCAAACCCTGGCAGAAAAGAGGAGCTCTAACTGACCTCGGAAGAAGATGGGTAGATTTATGGACCCTGGGCTCTCACACTCAGCTAACTGGAACTTCCAATGTGATGATGAATGCATCTAGCATGGACGATCAACATTTCTTCTAGTAGCACATGCTTCACTGTCCACCCTAAATGAACTCGCAAAGTGATGTGAAGTGAACGCAACTCGAAACATTACCAACATCAAGTCTGCTATGATGGCTCACTCTTTGAACAAACGAACAGTTCAGTACTTTGCCTCCATACGTCTGGCTTGAGCTCGAATACCATCTCGCGCAAATCGAAGTCCCGTACCAACTTGTCCTCTTGTGCTGCTTCAACGTCCTGACTTGGGTCCACCATACCGGCGACTTTGGTCTACTATGGTCGCCCCAATTCACAGAGTTGAGGACGTTTCGAGTCCACGTTAGCGGTAGATTTAATCTTCCTTTACAATCGAACTTTACAGTTGTCATTTATTACATATTGATTTGATTTCACTTGGATTTTGCGTATTGATATGACCTCTCTTGGACCGAGCATAGGTATATTTTTGCAAATGATAAGAATTAAGACAAATTTATATCTTGTTTTAGATTATTAGATAATAATAATGGATGTTTTAATTATGGATCCCATATATAATATAATTTCGGAGAGATGATTGCTCACTTTCTTGAATAAGTGGTTATTGGAGTTATAGCCATCAAATTTTCAAGTATAGGGGCATGCAACAAAGTTACTTCTTTCCTCTTTTACTTTTGGAACCATGGATGCAACATTTGACATATTTGTTATAGGGGCATGCAACAAAGTTATCTCTTTCCGCCTTTACCTTTGAAACCATGGATGCAACATGGACATATTTGTTAGGAAGTGCATGAGAATTTATTATAGTATAGTAAATTAAAAAATTATTATATTTATTTTACTACTTTGTAATGTATTTTAGACATTGTAATCCATTACTCTATAAAGAGCATTAACTAGTACTATATAATCTAATCTAAGTAATCACATTATGTGATACTTATTTGGATATCTAGTAATATCTAGATCATATAATTTGCATAATTCAAATATCTTTATAAGTTTATTAAGAATCTGAGTGTATTAGGAGGAGGCTATTGTGGCATAGCCTTATTTTATCTTTCATATTTTATCCTTAAATGGCTTGATAGGTCTATCATCCTTCTTATCCTCAGGAGTCTCCTTATCAAAATATAAAATTTACCTACAAGTTTGAGCTTAATTATATTAATATAGAAGAAATATTAGTCCACTTAGAGGGCTAGAGTACTTTCGTTAGGGGCAATTTAGTTTCAGTGAACAATACGACTTCGTCTAAGAGATGAGAAAAGCTTACACAAACTACAAACTCATATTCATATCTAATATGTTCTTAAAGTTTAGATATATATGAGTTAAATTTGATGATTATAAGCATCACATAGATGAACTTTCATCAAGTGTGGGAGGTCTAATTATAGAGAAAACTAAAAGAATTATTATTACCACCCAACTTGATGTTTATGATCACTCATGCAGAGCAATGAAAGGATGAAATTGTTATTACCACTCAAACCTTTTGCTATTCCAATCCATGATAGCACAACGTGACCACAAACTACAGATGAAGAGAGAAATAGGACTATGTCATGGTGTCAATTGCAAAAAGTTGGCAATAAAATTTATATATAAATGAAATACACTCTATATGATTAATCAAAATTTAATGATTTATGTTTGAAAATCATAATATTTTAGACAAAATTATTTATACTTTAAAAAAATGTTAGGATAAAGATAATCAATTACCTCTAGAATAATTCTTCATTTTTAATTTATATATAATTTAATAGCTTCTATGCAAGATAGATTGTATTGAAACAAGAAATAGATTGATTCTTAATTTTTAAATGAATACAAGAAAACATCCTAATGATTTTAGTTCCAAAAAATAGCCTTAATCTACTTCTTGACTCAAAAGAATATACTTTGTTGCAACTCTAAACTCAATTTAATTAAACTATCTCTTTTTGTAAATTTTGTTAATAATCCTAAACTTTTCTCAAACGTTTTAAGTAGTAATATTGTTACTTTAAAACATAAAACATTTTATTATGACTAAATTGTCATTCTCTAAACAAGAGAACATGATATTTGACCTGTATATTTATTAAAGTCTTGATAATTATTCAAAAGCTTATTGATTGTAAAAGTAACTATACAAGTATATATATACTCCAGAAAAATATTCATGATATTTGTAGAGCCAAAGCTAGTATATTCAGATGTTGGAGTGGTAGTGTTGCAATAATAGTTATTTTGGCAATTACTCATGGACTATTTGATGTCGATCACATTTCATGTTAGGGCAAATGATCACATGATAGGACCCACTATCATTTTGTAATACAAGTAGCTGGGCATATTATATGGAGGTGAAAATTGGCTTGGTAACATCTAGAAGGATATTGTGTACAATGGGCCAGATAGATCAGACAGAGGTGTCACTAAAAGAGCACTTCTACTAATAGTGCAAAAGTGAAATAACCTTAAAACTTTAGAGCAAATTTCAGAGGCTTGAATGGATGAATTAGGCCTCAAAAAATAGGAAGAATCCCCCATCTCAAGAGAAAGACTTTCCTTCTCTCCTCTACAATTTGTCTCATTGAGGGCAATTCCAATGGTACCTCATCCATGTAATTTTGAGCTCCATATAAGAAGATTCCCTAAATATTCCCTTTGGTCAAACTCATTTGACCAATTAGATAGGACAAGGACAAGGACAAGGACTGACATATCATCGATCCAAACAACTAATCCAAGGATAGAGCTCACTGATAGGTCACCAATCCATGTATTGGATCCAAGGGTGGAGCTTCCTTTGAGTGGATCCTCTTTGCTATTCTAATACAAAGAGCTAGCCATATGATCTAGATGTGAAATTTGGTTTAGTAACATATGGAATGAAGTTATACATGATGGTCAAAATAGATCCAATAGAAGTATCACCAAAAGGGTACTTCTACTAATCGGGCAGAAACCAAAATAGACTTGAAAACTTTAGAACCAATAGCTAGACATATGATTTAAAGATGAGAATTGGTTTTGTAACATATGGAAGGATGTTACACACATGATGGACTGAATAGATCAGAAAGAGGTATCACCAAAAGGGGACTTCTACTAATAGAGTAGGAACCAAAATATGCTTGAAATCTTTGAAGGTAGTTTCGGAGGCCTAAACGGATTAATTAGGCCTCAAAAATGTGCAAATATCTTCCAATGGAGGAAAGGCCAGTTTTCACTCCCCTTGCTTTGTCTTGTCGAGAGCTTTCCAATGGTACCTCATCCACGTGATTTGAGATTCTTATAGGAAGATTCCCTAAAATATTCCCTTTGGTCAAAGCTTGTTTGACCAACTAGATAGGACCAGGACCGACATGTCACCCATCCAAGTAGGTAATCCAAGGGTGGAGCTTGCTGACATGTCACCTATCAATGTGCTTAATCCTAGGGTGGAGCTTCCTTGGAGGAGATCCTCTTTGTCTATATAATAAAGAGAAGGTGCTCCTTTGGCGCATCGGAGGTTGACTACAAAATCATGTGTTTCTCATGGTGTGTTTCTTCTTAGGTCTCATGTCCTCGGAATATTAAAGCTATATAATAAAGAGAAGGTGCTCCTTTGCGGCATTGGGGTATTGAGTGTGAAACTTGTATTTTCTCTCTTGTATCTCTCTTGGAGATTTCTCTTGTCCTTGGAGTATTACAATGGTATCAGAGTAGGTGTTTTAATCCAAGAGAGTGGATCACCCCTCTTGGAAGAACACAAGCTACTAAAACTAAGTAGTTTGAGGGGAGAACATAGTGCAATTGATAGACTTGGGAAGTGTTTTAGAGAGTGGATGGGATGGAGGCACCGGGAGGACAATTTCCTGCACCTTGTTTTCCATTCTTGAATCCATTCCACATCAAGATTATGTACATCTAACGTGAGCAAATGAGAGTACCTCTAGTTTATCACTTTGGAGCAAAAGTCATGGATAGAGTGATGAATTCACCAAACCCGGTGATTCTACCTATGGTGGTATACAACAGAGAGTGGGATTTGACAATCTATATTCTAATATGATGTTATGGATCTGAATGTGCCAAATCCTCACCCTTTCAACACGCAAGTAGAAATCTGTTATGTAGTTAGACCAAAGGTGATGTTGGGGATTCTGTAGTCCATAATTTTGGTGAGGAATATTATCAATGAGTCATAACCTCTAAGGTCTGAATGGTAGTCCCCATAGTTTGTGCACCTTCCCAAGTGATTATTCTAACCTTCTATTGAAATAGGAAGTAGCAATTGAACATTGGTCATGTGTAGGAATCATGGATCCATAGTTGTAGGACTTGATGCAAGGAATGCAAGAGATGTTGAACGAGTTTTAAGAAATCAAGATGACCATGGAGGAATTGCAAAATCAGATATGTACTATTAAGAATGATCAAGTAATGCAAGAAAGGGAGCCATCTCAACAACCAGCACCAGCAATCAAAGTATCTGAGAGTTATGCATATCAATGGCACCAATTCCAATCAACAACCAAGCCACATTGTTACTACAAATGAAAAAGACGTTCAACATCTAGCCTTACAAGGGATAGCATTCCATGGGAGTAGTGGAAAATTGGATTTCAAGAATAAATTGATACCTTTGATTATTCATAACGGAGATCATTGATCATTATGTAGGTGTGTTTGCGTGTGGATACTTGACCAATAAAGCCCTCACATGGTATGATGCTTAGGAATGATCATTGCTGGTAGAAGGAAGAGAGGTCACTTGGACAGCCAAGCAAGAAGGTTGCTAAAGAATTTCCAATTTGTGGATTCCATGCAAAGGGCCTGAAGCATACTTTGGGAGTTGAAGCAGAAGAGTAATATACAAGAGTATGGAGGCATTTATGGATCTACAAGTTGCAATAACCAATATGAGTCTAGCTATAATACCAAGAGCTAGCTATATGATCTAGATGTGAAATTTGGTTTGGTAACATCTAGAATGATGTTATACATGATGGTCAAAATAAATCAGATAAGAAGTATCACCAAAAGAGTACTTCTACTAGTAGGGTAGAAACCAAAATAGACTTGAAAACCTTAGAATCAATAGCTAGACATATGATTTAAAGGTGAGAACTGGTTTGGTAATGTATGGAGGATGTTACACATGATGGACTAAAAAAATCAGAAAGAGATAGCACCAAAATGAGACTTCTACTAATAGAGTAGGAACCGAAATATGTCTGAAATCTTTGAAGGCAATTTTAGAGGCCTAAAAAAATGAATTAGGCCTCAAAAATGTGAAAATTCTCCCCTTACTAGAGGCAAGGTTGGCCTTCCCTCCTCCCTGGTTTGTCTCATCAAGAGCTTTCCAATGGTACCTTACCCATGTGATTTTGAGATTCTTACAAGAAGATTCCCAAAAGATTCCCTTTGATCAAAGCTTGTTTGACCAACTAGATAGGACCAAGACCGACATGTCACCCATCTAAGTAAGTAATCCAAGGGTGGAGCTTGTTGACATGTCACCTACCTGAGTGCCTAATCCTATGGTGGAGCTTCTTTGGAGGAGATCCTCTTTGTCTATATAATAAAAAGAAGGTGCTCCTTTGGGGCATCAGATGATTGAGTGTGAAATCTGTGTTTTCTTTCTTCTCTTGTCGTTGGAGTATTACACTAGCCAAAGCTCTTGAAAATTTCAAGAGAGGATTAAAAGAGCGGATTTGCCAAGAGGTAATGGTGCAAAATCTTTGTGCTATTTGTGAAGCCATTGCTTGCGCTCAAAGAATATCAAGGGCACTTGGAGGAGGTGAAGTGATAACACCGATGCAAAACTATTGGGCCAAGACACACCATTTTGGTGGACCACTTCCTATGGAATTGGGAAACATTTAATTTTGAGTTAAAGGAGCAAGACCTCTCCTAGGAGAACGTGGATGGGTCAAAGAAAGGAGAGAAGGAGTCCCATGGGATGAAGGGGCTCAAGTAGAAAAATGAAAATGTTACAATTGTGGCCAAATTAGGCAGATAGCCATCAATTGTTGTGCTCGTCATCTTAGAGGCCCTCAACCTCCATACAAGCAACTTGTGAACCACATGGAAAGACAAATTGTAGAGGAAGATATGGAAACCGCATTGGAAAATGAAGATCACCAATAAATGTACCTCATGGCCTTACTAGCTTGGTGAAGGAGAGTAAAAGTGGGGGGAGGAAGAGGACAAGTGTGCAAAGAAGAAGGAAGACAAATGCACAATTAATTGCAGTAAATAAAATGCTAGATGGCAATTTGATGAGGGTGTTGATAGACCTTTGTAATACCACAAGCTAGCTATATGATCTAGATGTGAAATTTGGTTTTGTAACATCTAGAATGATGTTATACATGATGGTCAAAATAGATCAGATAGAAGTATCACCAAAAGAGTACTTCTACTAATAGAGTAGAAACCAAAATAGACTTGAGAACCTTAGAACCAATAGCTAGACATATGATTTAAAGGTGAGAATTGGTATGGTAACATCTGGAAGGATGTTTCACGTGATGGACTAAACAGATCAGAAAGAGGTATCACCAAAAGGGGACTTCTACTAATAGAGTAGGAACCGAAATATGCCTGAAATCTTTGAAGGCAATTTCAGAGGCCTAAACAGATGAATTAGGCCTCAAAAATGTGCTGCTTCTGCCTGATGGAGGAGAGGTTGGCCTTCCTTCCCTCCTGGTTTGTCTTGTTGAGAGCTTTCCAATGGTACCTTACGTGATTATGAGACTCCTACAGGAAGATTTCCCAAAAGATTCCCTCCGGTCAAAGCTTGTTTGACCAACCAGATAGGACCTAGACCAACATGTCACCCATCCAAATAAGTAATCCAAGGGTGGAGCTTGATGACATGTCACCTATCTGTGTGCCTAATCCTATGGTGAAGCTTCCTTGGAGGAGATCCTCTTTATCTATATAACAAAGAGAAGGTGCTCCTTTGGGGCACCGGATGTTGAGTGTGTAATCTGTGTTGTCTCTCTTCTCTTGTCTTTGAAGTATTACAACCTTGGGGCAATAGAGAATTTCTTGTCTCACTCTATTGCAATAAGGTTGGGGATGGAACTAGAGAAGGATGAGAAGGACAAAGTAGAGTTACAAAATGGTCAGACAGAGAGGATTGAGTCATTACCTAGAAAGGTAATACTCTTTGTAGGAAGGTATAGAGAAGCAATTGAGTGGCAAGTGATACAACTAGCTTGTTATTATGCAATCTTAGGTATGCCGTGGATGGAGCACTACAACCCCATGGTAGATTGGAGAAAGAAAGTAGTAAAAACTAGTCAATGGAAGATCTTTGGGATTAAAGGCAGATAAAAAATGCAAGAGCTGCCTCTGTATGTCATAAGGATCACATCTATTGGTAAGATAAATAGATGTTTCATGGGTTTAATACATGAAGTCTAGATGCCCAACACAATGGAAAAACTTTTGAGAAATTGAAAGATGTGATCAATGAGTTCCAAGATGTCTTTTCAAATGAATTACTTGTAGATTTACCATTAAAAAGGAGAGTAGATCATAAGATTGAGAAACTTCTTGGGAAGACACCTCCTTGTAAGGCCCTATATTGACTATCACCTCATGAGTTGGAGGAGTGTAAGGCTCATATCAAGGATATGTTGCAAAAGGGGTTTATCCAACCCAGCATATCACCATATGCGGCTCTTGTATTGTTTGTGAAGAAGGACAAACAATACGCATGTGCATTGACTACTAGAGACTAAATCAACAAATGATGAAGAACAAATATCCATAACCTTCCATGGATGACTTTTTTAATCAACTCAATGGGGGTAAGGCACTTCACCAAACTTGATTTGTAGAGCGGTTACAACCAAATTAGGATTGCAAAAAAAGATATACAAAAAAATGACCTTTTAAATAAGGTATGGTCACTTTGAGTACTTAGTGATGCAGTTTGGCCTCACCAACACTCCAGTCACTTTGATGAGTTTGATGAATGACATATTTTTTCTGTGCTTGGATAAATCTCTTATCACTTTTCTTGATGACATCTTAGTTTACAATAGGATGCTAGTAGAGCACAAGCAACATTTGTGAGAAGTCCTCCAGATCTTATGCCAAAATATCAAAGTGCAAGTTTGGAAAATCTGAAGTAGACTACTTAGGCATAGAATAAATGCAGAGGGTATCATAGTGTTAATAGATAATATAAAGATCATTAAAAAATGAAGTGCTCTAGAAGATTAATACTCAAGAGTTTCTTGGGATTGATAAGGTTTTAATCGTTGATTTGTCAAGGACTTCTCCAAGATTGCACAACCTCTAACAACACTATTAGGCAAGGGGAAGAAGTGGATATGGTGTACCACACAAGAATTGGCCTTTTAGGAGTTGAAAGATACATTACTAGATGCACCAATCTTGAAATGGTATCTCCAATCAAGATGGTTGCAAATGCATCAATTTTAGCACTAGGAGCAATCCTACAACAAGAATGGTAGGATGGATGGCACCCAATTGCATATTTCTCTCATAAGTTGTTACCAAAAAAATGCCACTTTCACACCACCAAATGAGAAGAGCTAGCCATTGTCCTTGCAACCAAGCATTGGAAGCACTATGTGGGTGAGAAGGCATTTGTGGTAGAGACAGACCACAAACCTCTAGTCTACCCCGAGACCCAAAAAGATCTTTCTTGTTGATAGATTCAATGGGTAGAGTGGAGATAAAAATTCAACATGACAATCAAATATGTGGAAAGCAAGAAGCAACTTGCAAATGCATTCACTTGAATGTTGATGGTAAATAATTTGGTGGTGGAAATCAAGATGAACCATGAATTCTAGCCTAGGATTCTTGCTGCTACAAAAACTGATCCATAGATTGTAGGTGCTCAATCATCCAAAGGCATCACCAACACCCAAAGACTCACCTTCCGTGATGGCAAGTTGTGGATCCCAGATGATATGGATCTAAGAACCACCATCCTAGCAAAATATCATGATTTTGCTATTGCAAGTCACGTTGGAGTGGACAAGACCTTGGATGTAGTCAAACACCATTACTATTGACCCAAGATGAGCAACAATGTGATGGAATATGCTTGGAGCTGCCTACTTTGTCAAAAAATAAGGCTTCTAATCAAGCTCCCACAAGCCTCCCTCAACCTCTTCCCACTCCTACACAATGTTGGGAACAAGTAAGCATGGATCTAGTTTGTGAATTGCCCAAGACCACCTCTGGGTTTGACTCCATCATAGTCTTTGTCAACCGACTCATCAAAATGTTTCATGTGCGTCCTACCACCAAGGATGTGATTACCCTGCAACTAGCTCAATTGTACTTAAATATAGTCTTTTCCCATCATGGCTTGTCTTGAGTGCTCATCATGTATAGAGGCACTCAATTCACCAGTTTGTTTTGGAGAACACTCTTTGGGTTCTTCAAAACCAAATTGGCTATGTCCATAGCTTACCATCTACATATTGATGGACAAAAAGAGAGGCCGCACTATTGAGTACATGCTTCAAGGATTTACTTTGGATTAGCAAGAGAGTTGGGACACCTTACTCCCATTGGTAGAATTTGCCTACAACAATTCAGTGAATACCTCCACACAAGTCATACCGTTCTTCCTCATGTATGGAGAACATCCTTTTACACCTTCAAGCTTGATGAAGGTCCATCCGGTGGCTACCAAGGTTGATGTTGTTAACACTTTAGTTTCTAGAATCCAACAAGGTGTGGAGCACACCAAGCACAAGTTGCAGATTGCCCAAAATTGGCAAAAGTAGTATGTAGATGCACACCACCAACACATGGAGTTCAATGTGGGAGATCAAGTATGGTTGTCAACTACCAACCTTAAGTTAGTTGGTGCTCATAAGCTCAAACCTTGTTTTATTGGACCTTTCTCCATCCTTCATAGCATTGGTGCCGTGGCCTATCACCTTGAGCTATTTCCACATATGAAGATCTACCCGGTGTTTCATGTTACCTTATTATGCCCACATGCTCTCCCGGCCACCCCATTCTCTTCCATACAAGAAAGTTGACCTTGTCCAACCCTTGTTGATGAGACGGAAGATATGAGGTCAAATGCATTCTCTAGAAATGCATTTGTGGTACTCACCATCCGCATGTGGAATATCTGGTCCATTGGAAAGAGTACCCACTGTATGAGGCAACACAAGAGCCAACAACCAACTTGACAAATGCACCAATGTTAGTTCAATCTTTTGATCAACAACTCAGCAACAAGGATGTTGTGTCTTAAAAGGGGGAGGTCTGTAATACAAGTAGCTAGACATATTATTTGAAGGTGAAAATTGGCTTGGTAATATCTAGAAGGATGTTGTGTACAATGTGCTAGATTAGACAGAGGTGTCACCAAAAGAGTACTTCTACTAATAGTGTAGAGCCAAAAATAGCCTAAAAACTTTAGAGCCAATTTCATGCCATTTGTAGTGTCGCATCTAGATTGCTCAGACACTAGAGTTGTAGTGATAGTAGTTAGAGTTATTTGAGCAATTTCTCAGAGACTACTTTTTGACAGTCAGATTTTGTGCTTGGGGTACTGACTTCACGGTGGGGCCCACCATCACTTTACATCATTTGCACCATCAAGTGTTCCATCAGCGGGACCATTAGGATTTCAGACCTAACTTGAGTCCAAGGGTATATGTAATACTCCAAGGAGAAGAGAAGAGAGAAAACACAGATTACACACTCAACATTTGGTGCCCCAAAGGAGCACCTTCTCTTTATTATATAGACAAAGAGGATCCAAGGAAGCTCCTCCATAGGATTAAAAACACAGATAGGTGACATGTCAGCAAGCTCTACCCTTGGATTACTTTCTTGGATGGGTAACATGTCCGTCTAGGTCCTATCTGGTTGGTCAAACAAGCTTTGACCAGAGGGAATCTTCATGTAGGAGTCTTAGAATCACGTGAGTAAGGTATCATTGGAAAGCTCTCGATGAGAAAAACTGGGTAGGAGGGAAGGCCAAGCTTTCCTTTGTTAGAGGGGAATCTGCCTATTTTCAAGGCCTAATTCATCCGTTTAGGCCTCCAAAATTGTCTTCAAAGATTTTAGGCATATTTCAGTTTCTACTCTATTAGTAGGAGTACTCTTTTGGTGATACTTCTATCTGATCTATTTTGACTATCATGTATGACATCATTCTAGATGTTACCAAACCAAATTTCACATCTAGATCATATGTCTAGCTCTTGGTATTACAAACGTCTCTCCTTTTAAGACGCAATGTCCTTGTTGTGCAATTGTTGCTCAAATGCTTGCACCAACACCAATGCATGTGACAAATTGGCAGTGGACTTCCATGTTGCTTCATAGAGGGGGTAACCTTTCCACTATACTAGATAGTCCACCCACGGATGGCGAGTACCATGTATGTGTTTTTGGAGAATACGCTCCACTTCATATTCCTCTATGCCATCAATGAGTGTCAAACAAGGTCAAATGTCTTGTGTGGAATGACCCTGGCCTGATCGGGAAGCATATCTGTATAGTAGAGAAACATGGAGCATTGAAAGGATCTTCATGTGTGGTGGTAGCTCAAGGTGATAGGCCACAACGCCGATGCGACAAAGAATCAAGAAAGGCCCAATAAAATAAAGTTTGAGCTTACATGGTCCAACTAATGTGAGGTTGGTTGTCGATAGCTACACTTGATCCCCAACATTGAACTCCATGTGCTTATGGTGTGCATCAGCATACTACTTTTGTTGATTTTGTGCAACCTGTAATTTGGGCTTGGCGCTCTCCACACCGTGTTGGATTCTAGAAACAAATGTGTTGACTACATTGACCTTGGTAGCCACTGGACGGATCTTCATCAAGCTAGAAGGTGTGAAGGGATGCTCACCATAAATGAGGAAGAATGGAGTGACCTAGGTGGATGTATTCACTGAATTGTTGTAAGTGAATTCCACCAATGGGAGTAGGGTGTCCCACCTCTCTTGCTCTTCTGAGGTGAGACCGCATAACATGTCTTCAATTGTGCAATTATCCTGCTCTGTTTGGCCATTTATTTGTGGATGGTAAGCTATGGACATGGCCAACTTGGTTTTGAAGAAACCAAAGAGTGTTTGCCAAAACAAACTGGTGAATTGAGTGCCTCTATCGGTGATAAGTACTCTAGACAAGCCATGGTGAGAGAAGACTGCATCTAAGTATAATTGAGCTAGTTGTCAAGCGGTCATATCCTTGGTGGTAGGGCGTACATGAATCATTTTGCTGAGCCGATCCACAAAGACCATGATGGAGTCAAACCCTGAGGTGGTCTTGGGTAATTCACAAACAAGATCCATACTCACTTGTCCCCAATGTTGGGTAGGCATGGGGAGATGTTGAAGGAGCCCTACAAGAGCTTGATTAGAAGCTTTGTTCTGTTGACAAAGTAGGCAATTGCGCACGTAGTACATCACATCATTGCTTGGGCCAATAGTAATGGCGTTGGACTGCATCCAAGCTCTTGTCCACTCCGACATGACCTGCAATGGCTGAATCATGACATTCCGCTAGAATGGCGGTATGTAATTCTAGGACATTTGGGATCCATATTCTACCATCACAAAAGGTGAGTCCTTGGGTACTCGTGATGCCTTTGATGATTGCGCTTCTACAATATGTGGATCAGTTTTTGTATCAGCCAAAATCTCTGGCCAGAATTCAAGGTTAATCTTAACCTTTGCCACCAAGTTGTTTGCCATTGGCATACGGGTGAATGCATTCACAAGTTGCTTCTTACCTTCCATGTAGGTGATTGACATGTTGAAGCATTGTTGCCATTGTGCCCACCAAATCTGGTAACGAGATAGATCCTTCATCATCTCAAGGTAGACTAGAGGTTTGTGGTCTATCTCTACTACAAATGTCTTCTTGCCAAGATAGTGCTTCTAATGCTTGGTTGCCATAACAATAGCCAGCTCTTCTTGTTCTATGGTATAGTAGTTGCGCTCTATTGGTAACAAATTTTGAGAGAAATATGCAATTGGATGCCATCCGTCATGCCACTCTTGTTGTAGAACTGCTCCTATTGTTATGCTTGATGCATCTGTAGCCAACTTGATTGGCCGTTTTGGGTCATACCACTACAAGATTGGTGCATGTAGCAAGGTGGCTTTCAATTCTTGAAAGGCCAACTCTTGTGCGGTTCCCCATGTGTACTTCTATCCCTTGCTAAGTAGTGCCGTTAAAGATTGTGCAACCTTGGAGAAGTCCTTGACAAATCTATGATAGAATCCTGTCAACCCCAAGAAGCTCTTGAGTTGAGTCTGATCTTTTGGGGCACGCCATTTTTGAATGACCTCTATTTTATCTGTCAATACTTGAATGCCTTATGCACTTATTCTATGCCCCAAGTAGTCTACTTCAGACTTGCCAAACTTGTACTTTGAGATTTTGGCATACAATCAATTTTGTCTTAGAATCTAGAGGACCTCTTGTAGATGTTGTTTGTGTTCTATCATTGTGCTATTATATACTAAGATATTGTCCAAGAAGACAATGACAGACTTATCCAAGTATGGACAAAATATGTCATTCATTAGACTCATGAAAGTGGCAAGTGCATAGGTGAGGCCAAAAGGCATCACAAGATACTCAAAGTGGCCATACCTGGTTTGAAAGGTAGTTTTGTACACATCCTCCTCTTCAATTCTGATTTGATTGTAATTGCTCTACAAGTCCAATTTGGTGAAGTATCTCGCTCCATGGAGTTGATCAAACAGGTCATCCATGCAAGGTAAGGGGTATTTGTTCTTCACTATTTGCTGATTGAGACCTCGATAGTCAATGCACATGCGCATTGTACCATCCTTCTTCTTCACAAACAAGAGAGGAGCCTCATATGGTGATACGCTAGGTTGGATGAACCCCTTCTGCAGCATCTCCTCAATTTGAATCTTACACTCCTCTAACTCATGAGGTGATAGGCAATATGGGGCCTTACAAGGAGGTGTCTCCCTGGGAGTGTCTCAATTTTATGATCTACTCTCCTTTTTGGTGGTAATCCTAAGGGTAGATCATTGAGAAAGACATCTTGAAATTTATCCACCATAGCCTTCAATTTCTCAAGAACTTGTCCATTGAGTTGTGCACTCCGGACTTCTCTTATTAGACCCATGAAACATCTACTAGTCTTACAAACAGTTGCCGTCCCTATGACATATAAAGGCAGATCCTACATGGGTGATTTTTCTTTAACCCGAATGATTGATCATTGGTGGGTTCTCACTACTTTCTTCCTCCAATCTACCATAGGGTTGTAATGCTCCATAGCATGCCTAAGATTGCATCATAACGAGCTAATTGTCTCACTTGCCACTCAATTGCTTCCTGATATTCTTCTACAGAGAGTGTTACCCGTCTGGGGTAATGATTCAATCCTCTTTGTTTGCCCGTTGTCGCGGGGATTGGTTGGTCTTGGGAGTGCGCCAGGCACACGGCTGCTTGCGCTCAAATTGCTAGGCTTGTAAACTGTTCAAAGCCCTTTGTAATCAGATGCTCTCTCTACTTGCCCGGCTGGCAGTCCTTCTTGCTAGAGCAGTTTGCTACCAATCTTTCTAAATGTAGGCTCATGGTTAATGGCTTCTTGGATTGGCTTCATTGACGCAATCGTTCTTCAAGCTTCATTGCCAATGTTAAAGTTCTGTCCATGTTAAGTTGTGTTCAATGGGATGTGATGTAATTCCTCTAACAAATCACAGTCTATGGCCAGGTTTAGATAATCATGATTAGGTCAATGCTAGGTCTTGGGAATGCGGCTCAACTAAGACTAAGAGCTTTGAGACTGGAGTCCTCTCATTTATACTATTCACGGACTAAGGATTCACATTCATCAAGGAAGTATATATTTATTGTAATCCCAAGCCCTGCAGTTATAAATTTTTGAGGGAAATCTAAGCAGCTTCAAACAATACAATGACCGACTAAAATCTTCAACAGAAAAGCATGTACACAAAGGAGGAGAACTAAGAAAGTTTTACATCCTAATCCTTACAATTCTTAGCCCTCCGTTTCTCCCGAAACTCCTTCTGTCCACCCATCAACTCATGGAAAACATTATTGCTTCAAAAAAGAACACTTTGTTACTTCACAAAATTCCACTGTCAGCCCTTCATCTTTCTCTCGAAACTCCTCCTGTCACTTCCCATCAACTCTTGGAAAACATTGCTGCTTCGAACTCTTTGTTACTTCACAAAAATCCACTGTCAACTCTCTATTCCTCTTGAAAATTCCTGCAAACTTCTCTTTCAAAAAACTCTCTGTCATTTCCCAAAAGCCATATTGTCAGCCCTTTGTTTCTCTTGAAACTCCTGCAAACTTCTCCTTCAAAAATTCCTCTGTCATTTCCCAAAAACCCTATTGTTAGCCCTTCATCTTTCTCTTGAAACTCTTGCAAAACTTCTCTCTTGAAAACTCCTCTGGCATTTCTCCAAAGAACCCTACTGTCATTTCCCCTACTGTCATTTCCCCAAAAACCCTATGTTTCTCTCATAAATTCTTGCAAACTTCTCTCTCAAAAACTCCTCTGTCCTTTTCCCAAAAACCCTACTATTTGCCCTTCATCTTTCTCTTGAAACTCCTCCTGTCATTTCCCATCAACTTCACAAAAAACATTGCTGCCTCAAAACTGAACTCTTTGTTACTTCACGAAATTCCATTGTCAGCCCTCTGTTTCTCTCCAAACTCCTACCAACTTCTTTTGATAGTTCACCTTGTAAGAACTCCCCTCCTGAAACTCTCCTTGCTCACTCCTCTTCTCAAAAAATTCTCCTCCTCTCAAAACTTCCTTAATCAGCCCTTCTTCATTTTTTTTTATTTTTTATTTTTTCCAAAATTCTTGAGACCCCCCATAACATAGTAATACTCCAACGAGTTAAGTGACAAGCCAAATACCCTGAGTTTATGTAACATTAAAAAAATCCACCACTCAATTTCCTCCTTTCCTTAACACAAGAGAAAGTCCTTGAGCTTATAGGAACACCAAGCAACTACTTGTTTCACCATAACATAAACCCTTGAGTTCACTAACTTGAAAACTCATAGCAAATGGCAGCAATACTATGTGTAGATTATTTTCCCGATGACACCGTTAGGCAACTCTACTTCTTCACTCCTATCTCTCTCTAGATCCATTCACAATCTTATTGCAACAAAGCGAGATAAGAAATTCTTTGTTGCTCCCGGATCGATTAATACTCTCACTTGATTGCCTTCTAGGACTCCATTCATGACAATCAATTGTGAGGTTGCCTTTCGGGATCTTTGTGCATTAGTCTTCTTCCTTCCCTTGCTTCTCTTCTTCCTTATTGAGCCAGTAAGGCCGCAAGGTACATTTATTGGTGATCTTTGTTTTCTGAAGTGATTTCCACCTCCTCTTCTTCAATGCGCCTCTCCATGTTGTTCAAAGATTGCTTATACAAAGGCCAAGGGCCTCTAGGGAAATGTGTGCAAAAATTGGTAGATATGTGCCCAATACGGCCACAATTGTAACAATGACATTTTTCTCCTTGAGTTCCTTCTCCTCGTGGAGCTCCATCTCTTTGTTCTTCTACCCGTCCATGCTTCCCTTGAAGCGGTTGTGCTCCTTGATCTTGAAATCAAAGGTTGCCCAATTCCATCAGTACTGATCCACCTATGTATGGCATTTCTACCCAATAATGTTGAGATGGAACTACTCCTTCACCTCCACCCAATGCTCTTGCTATTCTCTGTGCACAAGCAATGACATCAAATACCGTGCAAGGATTTTGCATCATGACTTCTTGGCAAATCCGCTCCTTTAACTCTTGTTTAAAATTGTTGAGAGCCTCTGCTGGACTCATGTCGGTTATTGCAACTTGTAGATCTAGAAATGCCTCCACATACTCTTGTATGTTATTCTTTTGTCTCAATCCCCATAGTCGGGTTCCAACCATCTGCACAAGATCCACCAATTGGAAATTCTTCAGCAATCCTTCTTGCATTGTTGTCCACGTGACCTCCCTTCTCTCTGCCAACATGGATTGTTCCCAAGCATCATACCATGTGAGGGCTTTATTAGTCAAGTACCCACATGCAAACACACCTGCAACATGCTCCCTGATCTCTGTTGAGAACAATCAAAAATATCGATTCATTCTTGAGATCCAAATTTTCCACTACTCCTATCATATGTTGCCCCTTGTAAGGCTTGATGTTGCAGGTCTTCTTCATTTGGAGTAGCAATGTGGCTTCATTGTTGATAGGGTTTGTAAGCACAGGTGTCTCTCCATGTACTTCAATTGTAGGTACTGAGCTTGAGATGGCTCTTCTTTTTGCATGGGTTGATTGTTCTTGAAGATTTGCACTTGACTTTGTAATGTTTCCATGGTCATCTTAATCTCTCAAAATTCATTCAACATCCCTTGCATTCCTTGCACCAGCTCTTGCAATTACGGATCCATGGTTCTTGCAACACTCAATTGCTAATATCTACTTCAATATAGAGTCAATATGATCATTCTAAAAAGCACACAAACTATCGGAACTACCATTGGGACCTCAAAAGCTATCACTCGTTGATAATACTCCTCGCCAAAATTTCTAACCACAAAATCTCTAAACATCACTTTTGGTCTCACTACATAACAGATTTCTACTTGAGTGTTGAAAGGGAGAGGATTTGGGACATTCACATCCATATTATCATAAAAAATGTAGATTTTCAAATCCCACTCTCTGTCATATATCACCACAAGTAGAATCACCGGTTTGGTGAGTTCATCACCCTATCCATGAATTTTGCGCCAAAGTGATAAGCTAGTGATACCCTTATTCGTTCATGCTGGATGTACATAACCTTGATGTGGAATGGATTCAGGAATGGAAAGCTAGGTGCAGGAACTTGTCCTCTCGATGCATCCATCCCCTTCGCTCTCTAAAGTCCTTCCTAAGTCTAGCAATTACTCTATGTTCTCCACCTCAAATTACCCAATTTTAGTAGTTCGTGCTCTTCTAAGAGGGATGATCCACTCTCTTGGACTAAGACACTTGCTTTGATACCATTGTAATACTCCAAGGACAAGAGAAGAGAGAAAATACAGATTACACACTCAACATTTGGTGCCCTAAAGGAACACCTTCTCTTTTTTAAATAGACAAAGAGGATCTCTTCCAAGGAAGCTCCACCATAGGATTAGGCATACAAATAGGTGACATGTCAGCAAACTCCACCCTTGGATTACTTACTTGGATGGGTGACATGTTGGTCTAGGTCCTATTTGGTTGGTCAAACAAGCTTTGACCGGAGGGAATCTTCTTATAGGAGTCTTAGAATCACGTGAGTAAGGTACCATTGGAAAGCTCTTGATGAGACAAACCAAGTGGAGGGGAGGCCAACATTTCTTTGATTGGGGGGAGGTGGACATTTTTTAGGCCTAATTCATCCGTTTAGGCTTCCAAAATTGCCTTTAAAGATTTCAAGCATATTTCGGTTCCTACTCTACTTGTAGAAGTACTCTTTTGGTGATATTTCTATCTGATCCATTTTGACCATCATGTATAACATCATTCTAGATGTTACTAAACCGAATTTCACATCTAGATCATATGGCTAGCTCTTGGTATTACAGTATACTTTTGAAGTGTAGCTCTAGAGAGCTCACTTCTCTGATGTTGAGCCTTTGAGTTCTTGGCTATAGTAGACAGAGGCCGGCAAGCATCACCTAGATTCTCTTAGCTAGAGTGCGTGTGGCTTGACTGTAATTAGTGCACATTTGTTGGCAGTTTGTAGAGTGATAGATCAAGTATTGATTTGAGTTGAGTGGATTCAAGAGTTATAAACAATTTGATTACATCAAAGAAGTGAAATTAGGGAGAAATTGGATGCAAGAACTTTGACTATTGGTGGTATCTCCAAGCTTGGTGGATCATTGGTAGCTCAATTAAAATTCAATTTTTCCTTGGTGTGTAGAAGCTCGTTGCTTGATGGAGATTTGGCAATAAACCAGACGGTGTGCAAAAGCGCTGGCCAATTTTTTAGCACAAAAGGAGCAAATTTTGAGCAGTGATCGTGATTTTGAGCTTAGGAGATGAAGTATGACAAATTTGTTGCGAGCTGGGCTCAGAAAGTAAAATTGAAAGTGGAGTTGGGAAGCTATTCTCATGAATTTGTGATTTGGAGAAACTCGTGTTTTCAATTTGGCTCAAGTGAAGAGTTAGCGAGGGATTTGGCAGTCAGCCAACTTTAGGGTTTATGTTAGATTTTTGCTGGATTTTACGTTAGATTTTGGCCAGATTTGGAGGAGTTTTGCTAGTTTGGAGTACTTTTGCAAGTTTGGAAGAGTTTTGCCAAATTTTAGAAGAGGTTCGAAGTAGCAAGAAGAAAGGCCTCATTTTGGTGTTTATAGGCTTCAAGGCTTTGAGGCATAGGGCTATGAGAGGCTACAAGGGCTAGCAAGCCAGCTTGCTGGCGTGAGGCTAGCTAGTTTAGAGTAGATCTTGGTCATTGGTTGGCAAAATCTGCCCATCCTGCTAGATTGTGCAAAAGAGGGTTCGACCCCTAGATCTTTTGTTCCTAGACTAGTACCCTAGCCAACTGGTCCACTCTCATTTGTTGTCCTAGTGATTGTGCCACTATTATCTATACACTCGTAGCTTTGGCTAAGAGAGGTAGTTTGATCCCATTCTTGGTGATCCTAGTAGCTTAGGACTTAGATACAAACTTTTCTTATGTCAAATGCCAAATGGTGGTAGAGTTTGTCTTGTGTTGTTTTATGAGATGGAGTGTTTTTGTTTAGATTTCTTGTGATTGGATCCCCTCCATTCTCTACTTCCTATTTGTGCACCATGTTTATGTGAGGTGCCCTGACTTTTGAGCATTGGTGCTCTTGTGTGCTTTCAATCGTGAAGTTGGAGTGATGACCAGTCAGACTATCTTTGTTTCTCTCCGGTGAGGTAGGATGTGATGACTTGTAGACCATGAGAGTGAGTGTTGTGATGGCAAGTTACAAGGTTTCCTTTTCCCCTAGTGTAGTTATCTCGTTTAGAGTTACATTAGTGGGTGATGCTTAGTTGGTATTGGCACTTGGTGGTGTTGGCACTTGGTGGGGTACTTGTGGTTGCGACTTGCGGTTACAATTTACTGTTGCAGTTTGCGATTACGGTTACTTTGTCATGACGGAGTTCTTTGGGGATTCTAGAGGAGATAGCCCTATAGTACACAGTGGGTTTACTTGGAGTGGTACTCAATATCAACCTATAATCTAGATCCTAGTGAGGGAGGAGATTGACTCTGAGTTGGAGTTTGACACACGAGTTGATCCAATTGAGAGTGCACTTGTCATGTCCACAATGTTGTTGTGGGACATGGACGAGATTTATGGGGCCTCAAAAGACCCTAGGCATTACTCTGGTATAGTGGGTACCATTGGGTTGGATGACTTCATCCAAGAGTTTGATAGTTAGTGTGATCTGCAACAAATACGGAACCCGACTTTGTTTACACCCTTCATGGCATGGAAGAGGTTGTTTTAGCATCAAGAGCTCATTTGGAGGATATTGAGTTATGGAGACAATATTGGTCTCCAAATTATGTCACTATCACTTTAGGTTTGGTGGCCAGGAGTAGATTGGCAGTACCTATGAGTTCTAGCTCAAGTAGTGTTGGTGGAGCTAGTGGGGGTGCACTTGTTGGAGATAGTTTTACCACGAGTGGAGGTACTGCTATAGGAGGTGGTGTGGTATTAGGTTTAACCCCATGGTGGAGTTCTTCTTGTGTTTGATGCAGAACTACCAAGGAGTGCGGACTGACAAGCTGAGAAGCTTGCAAGAGTTCTAGCAGAAGGTAGGAGAGAGCCTACGTGAGGCATACACTTGCATGAGATGGCTGATCAGTTTCACCCAGGAAGTTATTGAGGCCCAGGCAGTCCAATTTTGGTATGGGATACTAGATAGGGAGTTGTGACGTAGATTTTGTGATGTTATGTTGTTGCAGGCTACTTTGCCTACTTTGGCAGTGGTCTTTGGTTTGGTTGAGTGTATTGAGCTAAACATGGTGGAGGAGAGAGTGGTGATATCTAGATTTGGTAGGGAGACCTCATCCACGGTTGTGACTTCTTCTAGAGTGCAGCAAAGTGCACCACACCCAATTGGTTTTTGAGGACAAGGTGGACAGCCTAGATCCTATGGAGCGAGTGGAGGGCCTAGTGGAGTTAGACCCTTACCTTCATTTTTGGGTCAGTAGTAGCCAATGAGTGGTGGTGTTGCTTGTTAGACTTGTGGTGGACCTCACCATCGGAGAGAGTGTACTCAGGGCAGTGGATCTGATACCTCAGGTGCATCACAGCTAGCATAGAGGCAGTGTGAGCATTGCCACAAATTTGGTCACACTAGTGATCAATGTTTTGACCTACACTCGGAGTTACGAAGTGGTAGGGCTGCTATGGCAGGTAGTAAAGGAGCTCCAGTTCATGGAGGACAAGGTGGTAGAGGATCTACACCTAGTAGGGATGCAATACCTGCCCTTACTTCTGATACATCTATGGCTACTTGGATTGAGCAGTTGGAGCAGAGATTGGCTAGTATGGCTATTGCTTAGAGGAGATTAGATTTGGGTGTTGAGGCTTCTACCTCATATGCTGGTGATAGAGATACTTTGGACTTCATGTGCGGAGCAGTATAGGTGGATGCATCTACACCAATGACTAGGAGTGCAATATGTGCTCCTGAGCCTACATGAGCATCAATGGGGTTGGACCCATAGAGAGGAAAGGTTGGGAGATAGGTCAGACTTCCCCAATCTTTCACACTATTTGAGGTATTGCAAATGAAATCCATGGCTCTTAGATGTCCTAGTGCAAGTGTGGTAGGTGGTGATAGAGTGCATGATGGACTACTTGCTAGTCAACCACCTACTACTACATAGATTGAGTCTAGCATGATGTTGAGGGCGGCTCAGCTGATTATGCGGCGTTCTTTGTTTTCGGCCAGTGACATATTTACATTGGGAGTTGCCCAATGTTCCGGTTGGCTACCACGTTGTGTGAGAGTAGGGATGATGCGGTTCCTACTACTACAGCAGAGGTGGTTGGTAGTGGAGCTAACTTGGTTGAGGAGCATGGGATCCGTTCAGCAACCAGTTGTTTATGGCAGGCAACAACGGCTAGACTAGAGGAGTTGCAAGCTAGACTGGCCTTTGAGAGAGCACGGTTCACACTTGGTGTTGTCCCATTGGATAACCAGAGGGGGATTTTCCATTTGGTGGAACCTTCAAGGAAGGTCTATACACCATAGAGAGTCTTGTTAGACTCTGGTGCATAGCCCCTTATGTTGGAGAAGGTTGCAATTGTCGGTCTGGAGTTATGGAAGATCGATGTGGAGAGGTGTCCATTTTAGATCCAAACATCTCTAAGTGGTGGTTCAACACAGTAGATCACACGTGGGGAGCTTGTTGTCCAGGTTCAGCCTAGTCATCAGATTGATAGCTTGGTGGTGAGAGCTCAGGCTATTGTGACAATAGTTGAGTCATATGATGTGCTAGTTGGGGGAGTAGTGTTATGCCCCATGGGTTTCAATATTGACTATAGGGAGGAGACAACCTCTTATAGACCAGGTTGGTAGTCTGGTGAGGGACGGGTATGTCACCTACCAATACGCTTCAGTAGTGGCAGTCTTGGCTCACTATAGTCTGGGACCATGGCAACATCAATTTTAGCTTTCAGTGGTGCAATTACTTGGCCTGGTGACTTGTTGGAGTGGAACGCCCATGCAAAGGATACTCCAATACCGGAGGAAATTACTCAAATATGGAGAACGAATGGGATTGTTCCATCCATCTTGGATGTTCCATTGTGGAATTCCGAGGAGCCATTGTAGCAACATGCAAATTAGTTGGTGTAGTAGGCTTGGAGTGGAGCCTTCGTACCATCAAGAGATGAGTGTGAGGATGAGCCTCCAAAGTTGATTACTTTGACACCTCTAGATACCACACTCATTGCTTGGCAGTATCCAATAGAGGGGATATGTCTATTGGAGTTGTTTGGTGGGATTAGCACCGGACTAGCTTTGGTATTATAGGCAGGTTTACGAGTACAAAGGTACTTGTATGTAGAGAGAGATGAGATTGTTAGGCAAGTCTCTCTACATCATGTTGGCACACTTGGCCTATTGGTAACCGGAGTTATTATCAATGTCAACAGCTAGAGGTTACTAGAAGGCCCTACCAATAGACATTTCCTTATTGGGAGCGCATGATCTGGAGAGACATGGACCTATTCACTAGGTGATTTCTGGATGGCCATGTTAGGGACATACACGTGCAGGCCACGGTTTGGGTCTTTAGGATCCTTGTTTTGGTGTGTTTTGGGAGATGTTATGGATACTATGCCATCTTCAGGTTCATCAGTCCATTTCTCCAACTTTCCTTTTGGAGAATGTTCCTTTGATGGGTGATTCTTGCACTAGAGAGGTGGCGAGTACACATCAGGTCCATTCTTGGATGGGACCTATTGTATTGTTATATGCAGCCAGAGTGGGATCACGGGCTCATCGTCTTCGTCTTTGGTCGATGAACCTCTTACCCATAGAGGTTCTATAGCGTGCTTATGATGGGATTCAATGACTTGACCACATCCTTGTTGATGATATCTTGGATGTTGGGCATCAATCTCAAACAGTGGTAGTGGCTGATAGGTCACCTATGGCAATGGTGAATGTAGTTGGACAGCCTAGAGCCACATTTCCCACACTCATGAGTTTATCAAGCTCTCATGCTTTTTGAGAGGGAGGACTTGGACTTGTTTGGGACTCATAGTTATAGCAGTTGGTGGAGCCCAATGCTGATGAGAGAGAGCGGGTGATGGGTTTTTGCATTGGTATTACCGTTGTTCTAGTAGTGTCAAAGGCATCCAGGCATCAGGTGTTAGGTCAGGCTATGGACCTGAATTGTTTGACCTGGATTGTGAGCCTTGGCTTGGCAGAGCAGCGTAGGATGCGCTCGATAGGCATCACCACTTGGACACTTGTGAGACCTGTGCCTATCAAGACGATTCAAGCACATGTTGGGAGTGATGGATCAAGTGGGCATGGTATTCTTGGGACACAACCAGTAGCTACTAGGAGGAGTGGTCTACTTGGAGTCCATCCAGGTGAGTGTGGGCTACTTGGATTACACCCTTGGTCCACTTGGGATGCAGCTAGAGGACGTGTGGAGCTTGTAGCCAGAGTGGAGGGAGTTTTTCACACAGAGGTTGGGACCTCTAGTGGTCAGAGGCATGAAACTATTGCTCCCAAGGGCCCAGTGTAGCAGCTAGTCAGTACGTCTTCCACTCCTACTACAGTTACAGAGGATACTTGGGAGCCAGATCTTGGACCCAAGCTTAGTGGAGAGGAAAGACAGAGGGTTTGGAGGTTCTTGAGGAGCCACATGAGTTGTTTTGCCTTTAGTATGAAGGATTTGGGTGCTTTGAAGGGACTAGATATACAGATTGAAATGACTAGCAATACACCAATTTTCCGATGTTCTTATTGATATAGTGAGATAGAGAGGAAATTGATTTAGAGCCGGAGTAGTGACCTTTTTGAGGCTAGTTTGGTGGAGATTTCACATGAAGAGTATGCATTAGCAACAGTGATGTCAGCCAAGAAGGATATGCATAGCAACTATGCAGATATGCGGATGTGTGGAGATTACCGTCCTATCAATCGACAAACCAGAGTTGATTGGTATGCCATGCCTACACCAAAGAAGATTTTTAATATAATTGGGCATGCAAAGGTCTTCAATACTTTGGATCTTCAAGTGTGATATCATCAGTTGCCGATCAAGGAGGAGGATAAGTCCAAGACAACATTTTGGGCTATTGGTCCTCACGGTAAGGATGTGTTATCAATAGAGGTTCTTACCGTTTGGGTTAAAGAATGCTCATGTTGAGTTCTAGAGTGTCATTGATAGGATCCTAACTGGATTGGCTTTTGCTCGGTGCTATATTGATGACATTTTGGTCTATAGCACTACTATGAAGTAGCATGAGAGATAGTTGTTGGAGGTGTTTGAGAGGTTGAGATCTCATGGACTCAAATTACATCTTGGGAAGTGTAGGTTCTTCTATGATCAAGTTGAGTATTTGGGTCACACTATCTACACCAAAGGACTTGGTGTTCAATAGACCAAGGTGGAGGCTATTGCATGTATTCCTTGGCCTACGGATGTGAGTAGAGTGCAAGCATTCCTTGGGTTGGTGAACTTCTATCGCCGCTATGTTAGAGGATTTAGTGCCATTGCCAAGGCCTTGATAAAGCTGACCAAGCTTACACAAGAGTGGTGTTGGGGAGATGAGCAAGAGAGAGCTTTTGTAGAGCTCAAGGAGAGGTTGACATCTACTCTTATTTTGAGGAGACCTATCAAAGGACGACCATTTCAGTTTCATACTGATTGGAGTATGTTGGGGCTTGGAGCGGTGCTCACCCAACATGATGATGAGAGGAAGGAGTTTGTGGTGGCCTATGCTAGTTTCTCCAACAATTTAGTGAAGGCAAAGTATAGTTCATATGAAGGAGTGCTTGGCAACAATTTGGGCAGTAGCACATTTCCAATGTTACCTATTTGGTAACCCTTTCACTCTCATCACTGATCATCATCCACTGAAGTGGTTGATGGAGTCCAACAAGCTTTCAAGGAAGCTTGCATGATGGGCTCTGATTTTATAGGAGTATGATTTCATGGTTGTTCACAGACCTGGAGTGGTGAACCATGATGCAGATGGATTGAGTAAAAACCCATGTCCCAACCAGCAGGATCAGACCAGAGCATGTTGGCATGGTGAGACAGATGAGGAGATGGTGCCAAGTTGGCATGCATCTACCTTTTTGTGTATATTTTCTGAGGCTTTGGTGGTATCTCTCTCAGTGCATATAGGAGGAGTTATTGAGGTCATAGATCCAGAGAGTGACGATATTAGTACAATTCAGCGAGATATTCATGATGATGTCTTAGTGATGGACTATCTTTGCATTGGTGTTGTGGGTGGCACAGTTGGGGCCAAGGAGAGAGACCGCGTCCTTCAACAAGCCAAACGATTCAGATTGGAGGGCAGACATCTTTTGTGTGTATGGGAGGATGGTAGAGTGCAAGTAGTACCACTTCCATCTCAAAGACCACAGTTGGTTCATCATGCTCATGAGGAGCTAGGACATTTTGGAGTCAAGCGTACATATAGCTTACTCCATAGTCATTACTGGTGGTGCGGTATGCAGACCGTGGTATAGCAGTTTGTTGCCAAATGTGTGGTTTGTGATCGAGTTAGAGCATCATTCAATGCTCTTATGCCACAATTACACCCATTTCCTATCATGGGATTGGGTTACCATTGGAGTTTGGACTTTGTTGGACCTTTACCGCTGACCGTGAGACATCATCGATATGTTTTGGTGATGGTGGAGCACTTCTCCAAATGGATTGAGTTGGTGGCACTTCCTAACAATTCTAGTGAAGGGACAACATACTCATTCCTGGATCGAGTTCTTAGTCATTTTGGTGCACCAACTAAGGTTTTGACTGATCGAGTACATAGTTCTTGGGGGAGTTTCAAGTCTTGTGTGACAAGGCTTTGATTGATCATTATACTACATCCCAAGATCACCCTGAGGCAAATGGCTTAGCAAAGAGAGTGGTTCAGACGGTGAAGAGAGGATTGCAAAAGTATGGTTTGTAGAGAGGCCACTTGGGAGATTGGGATCTCCAGTTACCTTGGTTGGCCATGGGCTATTAGTTCAGCCGGCAAGCTTCCTTAGCATCCTTCTCTCCATACTTTCTACTCTATGGACGAGATCCAGATTTACCTGCAACCATTCATTGAGATGCTACTGTAGTTTTGGACTTGGATGACCCTAATGTATGGATGAGCGCATGTTCTTAGCGGGCAGAGATCTTTCGGAGAGTGAGGCCAATGGCCTTTGAGAACTTGGCAATTGCTCAGCATAGAGATACTTTATGTTATGCTACCATTCAAGGAGGAGGTTATAGACCTTTGGTCCGTCGATTTCATCCATGAGACTAGATATATCTTCAACAGACAACACCAACAACACTTGATGTTTCGACATGCCACACTATCCTGAGAGTGCGTGAGGTTTCGCCATTTGGAGTCTTTGTGTTAGAAGAACATGATGGTGTTGTTTGGAAGGATCATGTGCGCAATTGTGCGGCATGCCACCTCCCAAACATTGATGGTACTATGGACCCAAGCTTGGCACTTGTACGTGCAGGCTTGAAGTGTATGTTATGTGGCTCTTTTGGTGGAGCTACTACTATGTTAGTGTGTGATAGCTGTTCAAGAGGATGGCATATAGCATGTATGACTCCTCCCCTCATGGTGGTTCCTTAAGGATAGTGGTTATGTCCTAGATGTACTTGACCTATAGCTAGTTCATTCTTTATATGGTATAGATTGCAGACATGCGACTAACGATGGGGCTCCATAGCACCCGGTCTCTTGATCTTCGCCCATTATAGGGTATACTATACACTTAGAGTAGATGGCTATCTAGAGTTAGAGGGACCTAACCGCCAGCTAGGAGGGCGATTGTGACACTTTAGAGTCTATGTATGACTTATGTGTGAGTTATGCTTCTATATTGTATGATGTTGACAACAATGTATGTTGTGTGGCGATATATATACGCACGATAGCTATCACGCCATTTGTAGTGTCGCATCTAGATTGCTTGGACACTAGAGTTGCAGTGATAGTAGTTAGAGTTATTTCAATAGTTTCTCAGAGACTACTTTCTGACAATCAGATTTTGTGTTTGGGGGTACTGACTTCACGGTGGGGCCCACCGTCACTTTGCACAATTTGCACCGTCGAGTGTGCCGTTAGCGGGACCATTAGGGTTTCAGACCTAGCTTGAGTCCAGGGGTATACTTTTGAAGTGTAGCTCCAGAGAGCTCACTTCTCTGATGTTGGGCCTTCGAGTTCCTAGCTATGGTGGATAGAGGCCAGTGAGCGTCACCTGGATTCTCTTAGCTAGAGTGGGTGTGGCTTGACTGTAATCAATGCCCAGTTGATGGTAGTTTATAGAGTGACAGATCAAGTATTGATCTGAGTTGAGTGGATTCAAGAGTTGTAAACAATCTTATTATTGTGGCCCTTTAGAGTCTATGTATGACTTATGTGTGAGTTGTGCTTCTATAGTGTATGATGTTGACAGCGATGTAGATTGTGTAGCGACGTATATATGCACGACACCAATTCCAAAGGCCTAAACGGATGTATTAAGCCTCAAAAATGGAAAAATTCCTACCCTCCTCAAGGAAGAAGGCTTGGCAAACCTTCTTCCCCTATGATTTGTCTTGTTGAGAGCTTTCCAATGATACCTCACACGTAATTCTGAGCTCCATATAGGAAGATTCACTAAAGATTCCCTTTGGTCAAACCCGTTTGACTAACTAGATAGGACAAGGATTGACATGTCACCCATCCAAACAACCAATCCAAGGATGGAGCTCACTAACACGTCACCCAATCCATGTATCTAATCCAATGGTGGAGCTTCCTTTGAGGGGATCCTCTTTGCTATATAATAAAGAGAAGGTGCTCCTTTGGAGTATCAAAGTATTGAATGTGAAACTTGTGTTTTCTCTCTTGTATATCTCTTGGAAATTTCTCTTGTCCTTGAAGTATTACACATTTACACCATTTCTACTGTCAAATATGTCATCAAGGTTGGAGATCTAAGTCACGCCCAAGGGTATATTTTTGAAATGCAACTCCAAAGAGCTCATTTTTCCCATGTCTAGCATTGGCCATGATGTGTAGAGGTTTGCAAACATCACTTGGAATCTCATAATTGGAATGGATGTGACTTGTAATCAATGCTAGATTGTTGGTAGATTGTTGAGTGGATGATAAAATATTAATTTGATTTGAGTGTAAGAATAAATTGATTATTGTAATACGTTAGAGTATATATGATTTATTTGTGACTTATATTTCTATAATATATAATTTTAACAACAATTTATGTTTTTTATTGATGTATAAATGCACAGAAAAATAATCATTAACATCAAAAAGATATAAGTTTTTTAATGAAATTTTAAAAAAATTATATTTATATTAAATATACTTTTAATATTTATTTTTATTAAAATAAATCTATAATCTCATTAATGTGATGATACAAATTTATCAAGGTATCAAAAAACCCAAAAAATAATATATTATTATTCAATATCGATACTAAAGAATGTAAGAATTACTTTATATATAACAAGAATAATATGATTGTGAAGAAAAATATGATCCATTGTTACATACCAAATCTCAAATTTATTTATTTATTTTAATAAATTCTTTTGATTGTACAAATTTTTTATCAAACAATTTAATTCACAATAACCTATCATATCAATAGAAAATATATAAAATTTTGGATATTACAAAGTACACTTTACTTGTTTGACAGTGGAGCTTTATATTTTACTTAAAATTATTTTAATATAATATTCATAATATCTAGATTTTACTTTTCCATTAACTTCAAAATAACCTAACCACAAATTGTAAAAGAATTTAATTATTTGTTTTATCCATTTGAAAGTAATCCGATTTATAAATTTTATGAAAATTAACAATGCTTGAATGCTCCCCCTTTCCTTTTAACTTTCCATATACATCTTGTCTAACTTTGCTCAACCCCTTCTCTCCTCCCTCTTAGTTTTTTAACTATTGAGTGCCGAAAAAGGCTTAAACCCTAAACCTTAAGTAAACTTATCGAGAATAGGTAAAGAAATGGAAAATTGCACAGTAGCGTGGGTTCTATAGCCGATGATGCACGATACCCCTGCTGGGCAGAGGAGCACGAGTGTATTGCAAGACGAAACTGGGCCGGGCGTGGAGGGATCACGGGTCCACGAGAGGTACCCCGTAAGCGGAGAAAGTGCATACAGTACATTACAGTAGATAATGTATCGACTGCACATAGTACGTGCAGGCGGTACATTAATGCAATACACGTCCATTCTACCCGCAAGTTCCCAACGCCGCGAAAACGGTGGTTATCCCGTTCTCCTTCCTCCAAGGGCTAAGTTGGCGAATCGGCCGGTTGGTGTCCGCTGAAATCGTCGGCGCTTTGAGAATTAGACCTGGAGTTAGAGTCCATCCACACTTCTGTCCATCGATGGCGGATGGGACAGCAGGCAACCGTCCGTCCGTCCAATCAAAGAAGCCTCAATTTCATTCCTACGAGCAAATTCCACTGAATGTTCTCAATTTCTATGAAATCCGTTCCTCGCCTCATTACTCCCCAAATCCTCTCAGTATGTTTATGGGTTCACGTCTGTGACTCATAACTGTCCTTTCTGGTGGTCCGACCAGTGGTCAAATTAAGAATTTTGGACCTTTGCTTTTCCTCGTCTTGCTTTCCATCTTCAGCAGCAGCAGCTGCTGCTGCTGCTGGAGTGGAGCCCATTGGACTTAAGGTTGTTTCTATGGAATGAGGGGAAGGAGAAGAGGCGTTCGAGTACAGGAATATTAATCGTGATAAGTTTCAAAGGGAGGGAAAGAGTGAGATTCTCAGGGGTTAAGCAGTAGCCTGTACGTTGCAAAACCACACCGTGATTGCATGCAATGCGGAGGTTTCATCCTCCTACTGCACCCCTCCTGCAGATTTTTGCAGGGCTGCCTGCGATGTCGAAAGTGGGTCCTTGTTCGTTGGCGCAAATGTCTTCCTTTACCAGCCGATTTTTTCATGGGAGTGCTCGGTTGGAGGACATTCCTATGGGGACGCTGCCTCTGGATGCGTATAATAAGCTCGTGAAAGCAGGTTCCATAAGACATGATCAGGGACAGGTTGCAGCTCTTCAGCCTTTGGAACGCTTGCATATGGACCTCGAGAACTATGTCCCTCCTTCGCTCAATTTGGTCTCTAAGATGCTCTCCTACGTTACTTTTAAACCAAAAAGACAGACTCCGAGAGGGTATGTACTTCCTTCACAGGACTGAACATTTATTTGTTTTTCTTCAAGCATGGCATGAAGTGAGGCTTCCTGTGATTTTATCTGGAGGAGAGGCAAAAACCTCAGTCCTGCAGAAATGTTAGTATCACCAAGCGTCTGGTTCAAACTCAGTGTGATTTATCTCGCCATTGCGCTGCAGGGTTTATATCTATGGAGGGGTGGGTACAGGAAAATCATTGGTGGCAGACATTTTTTTCCACTGCAGTCCTGTTCAAAGCAAACAGCGTGTACATTTTCATCAGTTCATGCTCGACGTACATAAAAGGTTGGTCTCCCTGGGTCACCTTTTACTTTCTTGTGAACTTTTAACAGGACTGGAGAGATGAATGGATGCATTGACTCAGTTGGTATCATAGCTATCGAAAATTATTAGTAATTTATATCTTCCCCGGAGCACTGTTCAATGACAGTAATTAAAAACAGATGGTCTGCCTGAATCTCGACATATAGTTGCAAAGAGATTCATAGCCAAAGTCAGTCGGAAATGTATTCTTTGTTTCTGCCATTACTTGTCAATGCCCTTGATTGCTTCAGAATTACTGCAAGTTGATAAGCAACAGTCCTGGATAACGGTCTTCCTCCACTTCATCTGAAGCCCTTTTCAACATGGAATTCTGCCGCCGGGTTGGATTGATGATGTGGGATATTTGGGGGCTCTAGGTTGCACGAGAGAAGGTTGAGAGGAGACCTTGGCAAAAGTGAGGACGTCATTGAAGCTGTTGCCGAGGATTTGCTCAAAGGAGGCTGGCTGCTTTGTTTTGATGAGTTTCAAGTGAGTGCTTCTACTAGTATATTTTCTCAATTTTATTGTAATCAGTGTCCAGTACGTCCGCTTGTATACTGCTGCCATCGCTGGCACCAGAGAATATTCGTTGTCGCCAACGCTCTCAAGGGTATTGGCTTCTTGTACACTGTAGAGTATAGGCAAATTCATTTCACTCTTATTCTACTTCTTTCTTTAAAACGTAGATTTGAGTTAGGACTGGAGAAGCTCTTGATTTGGTAGCACACACCTCCTTCTCATGTTCGAAGAGACTTGCTGGTGATCTACGTATATTTACAGGCAATTTTCTTCCCTCGAACAGGTGACCAGATTGCTCCAGGATATTTGATTGTAGGAATTGTAATCTTGTGAAGGTGTTGGACATAGCTGATGCTATTATACTGAAAAGGTTGTTGGAGAGCATTTTCAAAGCTGGTGCTGTTATGGTTGCCTCATCCAACCGTGCTCCGAACGAGGCAGGTTTTATCGCTCGATCTTTCCCCTGAACGTAACCTAGACTGAATCTGTGCATGATGGAAGTACATCAATTCTGTGTAATCTTTTTTTAAACTACAGATCAACATCTATATATTGTATGACTTTTAGCTGATATTCTCTCATGTCCGAAATGAAATGATATATTGTTGAAGAAACTCTGGTTTGGTCACTATACATGGAATGCATTTTATCCTGTGTAATACTGAGTCCTCCTCCTTTAACACTATGCGTCAGACGTTGATAAGTCTTCAATACTCATACCCGCTTCACAGAACCTCAGGTTTTTGTGGAGCAAAATTTTGTGGGCTTGCACTACTTAGTCAGTACATGTCATTCCTAGCGCGATCTCAGCTTCGTGTAAGTATGCTGTGAGTACGATCAACTTAACAATACCTCTGACTCTCACTACTTGTATAATTCGGAAGTTTTTGTATATAATGCAGATTCTGTATTTTGTATAATACGGATTCTTGCTGTTTACCTGGACGGGACCCACTGGTTTCTACAGCCCTCTCCCTCACATCACCTCGTGCAGACAATGAATCCCGTTCTCTCACACTCCTCTAATGCTATTTCTCGCCTCTTCCTATTCTTCACAATCTTTTTCCTCTGCTTGTAACTCTCTCGCTCATGTTATTTTTCTCATTGGCAACTTGCAATTCTGTTCAGTTTGCTTCTCTTCTAATCGATGTTTTCTATTAGGTATTGCAAAGCTGCGTCTCGAATCCTTCGTTGCTCATGCTTCCTGTTCTGCATCTTTTCCTTGTGCATGGTTCCTATTCTTTATTTTCAATGGCCATTTTCTTCCGGTTTCTTCCATCTTACCTCCAGGGAACCGTTTATTCTTTCGCTCTACAGATGCTCCTACATAGCCTGCTGGTTTCTGCATAAGTTCCAGCGTTCCTTACTTCTCACTGCTACCATTTCCGAGTGGCAGTTTTGGAAGCAATCGAGTTTGCCTTGGCACTCATGAGCTTTTGAACAGAAACTCGGCACGAGGGGTACTGGCATTCGACACTGCGTTAGGCACTGATGAAGTCATTAGTGCTTTCGTGAAGGCTTATTATGACCGCCTGTCTGCGTTCTTCCGTGTTCATTGTTTTGGAACTCAGGCGTTCATGGAGCATGCTGCGATAGACATTATCCAGTCCTCTCACGCTTCGTTCCGACACAGCCAAGACGCCATCCACTCGTCTCCCGCTTCGCTCCACCCCACCCTTTCTCAACTAAAGCTCTGTCTTATCCTCCTTGCTCGATGTTTCTCTCGTGGTGGTCCTCCTCTGCTTTCAATTTCAGATGCTTAATTTGTTGTCTCTTGGTTCTTTTTCCATGATGTATACTAGTTCTCTACCGGTGCTACTTATGAAATGTGTAAATTACGTCCTTACTTCCGCTTACTTTCGTAACGTTAGATTTACTTTCATTCCATTTGGTTTATTTTCAATTTGATTTAAATTTTCATAAGGTCAGACATGCGTTTGATATGCACTTAATATGCACGTTCTCGGTTCCATACTTAGTGGGTTCTGGATCCCCGTTCTTCGAACGGCTTCTGCTCCCATTTCTCAAACACCTCTAACTCTCAAGTCAACATGTGAGAATCTGGTTTTTGATTGCAGCTTTATAAGAATGGGCTGCAGCGGGCGCTCTTCGTCCCATGCATTGAGTTGATAAAGGAGTGTTGTCGTGTTCATTCCTTCAAGCAAAATTCTCCTGATTATCGTTTGATTGGTGCTCGCCCTGATGGATCCGGGTAAGTTTTGCAGACCTCCTTATGATCTGTCCTAAGCAGCAAGAAGACTAGTTTCCATATACAGTACTAGGTAGGAAGAGAAACTCCGGTCAGCGTCCAAGTAGGCAGCTATACTCAAAGAACGGCTTCATATGACACAGTCAAAAATCAAAACCAGTCAATCTGATTTGCAATTTCCTCTGGCTGCCTTCTCTACATCAAACTGTGCAGATAACTTGATTGTTTGTGCAAGCTTTCTTTTGCATGAACATCGCCTACTCTTGCTCAGACAGAAAACTGGACACCAAGTTGAGGCAAAAGAAGCCAAGAAGACGCGCGTTGTGGTCACCAATCAATATCCGTAATATGCTAGGCCTGGGCAGCACATTAAAACGTCATAAAATCTTTATGTATGTTTACGTTCTAGATCGAGGAGGAAATTCTAAGAAAGTTGGTGACATCGTTAATTACCTAACCGGGGTGCTTTTTCTCTGGAGAGTCACAAAGATATTTGAGAGAGCGATGCATTGGGTATTACTAAGCAGTCATGTTCGCTTAAAGATATACGTTCAGAAAATCGATCTAAATTTCTAGGACTTCGAACCAACCATTTGCTTTGTGAACATTTTCTGCTTCCGATTTTGTTCGCAGTGCATTGTCGACAGTATGGCATATGCCTCTCAACAAAGACACAGCTCAAAAGCTCGAGGAATCATTTGCCGAGCTTGCAAGGAATAGACCGGTAGGGCCAACTATCATTAAGGAAGGCCCACGCACCATTTTGGGTTAGATCTCCATCTCTTTTGTGTTTCCCATGTTCTCGTTCTGTTTTTGCGTAGCGTTCTCGTTTACCCATTAGGTCAGTCTCTAACAGCTGTCATAGTTGTGAAGTATTTGCTTTGAATCAGGATGATAAGGTTCCTAGAACTATCTCCTGTATAGACCGGTTATTCTATCTTGACCTCGCTTAATATCTCTTATTAGTAGTCACTGTTTTTCGATTGCACAGAAACTCGAATCTTCTTAATTAAGCTAAGATTTAATTTTGATGCAGTGCCGAGGGCAGCTGGTGGTATAGCTAGTTTCACTTTCGCAGAGTTATGTGGTACTCCAAAAGGTGCAGCGGACTATCTGGCAATCGCAGCATCATTTCATACCCTTATAGTCTCTGACATCCCTAAGATGACCCGGGCTCATGGCGAACTGGTAATCAAACATACATCCTGCTGGCAACCAAAATACTGTATTTACGAATTCAAGACACTATATTAAGGCACCATGCCTTTCATTATTGTAACTGTTGGAAGTCGGTTTTTGGACCTGGTGATCTTAAAGGGTGATCTTGCGATTGTGGACAGGCCAGACGGTTTATTATTTTGGTGGATATTCTTTATGAACAGGTTTGTTTCCTCTTTGCCCCTCAAGTTGTGTTTGAAATGTTGGGAATAAGTATTCAGAATCATGAGAGCTGTGTAGTACACAGAAGTAATCAGAATTGCGTGTTGTATCGACCTTGTAACTTGAGACTCAGCCTGTATTTACTGAAACATCTCTCAGATCATAGTGGTGCTTAAAGACTGATACTCTTGCTTTTGATTCTCATATCCCAACCGAAATCCCATGCAGAGGGTGAAGCTTATTGTTAGTGCCGATGTAGATCCTGGTGCATTGTACCGACCCAGGTATGTGAAACAGGGGAATTTCTTGAGTTTCCGTGGTCTTTAGTTCTTACTTTCCTGATACTCCTAAGATGAACGTCAGTTATCTCACCAGATGGGTGGTTCTAAATGTCAGGCAAGAGGAAGAGCAAGTCGGTCCTCTTGGTAGCACAGAGAAAATACCTTCACCAGCTTTATCAGCTTCAGTTTCATCAACTTCATCGGCTTCAGCTTCTTCGATCTTATCTTACGAGGAGCAGGATGAAGAATTTGCTTTTGCAAGAACTGTTTCCCGCTTGAATCACATGCAGTCAGCAGACTACTTGTCTGCACCTTGGACTCCACCCGGGAAAGCGTTTATGGTTCATTTGGTTAGTGTGAAGTTACAGGAAGGTGATTTGCGTAGGTACGTCACACTGTCTTTGTCTACTGTATTCATGAATATTCTCATTAAACCTCCGTTTGAGTGACCAACTCTTTGACCAAGTAGCCACTTCCCATTTGCAACTTACTCTCACTCTTGCACTTGACAAATAGCTAACGTGATTATCCTGGGCAAACATGCAGTTATTCAGTGGCTAGAATCTTGGACCTTTTCATTTGCCTACTTGGGTTTGCGGTCATCTCATAAGCAAGTTTTCTAAGTATAGACTCGCCTTTTCTATCCCGTGCAGGATATGGGACCGCTATAACACAGATAACGACGCGAAATTGGACCGCAAAGAATTGCTGTTGATGATGGAGGACCTCACAGAAATTAAGTCAGGTCACCGAAATGTCTTGCCAGTAAGTTAAATCGACACCTAGCACCTTGTACCTTCATAGCTTCATATAGGAGAATCAAATTGATGACTGACTAATGCTTGGAAACAGTTGCTCCCCGTATGAGCATCAAGAACACTATAGTTAAGGATCTAGGGTACATCACTCCCGAGAATTGGCTCGCTAAGAAGTCCCCGGAGTTCAGTAACCTACAAGCGTTGATACCTGATTGTTACGGAGACTAAATGAGAAGTGGATTACTTACACGATGCAGAAATTTGTGAACGCTCGCTTGAAGAGACGAGCTACCGCTTTCCAGTCCCTTATTAGCGTCCCTCTGTACTATTTCTCCGTACTGGGCATGCATATAATCGTAACTTTAGGTACATTTTAACTTCATACTGTATCCAGAAACAGTTAGTTGATACTACCGTTAGAAGAAGTTGTAAGGTTACTGATTAGGCTAAGTTTTAACTTTTGGGGGCAATGATTCATTTAAGTTCTCACTTGTATGAACAACGTAGGCACTTGGCATGCGTCAATTGCTGTCTAGCTACTAAGTTGAGGTCAAGACGAAGGACCAAAATTTATATGAGCTCTGCTTGATGAGTAAATAACTAGCAAAGTTCATATGTGAGCGTGGTTTGACTAGAACTTAATTGACTTTGTCCATACGGAGTAAAATTCATTTGATGCCACATGTGCAGGAAATGGTCGATGACATGTATAATAAGCTGGACGCCAACCATGACGGCATTGTCATTTGGGAGGAGTTCAGAGACTATTTCCTCAGATATGGGTTGCAACAGGAGTGAGAGAGGTCAAACAACCATCACGTTTGACGGAGGACCTGTCCAAGCAATCTTGGGCGCAACATGACAGTCTTAGTTGAGTTGACCGCTGTGTTGGCTGCAGACATTACATAATGGAGAATTTGTTGCGTCACTTACGAATGATACCTTCACCTCAGCTTCCAAGTCCTCACTTCGCCAGCTACTAGGAGTCTTAAGGACTTTTGGACTTGGTGAAGGAAGCCCCACAGATTGCTAGCGGAAGAAGCGTTTTGGGCGTCAATGGTAGTTACGGTCGTGAAGGAGTTATCTTAAACTTTGACTCATTCTTATTCCACCACATGTTTGGGTTATAGCTGGAAAGTGACGTCAAGGCTCCTGACTCTTGACTCTCTGTCTCTCCTTTCATTCTGTCTGTGTCTCCTGACGGTTGGTCCCTGAGTTTCCACTTTTTTCGTTTTGTGTGCGGAGGCATCAATCAATGGAGCACTCAAGGCCAGGTGCTGCATTCGATGATCGAGGCGAAAGCCAAACAAGCCCTTTCTATCACTGAGTTGCAAGGAGACTAGTCACTCATTCCTCCTACATGCAACAAGCAATATTCATTTTGCCAGTTTATCACGATGATTGCCGACCTGACCAAGAAACTAAATCATAGGCAGTCAATGCGGAGTACTCGCAAACCACCGGCATCCCGGAGGAATTGAACTAAGAACAGTAGTACTTTCAAATTTCTAGGATCAAATAATGTGGTGAAGATCGCAGACGCGTTTGATGATGCAGAAGAACTCATAAGCCCAAACGGTTTTCTCCAGGGCGAGGGTGAGATGCAGTTAGCCCTTGACAAGAGGATATCAATGAATGCCAGAATTACGGGAAATGACGGTATGGAATTCGGTACCGCAGAAGAGAATAGAAGTAGGGAAAATAAGGTTGCGGAGAGAGAAGGATTCAGTAGTGGAGAGTGGACCCCAGATGGAGGGGCCAGGAAGCAGGTGGTAAAAATTGATGCACGTTGAAATCAATACATGCACAGCAGTAGGGCACTGAGTGCAGCAGAAGGAGCAGCGGCATCATTTGGGAAAAGAAAAGCAGTAAAGTACAATATGTATGCCAAGTACCACGTACTCCCCTTCATCATAATGTTATTCTGAAGGAGAAATGCCATGCCACGAGCGCCGTACTTGGGGTCTTTGCAGCATCCCGTCAGTAAGTCCCTGTGGGTCCCGGTAAAGAAGAGACGATGCTATTGGAGTCTATGCGTGCTGGGAATAATCCATGGCACGACCGTCAGTTGAGAAGTGTTGGGCCCCCCTAAAACTGCTGCTCCTACAGGATGCAATGCAATGCATTGCAAAGCAATGTGAATGTGGGAGTTCGTGAGAGCGTAGGGTCTTGTGTTCTTTTGGTTGTTTGCTAATGCTGCCTGCTTCTTCAAGATCACTTTCCTCTCCTTTCTTTCCTTTCCTTCCCTCAAAGGAACAATCAATGCTATGCATTGTCTTCTGTATTTGCCGGTAGTACATCCCGACCACTCGTGCGCGCGCTCTCTCTCTCTGTATGAGCCTCTCTTTTCCATCATCATCGTGGCACGAATATAGTGCATCTCACCACAGTAATGCACACGACGCGTATGAGGTGCAGCACCTCAGCTCCTTGTCTCCTCTCCTGTGTTCCTCTCATGTTCTTTGACCGATGTACTTCCTCAGTAGGAACTCGTCCGTGAATCACCAATATCCGGCATCAAACTTGCAACTCAGCTTCTTCCATTTCATGCAACTAAGCTAACAATCCTCACGTCGGTTTAGATTCTATTGAACTATGACAGACAGGAAGAAGTAATTCTGAAGGACAAGCCCGCAGAAGTCTGCTTGCAGCTAGATTGGCTGAGGCTTCGCTTGGCTCGGATTTAGGGCTGACTTCTGAGTCTGCCGGGCAGAAAGAGGGCGTGAAAGTGGGCCATACTTCTGCGCAGTAGATTCATCACTCGTAACCTTGATAATCTACAACTAACCTCGTTTGCTGCCGCTGGCATCTTCCGTAATGGAAGTTGGGACCCACTTTAGTAATATTTTGCTGAATATGTTCGCTGGATCATCGCCGCCTTTCTCTTCCATTCACCTGCAGTTTCTCATCCACCACGTACTCTGCCTCATCCCAAATCCCCACAACCATAATTAACTACCGATATAAGGCAGTACTACCATCCAGTAAAACAATTTTCAATCAACAAAGTCCCGGATAAGCAAAGCTTGACGACTGACTGCTTCGCAACATCCCAAGGAGGTCTATCAAGCCGCATCCGTATTGTATCATTCGATTCCCTGTCATAAGATCATATCCTCCTAAAATTAAATCCAGTGCAGATGAGGACTAACTTGATTAAAGGGGGGACTTGCTGAGACGCGTTGTAACATATGCAGTGGAGACCAAGCTAAGTGGTCGAAGGTTGATTGTTTCTCTTTCCCCTGAAGACGCGAATAACGTGAGAAATGCTGCAACTTCGGTCACCACAATGAGATCATGCCTATCGCCCAAAAGCGCGTAGAATCCACTGATGACTTTTGTCAGGTAGCTTGCAATGTCCACTCTCGTCCAACCTTCCAGCATCAGCAGCACCCTAAACGACGACTACATGCTATTCAGTAGGATTGAGCTTTTCCTAAATTTGCCAAACTTAGAGGCACCTTGGCGCCAGACCTCGCATTTCTGTTGCGTGAAGTCTTTAGTATTGTCATCCTATTCCAGAAATGGTGTACATTCTACAGCACCTTGAAGCCAAGCCAAGACCGTCAAGCCCAGCCAGTCAGAGCTGTTAACTCAAAGGGACTAAAGGATGTTTTTAGCCATGACAAAACTTCCATTTTGTCACTCATTTTGACACCACTTCCTTTATCTTTTCTGCCGAGTTCAAGGTGGTCCTTGAAGCACGAAACAAGAGAGACAGACGATATACACTACTTTATATGGTGGTTATTAATCTTTTTTCAAGTAGACAGTTTGGTTTGGTTTGGTATGAGTACTTTTGTAGGTGGTGTAACGGGTAACCATTGCTACCAAGGACAAAGAAATTCATTATGGCTTTTGGTTCTTTCTTACTTTTGGCACTGGAGGTTCTTGTGTTTTTTCATTCGTAATTTGATGGTCTTGAAAAGAACACAAAAATGATTACAAAGGAGAAACTGTGGCAATTACACTGGCCACACTCATTACATATATTCTTGATTGAGAGTATCCGTCATTCTACGACACTCCTAAACATGAGTTTACATAAACATGCAACTGCAATGAAAATTCCCCCATGTTTAGAATTCTTCTACCCCTTCAACCGGATATATCCAGAGCAAACCTCTATTACACAGTTCATCGTGTCTTTTTGTTCCATTTTGGGTTTGGGGCATTGCTCTTTTTCGCTCAGCATTGTGCTCTTTGGAGGTTTTCCTTTGGGCTTGGCATTCTCATTTTCTTTCATAATATTTGGATCCGAGTTCGTCCTTGCCTCGTGGAGGACTGACTGCCTACTACTCCATCCCTGTCTTCATAAGGATGAGAGGACAGCCAAAATTTGGACACCGGTTAACTTCTACGCCCACAATGATTTCGGCCCCTCTCATTTTTTCAGATAAAGTACAGTGCATCAAAGGTTTTAGTATCAAGTGGTACTACAACAATATCTGGAACCCACATTATTCTTGCAGGTGGTAGGAAACTATCTCCCTTCCAGAATTTAGAATAGATTCTTAAACCGCGCCTTGTGTCACAACTAATGCCGGTATATTCTAATACTCTGTACCACCAAACCATCAAGGTCTGTCTCCTCAAGTCTCGTCTTCGTTGCTTTGAGTAGTTCTTAAGTTGAACCTGAAGTTGAGGGTCATTTGTCATTCAAGGCCAGAAATACAGAACATGCAGAAGGACAAGGCGAGCTTGCCTTGGACGGAGGCACCCGTCAGTCAACCAATCAATCATTCAGTGATGGAACTCAACCAACTACTCCTACTACTCTTGCTGGTGCACAATGGCAGAAAGAAAGATAAATTCTCTATGAGAGCGTGGAGGTACTCATGACGATAAAGAGGCCGTTCAAGTCAAATTAACGGACGTATGCTCCAAGGTGGATATGTTCAGCACTATCTAGGTGGAATTGAGTAGGGACAGAGGGCAAAAGGGGGAGGGGCTCATCTAGTGTGGTAACCCCAGCTAAAAGAGGCTGCTGATGAGGTCAATTCGTGTACAGAGAGGCTGACCCTACCCATTCTCGAATTCTGGAACCTATGTTTCTAGACAGTGTGTTAAATAGTACGTCAAATAATCAACTTCCGCCTAACAAGGTGTATCGGTACCCAACGCAGTAGCACTCTACTCCTACAAGCTCCCATGTCTCGTTCAAGGACTGCATGTGGTGGTTGATTGAAGATTCAATTGATTGGTTTACATTTTTTAATGCCTGTAGCAGTCCCAGCTATTTAATTGAGTGATACGGTAGCTCTCGGTACTGTAGTACATGAGCATGATTCTTAATACTACTTCCTTTCTTTCCTTCGCAACGTGGTAGGAGATATAGAACCTTTTTTATGACCCAGCATTTTTGCAGTGTTACTACTAAATTAAAACTGCCCACACATCAGCAGCATACTTATATTCCTCGAGACAATTATGGTGGTTCTGTACAGTATTCACTACGCCACTCACTTACTCGCTCACCCACTTCGTGCTAAGAGCTTTTCAGCGATATTTCTGCGATGGCCACCACAGTCTACCGATGCTGAGTTGAGCGGAGGCCAGAAGAATCACATCATCACAACGAATCGATCAATTTAGCATTATCCGATCACTGGCAAGATGTGAACTGTAATTTAATGAAAAGGCAAAATACTGCTGCTGACTGGTGAGCCTAAGCTGGCCCCAATGAGAATTAAGAAGACGGGATGTAACTGCGATAAAGAAAATATTTGCCAGTTCTTTCGTCACAAAAGCGAGACAGGAGGTAAAGAAGATTGGAAGTGGAATTACCTTGTGGTTTTATTCTAATTGATGTGACTGGAACTGGCAGCTTCTGTCAACGTGGTGTCATTTTCTTGTTCTCCTCTTGAGGAAGATGCGGATGTTCTTATTTAGGTGAACAAATAGAAACCAATGGAGGAAAATTTAACAGAAGAGGTGAGGGTCACGTAGGGGTGTCGCATCCGCCCAGATCCTCCTCTAACTACACACACATCGCAACTGTTGAAACGACGTCGGCTAGAGGTGGAGGCATCGGTACCGGTGGCAGCCACAAGAAAAGCCCCAAAAGAAAGGAAAGTGGAAGCAACTCAGAACCCAAAGGCTCAAAATAAACAGCGCATTATTCTACCCATACTGTTCCTGTGTTTGCAAGCGAAACAGTGCCCTTCATCAAAGGCGAGGAAGGATTTCTCCTCTTCCTAGGGAATCATGGGCGATTTCCATACTCCAGTGAATATCCACGAAAGAGAATTTGCGCACACACGGTCGTACTGGTGGTGGTGGTCGTGACGGGGATAGCTAGCTGAGGAGCTGAATGGTAGAGAGAAAGAAAGAAAGAAAGTGCTAGCGGAGGTGGTTATTTTAACTTCATGACCAAACAAGCAAAGAAAAGAAAAGTAAATAACAGGACAACTTAAGTGGCCGGTGGGTACTGTTTTACGTGAGGGAGGAAATCCGGTGGTGTCTACTTGGCCATCATTATTTACCCGCGGTAGCAGAAGATACTGTGCACCGGGCATAAGGTCTGGGCTTCTCCTTCTCAGCTTTACAGGAAAGCCAGCCAGTCCATCCAGCAAAGCACCCAAGCCAAGCCAAGCCAGCCCAGGCAGCCAGCAGCAAAGGGAAGGCAACAACAGATAGGGGCAGAGGGATAGTTTGAGAGACTGTGTGTGCGCTCAGAGAGAGAGAGAGAGGGCACCAGCTCTTCTCTGAAAGAGACACAGGCCAGGTTGAAAGGAAGGAGAAAGAGAACAAGAAAAGGTATAGAGGAGGAGAAGCAGAGACTTAAGGAGCAGAAGTTCACTACTCTAGTGAAAAGGGAAGGGGAAGGCAGCTAGCAAGGAGCAACGGGCCCTTTCCCGTCTTTTCTTGGTCCGTCTGTCTTTCTAACTTGTCTGTCCGTCCTTCCTTTCCTATCACCGTTTACTCTTTTACTCTTGCCCTTTTGGTGGTCGCTCGCTCGTTCTGGTCTCCTTCCCCAACCACGCGACAGGCCAGCAACAGGAACTGCTATTAACATTTCGCCGTAGTTTTCTTCCTCTCTCTCTCTCTCTCGCTCTCAAGGCGCTATTCGCAGTCTGTCGCTCCCTCTCGTTGTTGCGCAGATTGATCGCTCACTCGACGCTCAGGTCGGTCCTTAGACCCCCAGTCAGTCTATTCTACTCTACTCCATTCCCCCGAACTGTTGCTCTCAATTGATTCAATCTATGATTATGACCACCACTCGCTCTCCGCATTGCACCTCATCCTCACCTCTTCCACCTGTTGTCAGTTACTACTTCAGCGAGTTATTAAACTTGTAGTTGTTCTCCGGAGGGTTAATGGGTGTGCTAGAGATTTGTTGAGTGTGCACCCCGCCCCGCCTGGTTGGCTGGCCATTTCTGTCTGTGTTCTGATTGTTCTTGTGGTCTCTGTTTATTTTATTACAGGCCTCGCGTCTTCGTCGAGTTTGAGATCTATAGATTAGCGGACAGGCATCATGAAGGCCCTCATTTTGGTAGGAGGTTTCGGTACCAGGCTAAGGCCACTGACTCTCAGTGTTCCCAAGCCTCTCGTGGATTTCGCCAACAAGCCCATGATTCTTCATCAGGTGCGTTTTGTGGGTCAATTTGGATTGTGGCCCAATCCAAAATTTCTTCACCGGATCCAGTCCTTTAGCTAGATGTATCGATCATACTCAACTCTGTGCGGCAAGGATTGATTCTCGTTCCAATTGGCGGCACATCTACGAAATATATGCGGTACTGTTTTCAGGTCAAGCAGAGCCTGGTGTGTTGGAAAGATTGTGTACATGTTCTCGGATTTGGGCCTAATATACTCTCTGTTTTGCAGATCGAAGCTTTGAAAGGAGCTGGAGTCACTGAAGTCGTCCTGGCCATTAACTACCAGCCAGAGGTATACCACATTAGGACAGGCTTCTCTGCTGATCGAAAGATGAGAGTCTCTTGGGGTCCACAGAGCGAGCTGTGGTTGGAAGGTGAAGATTAAGCGAGCTGTACATCAGGCTAGATCTAGCAACGGGCCTAAGAACCAGGATTGCACCAACTTGTGCCACCTTTTATCGCAAATTGAGAGGAGTGTTAACTTGGGAAATAGGCATGAAAAGGCAACTCCAGATCTGTAGATCTAGAACCCTGGCATATTGAGATATCTACCGTAGTTCATCTGGACTCGTTAGTAGAAGAGAGTATATTCCACTCAAACTCTCCACATCGAAAGGCAACAATACTCAAATAACATCGCCTCCATATTCTTCAAATTCTCCTCAGGTTACCTTGGGTGTTTCTTTACAGTGCCGGGTAGCTACATTTCTTGAACGAGGGAAGGACTGAAGTGCTGTGGAAAAAGTTAGGAGTATAACGTAGATCACAGTTTGTTCAATTATTGTTATTGTCTCATGCATTATTTGCTGACTCTCCAGTTTCCAGATTGCAGTCAACAATTTTGTCATTAGGATCTGCTCTTCTGAGCATTTGATTGCCTTTGAATTTGCTGATCAGTTGCACCTGGGTGTCCTGCAGGTAATGCTGAGTTTCCTCAAGGACTTCGAGGCAAGATTGGGCATCAAGATTGTGTGCTCCCAGGAAACAGAGCCGATGGGTACAGCCGGTCCACTTGCTTTGGCTCGTGAGAAGCTGGATGACGGATCCGGCGACCCTTTCTTCGTTCTCAACAGTGACGTGATCAGTGAATACCCACTGACCCAAATGATCGAATTCCACAAAACGCACGGTGGCGAAGCTTCAATCATGGTCACAAAGGTATGAACTTGTCCTGTTGTCAGTTAGGGGTTTGTTGATGCTTCTCTCTGTTTCTATTGCTTTAACTGCTATTGTGTCGTTTAACAACCTTCTCTATTGGCAGGTTGACGAGCCTTCCAAGTACGGTGTGGTAGTCATGGATGAAGAGACCGGGGAAGTTCAGCGATTTGTCGAGAAGCCACAGATATTTGTGGGAAACAAAATCAATGCGGGTATTTACTTACTGAACCCAAGCACTCTCAGTAGAATAGAGTTGCGACCTACTTCAATTGAGAAGGAGGTCTTCCCCAAGATTGCTGCCGAGAAGAAGCTCTTTGCCATGGTTCTCCCCGGCTTCTGGATGGACATTGGTCAACCTCGGGATTACATCACAGGTATGTGCTCTCTTGACCCCTGTTACTCTGATCAATTTGGAAGCTCCACTCTACTGTTCAAAAGGTGAAATTCGTCTTAAAGATTCCGTTTAGCTGCAGTCACAGAATTTTACAGACTCTTGAGGTTTGATCTTTGCATTGGTTTGGCGGCAGCCTTTGTAAGAGATAATTTTAATATCAGTGAGGTAGTCAGGTCGTATAACATGAGGTAAGAGTGTATCCTGGAGAATATCTCGTCCAGGAGATTCGTTTTGTCATCATGTGGTATTGACAGCATTTACATTTGAATTTGCATTGCAGGCCTACGCCTGTACTTGGATTCTCAGAGGAGGAGATACCCAGAAATGCTGGCTACCGGAGCACATGTGGTGGGCAATGTGGTGGTGGACGAAACTGCGACGATCGGAGAGGGTTGTTTGATCGGTCCTGACGTAGCGATCGGGCAGGACTGTATCATCGAGAGTGGAGTCCGGCTTTCCCGTTGCACCGTGATGCGCGGGGTTCGCATCAAGAAGCATGCATGTGTTTCTGGCAGTATTATCGGATGGCATTCTACCATCGGACAATGGGCGCGTGTTGAGAATATGACCGTGCTGGGAGAGGACGTGCATGTTTCGGATGAGATTTACAGCAACGGTGGAGTTGTCCTTCCTCACAAGGAAATCAAAACCAGCATTCTGAAGCCAGAGATCGTGATGTAGTAGGAGTCGAGATAAATGTGGACTTTCTCATAAGTACAAGCCCGCTTACATTCAAGGAGCAGTGATCAGGTGGTTTTCCAGAGCGCATAGAAAGCAGTGCTGGTGAAGTATTCGCCCTGACAACGATAAGCTTGATAATTTGCTTGATGTGTGGAAGACGAACCGAAGAAGAGATGATATAAGCAGGGTTTGGTTATCCATCCACTACAATCGAGCTACTACATCGGACCAGTACAGATTATATTTTCAGAGGAATCAATCCCCACAAGTTATGTAAAATACAAATGGTAACCTCTTCTGACTAGAGAGAGAGGGAGAGGGAGGATCCTTTTCTTACAGCCCACGATAACCAGATTGGAGATCTGCCCACGGACTCTCGAGAGTTTTACTCTGTTTTAGGTAGTACTGTTTTTGACCCTGTAATCTAGCGAGACCTTATGCTGATGTAAGTGACGTCTACGGTTTTGTACAAGGCACTTCGTGTATTTCGTCTGAAAGTTACCTGCGAGATGAAGAGAATGCATTTATGAGCTTTGGCGCTTCCCGAAAGAATAAATGTTGCGTCAACATCAAATTTGGGGTTTTGATCAGTATCGCCTGTGATGCTGCCATTCCGTCGAGGACTGCCTATGCGAACTATAGTGAAGTGGATGGTTGTGAGTGTTTCTTCTATCAGCTGTTCTATCTCAAGTTAGGAGAGATTTCTGTTACTCAGATGAAGACTACTGTCTATACAAGTGACTGTAGTCTGGATGGTTGTGAGTTCCGCTCCTATCAGCCTATCACAAGATTAGTAGTTGAGAGGTTTCTGCAATTTAGTTGAGGACTGACTGCCTATACCATTTGTAGTCTGGATGGTATGGTCGTGAGTGTTACTCCCATAAATCTGTTCACTCTCTCGAGTAAAGACGGGATTTCTACAACTCTGTCGAGGATAAGTATCCTCTGCACTTGTAATCTGGATGATGTGAGTGTTTCTCTAATCACCCATTCTCTCTTTCAAAGTGAAGTAGTAAAAATTCAGCTTCAATTGTGAAGTTTATAGCTAGCACTCATTTGTGCTGTTTTTGAAAAAAAAAAACCTTTGTCTCCAACTAATTTCTGGGTGTTGGCATTCATTCTCACATGCCAACAATATTGGTTTTCTCGTTGTGTGAATCTACAGCAGTTATGCTTTGCTCAACCGTGTGCATGTGAACCTCGAAACCGATAGTGAATCTATTGCTGCCTGTGGATCTCGAGATCTCTGTTGTGGGTTTGTGGTCCTCTTGTTTGTAGATATTCATATTTTGAAATACATAAGCTCATCTCCAAAGTGGGGTCGCTCCGGTTCTGTTGTCCTGCTGTGCATTTTTACAAGTCAGTCAATCTTGTGCTCCTTACTTCTACAGTAGATGGACACTTCTCGTCTGATTTCAAGCACTCTTAGATTTTAGACCTGCTGGAAATTAAATGTACCCACGCTCTGCACAGAGCATACGCGGACTGAGAGCAACTGATTGGCTTTCGGTGAATATTCTGACAAATACCGCACTGGACCAGTCACGCCGAGCTTGGCCTTGCCAACGAGGGGATAGGATGACCGACGCCATCTTTTCACTTCCTTATCCTGAGACTGCCTTTACTATTGGACTGCAGTGGCAGTAGCTGATATCTGAGTACGGTGCACGATCAATCCTTCTTTATTACAGTACTGACTTCTCCAGAGCTCTGTGGATCGGTGAAGCTCTCAAAATCCATGCATTCGGTTCCAACTCTTCGGAGACATCAGTCAACTTCCATATTAGCTTGCATGTTGTAGAGAGCGTGAGACACTGGTGAGAAATCCCTGCGTAGTACCCGAGGATGTCATTTCAATACTGCCTGGTGTTACCTGCCCACGGCAGAAAGGGAGCAGAACGAATTAAGTTGTAATTCTCCTTGTCAGCTAGTAGCATCTCCGTACTGGTTGCAATCTCAGTGCTTCCTGAGACGTCTAGCTCGCTTCTTTGTTATCCTTCCGAGCTGAGTGTGCTTTCTGAATTCACGTGGGTCTCGAGCGAGTGTCTTTTCTAGCAAGGAGAGATATCCTTCTACAGACTGTCAGCCCAACGACTCATCACCATCCATATGACAGCCATTCATCCTTCCTTCCCCATCCCTCGGCAGGAAAACGTAATGTGAGGTGGTTGTCTGATTTCTTTGGTTTATTAGCCGAATTAAGTCGACCATGTTCATCAGGCAAGTTAAGACTATGCCAGGGACAAATCACTCCTCTGAGATCCTCAATACACATTCGTTCAAGGTTATATACCGCACATTGTTTCGCCTCCTTGGTGCTTAAGTCTCACATCTTTCTTGTAGTTCAAAGAAAATCAGCTACCACTGGGTCTATTCACCTGTTAAGCTTGAGACTTTTAGCATGACTGGACTATACATGTACTGGTCGATCTCGATTAACAAGACTTTGTTGCATCTTTGACCATGCAGCGGGCAGGGAGGCGACGACGTCTTGGTGCTCCCCTCATGATGCGTGCGGACGAGTAAATTATGTGTTCTTTAGCGCGTAACATGTACGGTATTTAAACAAGAGAATCTTAGTTGACCTAGTGCTACGCTTACAACGTCCGAGAGAGACGTCTAAACTGAAATCAACGACTGCAGTGTCTAGACTTTCGTTGGGTGGCACACCTTTAGATTTGAGAAACCAAAAGTTTATTCCTTAGCATTCCCATACTGTGTTATGCTAGTAGATCTGGGACCATCAGATGCTGGCTCGAGTATCGTAAAGAGTAGAATTGTTCTCGACAACATGCACATGCCACTGATTGTTCAAGCCATTATACAAAGGAATCAAACTAGAGAGAAACCACTTGAAAAGTTCTCCACTGGTTCTCTGTAATATGGGAACTGGCCAAGCGATCACCCTTTTCGCAAGGCCCACCAACGTCATGCGCAGCTGCAGCTAGGGTGGCGTTAAACCGGGGTGGTAGTATTTTGAAAGCAAGCAGCGTTTGCGTTCTGCTTGAGAAGAGATGTCGCACTATATATACGGCCCATGGTTGCGCAATGGTCTAAACTCATTACAGTTGATGCATCGAAGTCTTACGAGTGAGGAACGAGCCCGTTGGGCAAATCCGTCTCTATGTTCGGCAGTCGACTGTGAGATTACCTCTTCTATCCTACACAATAAGGATTATGGAGAATCATATAAGCAGCTGTGGTGTGGGCTTCCTCTGCCTTCGAACACTCTGTCATAGGTTGCCTTAGTTCTTCAGGAGGCAAGTTGTGATGCACTGATCTGGAGTCTCACATCTTGGCGAAATAGATACTTTGCACAGGTGTGGAGCAGGTCACCATCCCCTGATATGATTATACACAGTCCGCGGTTAGCGTGTGCCTGTCTCAACCGATTACTTCAAGCTAAGGGGCTTGTCATTACCAAGTCTTTACTCGTCAGTATGATTGTAAAGTTTGGCATCAGTAACTGACAACAAATTTACAAACAACTCCTTCTGCATAAACAAACACTGAAAGTGCGGTCTAACCACTGGAACATTATTGCACAGAACAGTTTTCAGCGTATTGTTATTACTTCTCTGAAGATGAGAGAATTGTATGATCTCCTCACACTGCAGAACAAACTGCACCTACGGTTGGCCACCTGATGATCCGGGCAGGCAAATCGAAGACAAGCACAAAGGAGAAAATGCTCCCTTGAGTATTTGGAGCATAGAAGTCGGGGAAGATGCCTATGTTGAGGGCATAGCTCTGGCAACCGGGTCCACTGTTGATCCAAAACGACCTTTCTGTTGCATTTTTAAGTAACAGTGTGCTATCTAGATCTACAGACATTGTCTGCCCATCTTCTAGTAACGACACATTGACCTTTGCCAGCAGGCCTAAAGATGGGGTGGCGGTGACGCTGATTCTGCCTCCTAAGACTTGGATGGTTTTGTTCAGAGTAGGCCCCTTCACTGCAGGAGTGGGCCCGCACATATAATCTCCAGCATAGGCAGATGAAATCATGTCATTGTTGACGGCCTCCAATGCTGGGATGAAATCACCAAGGATGGCATTTCCCTTCACTATTGGGGCATCTTGACTAGCATTGAGTTGCCCTTGTGAGGTTAGCAAGGATAGGCCCACTTGTGAGGTGGGGTCAAAAGCAATATACGAATTGAAGCCCCCTATAATGCCCGACTTAGAAACAACAAATGAAGCACCCGACCTGAGCTTTGTCAGCTCCCAAGGAAGAGCAAAACCGGCCTTGTCGTCCGGAAACAGTGCCACAGGATGAATCCATTCCCGCATCGATATAGGAGAAATGACAGTGGGTTTCCCGGTCAGCAAAAACGCAAGAAGCTTAGAGAGATCCGCAGCTGTGGAGTACCTGTGGACCAGCAATTCAATTTTAAACTTCAAGTCAACAATTACTTTAAAAAGAATTAATGCTACTGCAAACTGTAGTGTAGTGGATAGATTGCATGGATGCACATGTGGACAGACAGACAAAGATCTTGAGGGATTGATTTCATGGTTTTTTTAGATGCTCTGGACTTTCGTGGCCACAAGTAGATGTTTCGGAGTTCTCTTGTTGAAGTCTATGCTATGAAGAGGCACTTCACTTGAATTGACTATCTCCTGCATACTTGAATTCCTACAATACTGGCACACGTAACCCCTAAAAGAATCATATCAATCGCTAGTCCTCTGCAGTATTAAGTTTAGGGGTCGCAAGAATCACTTGAGAAGTTGAACATGAACATGGAGAAGAACATGATTCATTTTGAGTAGACATGACTGAGATTTATCGTACTTCCGTCTCTCTAGCTACAGTACCAAATTCTTCGTCACAGTCTGTACAGGAAACTTGGAACATAATGCGTCCGACCAATGTGACTTACATTTCCCCCGCAGGAGCGATCCACCCAATCGGTTGAGCTGGGAAAATGGCAGGAGCCAAGGTGATATTCTGGACGTCCACACCTGTGTTTTGCAGGCCCAGAACCTTCACTATCTCATCCATGACCCAATCAGCCCAGGACTTGCTTGGTCTGGTGGCCTTTTCCCACGCATGGCCAAGCAGTGCATAGCCTAAGTTGGAATATGCGGGCATGTTGCTCCATGGAGGCGTACTGAGCTGCATGTGGGAGATGAGCTTAAGAACCTCTGCTTCTCCAGTGGGGCATTCGCTGAAGTAATTGCAGAGATCCCGGGGCAGCCCGGAAACATGGCCCATAAGCTCTCGCAGTGTGATATCATGGTTTCCATACGGGTTGTTGATTGAGAAGTTCGGTAAGAACTTCTTCACTGGATCCTCCAGTGACAACAGCCCTCTCTCCCTGAGAATCAAAGCTCCAAGAGATGTGAAGATCTTTGTCAGGGACCCGATGCGAAACCTCGTGTTGGTGACTCCGGAGGTGTAAATTGTTTGGCCCCTGTGAACTATGGACAAAGCGTACGAAGAAATGTCGTTTTGCTTAAGGAAGGAAGGAATTGAAGCATCTAGGGAGGCAAAACGTTCAACGAAAGGAGAAGCGGAGTAGTTGTAGCTGATGAGCTCGAACACATCAGACGGAGCAAAAACTGCTGGACACTGTTGACCGACCTCATAACCCCAGACCCCCTCACCGCTGAAGACTGTGATGACGATGACGACTTTCCACAACCTTTTCATTTCCATCAATCCTACAATCCTAAAACCCTGAAATTCTCCCTGGAGAGATCGCCCTTCCCGCTTTCTACTTCAAGAGTCCAGTCACATGTGCGAGACATTAAGTTGTTTGGGCACTCAAATCATCGGTGGTGTGTTCCTTGTCGGCTGTAGCAGGTGAGAAAACTCACGCACGCTCCCAAAAGTCAGTTAAGCACTAGAGTTTTGTTGGACAGGTCTGCCATTTAAACTTTCCAGCTCGTGTGTACAAACCTCAGCTTCCTCTCAGGAAACCTGATGAGACTCACCTGTATTGCTTGCTTGGCTTGGCAGATACGTGAGCTTTACTATTGACTAGTGATCTAGTTGTTCCTTCCTTCCCCCGAGGAACTCAAATCCTGCTTTATTTACATTTCCCACACTTGGTAGGTCAATCTGCCTTGCTCTTGATTGCTCATGAAGCACTAGATGTCACGAACCCGGCTCTGGTCTCCATCTGTACTAGAAGAAGGAAATCCGTGCAATTCCTGACCTGTACATGAAGTGGGTCCCTTCCTCATTCAGTCGTCCATCACTCGTGAGGAACTCTGTCACAATCCATGACTTAAATTTACATAACTGGTGTACTTCCCCAGACTTCATCTTGTTGATCGCAGTCACAAGACAACCTAATGCTTTTTCTATGAACGATGAGAGTAGTAGTACTCGACAAACAAGTTGAAGTGCACTCGTGTTAGGGTAACAAACAGACGATGGCGACACTCGATCTAACACTACAGTTAACAGTTTGAAGAAAATCATCAGATTTTTTAGGTCCGAGATTGACTTCATCTCTCCAGATTTGAAGCTCATCTTATTAGGCGTCAATGTATGTCTCACAGGTCGGGACATTTTCTGGAAGAATTTCAGCTCCACGAGTCAGCATAAGAGCTCCTCGTGACTCTGTAGCTAAACAACTGTGTAAGGTGGATATCATTAGGCGACATGAAAATGACAGCCGCAAACTATCTGTCCTTGGCAGCCAGAAGAGTAAACGTGGTATTCATGCGACTCTTACGCATCTCCAGACTGCACCATTGAGCCATCGCCACTTTCAGCAGTACAAATGACAAAGTGTAAATGCTTCCTGATGATACCTTACACACGGCAAGTACTGCAGAACGTGTTCCTCTAAGGCTCGGCAAGGTCTCCTTTCTGAGGGGTTTCGCTGCAAGTACGAGTTCCTCCCTCCCAGCCTGACCAATTGACATTTTCGCTTCCCGTTGCTCCGATGACAGGATGTTTCACTTCACCTGTTCTAAAATTCTTTAGGTCTTCCCATCCTTCTTGTGTTCTATGTGGTCGCCTTCTCGCACCTTCTTTAGGAAAGCTTTACGATGTATATGGGTATTTCCATGGAACTTGATGAAATTGAGATCACTGTACGTGGAACCTGGAACTGGCATCAAAATTTATTGAATTTTGAATTCTAGAGGGTAATTCTCGTTTTCCTTCACTTTCTTTGTTAAGTATTTGATTCAAATCCTGAATCTAGCAATCAATATAAAATCCAAGAAACTCAGAATTTTATAAAGAATTCAATAAACGAATATATAGGTCTAGTGAGATTTTGTGTCAATCTTTCTTTATAAATATCCCGTTAATATTTATTTATTGAAGCCTGGATACACGCATAGCGCTACCCATTTCTCGAAATGAAACCCCTAATATGATTACTTTACTCATTCGCTTCGAGGATTTAATACAATGTTAACTTAACTTATAATCTCGGAAATAGGTCTCTGGAGAGTACTCATGTGAGAAAGCAAATTCGAATGGGAAAGGATACCCTCAGAAAACCATGGCTTCCTGCTCAAAGAATTTGGAATGCTATGCTTTCTGGTTGAGGTGTTCAATTATTCGCAGCATCCCAATAACTGATTTGGAACTGCTGGTATCTTAAGAGGCTTCTAAAAAATATGAGAGCTTGATCTACATCTCATTACACACTACTTTAGACAAAATACTTACCCCCGCCTATTTATTTATTTATCACACGAAACGCACGCTTTATGTGTTGTTTGATTGAAGGACTTCTGAGCTTTTGGGTGTTGAAGGTGACCTAGTTGAATCGTGACAGTTCCTACTTCTTTATCCCAATCAATAGATCAATAGAAACATTGTTGATGATTGTTGCTTGATATTACGAGGTTCATAGCAGGTACAGTAGGTGGGGAATATCAGCAACTATACCGACCGACATATTGCAGTATAAGAGGTTACAGTTCAATCACAGGATCATGACTATTGGAGGACAGCTTTAAGTACTGCAATGTGGAATACAAAATGACTGTGTTACTAAACCTGGTGATGCTGTGAAGCCTTGGCCTCTTTTATAGCATAATGTTGGAGAGAGTTCATTATGAAAGAAAGCCGACCTCCGCATGCACTCTAGTAGATCCCCGCAGCCTCAAACCAAATTGCTGGATCCTTTCACTCAAAGCTTCAAGCGGACTAACAGTCTACTACCACTCATGGAAAATGTCATGGAGATTGATCTCTCTGAGCGTCACGCAGTTAATCAAAATCCCTGACGGAGCCTAACATCGTCTGATCATCCTCTTTTCCTTCACACAGAACCATCCTTTCCTGTCTGTCACTTGTAGGCCATGCTTCTGAAATCCCGCTGCAAAGTTGCTAAGATTTCGCTTGTCATTCTCACCGCCTATCTCCGGTCGCATATGAAACGCTATAACAACAACTATAACGCTATAACAACTACTCTTCGTTTTGTTGAAATTCATGAAAGTTTCATTACTCATTTTAGAGGTTATATGTAAATCTGTTATTTCCATATACTATCTTTATACATTGATCAAACCATAGTGCACTCTGGCCTTTAATCCGCCTCTCATATCCATATTATCTTCAAAATAAGCATACAAAAAAACATAAAAATCTTTTTACTGTGCATTTTTATGATCAATCTAATTTATTTTGTTTTGTTCTTTTGCTTCCATATTACAAAAAATTTGACAAGCGCACCAAGGGATATTAAAAGTCTCAATATTAAAAAGAAAATTATCTTTTACAAACATGACCATATTGGAAAGTAACAAAAATCAATTTAAGTTTACTAAATCTCAAATAAATGACAAGCCTTACTCTTATCTTCTCTTGAATCACAAGCTAACAATCCTGGTGCCTAGTCGATTCGGGAGAGTTAATCCTTGGTCACACTTTATTCTTTACTCACCAGTTCTCTTTAGTCAACACTTTAGAGCTAATACTCTTGGTGCCTAGTCTACTCGAGGGAGTTAATCCTTAGTCATACTTTATTCTTTACTCACCAGTTCTCTTTAGTCAACACTTTAGAGTTAAGGTGCAGAGTGACCTTTACCTACTTGTGTATCTTCTTCTCTACCTATATATATTCGAGCAGGACTTGTGTCCCCCAGACCATTCTTTGGTGAACTTTGGTTTTCCACTCTCGTTTTCATAATATGGTATCATAGCTTCCACTTATTGAAAGTGGCTAACATTGAGAGAGCACAAGTTAATCAGAGCTTCCACTTATTGAAAATGGTTAATGCCAAGAGAGCACAAATTGATGGCATCTTTGCAACAGGGCTTAAAGTCTCATCAAAATCAATTTCATATTGTTGTGAGCAACCCTTTTCACAAGTCTTCTCCTTGTACCTACTCATTGAACCATCCGAATTCCTCTTGATTTTAAAAATCCACTTGCAGTGAATTGCTTCTTACCAGGAGGCAAATCAACCAACTCCCGTGTTTGTTGGTGATGTAGGGCTGCAACTTGAGGCTCCATGATGCATTGCTTCCTCAAGAGAATTTGGTTCTCTTTCTTGTATAACCTTTACAATATCCACATGATGTTGTGCTAAAAAACCTTCAACTTGAAAATGTGTCACTTGATATTTAACCCTTGTACTTGTCCGTTGATGTTCAGGCTGAGATGTGGTATTTGTAGCCTCACTTAAATTACTTGGAAATTTTGAACTATGTGGTTGACAAAACATTTGTTCTATCAAAGGAGTAGAAATATTACTAGATAAAGTAGGGACTAAGTTTCATACATGTTAAGAACCTTGGACTAAAAGCTTCTCGGCAGCCTATCCTGACCAGGGATTTACAAATGGTGGAGATCAAGAGTACTCATTAGAAACACCAATAGCACTTGAAGTACTAGAAGTACTAGCCTTAGGAACAAAAATATTACTTGGACCAATTGAAGAGGTAGAGGGTGCTATACTTGGTATATCATATCCACAACTTGTAGGAGCCTGATACCTGGATTTTAACTCCTCAAATATGACATCTATACTGATAATAAACTATTAAAATCAGGATTATAACACATATATCATTTGGAATTTGAGGCATATCCAAGAAAGACACATTTTTGTGCTTTAGGATCTAGTTTTTGCCTCTTCTCATCAAGAACATGAACAACGCAAATACAACCAAACACCCTCAGATTTGTTAAATCAGGTTGTAAAAGCTTTAAAAGGCCATTTTGTGCACCATTGTGGTAGGAGACTGAATCATCAAGTAAATTGCACAATTAATTGCTTCTTCCCAATAACACTTGGGCATTGCCTTCTCATTGAGCATGGTTCTTGCAACTTTAGCAATATTTTGGTTCTTCCCCCCAACAACTCCATTTTGTTCAGGTGTGTAGCTGCAAGTAACTTCATGGTTGATACCTTGCCTATGTAGAAAATCATCAAACTAATTTGAAATAAACTCTCCTCCTCAATCAAAATGTAGAAATAGGATATCATAACCATATTGCCTTTCCACAAGCTGCTTGAGTATTTGGAAAACTGAAAGGACATCTTGTTTTACTTTTAGAAAGTAGACCCAAGTATATCTTGAAACATCATCAATAAATGAGACCAAATATTTAGAGCATGTTAGACTCTTTTCTGAAGTAGTCCATACATCAATGTGTATCAATTCTAACACCCTAGAGGCACTTGTACCATGATACTTAAAAGGCTATCTAGCTTGCTTACCAAATTGATAAGCCTCACAAACCTCTATAGGCAAAGGATCAAAAAATATTGAAAGCCCCATAACCAGATTTGAGGCATGTAGCACTTTTAATCGTTGTAGATTCATGTGACCCACTCTTTTATGCCACATCTCAAGATCTGAAAATATGTTGAAAAGATTCTGAAAAGATTTCTGAAAAGCTCTAAATATTTTGTCTCATTCATTGACAACATGCCATGAATAAAAATAGCATTAGGCTATTTGATTTGTAACAATGGAGATCTTGATGTGTAATTTAAAAATCCTCTCGATTTTGGATCCAAGTTTGCATCTTTAATATCATTAGCAAGACAAATTAGCTACATGTGAAAATTGGCTTGGTATTATATTTAAAGATATTATACATGATGGTCTAAGTAGATCAATAGAGGAATTAACAAAAGATAGATAGAGGAAAAAAGCCAAAAACACAAATCATCAAAAAAGTAAAAGTCAAATTTGGAGGCCTAAACAAAAGATTAGGCCTCAAAAATGGAATCTTCCCCCTTTTAAGGCAAAGGGTGTTACCTTCTTCTCCTTGTTTGTCTTGTTGAGATCTTCCCAATGGTACCTCTTCCATGTTGTTTTGAGCTTCCTATAGAAAGATTCTCCAGAGATTTCTTTTGGTCAAACTTGTTTGACTAACCAAATAGGACAAGGATAGACATGTCACCAATCCATGCATCTAATCTAAAGGTGTAGCTTGTTGACATGTCATCAATCTATGTATCTAATCTAAGGGTGTAACTCCCTTTAAGAGGATCCTCTTTGTTATATAATAAAGACAAGGTGCTCCTTTGGGGCATTTGAGTTTTTTGAGAGTTCTAATCTTTTGTACTTCTATCCTTAGGTTCTTGTTGTAGGTTCTTAGGTACTTCTAATATTGTTGTAGCATCCTATGGGAATAATAGATTTCTCATACTTGTCTACAAATTTTAATCTTTTGAGGATAAGAGACATTAAGAGAAACACAAGACAAGAAACACAAGTTTTACACTCAATCCTCCGATGCCCCAAAGGAGCACCTTGAATATATTATATAGCAAGGGAGACTTCCCCAAAAGAAGCTCCACCCTTGGATCAGACACATGGATTGGTGACACGTGAACAAGCTCTATTTTTAGATTAATTACATGCATGGGTGACAAACATGTTAGTTTTGATCATATCTAGTTGATCAAACCATCTTTGATCAGAGGGAATCTTCTTGTAAGAATCTCAAAATTATGTGGGTGAGGTACTATTGGAAAGTGTCTTGATGAGACAAGCCTAGGAGGAGGGAAGGCTAACCTTGTCTCAATTTGGGGGGGGGGGGGGGGGGGGGGGAGAGGGGGGGTGAATTACACATTTTCAAGACCTAATTCATCCATTTAGGCCTCCAAAATTGACTTTGAAGTTTTCAAATTGTTCTTTGCTCTTGTCCTATTATTAGGAGTACTCTCATGGGGAAACCTCTATCTGATCTACTTAGTCCATTATCTATAACATCCTCCCAAATGTTACCAATCCAATTTCACCTCTAGATCATATATCTAGCTATTGGTATTACATTTTCAAGCTATTTTTGGCTCTTGCTCTATTAGTAGAAGTGCTCTTTTTGTAACACTTCTATCTGATCTGCCTAGCCCATCATACCTAACATCCCTCTAGATGTTACCCAGTCAATTTTCATCTCTAGATAATATATCTAGCTATTGGTATTACACAAACACACAATCTTGGTTAAATAAAGCCTAAAACCATTCTCAATAATTTGTTTGGCCAACAAAATCTAAGTTATTGGTGATTGTAGGTACATGATGAACTTCTCCCAAATCACTAAAATTCCCATATGGAGATGAGAAAGGATAGTGCTTGTATGAGTAATAATATGTTCAGTATCATCACACTTATTTAGAAACAATAATTCAGATAATGATTCTTTAGGATTAAATATACTAGCCTGATGGGTCACATGGTTGGAGCACCTTGAGTAGATGAACCCTTCTTCTTCATTCTTGGTCATTAATGTAGCAATATAAGTCATCATTCATAGATGATCTTCAGAGTAGAAATCCTTCTCATTATAGTTTTATTGGGAGTTTACATGTACAAATATCAACTTGCTTCTTGAAACAAGTCTTCTCATAATGAGACTTTGATTTACAACACCTGCATAATCTCTACATTGTGGACTTGCCTTATGTTGCATATCATCTTTGTTGAGGATTGACCTCCACCAATAGCACTTCCACAAAGTGAACTTCCACATCTATGCTTCTTGCACAACCTTTCCTAGCAAACAAAACTTGACCTTGAGCAACAAGACCATTGCCACCACCTTGCAACCACATCTCTTTAGAGACTAACATTAGGAATAGATTGTCAAACAGAAGTTAAGTATCTCTAATGGCTCTAGATGTCTCAAAAGGTTTATACTCCTTTGGTAAACCTTGAATAATATGAAGAATCAAATCATCATCCTCAACCTTAAATCCACTTTTATTTAGCTTCTCAACAAAACCATGAATGTAATAAACATAATTAGTTATACTTAAGTTGTCCTTCTTAACCTCCATTAATTGTTACTTCAGTTGAAGCTCTCTTGCCTTTGTCTATGTCTGAGAAACAGTTGCTAATGCATCCAAAACCTCCTTGGGAGTATCAAAACCTAGCCTTATATGTAACCAAACAATGATGGTGAAATACACAAAGAAGGATAATGCAAAACTTGATTGGCACATCTATTCCAATCACATACATTAGGAGCTAAAGGAGCACCTACATAACAAGTTTCACCCTTATGACAAGATTAAGAAGGCAGAAGAAGGCATACATTCTATATTTACATACAGAATTCTTTGTCAAGGCCTCACATGTGATGATACCATAAGTATCAAGTTTAGTACTCATAGTATGAACACAAATAAAATTTCACATCACTTGATAATCAAGACCTTTTGCTAAATTAGATTCATGGCTCTCACCATTTCTCTTCTGCTCTGATGCCATATTAAAGGCAATCCACTTTTGATCTTATTGTAAACTCCCATTAAAGCATCCATAACAAAGCTTTGTTTTTCATGTTCAACAAAGCTCATGTTTGTTGCAGATTTAACTCTTGTATGTCTCTCAAGTTCTGCATGTTCTATACTCTCCTTTACATTTTGGATAATAGTTTTAAATTTTTAGAAATACTCCTGTTATCAGATAAATTTCCACCAAATGTATACTTTTGTTTTGTATAAGATTTTATCTCTCCAAACTATCAATATCAAAGATAGAGGCATCATCATCAATTCACATCCTCCTACAATGAAGAATAAGCCATTGTAGGAGATGCAATGTGAAGATAAGATCAATAGAATCAACCAATCTATTTACACCCATGAGAATCAAACTTTGTTTGCAACTCATCTTGTTTATGCTCAAATTACCTATCTCTCAATACTATATGGTAGCTTGATTTAGAATTCCAATCCTTGATACATGTGTAAGTTTCTAGAGTAATATTTTACTTCCCTTGATCTTGCTTGACTAGGTTAGAACCTATGATTGTCTATACAAAGCATATGAGAAAATCAAAATGCTATCATTGTCTACATGAATCACATGAGAAATCCCAAGTTTGGATGACCAAAAGTTAAAGTTTTGACAATTATTAACAAAAACAATATCCAAGAAAAAGGTGTTAAATTTCTTTAAATGCAAGTTTGGAGGCTTTCACAAGCTTTATTATAGCTCACAGTGAGTGATTGTGCTCATAAGGCAAAGATTTGGTAAAAGTGGAATTTGAGGTCTTCAAAATAAGCAAACTTTTGCTACAAACCTACAATGTATGAGAAAGCAAAGGTGTATTGAGTTTTGCTTCACAAAATCTAAAAATTACAATTTTGTAGGCCTAAATAGCACTATTTTGAAATGCTGAATGTTGCTAAGCACTCAAGAAAAACCAAATTAATTGTAGCAAGAAAATTTCTTTCACTACTCTACTACATAAAAATTTCAAAATTATGAGATAGTGGATTTTGGAACCTAAATCTTGCATGGGTAAGAAAAGAGAAGATTGAAAATATTATCTGATGTGGATTACAAAATCATGTAAACATAAAAATCTTGGTGGGAAGGTATCATGAATTCAGAATATCTCTTATTTTTAGAATCTTTGTGAAAAACCAAAAATTGGGCAAAACTTCCTCAGATTTGAGCATATTTGGTATATATGGCAAGGAATATAAAGCACTAGTGGACAAAGGTACTAATTTTTTCTCTTTTGTTAGAAATGAAATCAGACTTTTCTCAATGATTGTATAATCATGTGCTTACTTGAATGAGCCAAAATTCCACTCCATTTTATCCTTTTGGGTCCAAATTATTAATAAAATAATGCAGCTTATATTACTAATACATTTAAGTTACATTTGCTCTCGCTATTGCTACAATATCATCTTCCTCTACATGAAGTCAAACCATTTATCCTATAAATTTTATTTTTGAAGTTAATCTTCTCCTTAGAAAAAACAATATGATCAATTTTTTTGAATAAGCTACATTCTTACTCTTAAAAATACCTATCTCATTTTATTTTGTTAATTGGAAACACTAACCTTTTGATTTCTGAATAATATTCCATGGATAATCAATGGCCAACATGTACTTGCATTCCCATTCCAGGTATATAGAGTATCAAGTTATTCATGAGATCAAAGAGTTCACTAAATTTATGTATAGATTGAAAAATATTATATGGTTATTGAGGTGTTATTTTTCATACACAAAAAAATTTCATATATGGAATTTTTTACATAATTTTAATTTTTTTCTTGCACATTCTTTCTTGGATATGAAAATTTTCTAGATAAATGACTCTATTTTATTTTAGTTCACAACAATCATCTAAATATCTTATTGTACAAGAAAATGATCAATACTTTGGTTCAACTTGATACTCAAAAAAGTGAAGGATTAATAAACTCCTTTGGCTAAAGTTTTCTTATCTTATCACAAATTTGAAAATCATGTCATGCAAAATATATTTTTAAATTGACATAAATTCTCTCTTTAATTTATGTGTGGAATATATTCTGATTTATATTGCATCATTCAAGGAACATTCTTGACAACATTGATATAATTTTCAATCATTTATTATATGACTAAAGTGCATAATTTCATTTTTGTTATATGTAAATTTTCTCTTTTTTAATTCTTTTTCCATCCTTTTGGTCATTCTGCCTTGGACACTCTTGCTCTATATTCCATATGCTCTCCTTTAACTATTTCCTTGATACTTATATCTAGATAACACATAAAGTCTTCTTTCACATTTCACATCAATTGGGTTCGTTATGCAATAAGAGGCCAAAAGTCTCAAGGTACAATTTAGTGTAGAAGCTCTTTTTATTGTTATTTGAAGCTTTTTTTATGAATATGGTATATATGAGGGGGGGTGAATTACACATTTTCAAGACCTAATTCATCCATTTAGGCCTCCAAAATTGACTTTGAAGTTTTCAAATTGTTCTTTGCTCTTGTCCTATTATTAGGAGTACTCTCATGGGGAAACCTCTATCTGATCTACTTAGTCCATTATCTATAACATCCTCCCAAATGTTACCAATCCAATTTCACCTCTAGATCATATATCTAGCTATTGGTATTACATTTTCAAGCTATTTTTGGCTCTTGCTCTATTAGTAGAAGTGCTCTTTTTGTAACACTTCTATCTGATCTGCCTAGCCCATCATACCTAACATCCCTCTAGATGTTACCCAGTCAATTTTCATCTCTAGATAATATATCTAGCTATTGGTATTACACAAACACACAATCTTGGTTAAATAAAGCCTAAAACCATTCTCAATAATTTGTTTGGCCAACAAAATCTAAGTTATTGGTGATTGTAGGTACATGATGAACTTCTCCCAAATCACTAAAATTCCCATATGGAGATGAGAAAGGATAGTGCTTGTATGAGTAATAATATGTTCAGTATCATCACACTTATTTAGAAACAATAATTCAGATAATGATTCTTTAGGATTAAATATACTAGCCTGATGGGTCACATGGTTGGAGCACCTTGAGTAGATGAACCCTTCTTCTTCATTCTTGGTCATTAATGTAGCAATATAAGTCATCATTCATAGATGATCTTCAGAGTAGAAATCCTTCTCATTATAGTTTTATTGGGAGTTTACATGTACAAATATCAACTTGCTTCTTGAAACAAGTCTTCTCATAATGAGACTTTGATTTACAACACCTGCATAATCTCTACATTGTGGACTTGCCTTATGTTGCATATCATCTTTGTTGAGGATTGACCTCCACCAATAGCACTTCCACAAAGTGAACTTCCACATCTATGCTTCTTGCACAACCTTTCCTAGCAAACAAAACTTGACCTTGAGCAACAAGACCATTGCCACCACCTTGCAACCACATCTCTTTAGAGACTAACATTAGGAATAGATTGTCAAACAGAAGTTAAGTATCTCTAATGGCTCTAGATGTCTCAAAAGGTTTATACTCCTTTGGTAAACCTTGAATAATATGAAGAATCAAATCATCATCCTCAACCTTAAATCCACTTTTATTTAGCTTCTCAACAAAACCATGAATGTAATAAACATAATTAGTTATACTTAAGTTGTCCTTCTTAACCTCCATTAATTGTTACTTCAGTTGAAGCTCTCTTGCCTTTGTCTATGTCTGAGAAACAGTTGCTAATGCATCCAAAACCTCCTTGGGAGTATCAAAACCTAGCCTTATATGTAACCAAACAATGATGGTGAAATACACAAAGAAGGATAATGCAAAACTTGATTGGCACATCTATTCCAATCACATACATTAGGAGCTAAAGGAGCACCTACATAACAAGTTTCACCCTTATGACAAGATTAAGAAGGCAGAAGAAGGCATACATTCTATATTTACATACAGAATTCTTTGTCAAGGCCTCACATGTGATGATACCATAAGTATCAAGTTTAGTACTCATAGTATGAACACAAATAAAATTTCACATCACTTGATAATCAAGACCTTTTGCTAAATTAGATTCATGGCTCTCACCATTTCTCTTCTGCTCTGATGCCATATTAAAGGCAATCCACTTTTGATCTTATTGTAAACTCCCATTAAAGCATCCATAACAAAGCTTTGTTTTTCATGTTCAACAAAGCTCATGTTTGTTGCAGATTTAACTCTTGTATGTCTCTCAAGTTCTGCATGTTCTATACTCTCCTTTACATTTTGGATAATAGTTTTAAATTTTTAGAAATACTCCTGTTATCAGATAAATTTCCACCAAATGTATACTTTTGTTTTGTATAAGATTTTATCTCTCCAAACTATCAATATCAAAGATAGAGGCATCATCATCAATTCACATCCTCCTACAATGAAGAATAAGCCATTGTAGGAGATGCAATGTGAAGATAAGATCAATAGAATCAACCAATCTATTTACACCCATGAGAATCAAACTTTGTTTGCAACTCATCTTGTTTATGCTCAAATTACCTATCTCTCAATACTATATGGTAGCTTGATTTAGAATTCCAATCCTTGATACATGTGTAAGTTTCTAGAGTAATATTTTACTTCCCTTGATCTTGCTTGACTAGGTTAGAACCTATGATTGTCTATACAAAGCATATGAGAAAATCAAAATGCTATCATTGTCTACATGAATCACATGAGAAATCCCAAGTTTGGATGACCAAAAGTTAAAGTTTTGACAATTATTAACAAAAACAATATCCAAGAAAAAGGTGTTAAATTTCTTTAAATGCAAGTTTGGAGGCTTTCACAAGCTTTATTATAGCTCACAGTGAGTGATTGTGCTCATAAGGCAAAGATTTGGTAAAAGTGGAATTTGAGGTCTTCAAAATAAGCAAACTTTTGCTACAAACCTACAATGTATGAGAAAGCAAAGGTGTATTGAGTTTTGCTTCACAAAATCTAAAAATTACAATTTTGTAGGCCTAAATAGCACTATTTTGAAATGCTGAATGTTGCTAAGCACTCAAGAAAAACCAAATTAATTGTAGCAAGAAAATTTCTTTCACTACTCTACTACATAAAAATTTCAAAATTATGAGATAGTGGATTTTGGAACCTAAATCTTGCATGGGTAAGAAAAGAGAAGATTGAAAATATTATCTGATGTGGATTACAAAATCATGTAAACATAAAAATCTTGGTGGGAAGGTATCATGAATTCAGAATATCTCTTATTTTTAGAATCTTTGTGAAAAACCAAAAATTGGGCAAAACTTCCTCAGATTTGAGCATATTTGGTATATATGGCAAGGAATATAAAGCACTAGTGGACAAAGGTACTAATTTTTTCTCTTTTGTTAGAAATGAAATCAGACTTTTCTCAATGATTGTATAATCATGTGCTTACTTGAATGAGCCAAAATTCCACTCCATTTTATCCTTTTGGGTCCAAATTATTAATAAAATAATGCAGCTTATATTACTAATACATTTAAGTTACATTTGCTCTCGCTATTGCTACAATATCATCTTCCTCTACATGAAGTCAAACCATTTATCCTATAAATTTTATTTTTGAAGTTAATCTTCTCCTTAGAAAAAACAATATGATCAATTTTTTTGAATAAGCTACATTCTTACTCTTAAAAATACCTATCTCATTTTATTTTGTTAATTGGAAACACTAACCTTTTGATTTCTGAATAATATTCCATGGATAATCAATGGCCAACATGTACTTGCATTCCCATTCCAGGTATATAGAGTATCAAGTTATTCATGAGATCAAAGAGTTCACTAAATTTATGTATAGATTGAAAAATATTATATGGTTATTGAGGTGTTATTTTTCATACACAAAAAAATTTCATATATGGAATTTTTTACATAATTTTAATTTTTTTCTTGCACATTCTTTCTTGGATATGAAAATTTTCTAGATAAATGACTCTATTTTATTTTAGTTCACAACAATCATCTAAATATCTTATTGTACAAGAAAATGATCAATACTTTGGTTCAACTTGATACTCAAAAAAGTGAAGGATTAATAAACTCCTTTGGCTAAAGTTTTCTTATCTTATCACAAATTTGAAAATCATGTCATGCAAAATATATTTTTAAATTGACATAAATTCTCTCTTTAATTTATGTGTGGAATATATTCTGATTTATATTGCATCATTCAAGGAACATTCTTGACAACATTGATATAATTTTCAATCATTTATTATATGACTAAAGTGCATAATTTCATTTTTGTTATATGTAAATTTTCTCTTTTTTAATTCTTTTTCCATCCTTTTGGTCATTCTGCCTTGGACACTCTTGCTCTATATTCCATATGCTCTCCTTTAACTATTTCCTTGATACTTATATCTAGATAACACATAAAGTCTTCTTTCACATTTCACATCAATTGGGTTCGTTATGCAATAAGAGGCCAAAAGTCTCAAGGTACAATTTAGTGTAGAAGCTCTTTTTATTGTTATTTGAAGCTTTTTTTATGAATTTGGTATATGTGATGATAAATATAATTACAACTACATTTAAGTTGAAAATGGTTGGTAAGCTAGAACTTGTGAATATTGAAATCTTTAGATATAATTATGATAGAAATTAGAGATTTCAAGCTCATTTTTGTATATTAATTGAATACATATAGATTATAGATTGATGTAAGTTAAACTCTCCTAAATGAAATTCCCTTTTTTATGAAGCAAATAGTATTATTGTCCAAAATGAAGTAAGATCTACAACATTTTTTTATATTAGACTCCACATGAGCACCCAAAGGTTTACTAATGTAAACCATTCTATGCAAATTTTAGGTTTTTTTAATTCAATTTTAATATTTAGTTTTGATATTGAAATCTTCAAAATATTTTTTTATAGATGAATGTACTTCAACTTTGAATGAATGATTTTAAATGAGAAGATTGATCATGTGGATTAACCACGGTCTCTTAATTCAAAAGTAGAGCAGTTAAACCTGAATTAGTCATAGTGAGTGACATGACTCAATGATATAACTCCAAAAGAGGACATTACCAAACTTCTTTAGGCACCATAGATAGGAAGACAGTATTTGAGAAGTATGATACGCCAAGTCAAGCTAGAAGAGCAATAGTTAGACCAATCAATGATGATTAATATTGAATAATTTGAAAATCTTAAATCCTTTTCAAAAATAAAAAACCATATAGATATTTACGGAGTCAAGAGTTTGGCTTGGGAACCAGAGATTACCCTTCAAGTCATGTCAAATTTGATTTACAAAGAAAAAAAGACATTTACTTTCAAGTAAATAAGTTATTTTCTAAGAATTTCTTATTTAAATTTAAATTATGTTCAACTTCTCAATGTATTTTATTATGAGTTATTATAAAATTTAGATGTGAAATTTTTTTTGGCAAAATATTAACTTCAACAAACATTAATTGACTAAATGTGAGGGTATATGGTTGTACATAAACTATATTAAAGGAGTAATTTTAAAATTTCTCAACTCATGATTCTACATCACTCTTTGAAAATTTGGTGAATGACTTGCTTTATCTCAAAGGATTTTGGATTGAAGCTTAGGAATGTTCATTCAAGGAAGTATGCAATGCAAAAAGACATCGTGTGAATGTATGTTTTTAGAACCCATACAATGATGATCTATCATTTGACCATAAAAAGCAAGTAACCTCTTCTCCTACCCTAGATCTAGATTGGAATACAAGTTTTCTTTGATATGTATAACTTTATAAGATCTTGTATTGGAATCATTTAAAGCATCAAGATTTACATATGCACCATTGCAAACATTTTGACTCTGTAGTATTCTAAATATCTTGAGAATACTTTATATATTGCTATAAGATGAGTTATCTAAGAACAAATGTCATTGAAAATAGTTTTTTATATATACCCAACCACTACCTGAGGTTCCTCTGGGTGGAAATAGACTGATTCTACCAAAATTCTCATTTTATAATAATTTGAAGCTAATACTTAAGAATCCATAGTATCAATTAAAATTGAATCTAATCTTGATGAAATATTATCCTTCTCTCTGGAGAATACTTTAATTTTATTTCAAATCAATACATAAATCATGTATAGTTCTTAAATTTCCTATGTGTTGATTTTGGAAGGGCAAACAAACTCCACAAATGCCTTCATTTCTTCACTATTGATGAGAACATCATTAGAAAGTTTCCTCTATAGATAGTATTTTTAATAGGCATTATTCCCAATATAACACTTGAGTTGCTCTATGTATATATTTAGCTTATGTTATGACTTAAATTTCCTTTGTGTTGATATTTCCTTTGTGTTGATATTGGAATGGTCCACCAACTTTGGAAGTGCATTCATTACTTCAATATTAATGATAGCATCAGTAGGAAGTTCTTTCCTTTATAGTCTTTCTTGGTAGCCATAACTTGCATTATTTCATTATATCACTTGAGTTGTGTTTAAATATTTTATTAAACTCTAAAGAAATATATACTCCACAACACTCTTTTCTTTACCATCTGATCTTATAGTGGCTGTGATCCACTCAACTCTAGCTTTTCCCAACCTTCTCTTGTATTGAATTCTATCTTGTATCTTTCTCTTGTCCAAAATGTAGTGTATATATAACTCTAATCTTGGTGGTATTTCAATAGTAAGAATTTTTCCATATTTCTATTTGAATTACTATCAAAGGTAATTAGAGGCATATCATAACTATGACAGATACATGCTAATATGAATATGATCAAAATAATCATAGAGTGACATGGTTAGAGGACAGTATTTTATTATATTATTATAAACCAATGGACATATAAACACACACTGAAATATAAAAAAATTTGGGTGAGTTTTACAATTAGCTAATGAACAAGGTTTTTATTTTGAATGTACTAGAGTGTGGAAATCAAGAGGAAGGAGTTTTCTCGCTTTTGCTTATCCAATCTATACCTATTTCTTGCATTCTTTGCATAGCCTTGTATTTGGAATGTTTCTTATCTATCAACATGAAAATTCTTTCAAAAAAGCACTTACACCTTTTAGGTTTCCTCTCCAGAATGTACGCATCATCATTGCATAATATGCCCGTTTATGATTCCAATTATGCTAAGTCGTATCCATGTGACATACTAACTTATGGCAAGTACACATAGTATATTATTTTTGCTGCATAAGAGGTCTAGATGATGATATGGCATGCTAGGGTTGATCTTTAAGTTAAATCACAACTATCAACATTACCCGAAGAAATAAATGAGTCCTCGCTAATGAATGATGACCATCAAGATTTGGTCTCCAATTCTCATAAAGAGAATTCTGAAGTCTTCGTTTCTTCTTTTTAATCACAAATCGTCTTAATCTTAATTGTGTCCTCCTATAAAGTTCCTTTTTGATTTCTTTGAACTGCGTATTGGTCCCGTGTGTTGATAGATTCCAGCTCTACGCAGCTTGAATCTCAATGTTTACTAAAGGTTCAAAACAGTATCAACAATCAAAGCTATATCTGTTTAAATGATTTGAACGTGATACCTAGTTTGACACTCGTCGATTTCATACATTGTAGTCCCTCCTTATCTCAAAAGCTTGTCTAATT